>OY776299.1:12127888-13327888 GCA_963675345.1 Trididemnum clinides | reverse complement strand
ACTCATCAGCAACAGTTTTTAAATCGGGTTGTTCATTTGGTTTTTTGAGGAAAGTTTGCACTAGGTAGGCAAAATACATTTGTTTTTGTTCCACGGTGGCATTTTTAGCATACAACAAAGTCCCTGGATTTTCTTGCAATTTGCAAAGTATGGTTTCAACGTCAAACCAAGTGTATCCAGAAAACGCATGAAAGAAATCGGATGGAGACATGACGGTTACAACGCTCAATACGTCGGACGTTAATTTGGAAATGATTTTGCTGCACATATTCACATCATACACAAACGCAACATTAGATATGCACAAGAGAATTTCTGCCAAAAAGTCATTAGTTTCAATGTTGTTATAAAGGAGCGACAGTTCAATAGGATTGGTATCTGCTAAATCACGAGTTTCGGAATGTTGGATCAATTTGAAGCTGCAAACAGTTTTGGAAATGAATTCGTATGTATGGGGATATATTGGATTTAACGGATCAAGATGGTACTTTTGTTTTTGTTTTATATTCATTGTGGTAGATGGGCTTTTTGGGGTAGGAATTAATTTCAAACGTGTGGCAATTACCTTGCTCAGACTATTTTTGAACTCCGTGTATTTGGTTGAAACCAAAAAATACAGCAGATTCATGCAAATTTGAGGAACTTGGCTTTTTTTTATTTGTGACAGTTTGGGAGAATCGTTTTTAGAAGCCGAGTTGGTTTTAGGTTCACTGAGGGCGGGAGGCTGCAATGTTTCAGTGACATTAAATGTTGAGCTCGATGGAGGCGGTTCCTGTTCTTCTTCGTCATCATCACTATCTTCATCATCATCATCATCACTATCTTCATTATCGTCGTCATCTTCATCATCGTCTTCTTCCTCTTCGATGATCAATGGTTCTTCAGGTATCTTTAAAAAGACTGGGCGGTTGATGATGTGGCGAAATAATTTGAAATACATCAGCACCATATACATCATTGATAACTCATATTTGTATGCAGGAATTTGATATATGTAGAATTCGTATCCAGTTGTTTGTTCTGCAAAACAATTGCCATAACTAGGTCCGCTCAAATTTAGTTAAACAAATTCGGAACAAAATGTTTCATTTATATTTACAAAATCTTACCGAAAATGACAAACGTTGTGTTGTGACAACGAGGTAATGAAGTTGTTGGTTTTGCTTCAACTTTTTCATAATTGGGAGAAAATAAAGGAGGCACACATGGGGTCGCAGTTTGCCTATAAACAGAAAAACAAATTCAATTCTTGACAGAATTGTTGCGAATATCTTATTTGAAAAAGAATCTTGTTTAATTGAGGCATGCAAGATTTTAAAACGGATCTTAGGTCTATTCAGGCTGTTGTGTTGTTGATAAAGATTACTACGGAAAATTTGTGCTTGTTCAATGATTGATGTGACAAGCAGTTTTAAAAATCTCAAAGCAGATGATTAATTTTTTGTAATAAAATTTTGAGCGCACTAAAGATTTAAAGTTGGATGAGTCACTTGTATAACAACTCAATATACTTAAAGTTAACTCACTTAAAGTTTGAAGCTTCTGAATCACATACACCTTGTTCAGAATTGACACGAACAATTTTTTCGCAGTTTTTATTGTAAGGACATGCCTAAAAATATTTTTCCTTAATTTTACATATACAAATTTTAAACAACAATTTTCTATTAACATTCATATGTAAGCATCATTCGTTTTACTATCAAACAATAAAATCTAGGGCGAATATTTTGTTATTCAAAGAAATCGAATTGATTCTATCCAAATCCTAAAACACAGTTATAGCTCAAATATTCACTATTTCTTGTAGTGGCTACGATCGGTATACATGATACCGAAGATTTTTTTGGCTAGTTAATTTATTTTCCCCACTTCAAATCATATCTTCTTTTGTCTTACAGCTATCTTTGTCTGGTTTTTACCGTTAATGTCATAAAATCAATGTATTAATTCACTACGGATGTCGTTCAAATATTGCATGCCAGTTAAAAAGCGCTGATTAGAAATCGTATTCACCTTCGATTGGCAAAAACAACTATTTGGAACTGATGGCTCGTCGTTGCTGGTTTTTGCCATTGTTTTAACCAAAACGTACATGTTAGTTTGAGCAATTGGAGACATAAAGTACAAAGTAGTTTGGTTTGGAGAATGAACTTGACCGTGAAAGCCGTCGTTCAATTGTATCTAAAACATTGGATTCAATGTCATTGTTTCTAACACAATTATTACAAGCAAATCTTAAATATTTTATGTAATTATCACACCGATTTGGTCTACAAAACTTACTGCAGCACACTTAAAGTTGAAAGATTGAAGGTGGTAGCCCCAGTGCCTTGAACTATGTGTTTTTGGTGGTTATACGCAAAGATTGATAATTGTTGGTCGCTTCTAATGAAAAAGAATTACGGGAAAGGGATTTGACCTCAAAAAATATCTTAAGAACACGCGCCCTCTTTCTTCAAACAATATTTTTAAATGAGCCACCAAACTCTTCAATCATATATACTTCACTTTTTGAAATATATTCAAACTCCAAGCACACCATAATTGACATTACAAAGCAAAACTATTTCATTACTTCATATGTTGATTGAAGACAGCCAGAACCTCCCAAGAAACAATTATTTTTACGCAGAATGTTGGTCTTCTCGAGATCATCAGATAGATGTGGTTCAAATTGAGTTATGTGTAGTTTCAACGTTTCTTGGGTCCGTAGACGACGCATATGGGGATTTGATTCGGTTGCAACATTAGTTGCAATCAAAAATCCCCCATCATCCACAAGATAACATCTGCAACATCATACACACCACTAGCGCTGTTTATTTCTCACTACTTGTCATACTTGAGGCCTATGGCAAGAGGTTTAGATTAAAGGAAAATTTAACCAACTATTCTGATAGAAAGATTTACTGCAAAATGCATTTTAGAATATTGGTGTTATTGAGCAATCAACAGAAACAAAAGCATGTGACTTAACAGAGCTCAAAATAATTCTAAATAAACCAACAATTTAAGAAGACGTGGGCAAATAATTAAGATAAACCGTTTTATGGTTTTTAAGATCAGAAAGATCGAACGCTTTTTACCTTTGATTTGAATATTTGCAAGCTGGAAACCATTGTAAAAACTGTTTGTAAAAATAATCAAGGCGTATGTCCACTCCGACAACTCCAAATATGGGATTTGCAAATGCTTTTTGACTTTTGGAATAGCTAAATTTTCAATTTAAAATCATAAAATAGCAGCATGCTCTCAAAATTACTTCTTCTTCGTATGGACAAGATCTTTCAGTTTTGGAGAAGCATCTCAGTTTAAGAGCTTCTCATTGACCCTTTTTTCATTAGCCAAAATTACTGTCGCACGATGGCGCAAAGCTTCATTTTGACTTCAAGTATGTTATTAGTTAACCAACACCAGGTAAAAAATTATTGAAAGAGCAACATACAATGCAGGTTCTACGCAGAACTGGAGTGTGCTCATTAGGAAACGTGAATCAGTGAATAAAAGCACTGCTCTCGGTGACTACAATTGTGGGTTCGAACTTCACGATAGCCATGTTGTTGTGTTCTTGGCAAATATACGACAAAAACTAATTTGAACTTTTGTCATTCTGTATGCAAGGCGCTGCATAAATAACGTTGCTGACAAGTCAAACATGTTAGGCTTGAATGCACATGTTTTGATTTATTGCACCTGTTTTTGTAAACTGCGCGAGCAATGGTGATGATCAGTTGCCCACTTGCTGGGTCCTTGTATGGTGTGCTTACAATTGAGTTGCCACTCGTCGTCGCTAAACTTTGCTGAAACCTGAAAGTTCAAAATAATCAAATGATGTTGAATATGATCAACGTCAACAACTGGTTGTTTCAATGCCATCACAAAATAACTTTTGTTGCAAATAATTTTCCTCCTCAAACTTCCATTTGATTGTAACGCAAAATCCCTAAATCATTTAAGTTTTCGACCAACGTTGGTGCAAATAGTAAAGTGTAAACATAGATGTAAAAACAAAAGCAAATTCACATCTTCCAAAGGCAAATATCTCAATCTATCTGGAGTGGTATTGGTGTTTGGGCTTATGCCCTTGCAGTAAACTCAGTCACTTCGATTTGTTGTAATGATCTCATATAGATTAAATTTTTCAATTTCACAGGATTCCAATCAAAACCTTGAAGAACTCAATGACGGATCTCATGAAATTGCTCAAAATCACGTCTTGCATTTTCGAAATGCACGTTGGCTTATATAGGCCAAACAAAAGAAACTGCACTCTATTTAGAGCGTTTAAAAACCAAAGTTTTCATTGATTTCAACATAATACAAAACTTTGAGGGATGCAAATTTGCGAATAGAAACAAAGTTAAACACAATCGTATGAAATAAAATATTCGACGTGTTTTAAGCAATTGCTTCCAATCGTAACAGGTTATTTTTGCCTTGACTTACAAGCTGAAACGATTTAGATATTTTATTTAGATCGTTTATTTGATGAGTGATAGGAGAAATGCAACTACTGCATCCTTTTGATTCAGAATGAAATACCAGTTTGATTTACGTGCCTTCTTTTCAATTTTAACTTTTTTTACGTAATGAAGACTGAGCAATAATCCTAGCATGACCCCTAGATCCCTCCACTTGCACATAAACACATGCTGATTACAACACCTTTAGCAAAACACAATTCACAACTCACCATTCTCTAGTTGTCGGATCAAAAGATTCCGGAAGCTGGATCCCGGGATAAATTCGAAACGTTCCTTTTATGGTCGTAAAATGACGCCATAATATGTTGTTTATGAGTTGGTGTTCATTCGTCCATACTCGATCTACAAAGCTAGAAGCAAACACTTCTGCTTTGACGCCATTCTGAATGAGAAGAAGTGATAAACTTGGATCAGCGAATTTTAATTAAGCTCATTCTATCATAATGAAAAATGATTACAATACGAGGTATAGGTTAAATAATGAAAACTGGTTTTCTTCAAATGCGATCATCAAAAGGTTACACTCATTGTCTTTAAAAAGCGTGTTTTTGCATATTTTTAAGGAAAGTTGGTTTCGTTTTTTTAGGTATGTTCTATGTAGTGCTTACCTTTAGCTGGTGAATATTTTTTCCGATTCCCATGAAATAATTGGACAGATCGATCACGTCTACGTCTTGAAAAGAACGTTTGTAATTTGGATCTTTGTTTTGAAATGCGCGTGGAGTCAAAAGTACGGAGCTCTTGTCTGTCATGCAATATAAAACATTTAAATGGCCGATCGGATCATAGCTGACTCAAGCTCAGTTGAGGACTTACTAAGTTAAGTCGTACTGACTTAAGCTCAGTTGAGGACTTGACGCAATTCCGTCGCAAAGAACCATATCATAAAATGAAAGACATAATTTTTTCCAATCAGGACTTCCCGGTCCATTACATAATTGATGATCTTGTACTTGAAATTGAATATTTATTCTTACCCATTGTAGCATAAATGTTGTAGTGACCACAAGCTGAATCAGGAGGTGAGAGATCGAATCGGTGGTAAAGAAATTCTCCCTCTCGTAGAGAAGAATCCGAAGCAAGATTCAATCGATCGGTTGGTACGTAGGCCAGGCATATGGTGATGGCGGTGTTCGGAATCTGATGAGTGACAATTTATGGTTTGGTTTCATTCTGTAGTTGCTTTTGATCATGCTATGTAGAAGGCGATGAGCAGGTAAGTTCTAATACTTCTCAGTGATAGAAGAATTCGTCGCTAACGATATTATGACCAAATCGTAAAAGCAGGGCAACTATTGGGTTCGCCATCCTCCAAAAATGGTTTTTTGCCCCTTCCCCAGAATATTGTCGTCTCCAAGGCTTGATCCCCCAAAACAGGTCTTCTCTTTTTTTGACACACAAACCCTTTCACTTTCCCCCTTCCATTACACGAAATAAAGCGTTAAGCTAATGTTGAGTTTGTTTAAAGTCACACGGTGACTGCATAGCTGTGCTTTCGGGCCGCTCATTTTGAGACAATTTCATATGCTTGGCGGTACCGGCTACTATACATATATAATATCAAGCACAACTTAACATATACAAACTCTGATGCAAGTTTAGACAACTTGTTTTAGATTTAGCACCTCTCTAGGTGTCCTGCGAGTTTGAAAAATGAAAGTGCAACACCAATAATATAATATTGCACATAAGTCTATGCAACACAAATACAGTTTTCATTCCTGTTTTTGACCTAATTATGTTATTGACCTACTCACAATTGCAGATTAAAAACTTTACTACTGTAGATATTGTCACTTTTAAAATCAAGTACTCATAGTACTTGGAATTGGTTTTAACATGATACATTTATGTAAAACCAAATTTTTACGTTCTTGCTACCTTTTTCCAGTAGTACGTTGTATACAGTTCAGTCTTCGATGGTGCGTAACTGATTGCTTGACCACTAGAGCGATACTTCGAGGAATAATATTCTTTCTTACCACTTCCACCCCTAAAACACTTTGTAATAAAACGGTATCCGTAACAGTAGTACTGGAAAGGTAGGCTAAGGAAAAGCAGATGCAAAAAAATAGATTTGATAAATACCTGAAACTGTTTTGTTTTTTACTGATACTGATAGCATCAGATCATTTCAGAACTCTGAAAAACCTGCTGAAGTTCAATTACCTGAGTATAGATTGATAAATAGATTTGAATTTTGGTTCTTGCTCCAAAGATAGAATATTGACTAATCCCTTACCAAGTATGCTACTTGCGGGAACGAGGGGATGGTATATCACCCCACCTGCAAATGAAATAGTGTTAATAATAGATAAAATCATTTAAAAGACATGTGATATGGCCACAATCAAACTAAAAACCGTTTTTTTTGTGTTGAAATAGAGAAGCTACTACTCAGCATGATATAAAAGAGAGATAACCCTTGGCTAAATAACAACAGCCTCCCCATGTTTTAAAGAATAAAATTGACACGACTAATTTCAAAGTCAGATGAATATTTTTTCCTGTTCTGCATGCAGCTAAATACACTGCTATATTAACCTATTTCTATCTAGAGGTCAAATCTTAACCATCCATATTCATGGAAAAAAAGTTGCGAGCGAGCGCGCTCCGCGCATAAAACTAAATAGAGAAACAAAAAATGTTTCGCGCTACGCCTGCAATCTACGTGTAATGGAAACCAGCCTTAATCGAGTGAATTTTGTTTCTCCTCGAAGATTTTTGATTACCGATTACGTAATTTATTAGCGGTACTTTTTCTGTGTCACGTGATGTTGCTCTCGCATTTTCTGGAATCGCGTCCCATTCCCATATAAGGCGGCGAGATTTTTACGCATTCAGAGAGAGTAGTAGAAGAGAGAAAGAGAATAGCAAGTGCATAGAGACTGAACAACGTGTTGTTCTGTGGTGATTGTTGTGACAAGATTCAAGCTGTTAATTGGTGGATTTAGTTTTGGTTGGTTTCTGATTGTTACATTAAAGTGCTTTAGTTTCTGTGATCGACGAGCGAAAGAATTTAAAGTTTCAAAGTATTTTGCAAAATATATCTGTTCTGCTCTTGATCGAGAAGTGCGTCGTTCGAGTATCGTGGTTAAGTTCTCAGTAGAAGCCAACCTTTCCTTGCTTTTAGCTTGCAGTCAGAACTAATTATTCGACCGATACTATAAGTCGCCTCAATTTTAACAAAAAAATTCAAGTTGGGATAGAACCGAAATTCTATTGAACGCGACACTAACAATAAATATAAAATCAGAGTTTTACAAACAACAAACCAAAAATGAAAATATAAAATCAGAAAGGTAAAAATACATTACTTAATGTTTTTCAGTTTAAATTTAGTGCGATGTCTGCAATTGGAGATGAATTCGGATCGTTTGTTTAGAAGCATGCGTTGATCAGCCTGCAAAATGGCCAGTTTGTCAGCTAAACAGAGGCTGCAGCGCTTAGTGCCACTTTTGAATGCAGCCGCTTAGCACACAATAGATCAGAATGAGGATATGTGTGTTTCCAGTCCCGTAGCACTCCAACTTCGGCCCCCCCCCCCAAAGTAAGCGCAAGAGCCCCTGCGCACAGGTCATATCACTTTAGAGGTGTAAAATTGAAAAGCTACATTAAGAAAATACACCACAATTTGTACATAAGTAAACAGGCTAATGTCAGAATAAAGCATGCCGATACCGAAGGTGCAAGTCATAAAAAATTCGGCACCGATGCCAGAGTTCAGTAGGACATTTATGCAGACACTGCGAAACGAAAGCAATGACACTGAAAAACATGAAAAAGTTATAAAAACACAGTATCATTTAAATAGTCTGGAGCGAACCTTTTTGTTCGCAAATGCTGTTATGACATTGTCATAATCAAGAGATCGGGCGCAGTCATTTTCGATTGACAACATGGCTAATGAAGATAGTCTACTGTCTGTCATAGACGTTCTATTAAAAGTTTTGATCAGTTTCAATTTGCTGAAGCTTCTTTCAGCGCTGGCAACAGTCACGGGGCAAGTTAGTAAGATTCGAAGTGCGATGTACACATTCGGATACAATTCAAATAAATGAGTCTTTAGAAGATAGTTCAGAAAGTCTTGAGCCGTATTGAGATTGCGTTTTTTTTGTAAAATTAAAACAAACCGCTGTAGCTCAGCGCTCATTTCATCAGAATCAATGTCACCGAACTTTTTTTGGAACTCTTTACAGCAAGTAAGAAGAGCATTTTCTTGTTGCACAAGCAAAAGTTTGTCTCGTGTGTACAAAAACGAAAAGGCGGAAGAAATCTCACGTAACAAATTAAAGCGCTCCTTTATTGACATAATAGCCTGGTCTACTAATGGATAGAAAAAGTTGCTTTTAAATTTCAGTTCAGGAGTAGCTCGTTGTTCCTCTTCACCTTGGTAATCAAACAATCTTCTTTTCTTTCCACTTCTTGACGGAGGAAAAGAAGGATCAATATCCAATTCCTGTGCTATTTCAACAGCAGATGTTGCGGCACTGTCATAACCCGTTGTGCGATAGTTTTGCAAAAACTTTTCAGTTGCCTGGATTTCCGTTTCCATTGTATGAAGGGAGACTCCATACGATTGAAGAATCTTGCTTGCTTTATTGACTTGGAATAGGATATCATACCAAATAAAAACCAACAAAAGAAAACTCCATTTTGATAAATGAGCTATCAACGATTTTGTTTCTGAGGCAGCTCTTCCATCTTTTCTTTCTATGGAAATGGCTTCCAAGTCTTTCAGTGCCAGCAACACCTCTTTTAAATTGTATCGAAGAGGTTTGATGCATTTAATTCTGCTTTCCCAACGGATATCAGATTGTGACTTTATGGACAGCTCCACATGTTTCTTCAAAATTTCCCAACGCTGAGCAGAGGAAGAAAACAGCACATACAACCTTGTAAGTACTCCAAAAAATGTCAATGCTTCCGTCGATGAATTAGCACTGTCAACAACAACTAAGTTAAGGGTATGGTTTGCACAGGGCACGTAAACAGCTTTGGGATTGATGTCTAGCATTCTTGCTTGGACTCCAGAATGTTTTCCTTTCATGTTAGCACCATTATCATATGACTGACCTCGACAATCAGACAATTCGAGTTGCAGTTCGGTCGCTTTTTCTAAGAAAGCGTCCAACAAGCCTTTCCCAGTACTGTCACTTATTCTCAAGTAGCCAAAAAATGTTTCTTTAACAACAGCAGCTTCTTCATTACATAGTACATAACGGAGAATGACAGACATTTGTTCATGATGTCACATATCTGGAGTGCAGTCCAAAATTATAGAAAAATATTTTGCCAATTTCAATTGCTGTAAATTTTCTTTTTCAACTTCTGTCGCTAGCAATTCAATTAGTTCATTTTGTATGGTAGGACTCAAATAGTGATCTTTAGTGTTTTTATTCTTGATTCTGTCTTGAAGCTCTTTTAGGATCGGATCTCTTCTTGCCAAAAGCTCAAATATACCCAGAAAATTTCCATTGTGAGCAGATCCTAAGACTTCTTCAGATCCTCTAAAAGCAAGATTCCTTTCCGATAGAAACAAGGCAATGTCGATAAGTCTCTCTAAAACATTTCTCCAAAAACGTCTTTCATTGAAAAAATATTCATCTCGCGTTTGTCGATAGTGGATGAATTTCTTATCCCTTCAGCTAGCAACATCCATTGACTGCAGCATTCTTGGTGGGAAATGCCGTTTTCATGGTCTTTCAGTTTTTTCGAAAAACCCTCCCATGTATTTATACCACTACAAAAGGGGCTTAGTGTTTTTCCAAATAGCTTACAACAAAAGCAAAAAACTTGATCTGATTTCCCAGAATAAACTAGCCACGACCGTGAAACACTTTCACCATTAGGTAACACACGTTTATAATGGTTGGAGGAAAAACGTCGCCTTGGAGTTGTGTTATTATATGGAAAATTCATTATTAGCTGATGTGGTCCACGCTTTACTATATCACATCGTTGAGCATCAGAAATACTTTCAGGCCATTTACATGGGTCATCAGGGATAGGGGTAAATTGAGATTCAGTTATTTTTGATATTGAAGGTTGCGTATTGGCAGGTAAATCACAACTTACATTTTCTGGAAATTCACAATCACTTTGATGCTGATCGTCATAGTCTTCTTTTTCTTGTACACTATAGTTTTCTTCATCCCTCTCGGTACTAGTGCCAGGTCTACTCTGCTCAGTAATCTTGAAAAAACCTGTCATCTTGGGCAATTTCGCTACAGCATCTCGAGCAGTGGCTGCTTCTTTTCTCTTTTGAGCACCACTTTTTGAACGTTTCATTCTATACAATGTCAATAAAATACTTTATCTGCACTCTGCAGTGTATATATATTGTCCCGGTATTTCTAGCCAAACAGAATTCCAGACCATTCTATGATTGTTGCGTAACAACGGCATTGTTACGTCAATCGAATATTCAAGATTCTACCAGAAAATCAATTGAAATATTCTAGATTCTGCGAGATAAAATGACGTTGCATTCACTTATGATGTCACAAGCCAATTTCTTCCTACAGTTTAAATCGGTTGTAAACAAGTCTGCTGAACTGAAAATAGTCACGTAGCCAAAAAGCAATTTCAGACTAACTTGGGCCCCCAAAGTTGGCCTGGGCCCCCCCCAATTGGGGGTTTGGGGGGCGGCTGCTACGTCTCTGTGTGTTTCGATTTCCCTGTTCCTGTAATCCCGGACAGATTTGGAAAGTTCTGTTGCATTCATCCTTCGTTGGTCTTTGAATGATAAACAGTGGTTGTAAAACCGGGTTTTGAACTCGACTTCACAAAATCCAAATCAGTGCCGTCTTGGAATGTTGGAAGTTGCAATGATTAATTTTGTCCGGCACTTGCTCTTAAGCGATCATTCAGAATTTGTTCTCCATGTGCATGGCATCTCATTGATACAGATGGTTGGGTTTAATTAGTTTTCACTGTTGCTTTTGATGATGCTTGCCAAGTTCGGCATGCAACTGTAAATGAGCTTGACGTTGAATTTGTTGCAAATCTGATTGAGAAAGTTGTTCGGGGGAAAATGCATGTTGATTAGGTAGAATACTTATTGCTTGTTATAGTTTTGACTTCCATGTTGTACGGAGATTGAACCAAGTGATATTTCTTTTTCGTGGTTTCTTGCGGTTTGACGAAGACGTTGAGTTTATGGGGTATAATACGCATGATGGGTGACAGGTTTTTTTTAAAGCCTCGGCATATGTTGGGATAGCATTGTCAAATGGGTGCCGGTTCATTATGTGATCTACCCACATGCTTCAAGTTTAGTGTGTGATCTACTTAACCCTAACCTTAACCATCATCTTTTTGTCTCTTTTCTGAATGACATTCGCACTGTATATCAATCAAAATTACTTATGTGGATTCTTATGTATGATTGTATGAAATAAATTTTTTTATTAGTTACATATTCTTATGTTTGGTAGTGGTAGTGGTAGATCATATATCTTGGGTAGATCACAGACTAAACCAGCACCGTCAAATGACTCACAGTCACATGATAGTTGGGCAATCCTGTTGTTGTTCATATGAGGCTACTGTTTGGTGATGGAGGGCGAATAGTTGGATCGCGTATTGATGTAAAGAGGCAAGTCGTTAGCTTTACGGTATTGTCAAAACTTTCCGGAGTTGAGGTCAAAAGTTGCGTCCAAAATATCTGTTTGGAATAGATTGATATCGGCCATGACTTTCGGACAGTACCTTGTAAAAATGTCGATTAGCTTTTTCTGGGTGCGTTTCATTTCTGGTCCGGACGCTTTCCTGATTACGGCGAGGCCGTCGTCGCGTTATATTCCAATGTTCTCGATGTCGTACCCGACTATACCAACTGCTACTCATCGGTTGCAGCACGCAGTGGTAGAGTAAAGCAGATCTATATAGCTAGCCTTATCCTAATGTTTCGAGTTTTAACTTTACTCTTGACCTAAATTCTGAATGTGTCCAAGGGTATCTTATGTTTCATTAGGTTCAAAACAGACTGATGAGGTGTTTTAGTTTAAATAAATTTCATTTTATCGTATATACATGAATATGTATGTATGTATGTATGTATATATATTTGCATAATTGATCTACTCTACGTTATTTAGCAGTACTTTTAAATAGTTTTTTCAAATTACGAAAAAATTTTTACCTGAAGTCAATTAGACTTACAAATGAGAAATTTTGTCATGTTGACTCGTAAAAAAGTCAAAATCTTTTAAAGGAGTCAACATGATGAATATTCATTTTTCAAGACTTGCGCAAATTAAGGTTGCTGAACACAGCATATGTTCTTTGCTCTCACACATTTTTTACCAAAATTTTCAGTCACTTGGATACTTATATAATGCGTCACAGTATGTGCTGTTGTTGTTGTTGTTGTTGTTTGAATTTCAAATTTTGTTCGCTATGTTCGTAGCCTACCAAAAGCATATGCGCTTTTGAGGACAAAAACGTACAAAAAAGTTTTTGTTGACAAAATGGCTGTTCAGACAACAAAGTATGTAATGTTACACCAAATGAATTTTCAAGTGGACAAACATTTTCGTACATAAATGCTTGCGAACAAAAAACCGTACAAAAACTTGTTCTGTGTGCGGCGATCTTTTCGTTATACGTAAAAACGCATAAACAAATAGGGAGAAGTCCATTAATAAACTGTAAATGAACCCATTTCCGTTTCTAAATTGAGTTACAAAATTTAAGTAAAACTAATTCTAAGCTAACATAACAACTGCAAGAATAAATAACAATAAAACTTTAACAGCAAAATTTAATCATGCTATGCTTTCATGCACTAACCCAAAATAAAATTTTGGTAACTTAAATTCTTATGGTTTAAAATTGTATTTTTGGATATCAGGCCATACAACTACATATCCGAATAGAGCTGGCAGTTTTGTGAATGGATTAGCGAAACTAGTAGAAACCTTCAAATAATAACGTTACGGTTTAAATCCAGGTTCGGCAAAATTTGTGTTTATCGCTTCAGTTCCGGTTCAGGTTCAATGCTTTGTAAAAACTGTGGTTTATATTCGGTTCGGGTTCACCAAAACCAAATTTTCAAGGTTTGAGTTTGGTTTGGGTTTACGAAAAATAATGCCGGTTTTAGGTTGAGGATCTGGTTCGGTTTGATACCCTGGTATTGAACTGCGCCTCCATTCAAGGAAAAGAAGTTAATCATCCCAACAAAAAAAGGCAACCATGAGCACCGGATAATAATATTCGCACAGTATTGGAAGTTTAATCAAGATGCAGCTGTCATTTACAATAAACAACTATCACCTTCATCATTCACCGCAAATAGGTAACTCAATTCTTCATGGGTCAAAATATCTGAAGGATCGAAGTAATCTTTCAAGTAGGTATCGACTGCCACCAATCCAATGAACTTGCTGTCTTGAAACACCGGCATGCTCGTTGTTACAACCTGTCCTGCTCAAACACAAAATTAAAAACCTATTAACAACCGTCATTTACTGGTGCATATATCTGGCGTGATGTTTTTTTTTTGGAACTGAACTGGTGGTTTCTATGTAGGCTAAAGACCGTGTCGACCTGCATTAGTGTATTTAATGTAAGCTAATTCTCGTTGATGGTTACAGTACAACTTACCCAAACCCCACTGATCTTTATAAGGAAGCGATACATGTGTTTGATGCCAGAATTTTTTCTTTGTTGGTGAATCGATGGATGATTTCCTCGTCTTAAATAACCCAGATATGTAAGACAAGATGCTGGTGCCTGTGTTGGTGTCGGTAGAAGACGAATTTGCATACATCTGAAAACAAAGCAAATAAAGTTGCATTGTTCTTTAAACAAAAAGTCACAAGCCAGAGCAAAATTGAAATCAAAAGAACAACAAAGAAGTTCAAATTTCAAACACAAGATATCAGATGCATGACCGATAACTACTGTTCCTCTAATGATTTAAGTAAACAGCGTTAAAAAATCACGATGTCCATTTAAAAGGCGTGCAGAAAAATTTCGTTTCAATCAAATTGACATCATTGACGTTAGGACCCAGAAATGGAGTGCCGCACTCAATTTAATTTCCGGTCTTGTCTTATTCAACACTTCTCGTCCGTTTCCTCCCACTTCAATGAGGCTTCCCAAAACAAGAATGGAAAACATCAAAATTAAATTATATTTGCATTGGCGTGGGATGCTTCAACACCTGCTTGGCACGCTGCTGCGAGAAATGCTCTGCTGCATGAAGTGCGGTACAAAGGAGTGGACAACCAAGCGCATAATATGCAATAGGGTACTTAAACTAGGGGTGCGGGAGTCAACCAGGAGAGCGCAAGGCCAAGGCTCCTTATTCATCTTTTAAGTAAATAAAAAAATTAGAGAATATTTTTTTAAAAAATGGTTATCGTTCTCGAAATCATTAAGGAGGTCTTTCCTTGTTTTGTTTTTTTGAGATCAGCCCTGACATGGTTGATCTCAAAAAAATATACAAAGGTTTCATAGTGGGGCTTCATATCGAGATAGGCTTTATATCGAGAGCATTTGTGCGACAATGACCAGAAATCTGGCCGTCATTTACAAAATCCAAAGTTGTCATGAATTAATAGGGGTGCGAGTTTTTGTTGATATTACTAAAGGGCCCTGATCTACAACTTCTAGATCTATTCCCAGCCAATTAACCCATACAAAAAGATAGTTCCCAGGCAAATTATGTTCTTGATATTGCTACATTCACAAGCAACAACGACAACTCGAGTTATCTTGTATGTTTATTTGAACAATCTTCGTATTGAAACCAAATGAGCAAGTCAAACGCATAGGCATTGAGCAGTAAGTAAGAATTTATATAAAATTTTGTTCAAAAGATTTGAATGCAAACAGCAAAACTTTATAGAAGACTGAAACTCAGCAACGTGACAAATAGAACTGCTGGTTTTAAAACTTTTTTAATGAAAGATTCAAATTTTTTGCCGCTTAGATGCTCTCCTTTATAAGCATGCTCAGTGTTGCCAATTTAGCATTTTTAACGCTAAATTTAGCACTTTTTCCAGGTCTTTAGCATTGAAAAACTCCATCTAGCATCTAGCATCTAGCAGGAGAAACGGCGTCATAACAGAATATCTAGCATTTTTTTGGCATTTTTAAAGATTTATATTGTTATTATGAAAATGATATATAAATATAGATAAATCGTCGTATATCTCACATTTTTGAAATAAATTGTCTCATCTCTAGCCACAGGAACCAAGTATAGTAACTATTGCGCGACGGTGTTGAGGTGTTTCAAACATGTATGATGTATTGAACTCGTTCACGGTTCAGTATTGCAACTTATAGCTATCAGCAGTCCAGAAACTGTTGTCACTCAGTTGCTTGCCTGGCACCGGCTCGCTGTCAGTTGATAATGTTATATTGTGGCTTGTTGTGCGATAGTTTGTTAGGCTAAATTACTGTACTTTATTTATCAGATTTGATCTTAAGTTTGAGTGAGAAAATACACTCTTTATTTTAGCAATGAGTAAAGCTACAGCAAAATATTCTCAAAATTTTTCGAAAAGAATGGTTGAAAGTTTCTGCTTTTACAAAGTGGCTTTGTGAAGTTTCCAAAGATCCTTCTAAAGCTCATTGTAAGTTTTATAAATGTGAGATTTTAGCTAAATATTCTCTTTTAACAAGCCATTGTGAAACTAAGAAATATAAGCTTTCTAATCCATGTATAAGTGCTTCTCTTGAAAACTACATTGTGAAGAAAAATGATAAAACATCTATGTTTTAGGCAAATTTGGCAATGTTTATTTGTTGTCATTCATTATTCAACTCATGTAATCATTTGGTAGACTTGTGCAAAAACTCTATATCCGACGGCGAAACAGTGAACAAAGTCAAGATGCATCGTAATAAGTGTGGAAATATTGTGAAAAATGCGATTGCTCCTTATTTCAATGAAGGTTTGATTTCTGATCTAGGCCAAGAATAATCCAGCTTATTATTGGATGAATCAAATGATAGCACTGTTAACAAGTTATTGGGTATCACTGTCATTTATTATAGTGATAGACATAAGAAAGTAGTGCATTCATTCCTTGACATGGTATTTCTAGAAAAAAATGTGATGTAGATGCCACTGTAAATGCAATAAAGAGTGCATTAGCAGAAAAAAATGGACATAAAAATCTTCTGACAATTGGCACTGATAACGCCAGTGTAATGATAGAAATAAATAACGGTGTTTTCGAGAAGTTGAAAGAAAAGGTACCAGGATTGCTTTTAATTAGATGTGTGTGCCATTCAATACAGTTGACAGTGTCCCATGCTTGTGCTACTTTTCTACCGACAAACTTAGAATTTTTAGTAAGTAAAACTTATAAATGGTTTTCACATAGTTCACTGAGACAAATTTCTTGCAGTCAGCTTTTCCAGACAATTAATAATAAGGAACCATTAAAGATCCTAAATTCTTGTTCAACCAGGAGGTTGTCAATTAAATCAGCAATCAGTAGAATACTAAGCTAGTGGATTGAATTGCAGACACATTTTCAAGTAGCAAGTGATGATCAAAAGTGTTACACTGCTCATCATTTATATCAAATGTATTGTGACCCTCAAAATGAGCTTTTCCTTCTATTTTTGCATCCAGTTTTAAAACATGTTTTAACTTAACTTTTAAAACATAAAACATCCAGCTTTAAAACATTTCAAGAAGTGAACAAACTATTTGAATGAAATAGTGTTGATAAAACAAAGCTGCTTTCTGACCTTTCACAACCAATAAAATCTATTGCTAGCATGTTAGTATTACCAACAAGCAGAATTGACCCTTTCGACCCTAATGCTAGAATTGAAAAATTTCTTGATCCAAATGCGCAGTTGAGATATGGATTTGAAAAAAAAATATCAGAATTGAAGACTAGCAAGAAGATTCAAGCTTCTCAAGTAATGGACATCCGCAAAAGAGCAAGGATTTTTACTTTGTCTGTATAAAGAGTTACAAAATCCTCTGCCAGAAAACATCAGTATATTAAAGAATATCAAAGTATTCGCAGTACAAAACACGTTGACTCATATTAAGCTTGCCATCATTTCTCTACTTGAATCATTTCACTTAGATGATAAAATGAAGTCATCATTTGAGATGCAGTATTTCAATAAATGGACTAATATGACAACTGCTGAAGAATTCTGGTCTGAGGTATCTCATTATAGAGATGCTTCCGGAGGAAATCCATTTGCAATTAGTCTATTAATTCTGTCTGATTCAAATACTGAAGTAGAACGCTTATTCGGCAGCATGAATATCCTCTAGAATAAATTCCGAATAAAATGCTGCTGCCAATGCTTTCAGCTATTCTTACCGTTAAGTATGGCATGAAAAGGCACAGCAAATTTTGTAAAAACTTTAAATGAGCAAATGCCCTAATATAAAATATCGGGACAATGGAATCTTACGACCCTAAAAATGTTACCGAATAAGGAGTGTCTGCATTTTCAAGTTATAATGAAATTTTGTTGGAGATGTAGTTCAAAAACTGTTTGGTATGTAAAACACTTTTTTGCCTTTTTTGTGGGTACACACAAAATAACTTTAGCATTTTGTGGCATTTTTTCTTTTAAAATCTAGCATTATTCAGAGATTTACACTTGGCAACACTGATCATGCTTTAGTTATTTCTTACCTTTGGACTTTCTTCAATTGTCAGCTGATTCAAATATCGTTTAATTGTTTGCTTGTACCAAGGTCTAAAATGATAAAAATTTTAAGTGTTGAGAAGTTCGAAGAAACTGACCTCGACTTGTTACCCTTCGTCAATAAATGAAGGATTTAATGTTGATTCGAAAGTATGGATCTTTCGTCTTGACACATTTGCTTCTGCACATCCTCAGAAAATTTGAACAACAACTAATAGATGCCATCATGTAGGATGAAGCGTTAAAAAGCATTTAGTGAAGAGTTTGAGAAAGCATAATCAGCAAAGTTAGGACAGGTTTACCAAATTATGATTAGCATTTCATCAAGGATGTTTATCAGCCATTTCGACCATTTCTTAACTTTAAACCGCATGTTTTAGCAAATTGCGGTGAGAAAGCATCAAATTGATTTTTGTCTTCATTTCGAATCGAAAATTTGATTACTCTTTATATTAGCCAATGGTCGCTTCAGCGATAAAACTAAAACTGTCGGTGAAGTGGAGTGATGGCATGATTGATAAATTTATGGTCGAAACAGCGAGATCAACTTTTGTTGTTATGAGCGCTATTTCAAAGTGGACCGTCGTTCGTTTTCAAGCCGACGTTTCAGGTTCAAATTACGGCCCGAGTCAACCACATCATCTTTCGTGTTGGAGTGACTGCTTGCTCGAAGATGGCAAAACGGTTTCATAAGCCTAATGGAAACCAGCCAATAATCTTTAAAATTTTCCCTTTGTTTTTTCTTTAATAAGATCCTGGTTTCACTGATTTTATGATGCAAAATGAAGACAGGCAACTTACCGGTTTTTGCTGTTGTAGTATTTGAAGTTATGAGGCCGTGCAGAGGGAAACACAGTGGTCACACCTTCGCCGCTTGAAAAATATTGCCATTTGAGGGAAGGATCCTTTGCAGAGTTTTCAACGCATGCTTTCTCAAACTCATCAGACAATTTGGTTGCCCCATAAGGTGAAGAGAATTCTGCAAACTCGCATGCCGATCCGGAAGAAGCCTTCAGTAATTTAAAATTTAATTTTATAAAATTCAAAACATAACTTTTTGGCAAATTTTTGTTTTTATACTCCTAAAAAGTACTGGCAAAATCGATGTTTATTCCAATAAGACGATAATTTTGTTGTTGAGCAGAAGAATGAGACATAGACAGTTTCCAACAAAAAACCTTTGTGTTGCCCACTGAATGGTATTTCAAAATCACGAGGTTATTATTTTACGTAGTGGTCTACAAAAATCTTTAAAAGCTTTAGCGCTTAACCGAATGGAGTAAACTTTGATTTAAGATATTCATTTTTAAATTGAAAAGATAATTTCTTTAGTTGTTTTAGTTAATATGCTCAATTTTATGCTTTGGAGCAAACTTTAATAAACTCCTTTTTTTGATTATATCCACACTATAAAGCGCAGTTCTTTTTATTTGTGCCTGAGTTTAACTGTCAAATAAACAGATAAACACTTTATAAAATCGTGTTTGAGAGAAAGTGCACTTGTCAATTTAGTGTAGGGAGGGAGTATTTGGGTCATAGTTTATAAACTAGAAAAATTTGCTCAAAAATCATCACCGGAATCATACGATACCATACAGCAATCTATTACATCATGTCAATAACCCGCTACCGGTTTCGACCTTATTGGGTCTCATCAGGCGGCTGTAAAAAACACTCAATAATTATCATGATAAAAACACAAATTTGCCATTGGGTGCAAAAACATGCAATACAAAACAATATGATACAGCAATACCAATATCATGGGGGTCGCATTCAAGGACACACACACATGACATGGACAACAAGTTACATCGGTAAGCCCTGATAGGGGTGCAGGATCACTGTCAAGACTTATCATACCGCATAGAAAATTGCTAATTGGCAACTAGCAACCCTTGTATGGTCATAGTTTATAAAATTCAAAGTTTGAAACAAAATGAACAGAACAAAAAATAGATTATGAGGTCTATATCAACGGTTCCCAGCTTACGGCTTGCGATCGAAAGGCGGGACACTAAGGATTTGTTGGCTTATTGCTTTCCAATATTCAACACTCATGTGCAAAGCTGCTCAGCCGCTCAACAACCAACCTACTGGCTTCATTTACTCTAGTTTTATATTGCCTACTGCGACTCGGCAATGGCGTTTATGACTTTAAATGCTAAACTCTAGTATGCAGTAATGGCGTGGCACTATCAGACGAGGTAAATGAACAGTGGGAAGAGCTTTATGCGTTTCTCTCTTCAATTCAGCTAACTCCCTTTCTTTGCTTAATTTGGCTAAAATTGGCAATCGCCGATGTTGCCAGATAAAACAAAGCAAATTGTACTAAGATTTTTTTCTCCAGGTTGCTTTTTACTTGTACGAAATCATGGCTAATAGGCAGTACAAGAATGAATACCTTCACCCAGCTATTACGTATATAACTCAACGAGGCATCTTTGAGTTACAGTGTGTCATTTGTGCGGAAGTTTTTAGTAAAGAATCTTTCAAACACAACAAACTAAAACGACACCTAGAAGCAAAGCACTGTGGATCAGTCAACAAAGAGTGAACTTTTCTTGAAAGAGAACATTAATTAAAAGGCTGAGGCTGGATGCTTTTACCAATGCAGTGGTTATCCGCGTGCAACACTTGGTACTTACCTCTTAGAACAGAAAATCGCAAGAGCTAAAAAGCTCATAACACTGTCGAAGAATTGGTAAAGCTCTTGATATGGTGCAGACTATTCATGGAAATGAATTTGCGAAGAAACTTGAAAATGTTCCTCTGTCATATGACAGAGGTTATAAACGAATTTGGAGCATGTCATGTGACATAAAAGAACAGATGATTGCAGTCATAAAAGAGTGGGCAGTACAGTCTTGAGCTCGACAAATCAACTGATGTTAGTGATGATGCTCAACTCTTAACTTATGTACGGTATCAAGGTTCAGACAACATGCAAGAAGGGTTTCCGCATTACCGACCGTTATATCACACAACAACTGGAGAAGACGTTTTCCTGATAATGGATTCATTCTTTGACTTCTCTGGAAGCAGTGTTATAGTGCTCGTTGTGACCATGCACCAGCAATATCAAAAGCACGCAGGGGTGCCGAAGCATTACGAGGGCAAAATTTTCGAAAGGCCACTTTGACTAGAGGCCGAGATTTTCACCGAAAATGCCTGTTTGCGATGACATATACTAGAATTTCATCTTAATTGTGCGGCATGCCGTGTTTTCGTGGACCTTTGCAGTTGGCACTTTCGCTCAAAGTTAGTTTTTCCAAAGACAGATATTTGCATTTGTTGCAATAACTGTACTGTAACACAATATACTTAGACTAATTTGGTTTTATTTATATCAAGCATCAGTTGCGTTAACGATAATGAAAGATGTTCATTTGCATTTGCTTTCAAGTTCAGTTCATGCAATTTCTGCTCTTGGATAGCGCCGAACAAAATATTGTTTAAATGGTCTGCTTCAGAGTGGAAACTTAAATAGTTTTTTAATCTCCGTAAACGCTGAAACTGCGCTCTGCCATTGCAGATGGAAGCGGTGCACGTCCACATTAATGCTGAATAAATCGTCGGGCAAAGTAAGTTAATAATGGCATTGCTGTTTATAACTTCACACGCAGTTTCTATGCTGGTATCTTGATCTATCGGCCAAGTGGCACTTGCATTGTGCAGTTTAATTGCATAAAGCAAGTCTTTTAGTTTACCAACAAATGCCCGACAATTGAAATATTGCAAAAAGTGGCATTCTAAGGCATTGCGAACATGATCGCCGTCATTTTTGCAGTTTGTCGCATTAAAGCACTTGGTCGATGATATTAAGGTATTCCCTTTTCGATTCTACTATTTGGCGTTGAGCGCTTCGCAATTCTCCTTCGTAGTCTGCGGCTAGAGAAGTAACTCTTCTTGAAATTTTAAGGGAATCGTTTCTGTATCAGTTTCTTCAATTGACCTATTAAGTGCCTCTGTTCTTTCGATTAATCTTTCAAATTCAGCGTCGTTTCGCAACACAGAGATGCGAGCTTTACCTTTGTCTATGGTGTATAACACGCTGTTGGCAGCAAATTACATCGTTTACAGCTCTTTAGAGAGGTTTTCCAGTATAGCAAACGAGAGGTAAGAATAGACAATGCTGAATAACATTGGAAAAGATGCCAGGTTTCGTTTTAGACCACGTGCTTCTGCTTTTGCATCCCACGAAAGATTCGCATCCGCCTCAACAGTTTGAAGTGTCTTTACCCACTTCCTTTGTTGGTCTACAACTACTTTAGCAGCGCTAGCTCTTGCAGTACAACAAATTTGAGTCAAGCTTTTGACGTGTAGAGATGAGGTAATAGTTGATGTGCCAGCAATGTGATCAGCGATTGGGTCACGTGTTTGGTTCATTTTTTGTATATCTTCGAAAAGTTTGGTCCTATAATTCGTTGCCAAAGATTTCATCGATGACGCTCCGTTGAAGCTCGTTGCAGCAAACTTTTTTGCCATTACCTTCGCATCACATAAAAACATCGGTGATATATCTGATTAAAGCATCTGCTGATAACCCGTCAGTGCGAGGCGAAATTCCAATAAAATTTTCTTTGCTTTCATAAGTGCTGGATATAGTGCGAAACGAAACTGAGAGTTGTTTGTTTTTCCAAATATCAGTGGGCTCATTGGCAATTAGTGCAAAGTACTGATATGAGTTATGTCAGAGACCATTTCTCGCCTCGCAGTAAGCATTGTCATTTTCTCCATTTCAGCAGGAATATTGTTAGACATATATCGACCTTCCTCCATGAGCAATTTGAGACCAGGTACACGTACAATTTAAGGCCTTGTTTTTTTTTGATTTGATAGAAGTTGCTTTTTTTTAGGGTTCTGCGGCAGATAGGTATGTTTTGTCTTAAGAGTGTCTCAGAGTAGAAAAATTTACAAGGATTCCATGTCTCCGAAAACGTTGTTTGTCATTATTTTTGTCATAAACTAAAGAAAAAACGTATTTTCTTATCCTTCGGAAAGCAATTTCCTTCCGAAACTACTTTTGTGCAAGTTTCAATCATTGTGCGCTTTTGTCTACTCCGGTCGTTTTTTCCAAATGCTAAATCCGAAGTTTTTGCAAAAGGAGTTCTCCTCTCTGAATTTGAACAAAATTCTGCACAGACCACACGGAAAGCCTTTGTGTTTTTTTGATTAGAGGCAAGTCATGTATAAATTATCTACCATTGTTTTTGAAAAACCTTCCTTATTCTCTTTTTTCTTGCTATTTTGGCATTAAGCCACTGGCTTTGAAAACGTTGCTTAAATCGATATCAAGTGCATTTCTATCGGAACTAGTTTCACAGGGATCCTCTTCTTGAAAAAGAAGTTTACTTTGAATATTGGTAACAGTTATAGTACTTCCATCGCAAGTATTTTTGTTTTGTATCAAAGAAACTTTGGCACTGCAAGAACTAGAAGTGTTAGTGGAACCAGACCTTGTTTCCCTTAAAGAAAAAACGAATTCGTGGTTATTGATTGCCCCACATATGAAATTGCTTTAGATAATGCTTTTTAAATTTATTTGGTAAGACTTTCTGTTCGGAGAAAGATGTGATTGATGATGGACTGAAGAAATACTCAAATTATAGGATGTACAAATAAACCCATCAAATAAGCCTAAAATAAAGAAATACACGACAGATTCAAAAAAACTCCACCAAATATAAAATAATCGTGTTGCGAGCCGGAAGAAATGTAATGCTTTTCTGATAACTTCTATAAAATGAAGGATTAGAGCTCCTGCAACAGCTGAGAAGCGTATTTTTTTTAAGCTAAAAAGAACTCCTGATACAAGCTGTTGCATTGCTCTTGTGCTATAATACGCTACCACTTATAACTCATCCGATCAAAGGCGCCGAAAATATTTTTCCCGGGGAGGGACAAAAAAAAGCATTTCGGGTGTTGAAATGAAGTACTACTATTTTAGTTGGAAATTCGACTTCGGCCTTCGTCTATTGCAACCGGTTGTTTTTTTCGCATACAAATTTAGTCTACTAAACTAATAACAACTTTCGATCTCACTTCCACTTCCTTCAATACGTTTTAAATAATAATTTCACAGCTAAATTCAGCGTTTGAAAATGCTCAAAAACCTAGCCTGTTATGAGCAAAATAGCTCGCTGGAACTTGAATCTCTTGGCTAGACGACCGAAAGGTCCTTTCACTGTCCTCATTGTTATAACTACAACACATCACAATAAACAATAATTTCTTTGCTTTTATTAACATACTGTGATTTGTGTTTTCATCTAAAAATAGAATTTTGAACTCAAATATGTGAAACCTAATTATAAACTTAAGGCATCTTTGATATTGTCCTTAATATTCTTACCGTATCGACAAAACTAGGGACAAAAAATGTTCGATAGCATGAAAAACGTCCACCGGCCAGAGCTCCAAACATATTTCTGACTCCGTCCAACCAATGAGGTTGAAACGATTGTCTTGCAGCCTCAGCCAGTCGATTGACTGCAGCAACAACACTTTTATGTTTGCTGCTTGCTTTATTCACGATCTGAGAAATAACAAGTCCGTAAAAAAACAAACACATTTGGGCAAAAGTCGATTATTTTTAAATAACTTGAAAATGATCGCCAATAGCAAACCTATTTCCTACACTAAAAGTTTGGGAACAAAAAAATCATTTTCTAGCATTAGAAAACATTTCTTGGTTATCAACCCAGCAGAAACCTGTTTATGAGAAAAACCAATAGTTAATGTTAAGAGGTTTTTCAATTTCAGTGCTAAGAGTTAGCAATATTTGTGATACAACTTTAATTCTTCTCAAAATGCTCATTCTAAAGTTTGAACACATTTTTTCGTTTATTATCCATGATCCATCATTTTAGATGAGGATAGGAACAAAAACCGATATGGAGATCAATATCTTTGCATGCTTAGACAACTCTGGTTTAATAGCAACTGAACTTTGAACGTCGTGAAATGACGAATTAATAAATTAGACCTATTTAGTATTGACAACTATAGATTTTGTTGCGGAAAAAACGTAAAACCAACCAACACTACTACATCTAGGCGCAGACATGGTTTTAGTAAATGCCAAGATCACCGATTAATCAGGAGTGAAGGTGAATTCGGAAGAATCTTTGTCTTTACGTGTCCTGGTTTATGCCTCTGGTTATGCCATGAATAGCTCATTAATTATTATCGGACAATGCCAAAATTACCTTGTCGATAATTTCTTGTCCATTTCGATTTTCTCGGGTAAATTTCAGACCATCAACGTATTCCTAAATTACACAAACTCCTTAAAGCAGACCACATCAAACTGCCGTCGGTCCAGCAGAAATTTAAGAAGTTAAAAACTATCTTATGTAATACAGTAAATATGACGACAGCTGCTGAGGCCCACTGTAAACAGAACACTGTTTCCCCACTGATCTTACTGCCGCTAAAATTTGTGTCCCTATTGGCGCACTTGATAGGAGTGGCCCGAAAATTTAAACTTTCATCAACCATTTTGAGACTACTCACTAAACGATGATTGAGATCGGTTACTTTATAAACTCTTTCAAAGTCATACACGGTCTCATTGTTCTTCGCAAATTTGCACAGAAATCAGAGAACTTTAATAATCAACCAATCAAAGCGATGTTCCCAGTTTTAACAAGCCTTTACAAAAATCTTGGTTTATGTTCAAGATTAGCTGCTACAGAATGTGTATTCGCATCCCACCAGAAGTCGGTTTTAACCGATGTTACCTTGCAGAGGTGATGCAGGAAACGGTCTTCATCGAGATTAACATCCATGTTTAGGGATACGTCTCGATCCCGCAAGTCCTTTCACGCCTCTTAATATTCTACGTGATCAGAGCATCGAAATTGCTTGCTTCAGCATTGCTTGCTTATTGGCTAATCGAGCGAATAACCACTTAAGTCATCACAACATTTAATGAAGGATTATTTCTAAATTATGACCCAACCTGAATTTTCTTATTTTGCATTGAAATTTCAGTGAAATAGTTGAAGTTCACTTCATAGTGATAAACTTCGCGATCCAGAGAACGCAGGTGGCCTTCTTCAGCAAACAATACCACCAAAAATGCAAACAATAAGAGCTGAGGAGTGGTATCAAGGAAAAACATCGCCGCTCTAAAGCAACAGTCGGTAGGGTTTGCAATCGGCAGCAATCGATATCGCAGCGGTCACAATCATTGTAGGCGAAGTGACAACTACGATGTTACAATCTTAAATAGTTCCAAAAACAAATGGCATCTTCCTATAAAGTGTGATTAGTTATAAAATAAAAAGTGTTCTGAGCTGGAAAATCTCTGCACCAGTAGCGCATACTAAATATCTTGTATGTAATGCAGTCTCTGAATTATGACTGACGTTTTTTGTATTCACCGTTCACTTGCTCTGCAACGCTCAGCAAATATTCTATGAGGCTTGGCTTACGTATTTATTTACAGTGCTTACTTATTTATTGTTGCACACTGATTTACTTACAAAAAAATATGACTTTCTACTGCTTTATGCCCACAACACAGCAAATCACTTTCCTATTCTAGATGCTAAGCATTCTGTTCAGGTTTATTTCGACCAGCAGTTGTCAATAAACATACCGTCAGAGCAATGTATATTTACTAATGGCATTCAACCACACAGAAGCAAAGTGCCTCTCCTACCCTATAGCAACACACAGATTCTAACTACTATTGTCAATTCCCTAAAAGAATGCAATGATTTTACACTGAGCAAGATGTAGTAAATTTCCTTCTTCTCTTCCTCTATCAGTGTAATTCTGGTTTTAGGCATGATGTTCAGTAGCTGATAAAACTAAGCTGTTCGTCCAACATCTCGCGTAGTCCCAGCGACATTTGTCAATTCATTGTCAAAGGCAGGGAAATGAGTCCAATTTATGTCAAAATATTCATTCATTTTAGCTTGCGTTGTAAATTTTCTGATCATTTAGTATTCCTAATACGCATATTTATTTTAGTTTAAATAATGCTTCACTTACCTATTATGGTCGTTGGTAGAATACAAAATTTGTCAAAACTTGGATAAAAAACTGAAATTCATTGAAAAATTGTCAATATTCGCAATAATGAATCATCATTAAGTACGTAACAAACCACTCTTTTATTCAGTCACATTTGGAGCAGGCTCTATAGCCAAGTACAATAGTGGCGATTGGCCACGCTAAAGTGAGTTTAATATTTTCATCATAATTTACTTGAGCGCAGCAAGTAGATCTTTTTAGGACTTCTATTTTGCAATATTAGTGAAAAGTTGAGATACTTTTTGCAAAAGCTTTTCTAGTTACCGCAAAAAAAATCAGCTGAACCATTGCATCGGAAAGAATTTTTCCGATATTACACCACATCCCTATTACCCTCTAAGTTTATATTCGTTTAGTTTTTTGCCTCTTCTACTATTTCTTCAGTTTTTACAAAAAATATTCCATTTTTCTTACCTTTTACTCTGGTTGCAATAATAAGTGATTTATTGTGTTGCCAGATAATCAGGTAAAATGTTTAAAAAATCGCTAGAAAAAGTTTATAAATTTTACTGAGCAATTATTACGTAACAAGTATTCAATATTTTGTCATTTTCGAAGCTAGAATATACTTGCTTAGAAAACCGTAACTTAGTTTAAGTTATGATTATTGTATAATGTTTTTATCTTCAGATTTCGGGAGGACTTTTGGTCGGTTGTACTGGATTAGAACAACATCATGCACAGACTCGCATTGGAGTTACCAATATTGGTTTCGCAGCAACTTTCTATCACAAGTTCCGTAACCAAGCAGGAAAAATCACCGCAAATGCCTTTCATAAGGACACAACTAAGCAGCCATTTTGAGATTCGAAATCACGGTCATTGCTACTATGAACAGCGTTCCAACTCACTTGACCATGTTGCCGACTAGTGGCCGTAGTCATTGGTGTGTTGGGAGGTCAAAGCATTTTGTAAAGTTGAAGACCTTTTTTATTCGAGATCAAGTCTTTGAAACCGAGAATTTAGCGTAATTTTGGTTTTTCATCCGAAGCAAAGATCTGTATTTTGGTCTCCAAACAGACATGAAGACCTTTTTCATTTCAGTGCTATATTTTTTGGTAGAATCTCACTGTTTAAGGGGCTGTCGTCTTCTATCCTGCTCTCCTTAAGACGCCACTAAATAGGATAGAACTTTAAACTCTATGGCAGCAGTTTTTAGACTTTTATCTACTTTTACAAGTCCAACGTACCAGATCACTTCTCCAAGTCACTCAATAGTCGCAGCAGTTTTTTTTTCGTTTTTCAGCCAGTCGAAAGTAGAAAATTAGATCAACGCGGCCCCCATAAAGGAATTTTCCCCATAGGAAGAAAGGCTGCTCTGTACCGATGAGCAGAGGTGTCACTACTTCATGCCGTAACATTTTTCAACAACGCCTTTTAACATTTTTTATAGCGCATATTTGAGGAGAAACATATTAATGTGAGATATTTATATTAATCAACCCCTTACAAAGCCCCGTTTTTAACAGATTTGGATTATAGGATCGAGAGATAGATCAATTATTATATCGTTCTATGCAGTAATTTATGTGATACGAATAAATTGTAAGCACTACAGTATAACTAGGAAAGCTGTGTTGCTTCCTGTTTTTTAAATTTTTCAACAGACTGACTCAAAACTTCTTTAAAGCAATACGAAATAATGAAGTCTGTTTTCTAGTGCAAGATGATTTACAAAAAAAGAACAAAGAAAAATTCTTTTATTTTGCTCAAATGCGTTTAAATTAAAAGGTTTTACAGCTTTTTTTTCTTCTTCATTGTGTATGAAGTCAAATGGAGCTCTTCCAGATATTCACTCATTTTTAGACTCGATTCTCGCAAGTAGCCAGATCTCAAGTTATTGTTTTTGAGATATTGGACCGGATAAGAGACTAGGAGTTTTGCTAAAGACCTAGCCAATTATTTTGGGTGATTACAGAAAGCAGTTATCAACGGACGCGATGGTGTAGTGGTTAGAGCGTCCGCTTCGCAGTCGGCAGACCTAGGGTTCATTCCCCTTGTCGAGTCATACCAAAAGACTATAAAAAAATGGTACTCACAGCTTCCCTGCTTGGCGCTCAGCATTTAGTAGAGGTTGTGGAGAACAAGCCGGCAAGTTCGCTTGTTGTGTCCTTGGGCAAGACACTTAACGAGACGCCCCCACCTTTATGTCGAAGACAGGTGGCCCAGTTTTCCCTCTGTAGAGAGGGTTGATGGCAGGAAGGGCATCCGATTGTAAAACAAATGCCATGTCATAGAAATGCAGATATCTGCTGTGGTGGCCCCTAATCTGGAATAAGTCGAAAGAAAAAGGAAAAAAGAACAGAAAGCAGTTATCACTCTCGCATCTTCAATTTCAGCTTCTCAAGGTTATTTCTCAAACACTGCAAGTGATAGACCTTGGAACTTTCGTGACTGCTTTCACTCAAGCCGTATTTTGAAGTGAGTTTTACTCATGCCCTGATTTGGAATTGGTTTCAAAGATGACTAGTGCCTGGGCTGGTCACAATATTTTCAAAAGTAGGTCTTCAAAAAATAATGATAATTCATTGAACTCAAGAAAATAAGAAATTTTTGTAAACTATAAAGTCATCTTGCGGTTTTGGCGTCAGCGTTCATTCGTACCTGTAGTTGCTGTCGACGTAAGTCATAGTCTTAAGTCGAAAGGCTTGAATGCAAACAACGATTTTGCCCGCAAGCAGCACGCAATGAAAAGCTTTCGCCGCTGAACTCGCAGACTTCCGACTACGAGTTCAACGCTCAGCCCAATGCGCCGCGCTGCTGACAAGTTTTTCAAAAACCAAAAAAGCGCAAATCTCAGGAAAAGTAGAGTCTATTTTTGTTTTGAAAGGTAGTGAATACAAGCTCCTCTGTTCGTCGCGGTCAGTTCTGTCATAGCTAGTACACTCACATATGGTAGCTGGATTAAGTATAATTCACCGCTGGGTGGCTGGTCAATTTTGAGTTTAGTTTATCATAATCTTTTACTGAAAAATTGACCTTGGGAGAGTAGATCACGTGTTTACGTACCCAGAATTCTATTTTTTTACACTGCTTGATTTGAGGTAAAGCATAGTCTTGAACAAATTTTAGAGGGCAATCTCTAAGAAAGATCCTAGTCCCAGTACGCCAGGTATTTATAATTTTAAGCAGGTCATGGTACCTTGTACAATTTGCTATGGTAATTGGTAACTTAAGCCACTGTGATTATAGGTCTACAAGCAAACAGTACACTCATAATTGTAATCGATTCTATTCTTGATTACAGTAGCAAAAACATGTTTCTGTGAAAAAGCGTAAGTCGATTGATTGGTTTCCATCTTTGTGTGAGTGTCGAAACAATGTTGGTGACATCATGATGTTGCCACAATTAGAGGAAACTTTTTAAATGAGCGGGGAAAACGCATTCGACTGCAGCATTTGTTTTCTTTATTTTATCAAAATGTACTAATCGTTGAAACGCGATTAACAGATTTTTCGAAAAATGTTATGTTTTTCCCATAAAAAGATTTTTACGACCATTTGAACTTTACTGGCGACGCAACGAGCGATTCTTTTTTAAGTGTTTTAAACATGCTTTCCACCTCGAACGCCGGAACAAAGCTCTGCCAGCAACATTTGATTCATGCAAGACAAGGTATCGCTTTATGCTGAACATAAAACATTACTTATCTGATTGCTGTGCGTTGCCTGACCTCCAAGGCTAATTACCACTGGTCACATATAATCCTGTTCGTAACTCATGGACATCTGGTCATTGAAGAGTGAGTAAATAATCCGTATTTAATATCAAGCTTATTTACATAGATGATAACAAGTAAAATCTGGCTCGATATATCCAGCATGGTCCTCTAAAGACTGTGGAAAATGCTGGACAACACTTTGGAGTCAGGATAAGACCTGTTTCAACCTTTGAGAAACACAGACTACGGAAAGCGTAGATTGCAAACAATAGGCCTAAATTTCGTGTCAATTCGTTTGTTGGTGGACTTTTCAGCTCTATAGACATTGTTATTAAAATGTAATTGTATGTTCTTTATATCAATAAATTATTTGAGAAACGCATACCCAGGGCCGCTGAGAGAAAAGTCCGAGCCCGGTACCAACACAGTGTTGCCACATGGGGAAATTTGAATGTTCGTAGGGAAAAAAATTTTTGAAGATTTTCCCAAACGAAGATTGGGAATATTTGAAGGTGTCGGAAGTACGTTGGGTACGGAAAGAAAAAGGTGAACTCCCACTGTCAAAGCAACTGCAAAAGTGGTGGTAAATGGGTATTTGGATTTGCTGAGGATATTTCCCATCGGTATGCAGACCAAAGTAAGCGAGTGCTTCAGTTTGATCTCCAAAAAAAGGTCGCTGCAGACTGATCGTTGCTCCTGTGGATGTCTTGCCTCACGATTTAGGGGAATTCGGGCTCGTGCTTGAGGTCAATCTCCAAAAAAAGATCATCGCGTGCAAATCGCCACATCCATGAGGATTTGCCTCCCGGTTAAGGTACATTCGGGCATGTGCTTGAGGTTGATCTCCAAAAAAATCATCGCCCGCAAATTGCTTTGTCTATGGATGCTTTGCCTCACGGCTCAAGCCACGATGCTTCTTTGGTGAAATTTGATGTCAATTAAGGAAATTTTAAGACTTTGTAGGGGAAAAGCACCAGAAGCAACACTGTAACAACATTAATTCCGGGCTTCCTAAAAATATCCAGGGCCGGTAAGGTCCCCCTTCTCAACGCTCCTGCACATACCACGCTTTGGGCTAATGACATCAATGTAAACTCGTCTACTTTTTTTGAAACATCATGTATTTGTTGTGCTATTAACTTTTGATGCAATAATTTGCAGGAAGGTCTACAGAACATCAGCTACCAGTTATTCCTTTTATAAAGCACGCTTGTAATTTTACTTCAGTATATTAAACGAAAAACAAAACACACGTGTAAACAAAACGGAGAAAAATCAAGTAGATTATCTCTTGTTATGCGTTCTGGCAAACAGAATTGTTAAAAGTACAAGTTTACATCTCTTCCTTCCATTTTGAATAAGTCCTGGCAAAAATCGTATTGTTTCGCTCGCAGCCCATAACCCGATTGGATAATGTGTTATTCTTCTTGAATCGTGTCAGTGGCGAAGCAGGACTTCTTGAAAGACAAGGTCAAGAATTTTTTGAACAAAGCAAACCGAATGAATTACAACCAAAGTTGCGCAACAGTTGACCAAATTAGCACATCTCGTATCGCTAAACTGCTTAACTTTGTCTGAAAATCTTTTTATTATTCAGAAATTAAGTTTTTCATGGTGACAGTTTAGCTATTGACACCAAACAAAAGTGAAGAACTTTCAAATAGGGATCGAGTTTTTTCAAACCAAGAGGCCACTCACACGAAATTCTACGCGTCATTAAACGGCAACAAACCAGGGCCCACTTGGATGCGCACTGATCGCACCCCGCTTAAATTTTGAAGCAATATATCTACAATTGACGATTTAATTCTTACATTCTAGTAACTTCTAAAAAACACATCCGGTGGGACAAGCCTCTTTCCGTGTTGTTGATAAACTTTGTGTCGTTAGCTCATAGACCAACATTTAACACAGTCAACCGAAGCTGCTTGTTTTCTCTGCTTCGTTTTGATTTTCTCCCTGAACTTATGAAATCTAAACAGCATGTTCCACATTGATATGATTGCCAAAGTGTTTAATGCCAGCTGCAAAATTGATGAGTTTGCTGCAAAGCAAGATGTCAAACGAAACTGCCTCTTAGCATCCACCTTATTCTCAATGCATCTAACATTGCAGTAGTTCTGCAATGTTAGGTGCAGACGATACACCAACAATGCAATATCAAATTTAATATTTTAAGAAAGGGATCTACGGATCACATTGCCTTAAAAACAAACTATTCAATATAAGACGTTTAAAAGCTGACAGCAAAACCAAAGAAAGATATGTCCGAAAGAGAGAGAGAGCTGCTCTATGCTGATGATTTATCTGAATGTTTGCAGAGTTTCAGGCAGACATCTTGAGCATGTTTGACAGCTTCAACAGCGCTACCTGCAAGCTTGGGCTCACAATTAAGATATCAAAAGCCAAAGCTATTATCCTGCACCAGTCATCAGCCTTTATTTTGCTGTGCTTCTTGCTCCAATGCCCCTGGATTTGGTCGAAATCACAATTAGCTTTTCAAGAGTTCAAGATGCGAAAACTTTTCTGCCAAATATTTTTTTCATGGTACAGCCCTGCTTAACGCCGCAAAAGCAGTTCATTTTCTCTGTAAAATTAGTTGCCGGTTTTTTACCCGTTTCTTCTCCTTCTTCTCTAGCCTTTTGGATTACTTCATCTTTTGATGAGTGACAAAGTTAATTTCTAACTCTGCCTTGTCCTTCTTCTCTCTGACTGCACCGGCAATGTCACGTAGAGAAACAGCTCTGTTCAGCGATCTTCCCGTTTCAAATAAGTTTACTTGAGTTCACTTTTTTGAGTTGCAACTCATTCTTATTCTTGCAATTGTTGTCACTGCTTATTTCAGCCATTGCAGAGTCTTAGGTAAGAGAAGACTGAAATTCAACCATTTCATCCTGCTCTTACCTAAGACTGTTACTTCCGTTTTGTATTTGCCGGCAGGTATACTTCCATTGGGTGTTGCAACTCAGCTCATAGTACCCCTACTAGGACAGTTTTACTCACTCTCGTTGCTGACTTCTTACTCTTCTTCTGTCATGTCGCTAACTCTTCCTGCGGATTCTTTTTCTTCTTCACACCTGGTGCATCTTCTTCTTCACTTCTGACTTCCTGTCTCTCATTTGACACGCTCAGAATTACGCATGGTATGCAAGAGGCTTTCACATCAAAAGTGAGGAATATTCCACAGTATCCTGCTCTTCTTTGTTGATGCAATTTGTATCTTGAAGTAAAACTTCAGATCCTGTTCCTCTTTTAGGATCTAAGGATAAGTGGCATGCAATCTGATCAAAATTACTCCTGGTCTGGCTATCTTTCTCTGAATGACTCGCATGCTTGTCACGTAACCACCATCTTTGTCTGACAGGACCATGTTTAATAAACTATCCGTTTTTTCTCTCTCTTTTCTCGAAAACTACTTTGGCTACGTAAGAGTAAGCCTCTCTATACAATTCTTCCATTCGCTCTTTTTTTTCAACGTCTGTGTTCCTCTTATTTACTTAGTCTTTTAATATACTAAATCTGATATGTTTACTTCTTCCATCCTCCTTTCTGCAGAAATCTTTTTCAGGTCTTTAACTAACACCACTCTCTCTAAAACGTAAGAAATATTCCAAAATCTAGTGAGTAAATGGTATTCGATTAGGCCATTTCCTCCGATTGGCTACTCGCAATGACTTTCACTCCTCCAGTCTTCTTTAATACGAGAGGTAAGATATGAGACACGTTAAGAGACAACAAAAGGTTGAAGCAGTGCCACTCGTCAGGCCAGCTTTTAGGCCATATCGATATTCAAAAGAAATGAAAGTCCGAGTGCTCATTACAGTGTAAAAACAGAAGAAAGAAGAGCTTAGATAGTTTCACAATTTGTGCCAGACAGTGCGAGGAAGAACCAAATGAAAAGGTAAAGAAAGTACAGCATGAACAGAGCGACAGTCTGAAAGATGTGAAATAGAAGAGTAGTGGCGAACTTGTTGCTACTGTCGAGATTAGTGGAGATCTTGGAGAATGGCGCAGATCTCAGCTGAAACGATTGAACAAACTGGCCATGCCGAGTAAAAGAGGGCCACTACAGCACCACAAATTAAGCAACTGATAAGGGCAACGAAGCCTCCTTCGCTTAAAGGAAAAGAGCCAACCAAAATCACAAAATCATTGATTCGGAACCAAATTGCAAGATCGTGGTACTGTTGAGAGTCAACGTTGGCAAAAGCAACTCTTTTGAGAGAATAAAGTGGATTAGTGAGAGAGCATGTGGTGGATGGCACCAGCTCTACCTTAAAGATCGTCTGCAGGCAGTGATAACTTCCTCAGAGGAAAAGAGTGTGAGTGGGCAAGTGGACGCAAACTGTCCCTAAGATGACCTTAAAAGCTTTAGTTTTACTTTTCGTCCAGCCAGTTCTGAAATAGGAAGAGAATGGCAAAATCCGCTCTTAAAAAAGCGGGAAAAACGAGTAAAAGTGACTCTCATTAAAGCCAACAAAGTCTCAGAGAAAAGAACACGTGTAGTTGAGGACAAGCGGCAGCTGGGGATGCCGCGATATTGCGCTCGGTATAAATGTTGATACCGTTGGTAACAATAACGAAACTATCCAGGTGAGGCATAGATGATAACGGGCCGCAGAAAAAAGGTATAAAAAGAGGCTCGAGTCTTGGATGGGTCCCATAAGCAGTGATACAAGGTAAAGCCTTAAGACATGAGAAGAATTTGGCATTTAGCGAAAATTCATGTTTAGAAAGTTGGAGTTGAAGGTAATTCCAAGAACGACGGGAGTTGGGTCGAAGCGGAATGAAGACTTGCGCAAGAAAAACAACCCTGATGGGAAGCCCCAAAAATGAAGAAAGCTACCCATTTCCCAGATTTAGAAAATGAATCCAGTGTTCAAACCAGCAATCCAGTCTAACTAGTATTCCTTGTGTAGTTTCCGCATCAGCAGATACGCTGGGGAGGAGGACCAGATGCCAAGGTCGTCATCATAAAGATAGCCAATAACGCAAGATAGAAGAAAAACGGGAGATTATTGAAGAAAAGACAAAACAAAACAGCTACTAGGGGATCTTTTCGGAAGCCTCAAATGAGTGGCATTTGTGATTTTAAAATAACTGTGATTGGCAGGTCAGAGAGCAAAGATAGAGTCTATCGCACAAAGCACAGGGCAAAGGCAAACGGAAGGAAACTTCCAAAAAAGAATCAGACAGCCATACCAAATCATTTGCCTCACAAAAATTGATAATAACGAGATTAGTTTGGGTGCGTGGATTGAGTTTGAGAAATCAATCCGATTTGCACCAAAACAGAAAAAGAATTGGATCTGAAGTGAACCGATTTGGTTGGTGACCGGCCTGAGTAGAAAAAGAACTACGCTGGATTTTAGAAAAAAAGTGAAAAATGTAATATATGATGGGTGCCGAAGATCAAAATAATTGGTCAGAACGAAGCAGGACAATCAAAAATTTCCTATCTTGTGGATGGAAATGATAAAGGAGGTCATCCAGATCAAAAAAGGAATGCAAAGACTATTGCCGATTAAAAATATCAAGAAGAAAATCTACCTCAGAGCAATAAAAGTGCTTCAGCATAAGGTAGGCAATTTTGTTTAGGCCGGTGGCGAGAGAAGAGTAAAAATTTGAGGTAAGCACGAGAAATTAGTTGTTTAGACGAGTCGCGCTGCTTTTATAATTTACAGGCAATTGTAGTCTCTTTTATCTTACCTTTCGTATCCACAATTTTTTTCTTTGGATTGAAGTTGTACAGTCACATCAAAACTTTTCAACGCACAAATCTTCTTCTCACCCGGTATCCAGCGAAGAATTTGTTCTTATCTTTTAAGAATTGATCACAGTGAGAATCAATGCCTGTGGCAACCTGGCTTTTCACATTTCCCATTTCATTCTATTCAGTCCTGCTATGGACTATAAACGCTTCACGCTCTTGGTTGGGTCTTTCCTATGTGCGACCCCTGATCCAGATGGCGCAAGTCGCCCTGAATCTATAGTAGATCCACATTCTTACAACTAGCTCTCATCCCGAGGATGGTGACAGGTGAGAGCAAAAGCATTTGCCTAATTATACATAATTGGAAAAGACTAAGAAAAGAAGTTACAAGATCTAGAAGTAGTCTTTTTTATAAAATCTGTTAGTGCAGCAATATGTAGAGATTTGTGATCTCTCTTAAACGTCATCTTCAATAGGGACAGATGTGAGATCACACACATGGGAAGAAATTGCTAGAGATGGGATGATATGGCACCAGTAGGTAAACAACTTGGGCCTGATTTTACAGAATTGAATGCACGTGAGAAAACGATAAAAAAAGCAAAGAGTCATTTAAAAGTCTAGCGCAACAGCATCAAGATTCAATCCTTATCTCGTCAATATTGCAACAGGAAATGCTCACTCAAAATTGGTCAGCACGTCTACGCAAAAGCTTCTCGCAGACTTCATGCTCAGCGTGAGTCGCAACCAAAAAGTGTAATAATAACGTAAGTGCATTTGAATTTGGAAAAATTATTTAACTTTCTGCCTGAGCAAAAATATTTTCATCTAAACGATACATAAAATAGTGCTTTGGCTTTTCTTACTTGCCATTGAATTAATTCATGTATGTGGGAGTAAAAAATCTGCTAAAATTGCTGCTCGCTCATAAAAAAAACGGTTGGAACTTTGTCGTTTTTCGCGACAACAATGTGGAAGCCAATGCTTTTTAAGCCCTCCGTCACAAACATCTGATCCCATTTTAAACAAACAAAATGTTCCCAAAGTACACAAAGAGAACCAACAACAGCAATAAATTGAAAAAATTAGCTTTTTGTCCGACTGTTCAAAGTAGATACCACTTGGAGTCTATTGCAGAAGACTGTTACAGTTCGCTAAAGGACTTCTCCTCCAGAAATAGGTTCAAGTCACCTTCTTGTGACTTACAGAATGTTTCGTATTCAATCTCTTCTTGCTTGGTAAGAAAACTGTGATATGAACATTCGTCTTCTTCAGCAATTGATTCGAGCTGTTGATCAAATACTGCTTCCAAATTAAGTGGTTCCTTACAGCCATAAAAATAGTTTGTGGTTTCAGCACCTTGACTTGCAAATGAATATTGCTTTGCTTTTCCTGGAAAGTACAAAGTATTGCACAATGGAAAGGTAGGAAGCAGAATTGCTTCCAAGTCAATTTCAAAATCTCGATTATTAAGACCATCCGTTGAATTGCTGTGAGCTGATTCGTCTACTGAAGATTGATTACTATCTGGCACATTTTTAATGAAAGATTCGGCTTCTGCATTAGCTGATTCCAGTAGACTTAAGTTTTTCCAAGCATTTTTTTGCTTTGGGCCAGGAATTTTTGAAAAGCTGTGATCAATTGATAAGTCAGTTTGACAAGTGGCCGACCTCGGCTTCGTTTGGCTTGATTCTACTGCTGGAGATAATTCCTGGAGTTGTAATTTCATTCGATGTTCTGCTTGGAACTCAGCTACTGACTTTGTGGAAGAAAAACAAATTTCAGTTGCATTATCATTGAAGCTTACAGCACGAATGTTTTTTGGATAAGAATTTTGCTTTGAACAAGATGAAATCGATTTCAATTTCGGTTGCTTCAAAATACTGCGAGGAGAAACACTCTTTGCCCTTACAGGTAACCGAGACTGAGAAGTTGATAAGTTAAGGTTGATGGCTTTTTTGGTGGAAGACTTTTTAAAGAAGAGCTTCGTGAGTTTTTTGGTGGAACTTTTCTGATTGCTTGCTGAGGGAGACAAAGTTTGCGGTTTGGAAATAATATTATTTTCATAACCGTTACCGCATGTCATCAGAATGCTAGCTTGTTTATCCAAACAATGAATGGTCGTAGCGTCAGGTCGTTCTTCATGCCCGTTTTTCACAAAAAGAAATGGCTCTGGCGATTCAACGCTGCTGTCATCGTCGGAACTGTGGGATGATGCCGCGTATAAAGTGGGCTTGGTTTTGTAGTCATACGAACAATGAGGAAGTTCTGCATGTAGGCTTCTTTCAAGTTTGGAATCGCTCACACATGGTGTAATTTCACAAACAAAACGACCACAAAACTCATCAGCAACAGTTTTTAAATCGGGTTGTTCATTTGGTTTTTTGAGGAAAGTTTGCACTAGGTAGGCAAAATACATTTGTTTTTGTTCCACGGTGGCATTTTTAGCATGCAACAAAGTCCCTGGATTTTCTTGCAATTTGCAAAGTATGGTTTCAACGTCAAACCAAGTGTATCCAGAAAACGCATGAAAGAAATCGGATGGAGACATGACGGTTACAACGCTCAATACGTCGGACGTTAATTTGGAAATGATTTTGCTGCACATATTCACATCATACACAAACGCAACATTAGATATACACAAGAGAATTTCTGCCAAAAAGTCATTAGTTTCAATGTTGTTATAAAGGAGCGACAGTTCAATAGGATTGGTATCTGCTAAATCACGAGTTTCGGAATGTTGGATCAATTTGAAGCTGCAAACAGTTTTGGAAATGAATTCGTATGTATGGGGATATATTGGATTCAACGGATCAAGATGGTACTTTTGTTTTTGTTTTATATTCATTGTGGTAGATGGGCTTTTTGGGGTAGGAATTAATTTCAAACGTGTGGCAATTACCTTGCTCAGACTATTTTTGAACTCCGTGTATTTGGTTGAAACCAAAAAATACAGCAGATTCATGCAAATTTGAGGAACTTGGCTTTTTTTTATTTGTGACAGTTTGGGAGAATCGTTTTTAGAAGCCGAGTTGGTTTTAGGTTCACTGAGGGCGGGAGGCTGCAATGTTTCAGTGACATTAAATGTTGAGCTCGATGGAGGCGGTTCCTGTTCTTCTTCGTCATCATCACTATCTTCATCATCATCATCACTATCTTCATTATCATCGTCATCTTCATCATCGTCTTCTTCCTCTTCGATGATCAATGGCTCTTCAGGTATCTTTAAAAAGACTGGGCGGTTGATGATGTGGCGAAATAATTTGAAATACATCAGCACCATATACATCATTGATAACTCATATTTGTATGCAGGGATTTGATATATGTAGAATTCGTATCCAGTTGTTTGTTCTGCAAAACAATTGTCTTAATTAAGTCCGTTCAAATTTAGTTAAACAAATTCGGAACAAAATGTTTCATTTATATTTACAAAATCTTACCGAAAATGACAAACGTTGTGTTGTGACAACGAGGTAATGAAGTTGTTGGTTTTGCTTCAACTTTTTCATAATTGGGAGAAAACAAAGGAAGCACACATGGGGTCGCAGTTTGCCTATAAACAGAAAAACAAATTCAATTCTTGTTGCAAATATCTTATTTGAAAAAGAATCTTGTTTAATTGAGGCATGCAAGATTTTAAAACGGATCTTAGGTCTATTCAGGCTGTTGTGTTGTTGATAAAGATTACTACGGAAAATTTGTGCTTGTTCAATGATTGATGTGACAAGCAGTTTTTAAAATCTCAAAGCAGATGATTAATTTTTTGTAATAAAATTTTGAGCGAACTAAAGATTTAAAGTTGGATGAGTCACTTGTATAACAACTCAACATACTTAAAGTTAACTCACTTAAAGTTTGAAGCTTCTGAACCACATACACCTTGTTCAGAATTGACACGAACAATTTTTTCGCAGTTTTTATTGTAAGGACATGCCTAAAAATATTTTTGCTTAATTTTACATATACAAATTTTAAACAACAATTTTCTATTAACATTCATATGTAAGCATCATTCGTTTTACTATCAAACAATATAATCTAGGGCGAATATTTTGTTATTCACAGAAATCGAATTGATTCTATCCAAATCCTAAAACACAGTTATAGCTCAAATATTCACTATTTCTTGTAGTGGCTACGATCGGTATACATGATACCGAAGATTTTTTTGGCTAGTTAATTTATTTCCCCAACTCCAAATCATATCTTCTTTTGTCTTACAGCTATCTTTGTCTGGTTTTTACCGTTAATGTCATAAAATCAATGTATTAATTCACTACGGATGTCGTTCAAATATTGCATGCCAGTTAAAAAGCGCTGATTAGAAATCGTATTCACCTTCGATTGGCAAAAACAACTATTTGGAACTGATGGCTCGTCGTTGCTGGTTTTTGCCATTGTTTTAACCAAAACGTACATGTTAGTTTGAGCAATTGGAGACATAAAGTACAAAGTAGTTTGGTTTGGAGAATGAACTTGACCGTGAAAGCCGTCGTTCAATTGTATCTAAAACATTGGATTCAATGTCATTGTTTCTAACACAATTATTACAAGCAAATCTTAAACATTTTATGTAATTATCACACCGATTTGGTCTACAAAACTTACTGCAGCACACTTAAAGTTAAAGATTGAAGGTGGTAGCCCCAGTGCCTTGAACTATGTGTTTTTGGTGGATATACGCAAAGATTGATAATTGTTGGTCGCTTCTAATGAAAAAGAATTACGGGAAAGGGGTTTGACCTCAAAAAATATCTTAAGAACACGCACCCTCTTTTTTCAAACAATATTTTTAAATGAGCCACCAAACTCTTCAATCATATATACTTCACTTTTTGAAATATATTCAAACTCCAAGCACACCATAATTGACATTACAAAGCAAAACTATTTCATTACTTCATATGTTGATTGAAGACAGCCAGAACCTCCCAAGAAACAATTATTTTTACGCAGAATGTTGGTCTTCTCGAGATCATCAGATAGATGTGGTTCAAATTGAGTTATGTGTAGTTTCAACGTTTCTTGGGTCCGTAGACGACGCATATGGGGATTTGATTCGGTTGCAACATTAGTTGCAATCAAAAATCCCCCATCATCCACAAGATAACATCTGCAACATCATACACACCACTAGCGCTGTTTATTTCTCACTACTTGTCATACTTGAGGCCTATGGCAAGAGGTTTAGATTAAAGGAAAATTTAACCAACTATTCTGATAGAAAGATTTACTGCAAAATGCATTTTAGAATATTGGTGTTATTGAGCAATCTACAGAAACAAAAGCATGTGACTTAACAGAGCTCAAAATAATTCTAAATAAACCAACAATTTAAGAAGACGTGGGCAAATAATTAAGATAAACCGTTTTATGGTTTTTAAGATCAGAAAGATCGAACGCTTTTTACCTTTGATTTGAATATTTGCAAGCTGGAAACCATTGTAAAAACTGTTTGTAAAAATAATCAAGGCGCATGTCCACTCCGACAACTCCAAATATGGGATTTGCAAATGCTTTTTGACTTTTGGAATAGCTAAATTTTTAATTTAAAATCATAAAATAGCAGCATGCTCTCAAAATTACTTCTTCTTCGTATGGACAAGATCTTTCAGTTTTGGAGAAGCATCTCAGTTTAAGAGCTTCTCATTGGCCCTTTTTTCATTAGCCAAAATTACTGTCGCACGATGGCGCAAAGCTTCATTTTGACTTCAAGTATGTTAATAGTTAACCAACACTAGGTAAAAAATTATTGAAAGAGCAACATACAATGCAGGTTCTACGCAGAACTGGAGTGTGCTCATTAGGAAACGTGAATCAGTGAATAAAAGCACTGCTCTCGGTGACTACAATTGTGGGTTCGAACTTCACGATAGCCATGTTGTTGTGTTCTTGGCAAATATACGACAAAAACTAATTTGAACTTTTGTCATTCTGTATGCAAGGCGCTGCATAAATAACGTTGCTGACAAGTCAAACATGTTAGGCTTGAATGCACATGTTTTGATTTATTGCACCTGTTTTTGTAAACTGCGCGAGCAATGGTGATGATCAGTTGCCCACTTGCTGGGTCCTTGTATGGTGTGCTTACAATTGAGTTGCCACTCGTCGTCGCTAAACTTTGCTGAAACCTGAAAGTTCAAAATAATCAAATGATGTTGAATATGATCAACGTCAACAACTGGTTGTTTCAATGCCATCACAAAATAACTTTTGTTGCAAATAATTTTCCTCCTCAAACTTCCATTTGATTGTAACGCAAAATCCCTAAATCATTTAAGTTTTCGACCAACGTTGGTGCAAATAGTAAAGTGTAAACATAGATGTAAACACAAAAGCAAATTCACATCTTCCAAAAGCAAATATCTCAATCTATCTGGAGTGATATTGGTGTTTGGGCTTATGCCCTTGCAGTAAACTCAGTCACTTCGATTTGTTGTAATGATCTCATTTGGATTAAATTTTTCAATTTCACAGGATTCCAATCAAAACCTTGAAGAACTCAATGAGGGATCTCATGAAATTGCTCAAAATCACGTCCCGCATTTTCGAAATGCACGTTGGCTTATATAGACCAAACAAAAGAAACTGCACTCTATTTAGAGCGTTTAAAAACCAAAGTTTTCATTGATTTCAACATAATACAAAACTTTGAGGGATGCAAATTTGCGAATAGAAACAAAGTTAAACACAATCGTATGAAATAAAATATTCGACGTGTTTTAAGCAATTGCTTCCAATCGTAACAGGTTATTTTTGCCCCGACTTACAAGCTGAAACGATTTAGATATTTTATTTAGATCGTTTATTTGATGAGTGATAGGAGAAATGCAACTACTGCATCCTTTTGATTCAGAATGAAATACCGATTTGATTTACGTGCCTTCTTTTCAATTTTAACTTTTTTTACGTAATGAAGACTGAGCAATAATCCTAGCATGACCCCTAGATCCCTCCACTTGCACATAAGCACATGCTGATTACAACACTTTTAGTAAAACACAATTCACAACTCACCATTCTCTAGTTGTCGGATCAAAAGATTCCGGAAGCTGGATACCGGGATAAATTCGAAACGTTCCTTTTATGGTAGTAAAATGACGCCATAATATGTTGTTTATGAGTTGGTGTTCATTCGTCCATACTCGATCTACAAAGCTAGAAGCAAACACTTCTGCTTTGACGCCATTCTGAATGAGAAGAAGTGATAAACTTGGATCAGCGAATTTTAATTAAGCTCATTCTATCATAATGAAAAATGATTACAATATGAGGTATAGGTTAAATAATGAAAACTGGTTTTCTTCAAATGCGATCATCAAAAGGTTACACTCATTGACTTTAAAAAGCGTGTTTTTGCATATTTTTAAGGAAAGTTGGCTTCGTTTTCTTAGGTGCTTTCTATGTAGTGCTTACCTTTAGCTGGTGAATATTTTTTCCGATTCCCGTGAAATAATTGGACAGATCGATCACGTCTACGTCTTGAAAAGAACGTTTGTAATTTGGATCTTTGTTTTGAAATGCGCGTGGAGTCAAAAGTACGGAGCTCTTGTCTGTCATGCAACATAAACATTTAAATGGCCGATCGGATCATAGCTGACTCAAGCTCAATTGAGGACTTACTAAGTTAAGTCGTACTGACTTAAGCTCAGTTGAGGACTTGACGCAATTCCGTCGCAAAGAACCATATCATAAAATGAAAGACATAATTTTTTCCAATCAGGACTTCCCGGTCCATTACATAATTGATGATCTTGTACTTGAAATTGAATATTTATTCTTACCCATTGTAGCATAAATGTTGTAGTGACCACAAGCTGAATCAGGAGGTGAGAGATCGAATCGGTGGTAAAGAAATTCTCCCTCTCGTAGAGAAGAATCCGAAGCAAGATTCAATCGATCGGTTGGTACGTAGGCCAGGCATATGGTGATGGCGGTGTTCGGAATCTGATGAGTGACAATTTATGGTTTGGTTTCATTCTGTAGTTGCTTTTGATCATGCTATGTAGAAGGCGATGAGCAGGTAAGTTCTAATACTTCTCAGTGATAGAAGAATTCGTCGCTAACGATATTATGACCAAATCGTAAAAGCAGGGCAACTGTTGGGGTTCGGCCTCCTCCAAAAATGGTTTTTTGCCCCTTCCCCAGAATATTGTCGGCTTCAAAGCTTGATTCCCCAAAACAGGTCTTCTCTTTTTTGACACACAAATCCTTTCACCTTCCCCCTTCCATTACACGAAATAAAGCGTTAAGCTAATGTTGAGTTTGTTTAAAGTCTCACGGTGACTGCATACCTGTGCTTTTGGGCCGCTCATTTTGAGACAATTTCATATGCTTGGCGGGTACCCGCTACTATACATTTATAATATCAAGCACAACTTAACATATACAAACTCTGATGCAAGTTTAGACAACTTGTTTTAGATTTAGCACCTCTCTAGGTGTCCTGCGAGTTTGAAAAATGAAAGTGCAACACCAATAATATAGCACCCAAGTCTATGCAACACAAATAGAGTTTTCATTCCTGTTTTTGACCTAATTATGTTATTGACCTCTTCACAATTGCAGATTAAAAACTTTACTAGCTATTGTCATTTTTAAAATCAAGTGCTCATAGTACTTAGAATTGGTTTTAACATGATACATTTATGTAAAACCAATTTTTTTACGTTCTTGCTACCTTTTTCCAGTAGTACGTTGTATACAGTTCAGTCTTCGATGGTGCGTAACTGATTGCTTGACCACTAGAGCGATACTTCGAGGAATAATATTCTTTCTTACCACTTCCACCCCTAAAACACTTTGTAATAAAGCGGTATCCGTAACAGTAGTACTGGAAAGGTAGGCTAAGGAAAAGCAGATGCAAAAAAATAGATTTGATAAATACCTGAAACTGTTTTGTTTTTTACTGATACTGATAGCATCAGATCATTTCAGAACTCTGAAAAACCTGCTGAAGTTCAATTACCTGAGTATAGATTGATAAATAGATTTGAATTTTGGTTCTTGCTCCAAAGATAGAATATTGACTAATCCCTTACCAAGTATGCTACTTGCGGGAACGAGGGGATGGTATATCACCCCACCTGCAAATGAAATAGTGTTAATAATAGGTAAAATCATTTAAAAGACATGTGATGCGGTCAAAATCAAAATAAAACCGTTTTCTGTGTTGAAATAGAGAAGCTACTACTCAGCATGATATAAAAGAGAGATGATCCTTGGCTAAATAACAACAGCCTCCCCATGTGTTACAGAATAAAATTGACACGACTAATTTCAAAGTCAGATGAATATTTTTTCCTGTTCTGCATGCAGCTAAATACACTGCTATATTAACCTATTTTTACCTAGAGGTCGAATCTTAACCATCCATATTCATGGAAAAAAAGTTGCGAGCGAGCGTGTTACGCGCATAAAACTAAATAGAGAAACAAGAAATGTTTCGCGCTACGCCTGCAATCTACGCGTAATGGAAACCAGCCTTAATCGAGTGAATTTTATTTCTCCTCGAAGATTTTTGATTACCGATTACGTAACTTATTAGCGGTACTTTTTCTGTGTCACGTGATGTTGCTCTCGCATTTTCTGGAATCGCGTCTCATTCCCATATAAGGCGGCGAGATTTTTACGCATTCAGAGAGAGTAGTAGAAGAGAGAAAGAGAATACACCCAGTGTATAGAGACTGAACAACGTGTTGTTTGGTGGTGATTGTTGTGACAAGAATCAAGCTGTTAATTGGTGGATTTAGTTTTGGTTGGTTTCTGATTGTTACATTAAAGTGCTTTAGTTTCTGTGATCGACGAGCGAAAGAATTTAAAGTTTCAAAGTATTTTGCAAAATATATCTGTTCTGCTCTTGATCGAGAAGTGCGTCGTTCGAGTATCGTGGTTAAGTTCTCAGTAGAAGCCAACCTTTCCTTGCTTTTAGCTTGCAGTCAGAACTAATTATTCGACCGATACTATAAGTCGCCTCAATTTTAACAAAAAAATTCAAGTTGGGATAGAACCGAAATTCTATTGAACGCGACACTAACAATAAATATAAAATCAGAGTTTTACAAACAACAAACCACAAATGAAAAAAATGAAATCAGAAAAGTAAAAATACATTACTTAATATTTTTCAGTTTAAATTTAGTGCGATGTCTGCAATTGGAGATGAATTCGGATCGTTTGTTTAGAAGCATGCGTTGATCAGCCTGCAAAATGGCCAGTTTGTCAGCCAAACAGAGGCTGCAGCGCTTAGTGCCACTTTTGAATGCAGCCGCTTAGCACACAATAGACCAGAATGAAGATACGTGTGTTTCGATTTCCCTGTTCCTGTAATCCCAGACAGATTTGGAAAGTTCTGTTGCATTCATCCTTCGTTGGTCTTTGAATGATGAACAGTGGTTGTAAAACCGGGTTTTGAACTCGACTTCACAAAATCCAAATCAGTGCCGTTTTGGAATGTTGGAAGTTGCAATGGAGGCTTTGTAAATGATTAATTTTGTCCGGCACTTGCTCCTTAGCGGGCATTCAGAATTTGTTCTCCAGATGCATGGCATCTCATCGGTATGGATGGTTGGGTTTAATTAGTTTTCACTGTTGCTTTTGATGATGCTTGCCAAGTTCGGCATGCAACTGTAAATGAGCTTGACGTTGAATTTGTTGCAAATCTGATTGAGAAAGTTGTTCGGGGGAAAATGTATGTTGATTAGGTAGAATACTTATTGCTTGTTATAGTTTTGACTTTCATGTTGTACGGAGATTGAATCAAGTGATATTTCTTTTCCTTGGTTTCTTGCGGTTTGACGAAGACGTTGAGTTTATGGGGTATAATACGCATGATGGGTGACAAGTTTTTTTAAAGCCTCGGCATATGTTGGGATAGCATTGTCAAATGGGTGCCGGTTTAGTATGTGATCTACCCACATGCTTCAAGTTTAGTGTGTGATCTACTTAATCCTAACCTTAACCATCATCTTTTTGTCTCTTTTTTGAATGACATTAGCACTGTATGTCGATCAGAATTTTTTATGTGGACTCTTATGTATGATTGTATGAAATAAATTCTTTTTTTAGTTAAACATCCTTATGTTTGGTAGTAGTAGATCATATATCTTGGGTAGATCACAGACTAAACCAGCACCGTTAAATGATTCACAGTCACATGATAGTTGGGCAATCCTGTTGTTGTTCATATGAGGCTACTGTTTGGTGATGGAGGGCGAATAGTTGGATCGCGTATTGATGTAAAGAGGCAAGTCGTTGGCTTTACGGTATTGTCAAAACTTTCCGGACGCTTTCCTGATTACGGCGAGGCCGTCGTCGCGTTATATTCCAATGTTCTCGATTTCACACCCGGCTATACCAACTGCTACTCGTCGGTTGCAGCACGCAGTGGTAGAGTAAAGCAGATCTATATAGCTAGCCTTATCCTAATGTTTCGAGTTTTGACTTTACTCTTGACCTAAATTCTGAGTGTGTCCAAGGGTATCTTATGTTATATTATGTTCGAAACAGACTGATGAGGTGTTTTAGTTTGAATAAACTTCATTTTATCGTATATACATATATATGCATGAGTATGTATGTATGTATGTATTGCATGTATATATATTTGCATAATTGATCTACTCTGTGTTATTTAGCAGTACTTTTAAATAGTTTTTTCAAATTACGAAAAAAATTTTACCTGAAGTCAATTAGACTTACAAATGAGAAATTTTGTCACGTTGACTCGTAAAAAAGTCAAAATCTTTTAAAGGAGTCAATATGATGAATATTCATTTTTCAAGACTTGTGCAAATTAAGGTTGCTGAACACAGCATATGTTTTTTTGCTCTCACGCAAATTTTACGAAAATTTTCATTCAGTATGTGTTGTTGTTCGAATTTCAAATTTAGTTCGCAATATTCGTAGCCTACCAAAAGCATATGCGCTTTTGAAGACAAAAACGTACAAAAAAGTTTTTGTTGACAAAATGGCTGTTCAGACAACAAAGTATGTAATGTAACACCAAATAAATTTTCAAGTGGACAAACATTTTCGTACATAAATGCTTGCGAACAAAAAACCGTACAAAAACTTGTTCTGTGTGCGGCGATCTTTTCGTTATACGTAAAAACGCAAGAACAAATAGGGAGAAGTCCATTAATAAACTGTAAATGAGTCCATTTCTGTTTCTAAAATGAGTTCCAAAATTTAAGGAAAACTAATTCTAAACTAACATAACAACTGCAAGAATGAATAACAATAAAACTTTAACTGCAAAATTTTAATCATGCTATGCTTTCACGCACTAACCAAAAATAAAATTTTGATAACTTAAATTCTTATTGTTTAAAATTGTATTTTTGAATATCAGGCCATACAACTACCGGTACATATCCGAATAGAGCTGGCAGTTTTGTGAATGGATCAGCAAAACTAGTAAAAACCTTCAAATAATAACGTTACGGTTTAAATTCAGGTTCGGCAAAATTTGTGTTTATCGGTTCAGTTCAATACTTTGTAAAAACTGTGGTTTATATTCGGTTCGGGTTCAAATAATAACGTTACGGTTTAAATCCAGGTTCGGCAAAATTTGTGTTTATCGGTTCAGTTCTGCTTTAGATTCAATGCTTTGTAAAAACTGTGGTTTATATTCGGTTCGGGTTCACCAAAACCAAATTTTCAAGGTTTGAGTTTGGTTTGGGTTCAGGAAAAATAATGTCGGTTTTAGGTTCAGGCTCTGGTTCGGTTCGATACCCTGGTATTGAACTGCGCCTCCATTCAAGGAAAAGAAGTTAATCATCCCAACAAAAAAAGGCAACCATGAGCACCGGATAATAATATTCGCACAGTATTGGAAGTTTAATCAAGATGCAGCTGTCATTTACGATAAGCAACTATCACCTTCATCATTCACCGCAAATAGGTAACTCAATTCTTCATGGGTCAAAATATCTGAAGGATCGAAGTAATCTTTCAAGTAGGTATCGACTGCCACCAATCCAATGAACTTGCTGTCTTGAAACACCGGCATGCTCGTTGTTACAACCTGTCCTGCTCAAACACAAAATTAAAAACCTACTAACAACCGTCATTTACTGGTGCATGCTCCTGGCATCGAGTTTTTTTTTTTTTGGAACTGAACTGGTGGTTTCTATGTAGGCTAAAGACCGTATCGACCTGCATTAGTGTATTTAATGTAAGCTAATTCTCGTTGATGGTTATAGTACAACTTACCCAAACCCCACTGATCTTTATAAGGAAGCGATACATGTGTTTGATGCCAGAATTTTTTCTTTGTTGGTGAATCGATGGATGATTTCCTCGTCTTAAATAACCCAGATATGTAAGACAAGATGCTGGTGCCTGTGTTGGTGTCGGTAGAAGACGAATTTGCATACATCTGAAAACAAAGCAAATAAAGTTGCATTGTTCTTTAAACAAAAAGTCGCATGGCCAGAGCAAAATTGAAATCAAAAGAACAACAAAGAAGTTCAAATTTCAAATACAAGACATCAGATGCATGACCGATAACTACTGTTCCTCAAATGATTTAAGCAAACAGCGTTTAAAATCACGATGCCCATTTAAAAGGCGTGCAGAAAAATTTCGTTTCAATCAAATTGACATCATTGACGCTAGGACCCAGAAATGGGGTGCCGCACTCAATTTAATTTCCGGTCTTGTCTTATTCAACATTTCTCGTCCGTTTCATCCCACTTCAATGAGGCTTCCCAAAACAAGAATGGATAACATCAAAATTAAATTATATTTGCATTGGCGTGTGATGCTTCAACACCTGCTTGGCACGCTGCTGCGAGAAATGCTCTGCTGCATGAAGTGCGGTACAAAGAAGTGGACAACCAAGCGTATAATCTGCAATAGGGTAGTTAAACTAGGGGTGTGGGAGTCAACCAGGAAAGCGCAAGGCCAAGGCTCCTTATTCATCTTTTAAGTAAATCAAAAATTAGAGAATATTTTTTTTTAAATGGTTATCGTGCTCGAAATTATTATGGAGACCTTTCTTTGTTTTGTTTTTTTGAGATCAACTTTGACATGGTTGAACTCAAAAAAATATACAAGGGTTTCATAGTGGGGCTTCATATCAAGATAGGCTTCACATAGGCTTCATATCGAGAGCATTTGTGCGACAATGACCAGAAATCTGAACGTCATTTACAAAATCAAAAGTTGTCATGAATTAATAGGGGTGCGAGTTTTTGTTGATATTAGTAAAGGGATTGCGTCTCAAAATGTTTAAGAACCCCTGAAATCTACAACTTCTAGATCTATTCCCAGCCAATTAACCCATACAAAAAGATAGTTCCCAGGCAAATTATGTTCTTGATATTGCTACATGCACAAGCAACAACGACAACTCGCGTTATCTTGTATCTTTATTTGAACAATCTTCGTATTGAAACCAAATGAGCAAGTCAAACGCACAGGCATTGAGCAGTAAGTAAAAATTTGTAAAATTTTGTTCAAAAGATTTGAATGCAAACAGCAAAACTTCATAGAATACTGAAACTCAGCAACGTGACAAATAGAACTGCTGATTTTAAAACTTTTTTAATGAAAGATTCAAATTTTTTACCGCTTAGATGCTCTCCTTTATAAGCATGCTCAGTGTTGCCAATTTAGCATTTTTAACGCTAAATTTAGCATTTTTTCCAAGTTTTTAGCATTGAAAAACTCCATCTAGCATCTAGCATCTAGCAGGAGAAACGGCGTCATAACAGAATATCTAGCATTTTTTGTCATTTTTAAAGATTTATATTGTTATTATGAAAATGATTTATAAATATAGATAAATCGTCGTATATCTCACATTTTTGAAATAAATTGTCTCATCTCTAGCCACAGGAACCAAGTATAGTAACTATTGCGCGACGGTGTTGAGGTGTTTCAAACATGTATGATGTATTGAACTCGTTCACGGTTCAGTATTGCAACTTATAGCTATCAGCAGTCCAGAAACTGTTGTCACTCAGTTGCTTGCCTGGCACCGGCTCGTTGTCAGTTGATAATGTTATATTGTGGCTTGTTGTGCGATAGTTTGTTAGGCTAAATTACTGTACTTTATTTATCAGATTTGATCTTAAGTTTGAGTGAGAAAATACACTCTTTATTTTAGCAATGAGTAAAGCTACAGCAAAATATTCTCAAAAATTTCAAAAGGAATGGTTGAAAGTGTCTGCTTTTACAAAGTGGCTTTGTGAAGTTTCCAAAGATCCTTCTAAAGCTCATTGTAAGTTTTATAAATGTGAGATTTTAGCTAAATATTCTCTTTTAACAAGCCATTGTGAAACTAAGAAATATAAGCTTTCTAATCCATGTAGAAGTGCTTCTCTTGAAAACTACATTGTGAAGAAAAATGATAAAACATCTATGTTTTAGGCAAATTTGGCAATGTTTATTTGTTGTCATTCATTATTCAACTCATGTAATCATTTGGTAGACTTGTGCAAAAACTCTATATCCGACGGCGAAACAGTGAACAAAGTCAAGATGCATCGTACTAAGTGTGGAAATATTGTGAAAAATGAGATTGCTCCTTATTTCAATGAAGGTTTGATTTCTGATCTAGGCCAAGAATAATCCAGCTTATTATTGGATGAATCAAATGATAGCACTGTTAACAAGTCATCGGGTATCACTGTCATTTATTATAGTGATAGACATAAGAAAGTAGTGCATTCATACCTTGACATGGTATTTCTAGAAAAAAAATGTGATGCAGATGCCACTGTAAATGCAATAAAGAGTGCATTAGCAGAAAAAAATGGACATAAAAATCTTCTGACAATTGGCACTGATAACGCCAGTGTAATGATAGGACTAAATAGCGGTGTTTTCAAGAAGTTGAAAGAAAAGGTACCAAAATTGCTTTTAATTAGATGTGTGTGCCATTCAATACAGTTGACAGTATCCCATGTTTGTGCTACTTTTCTACCGACAAACTTAGAATTTTTAGCAAGTGAAACTTATAAATGGTTTTCACATAGTTCATTGAGACAAATTTCTTGCAGTCAGCTTTTCCAGACAATTAATAATAAGGAACCATTAAAGATCCTAAATTCTTGTTCAACCAGGAGGTTGTCAATTAAATCAGCAATCAGTAGAATACTAAGCTAGTGGATTGAATTGCAGACACATTTTCAAGTAGCAAGTGTTGATCAAAGGTGCTACACTGCTCATCATTTATATCAAATATGTTGTGACCCTCAAAATGAGCTTTTCCTTCTATTTTTGCATCCAGTTTTAAAACATGTTTTAACTTAACTTTTAAAACATAAAACATCCAGCTTTAAAACATTTCAAGAAGTGAACAAACTATTTGAATTAAATAGTGTTGATAAAACCAAGCTGCTTTCTGACCTTTTACAACCAATAAAATCTATTGCTAGCATGTTAGTATTACCAACAAGCAGAATTGACCCTTTCGACCCTAATGCTAAAATTGAAAAATTTCTTGATCCAAATGCGCAGTTGGAATATGGATTTGAAAAAAAAATATCAGAATTGAAGACTAGCAAGAAGATTCAAGCTTCTCAAGTAATGGACATCCGCAAAAGAGCAAGGATTTTTACTTTGTCTGTATAAAGAGTTACAAAATCCTCTGCCAGAAAACATCAGTATATTAAAGAATATCAAAGTATTCGCAGTACAAAACACGTTGACTCATATTAAGCTCCCTGATAGAAATTTCGAAATTTTGGCATTATTTAAACAACTTTTTAGTTTCCAGTTATTTCTTCGGTTTGCGTATCGGGTGTCGAACCCGTGTGTTTAGTTTTGCAGTTGCGTTTAAGTAGCGTTGCGTATTCTTGTAGTGTACTTGTCATGCACGCCTTTTTCGCCCTGCCCTTTGACTTCAACTCGTACAAAGACGTTTTTCTTTGGCACTTCGACAAAACTCTGTAATTGTAGCACTTTGTGTTTGGAACTGGTCGAAGTAGCAGTTGGCCATATTCGAGAAACATTTGGAAATTTAATTCTGTCCTTAATTGAATTAACCAAATTGGTTTGATTATATTTTATTATGTAGTAATTTATTTGGTGTTATCTTTTAGAAAACGTGGTTCAAATTCTGGTTAATCTTTTCGCTTATTCTTCATTTTATACAATATATCAAATAAACCATCAAAGAATAGAAACTCGTCATCATCCAACACGCATATCGATTCAATATAGGACGGAAAGGATAAAATTAAAGTAAAATTTTACATTTAGTTTTCAATTTGGATACCGACCTTGGTTTGTACTGGCGGTGTCATAGTATAATTTGTTTGTTGATTGTATTTGATTAATCATTAAAGACCCCTAATTATCAACTTAATTATCCTTTGACGCTGACTTGTTGGTCAGTTGTGATCTATTGTGTTAACTTGACGCTGGCTTGTTGGTCAATTGTAATCTATCGCGCTCCTTTGACGCTGACTTGTTGGTCAACTGTGATCTATTGCGCTAACTTGATGCTGGCTTGTTGATCAGTTAGTATACTTTGATATTATTTAGTGTTAGAATAATTGATTTATTTGAGCTGCAAGTGTAACTAATTTAGCCTTTGTTGTGACTTGTTACAATTTCGGTGTGCTTAAGAGGACGTCACTCACGTTAAATCTTCTTTGTTCGAAACATAAAGCCCCGTTATTTATTACATAAGGTTGTGTGGATCTATTATTGTGTGCAAAGGGAAACCAACCTTGCACTTTAAACTAATTATTGTGTTTAATTGTTGTGCATTTGCCTTTTCTTTATGAAACTAAGAAGTGGGTTAACATACGGCATTATGAATACCCAGGGATTTCCAATCCTTGAATCTGTAAGCTCGTTAAAAGAGTTATATAAGGAAGGCGAAAACTTGATGACCTGTTTTGATAATGCTGATTACTTAAAGGAGTTCTTAGTAAAAGTAAACCAAGCTTATGATGCATTTTTTTCTCTTTCGGCTCAATTGAATGGCAACGACATAATCTCTAGTGATCTTGGCACTAAATTAGATGTAGATATAGGTACTGGGAATTTAAGCAGCGTGTGCAGAAATGGTTTGATGGCCTTCCCTCTTCATCTCCTGTAGTTTTAGAGACAATGACGACCTCAGCTCAAGTGGGAGACAAGCAAATCGGATCGTCTTTGCCTCTAAATTGGCAGGTAAGCGATTCTCTTGCGTCTTCTAATATTCAAACATCAATTTTGAATTATTCATGTTTTCCTAGTGTTAGTTCCACTGCAGATTTGTTGTTTAGATCTAATATTGCTTGTCCTCCTGGCTTTTCGGCGCCGCATAGCTCAACTACATTTTCTGATATTCAGTATGCACAAGCGTACGGTCGATCCGTGCGAGACCCATTAAAGGCTCTAGCGCCGACATCTGTTGTACCTTCAACACTTCAAAACCAACAGACGTCGTTAGTCTCCAAGGATAAGTTTTTCCCTTCCCCACTGCCTTCTATAAAGAGAGGTTCGCGTGGTTCCCGCAGGTCTAGTGCAAGTAGTAGCAGTTCTGCGAGTCGCTTAGAACAAGCTCCCGTCAAATTAGAACTTGCGCGTCTTGAAAAGAGGCAAAATGAAGAAAAATTGAGGGAAGAAGAAAAAATAGCTGCAGCTGAAGCTGAGTTAGATCGCGAGAGAGCAGCTGCTGAAGCTGCTGCTGATGCTGAATTAAAACGCAAGAAAGCTGAGTTACATCGTATGAAAGTTAAAGCGGAAGACGAACGTCGCATTAAGGCTGCAGAGTTAGAGGCTGCTCTTTATCGCTCGCTCACACAATTCACGCGTATGAGCTCATGCTCGGTTTGCATGTCTTTCGTCAGACTGGGCCACCACGACGGGTAGACTGCTCGGCCCCACCATCTGTCTGCCACATAAAGACGGAGGCATCCCGTTAAGTGCCTTGCCCAAGGACACAACAAGCAAGCTTGCCGGCTTGTTCTTCACACTATCCCTTATGTGCTGAGCGCCAAGCAGGGAAGCTGTGAATACCATTTTTTAAAGTCTTTTGGTATGACTCGACAAGGGAAATGAACCCCAGGTCTACCGACTGCGAAGCGGACGCTCTAACCACTACACCACCGCGCCGGTTTTAGATACTGAAGATGATCTATCTTCTGATGACGGAAAACCTGTAGCTCCGCAATTTCAAACAGGTAATAAAGCAAACTGTGTAACTTACTCCTCAAACGATCAAGTTCGATTTAATGATCAAACATTTAAAGTTTGCATAAACTCTGATGTAGTGACTTCTTTCGCTGCTTCACATACCGTTTCTGCGAGCGAGTTTGGTAGGCTAAAAGCAAATGACAGAAATCAGAGACCTTTTGTCAAAGAAACCTCTTGTCATAAACTTGCCTCTTATTCTTGTCCAAGAATCTCTAGGTAACTCACGCCCCCACTCAACCTATTCCATCGCAAATTTATGAAAGGCCTTTTCAGGTAAGTAGGAAACACCCAAGTGTTCATAGTGCATATGACCAGAGACGTAGCAGCCGCCCCCCAAACCCCCCAATTGGGGGGCCCCAGGCCAACTTTGGGGGCCCAAGTTAGTCTGAAATTGCTTTTTGGCTACGTGACTATTTTCAGTTCAGCAGACTTGTTTACAACCGATTTAAACTGTAGGAAGAAATTGGCTTGTGACATCATAAGTGAATGCAACGTCATTTTATCTCGCAGAATCTAGAATATTTCGATTGATTTTCTGGTAGAATCTTGAATATTCGATTGACGTAACAATGCCGTTGTTACGCAACAATCATAGAATGGTCTGGAATTCTGTTTGGCTAGAAATACCGGGACAATATATATACACTGCAGAGTGCAGATAAAGTATTTTATTGACATTGTATAGAATGAAACGTTCAAAAAGTGGTGCTCAAAAGAGAAAAGAAGCAGCCACTGCTCGAGATGCTGTAGCGAAATTGCCCAAGATGACAGGTTTTTTCAAGATTACTGAGCAGAGTAGACCTGGCACTAGTACCGAGAGGGATGAAGAAAACTATAGTGTACAAGAAAAAGAAGACTATGACGATCAGCATCAAAGTGATTGTGAATTTCCAGAAAATGTAAGTTGTGATTTACCTGCCAATACGCAACCTTCAATATCAAAAATATCTGAATCTCAATTTACCCCTATCCCTGATGACCCATGTAAATGGCCTGAAAGTATTTCTGATGCTCAACGATGTGATATAGTAAAGCGTGGACCACATCAACTAATAATGAATTTTCCATATAATAACACAACTCCAAGGCGACGTTTTTCCTCCAACCATTATAAACGTGTGTTACCTAATGGTGAAAGTGTTTCACGGTCGTGGCTAGTTTATTCTGGGGAATCAGATCAAGTTTTTTGCTTTTGTTGTAAGCTATTTGGAAAAACACTAAGCCCCTTTTGTAGTGGTATAAATACATGGGAGGGTTTTTCGAAAAAACTGAAAGACCATGAAAACGGCATTTCCCACCAAGAATGCTGCAGTCAATGGATGTTGCTAGCTGAAGGGATAAGAAATTCATCCACTATCGACAAACGCGAGATGAATATTTTTTTCAATGAAAGACGCTTTTGGAGAAATGTTTTAGAGAGACTTATCGACATTGCCTTGTTTCTATCGGAAAGGAATCTTGCTTTTAGAGGATCTGAAGAAGTCTTAGGATCTCCTCACAATGGAAATTTTCTGGGTATATTTGAGCTTTTGGCAAGAAGAGATCCGATCCTAAAAGAGCTTCAAGACAGAATCAAGAATAAAAACACTAAAGATCACTATTTGAGTCCTACCATACAAAATGAACTAATTGAATTGCTAGCGACAGAAGTTGAAAAAGAAAATTTGCAGCAATTGAAATTGGCAAAATATTTTTCTATAATTTTGGACTGCACTCCAGATATGTCACATCATGAACAAATGTCTGTCATTCTCCGTTATGTACTATGTAATGAAGAAGCTGCTGTTGTTAAAGAAACATTTTTTGGCTACTTGAGAATAAGTGACAGTACTGGGAAAGGCTTGTTGGACGCTTTCTTAGAAAAAGCGACCGAACTGCAACTCGAATTGTCTGATTGTCGAGGTCAGTCATATGATAATGGTGCTAACATGAAAGGAAAACATTCTGGAGTCCAAGCAAGAATGCTAGACATCAATCCCAAAGCTGTTTACGTGCCCTGTGCAAACCATACCCTTAACTTAGTTGTTGTTGACAGTGCTAATTCATCGACGGAAGCATTGATATTTTTTGGAGTACTTACAAGGTTGTATGTGCTGTTTTCTTCCTCTGCTCAGCGTTGGGAAATTTTGAAGAAACATGTGGAGCTGTCCATAAAGTCACAATATGATACTCGTTGGGAAAGCAGAATTAAATGCATCAAACCTCTTCGATACAATTTAAAAGAGGTGTTGCTGGCACTGAAAGACTTGGAAGCCATTTCCATAGAAAGAAAAGATGGAAGAGCTGCCTCAGAAACAAAATCGTTGATAGTTCATTTATCAAAATGGAGTTTTCTTTTGTCGGTGTTTATTTGGTATGATATCCTGTTCCAAGTCAATAAAGCAAGCAAGATTCTTCAATCGTATGGAGTCTCCCTTCATACAATGGAAACGGAAATCCAGGCAACTGAAAAGTTTTTGCAAAACTATCGCACAACGGGTTATGACAGTGCCGCAACATCTGCTGTTGACATAGCACAGGAATTGGATATTGATCCTTCTTTTCCTCCGTCAAGAAGTGGAAAGAAAAGAAGATTGTTTGATTACCAAGGTGAAGAGGAACAACGAGCTACTCCTGAAGTGAAATTTAAAAGCAACTTTTTCTATCCATTAGTCGACCAGGCTATTATGTCAATAAAGGAGCGCTTTAATTTGTTACGTGAGGTTTCTTCCGCCTTTTCGTTTTTGTACACACGAGACAAACTTTTGCTTGTGCAACAAGAAAATGCTCTTCTTACTTGCTGTAAAGAGTTCCAAAAAAAGTTCGGTGACATTGATTCTGATGAAATGAGCGCTGAGCTACAGCGGTTTGTTTTAATTTTACAAAAAAAACGCAATCTCAATACGGCTCAAGACTTTCTGAACTATCTTCTAAAGACTCATTTATTTTGAATTGTATCCGAATGTGTACATCGCACTTCGAATCTTACTAACTTGCCCCGTGACTGTTGCCAACGCTGAAAGAAGCTTCAGCAAATTGAAACTGATCAAAACTTTTAATAGAACGTCTATGACAGACAGTAGACTATCTTCATTAGCCATGTTGTCAATCGAAAATGACTGCGCCCGATCTCTTGATTATGACAATGTCATAACAGCATTTGCGAACAAAAAGGTTCGCTCCAGACTATTTAAATGATACTGTGTTTTTATAACTTTTTCATGTTTTTCAGTGTCATTGCTTTCGTTTCGCAGTGTCTGCATAAATGTCCTACTGAACTCTGGCATCGGTGCCGAATTTTTTATGACTTGCACCTTTGGTATCGGCATGCTTTATTCTGACATTAGCCTGTTTACTTATGTACAAATTGTGGTGTATTTTCTTAATGCAGCTTTTCAATTTTACACCTCTAAAGTGATATGACCTGTGCGCAGGGGCTCTTGCGCTTACTTTGGGGGGGGGGCCGAAGTTGGAGTGCTACGGGACTGCATATGACGCATTGAGAAGTAGTACAGATCAGCTTCTGCCGACACCGAGTATTCGCAAATTCGACGGAGATCCCCTTGACTACTGGGCTTTCTTTAATAGGTTTAGATGTCATGTAGCTGACTGGTTACCTTCAAAGAAAAAGTTGTCTTACTTATTGCAGCATTGCACGGCTGAAGTGTCGCAATACATACAACACTTTGCGGATGTCCATGAAAGTAGTCATCATGTTTATGATTTGGCATGGGATGAATTGAGACGGCGATATGGCCAATCGTATATTATTGCTCAAGCTTGTCAGGAAAAGCTTTTAAGTTTTCCCAGGATTGACCGAGACGTAGCTGAGAGGCTAAACAAGTTGAATATTTTAGTGAAAAAGAGTTATTTTGCCTTGGGTAATGAAAATGTCTCTTCGAGTTTAGATTCAGTTCAGTTTCTCACAGCCTTAGCCACTAAGCTTCCGTTGGATCTTAAGCGAAAATGGGTTGAGAACACTGTTCAGATTAGCGAAAGATATGGACGTATTGCTTCATTTGAAGATTTTGCCGTTTTTGTGGAAGAACAAGCTCGCGTGGCTAATTCAGTTTTTGGCTTAAAGTTGTTTCAATCTAGTAGTAGGAATGATGTCAGTAGTAAGCCGAAAGCCTCTGCAATTCATACGGTGGTAAACAAAACCCGTATAGATGTAAAATGCCAATGTTGTTCAGAGCCCCACTATGTATATCATTGTAGAAAGTTTCGTTCATTGTCTGTTGAAGAAAGATGGAGCATTGTGAAGAAACAAGGCTTATGTAAACTATGTTTGCACTCTGGGCATTTCGCTGCACGTTACACTCTTAGCTTGAGGTGTAAAAAGAAGGTTTGTGGAAGTACAGCACACAATACTTTGTTACATTTAGTTTCTAAACGCAGCGAGGCTCAGAGCAGCACTAACCAACCGACGACAAGTGAAGAGTCCCAAGTTTAGTCGCTTGCAACTTCTTCTCGTATGTCAAATACACTTCAGGGTCGTGGTACCTACCTAGATATTGTTCCAGTCAAGGTATTCACCAAAGATGAAACAATTCAAACTTACGCTCTTTTAGATTTGGGGTCTGATAGATCCTTTTGTGAAGCACGCTTGATCCGCGAACTAAATGTACGCGGATCCCCTTTGAAAATGTCTAAACAAACCATGTTGCCTAGTAATCCTCATGTTATGGATTGTAGTTTAGTGCAGTTACAAGTGTCGTCTATGAATGATGATCATTGCATGAGTTTGAATGAAGTGGTTGTTGTTGATAGCATTCCTGTTGCTCCCTCGTTTGCACCAGTAGAACAAATGATGCAGTGTCCACATTTGTGCGACATATCCTTGCCATCAATTAAAGACGCCACAGTTGCCTTGCTGATTGGAAACGATTGCGTTGTTGCGCACCGTTGTCTAGAAAGCCGATTTTCTCCAAATCCAGAAACTAGCCCTGACGCGATTCGAACACCCTTTGGATGGACACTAAGAGGACGTTGTTTCAAAGGCATGGTAAACGATGAAGGCAGTTACAATTTCTTGGTTCGCGGGATGAAATGGCCTTCAGATGTACAGGATTTGGAAGATGCAATTTTGACTGATGAAGGTGAGATAATTTCGTTGAGCAGTAACGCAGATTATTGCGACAAAGAAGGATTGTTAACTACACTTCAAGCACATCAAGAAATGCTTGAGTTTGGACTTCAGTATTCCGTAGAGGATCCAGTCGCCTATGATATCATGTAGCGTAACTTGAAGAATAAAAATGGACGTTATGAACTTCCACTACTGTGGCGAAACGACGCTGTTCTACTGCCTAACAGTTATGCCATGGCAATACGCCGTATTGAAGGATTAAAAAGGCGTTTGAAAAGAGACAGTGATCTACACACAAAATATACAGAGCAAATGGAAGCCGTAATTTCTAAAGGCTATGCTGAAGCGGTTCCTGAGGGCGAAATTGGGTCAAATAAACGCAAGTGATATATTCCACCCTATCAGGTCATCAATCCAAAGAAACTTGACAAAGTTCGTATTGTTTATGACTGTGTTGCTGTAGTTGGAAGTAAATCTTTGAACGATTTTTTAATGAAGGCACCGGATTGGACAAGCTCGCTGGTGGGTGTGTTACTACGATTTCATAAAGGGAAAGTAGCAGAAGTTGCTATTGATCTAAGCACATCTTCGTTTATAAATGTTCTTCGCAGATTTGTTTCTAGAAGAGGACCTGTGAAACATATCTTTTCCGATAACGGAACTAACTTTGTCGGCTGTGCTCGCTTAATGCAGGAATCTGTTAAAAAGTGGAATCAAGCACAGATTCACCTGTCTTTACGACAAATGAATGTAGCATGGACTTTCAATCCTCCCAGCGCCACCCACATGGGCGGTGTTTGGGAACGCATGATTCGAGTTGTAAGAAATGTTTTGCTAGCTATTACTCCTAAACAAACGCTTTACGATGATGATCTAATTACGCTGTTTACAGAGGTGGAAGCGATCGTAAATTCTCGCCCTCTAACTAATGTACCCTTGGAAGCTGGCGAAGATACTCCCTTAACACCGAATCATCTTCTTCGCTTCAATCCTGCTGTTGCACCACCTTGCATATTAACTGAAAAATCTGATAATTATTCTCGACAACGGTTTCGAATTGTTCAATTTGCCGCAGACGAATTTTGGAAGAAATGGGTTGTTGAATATTCGAAAACAATTCAAACAAGGAGTAAATGGCACAAAACAAGGAAACTTCGCTCTGGGAGATATTGTATTGATTACAAATTCGTCAACACCTTGTTGCCATTGGCCTCTCGGAAAGGTAAGTAAGCTCTTTCCTGATAATCACGGAACAGTGAGAACAGTATCTGTTAAAACCAGTGAGGGCGAGTTAAAGAAACCTTGCTGCAAGTTATGCTTAATCATGCCATATGAATCTGAGTAAGTATCTTTACACCGTCACTATCTTTATTTTCTTATTAGAAATTTATGTTCTTTTGAAAATTGTCTCTATCACAACAGCTCCAATTTTGGCGGGAAGTATTAGAAATTTCAAAATTTTGGCATTATTTAAACAACTTTTTAGTTTCCAGTTATTTCTTCGGTTTGCGTATCGGGTGTCGAACCCGTGTGTTTAGTTTTGCAGTTGCGTTTAAGTAGCGTTGCGTATTCTTGTAGTGTACTTGTCATGCACGCCTTTTTCGCCCTGCCCTTTGACTTCAACTCGTACAAAGACGTTTTTCTTTGGCACTTCGACAAAACTCTATAATTGTAGCACTTTGTGTTTGGAACTGGTCGAAGTAGCAGTTGGCCATATTCGAGAAACATTTGGAAATTTAATTCTGTCCTTAATCGAATCAACCAAATTGGTATGTCTATTTCATTATATTTTATTATGTAGTAATTTATTTGGTGTTATCTTTTAGAAAACGTGGTTCAAATTCTGGTTAATCTTTTCGCTTATTCTTCATTTTATACAATATATCAAATAAACCATCAAAGAATAGAAACTCGTCATCATTCAACACGGATATCGATTCAATATAGGACGGAAAGGATAAAATTAAAGTAAAATTTTACACTTCCCATCATTCCTCTACTTGAATCATTTCACTTAGATGATAAAATGAAGTCATCAATTGAGATGCAGTATTTCAATAAATGGACTAATATGACAACTGCTGAAGAATTCTGGTCCGAGGTATCTCATTATAGAGATGCTTCCGGAGGAAATCCATTTGCAATTAGTCTATTAATTCTGTCTAATTCAAATACTGAAGTAGAACGCTTATTCGGCAGCATGAATATCCTCTAGAATAAATTCCGAATAAAATGCTGCTGCCAATGCTTTCAGCTATTCTTACCGTTAAGTATGGCATAAAAAGGCACAGCAAATCTTGTAAAAACTTTGAATGAGCAAATGCCCTAATACAAAATATCGGGACAATGGAATCTTACAACCCTAAAAATGTTACCGAATAAGGAGTGTCTGCATTTTCAAGTTATGATGAAATTTTGTCGGAGATGTAGTTCAAAACGTGTTTGGTATGTAAAACACTTTTTTGCCTGTTTTTTGGGTACACACAAAATAACTTTAGCATTTTGTGGCATTTTTTCTTTTAAAATCTAGCATTATTCAGAGATTTACACTTGGCAACACTGATCATGCTTTAGTTATTTCTTACCATCGGACTTTCTTCAATTGTCAGCTGATTCAAATATCGTTTAATTGTTTGCTTGTACCAAGGTCTAAAATGATAAAAATTTTAAGTGTTGAGAAGTTCGAAGAAACTGATCTCGACTTGTTACCCTTTTTCAGTAAATGAAGGATTTAATGTTGATTCGAAAGTATGGATCTTTCGTCTTGACACATTTGCTTCTGCACATCCTCAGAAAATTTGAACAAAACCAATAGATGCCATCATGTAGGATGAAGCGATAAAAAGCATTTAGTGAAGAGTTTGAGAAAGCATAATCAGCAAAGTTAGGACAGGTTTACCAAATTATGATTAGCATTTCATCAAGGATGTTATCAGCCATTTTGACCATTTCTTAACTTTAAACCGCATGTTTTAGCAAATTGCGGTGAGAAAGCATCAAATTGATTTTTGTCTTCATTTCGAATCGAAAATTTGATTACTCTTTATATTAGCCAATGGTCGCTTCAGCGATAAAACTAAAACTGTCGGTGAAGTGGAGTGATGGCATGATTGATAAATTTATGGTCGAAACAGCGAGATCAACTTTTGTTGTTATGAGCGCTATTTCAAAGTGGACCGTCGTTCGTTTTCAAGCCGACGTTTCAGGTTCAAATTACGGCCCGAGTCAACCACATCACCTTTCGTGTGGGAGTGGCTGCTTGCTCGAAGATCGCAAAACGGTTTCATGAGGTTGGTTTCCATTAGACTTAGATTGCAGGCGTGGCGCGAAACAAAAAATGTTTCATATAATAATCTAAGCCTAACGGAAACCAGCCAATAATCTTTAAAATTTTCCCTTTGTTTTTTTCTTTAATAAGATCCTGGTTTCACTGATTTTATGATGCAAAATGAAGACAGGCAACTTACCGGTTTTTGCTGTTGTAGTATTTGAAGTTATGAGGTCGTGCAGAGGGAAACACAGTGGTCACACCTTCGCCGCTGGAAAAATATTGCCATTTGAGGGAAGGATCCTTTGCAGAGTTTTCAACGCATGCTTTCTCAAACTCATCAGACAATTTAGTTGCCCCAAAAGGTGAAGAGAATTCTGCAAACTCGCATGCCGATCCGGAAGAAGCCTTCAGTAATTTAAAATTTAATTTTATAAAATTCAAAACATAACTTTTTGGCAAATTTTTGTTTTTATACTCCTAAAAAGTACGGGAAAAATCAATGTTTATACCAATAAGACGATAATTTTGTTGTTGAGCAGAAGAATGAGACATAGACAGTTTCCAACAAAAAACCTTTGTATTGCCCACTGAATGGTATTTCAAAATCACGAGGTTATTATTTTACGTAGTGGTCTACAAAAATTTTTAAAAGCTTTAGCGCTTAACCGAATGGAGTAAACTTTGATTTAAGATATTCATTTTTAAATTAAAAAGATAATTTATCTGGTTGTTTTAATTAATATGCTCAACTTTATGCTTTGGAGCAAATTTTAATAAACTCCTTCTTTTGATTATATCCATACTATAAAGCGCAGTTCTTTATATTTGTGCCTGAGTTTAACTGTCAAATAAACAGATAAACAGTTTGTGAAATCGTGTTTGAGAGAAAGTGCACTTGTCGATTAAGTGTAGGGAGGGAGTATTTGGGTTATAGTTTATAAACTAGAAAAATTTGCTCAAAAATGATTACCAGTATCATACGGTACCATACAGCAATCTATTACATCGTGTCAATAACCCGCGACCGGTTTCGACCTTATTGGGTCTCATCAGGCGGGTGTGAAAAACACTCAACAATTAACATGATGAAAAAACAAATTTGCTATTGGGTGCAAAAACATGCAACACAAAACAATATGATACAGCAATACCAATATCATGGGGGTCGCATTCAAGGACACACACACATGACATGGACAACAAGTTACATTGGTAAGCCCTAATAGGGGTGCAGGATCACTGTCAAGACTTATCGTATCGCCTTAAATTGCTAATTGGCAACTAGCAACCCTTGTATGGTCATAGTTTATAAAATTCAAAGTTTGAAACAAAATGAACAGAACAAAAAATAGATTATGAGGTCTATACCAACGGTTCCCAGCTTACGGCTCGCGATCCAAAGTCGGGTCACTTAGGATTTGTTGGCTTATTGCTTTTCAATATTCAACACTCATGTGCAAAGCTGCTCACCCGCTCAACAATCAACCTACTGGCTTCATTTACTCTAGTTTTATATTGCCTACTGCGACTCGGCAATGGCGTTTATGACTTTAAATGCCAAACTCTAGTATGTAGTAATGGCGTGACACTATCAGACGAGGTAAATGAACAGTGGGAAGAGCTTTGTGCGTTTCTCTCTTCAATTCAGCTAACTCCCTTTCTTTGCTTAATTTGGCTAAAATTGGCAATCGCCGATGTTGCCAGACAAAATAAAGCAAATTGTACTAAGATTTTTTCTCCAGGTTGCTTTTTACTTGTAAGAAATCATGGCTAATAGGCAGTACAAGAATGAATACCTTCACCCAGCTATTACGTATATAACTCAACGAGGCACATTTGAGTTACAGTGTGTCATTTGTGCGGAAGTTTTTAGTAAAGAATCTTTCAAACACAACAAACTAAAACGACACCTAGAAGCAAAGCACTGTGGATCAGTCAGCAAAGAGTAAACTTTTCTTGAAAGAGAACAGTAATTAAAAGGCTGAGGCTGGATGCTCCTACCAATGCAGTGGTTATCCGCGTGCAACACTTGGTACTTACCTCTTAGAACAGAAAATCGCAAGAGCTATAAAGCTCATAACACTGTCGAAGAATTGGTAAAGCTCTTGATATGGTGCAGACTATTCATGGAAATGAATTTGCGAAGAAACTTGAAAATGTTCCTCTGTCATATGACAGAGGTTATAAACGAATTTGGAGCATGTCATGTGACATAAAAGAACAGATGATTGCAGCCATAAAAGAGTGGGCAGTACAGTCTTGAGCTCGACAAATCAACTGATGTTAGTGATGATGCTCAACTCTTAACTTATGTACGGTATCAAGGTTCAGACAATATGGAAGAAGGGTTTCCGCTTTGCCGGCCGTTATATAACAACAACTGGAGAAGACGTTTTCCTGATAATGGATTCATTCTTTGAGGAACATGGACTTCTCTGGAAGCAGTGTTATAGTGCTTGTTGTGACCATGCACCAGCAATATCAAAAGCACGCAGGGGTGCCGAAGCATTACGAGGGCAAAATTTTCGAAAGGCCACTTTGACTAGAGGCCGAGATTTTCACCAAAAATGCCTGTTTGCGATGATATATATACAACAATTTCATCTTAATTGTGCAGCGTGCCCTGTTTTCGTGGACCTTTGCAGTTGGCACTTTTGCTCAATGTTAATTTTTCCAAAGACAGATATTTGCATTTGTTGCAATAACTGTACTGTAACACAATATACTTGGACTAATTTGGTTTTACTTATATCAAACATCAGTTGCGTTAACGATAATAAAAGATGTTCATTTGCATTTGCTTTCAAGTCCAGTTCATGCAATTTCTGCTCTTGGATAGCGCCGAACAAAATATTGTTTAAATGGTCTGCTTCAGAGTGGAAACTTAAATAGTTTTTTAATCTCCGTAAACGCTGAAACTGCGCTCTGCCATTGTAGACCTAAGCGGTGCACGTTTACATTAATGCTGAATAAATCGTCGGGAAAAGTAAGTTAATAGTGGTATTGCTGTTTATAACTTCACACGCAGTTTCTATCCTGGTATCTTGATCTATCGGCCAAGTGGCACTTGCGTTGTGCAGTTTAATTGCATAAAGCAAGTCTTTTAGTTTACCAACAAATGCCCGACAATTGAAATATTGCAAAAAGTGGCATTCTAAGGCATTGTGAACATGATTGCCGTCATTTTTGCAGTTTGTCGCATTAAAGCACTTGGTCGATGATATTAAGGTATTCCCTTTTCGATTCTACTTCGTCATTGAGCGCTTCGCAAGTTTCAAATTCTCTTTCGTAGTCTGCGGCTAGAGAAGTAACTCTTCTTGAAATTTTAAGGGAATCGTTTCTGTATCAGTTCCTTCAATTGGCCTATTAAGTGCCTCCGTTCTTTCGATTAATCTTTCAAATTCAGCGTCGTTTCGCAACACAGAGATGCGAGCTTTACCTTTGTCTATGGCGTATACGTGTTTGGTTCATTTTTTGTATATCTTTGAAAAGTTTTACCCATTTGGGGTAAGAAAAGTTTTGCCCACTCTATTTCATCTATTTCTCTTTTCGCTTGACCCCTACTCTGACTATGTAGGGGTCAACAACCCACTACATAACTCTTCCTCGCTCTCTTTCCTTAACCTTTATGCTCTCCTATTTGTATTTTTTAACAGATAGCAGAACCGATTTCTTCTTTCGCTCCGTATTTTTCTCCTCCAGAAATTTCCTCGTTCTGAGGAATTTTTGGTTTTTATCACCTCCTCTGGGACTCAAAAGGTACTTCTGACCCTCGTGGATAGGAAGTATTTAGTTGGGTCATCTCTGAGGACTTTTTCTCTCAATAACCCCGACATTCCTACTCTTCTCTATCGCTCATTTTATAGTCACTCTTCTCCTGACATCTCTTTGCTCCTTTCTCTGTAGCCCTCTCTAGTTCCTGGAAGGTGCTTCAGGATTGGGTTCTAATTACCAACCAATTCTATCGAATGTCTTCTTTTTCTCCGCTCTTCCTCCTGACCAAACGACACTCTTCCTACAATTTTCAGAAAGCTCGTTGGGACGACTTTGCTTTTTACTTCGACTCTCACTGTTCTCTTCTGCAGAGGAATACTCGTATCTTTCTCTTTCCTCTGCTGCTGCTCTGTTTACTTCTCTGACATTGAACGCAGTCAAATCTTCCATTCCTTTCGGCCGCGTCAAACGTCAACTTCAAGCCTGGTAGTCAGCTGAAGTGAAAGAAGCGGTAAGCGAAAGACGCAAGGCTTTTTCTGGCGCTCATAGAAGTGATAACGATCGTCAGGCCTAAACCTCTGCTTCCCGACATGCCTTGTCTGTTATCTCTAAAACCACGGCTAAGGCATGGCAAGCAACATGCTCATCTACCTCTCCTAAATCAAACCATAAATCTGTGTATTTTCTTTTCTGTTCTGTTGTTGCTTCTTCTTCCTTCTTTCCTAACTGTTCTTCTCATTGTTCTTCTCATTGGCAGTAGGCATCGGTCTACGCCGACTACCTGAGATCTCACTAATCCGTTTCCAGCCAAAGGCCTTGCGCAGCTGGCTGTACAAGCTCCGATGGGCCAAGTGCCCTGAGGAGTCTCATTCCTTTCTCTGCTCTCCCTTTTCTTCCACTTAATTTCTCGCAGCTGCCACAACTTTCTCCTCGTTCATTGCGACTAACACAGACAAAGTCACTTATCTAATGCTAAAGCATCTTCCTCGCTCTGGCATGGATTTTCTCCTTCACATTTTCAATCTTTCCTGGTCTTTACATTCTTTTCCTTCCATCTGGAAGACATCTTGTATTATTCCCATTCACAAGATGGGAAAGCCTCTTGACTCTCCTGCTTCCTTCCTGCCTATCTCTCTCACCTCCTGCGGGTCAAAGCTTTAAACAAGACTTTCCAGATCTTCCTGGAGAAATTTTGAGTCCACTTAGCCGCACATTCTTTCTCCTACTTATCCTAGGGAGGTTTCCTTTGCCTGTCCTCCCTCTCCTCCTTCGAACCCACCTTCCTTTGCCAACAAGCGGCCCTCGCTTGCCTTGACTCTCTCCCATTTCACAATCTGATAATCTGGACTGATGGATCTGCTACTTTTCCTTTTGGCAAAAGCGACTTTAGCTTCCTTGCCGACTGCTCACTTAATGGCGCTAAAACCACCCTTTCCTTTTCGGCAGGCCCAGTTTGTTCGAGTTTTGCGCTGAACCTACGCCATGATGCAAGCTCTTTGTTGACCTTGACAGCACCAACAACTCTGCCACTGCCTTTGCTTCACCTACTGTTTTCAGACTATTGTTCTTTACTCGACACATTGTCCTCTCCCTCGTCTTTTCGTTTACCTCAAACGTTCTGCCACATCTGGTAGGAACTGTCTTTTCTTTCCTGCTTTACTATCAGGCTACAATGGGTTTCCAGACATTTATTTCTTCTGGGAAACGACGTGGATGATGAGCTGGCCAGATTGGGTGTGTTACTTCTTCCTTCTACAGTCTCTTGTAGTAGGCTACCCTTCAAAATGTTTAGAAATGTGTACTATATATTTACCTCTTTGGAAACCTGATATAATTGGAGTGAATAAACCTTTCAACCATAAAAAAAATGTTCTGAAACTTTTAAAGGATGGATTTTTTCTACAATGTGCTCTGTTCTGAGGTACACTACCCAAATTTTGGACGTTTTTGACTGCGACTAGGCTATACGATCAAGGGCAATGTCTGTGTGGCTACTTGGCTAGACGACCGAAAGGTCCTTTCACTGTCCTCATTGTTATAACTACAACACATCACAATAAACAATAATTTCTTTGTTTTTATTAACATACTGTGATTTGTGTTTTCAGCTAAAAATAGAATTTTGAACTCAAATATGTGAAACCTAATTATAAACTTAAGGCATCTTTGATATCGTCGCTAATATTCTTACCGTATCGACAAAACTAGGGACAAAAAATGTTCGATAGCATGAAAAACGTCCACCGGCCAGAGCTCCAAACATATTTCTGACTCCGTCCAACCAATGAGGTTGAAACGATTGTCTTGCAGCCTCAGCCAGTCGATTGACTGCAGCAACAACACTTTTATGTTTGCTGCTTGCTTTATTCACGATCTGAGAAATAACAAGTCCGTAAAAAAACAAACACATTTGGGCAAAAGTCGATTATTTTTAAATAACTTGAAAATGATCGCCAACAGCAAACCTATTTCCTACACTAAAATTTTGGGAACAAAAAAATCATTTTCTAGCATTAGAAAACATTTCTCGCTGGCTTTTCTGTATTTGGGCCGATACTCCTAAAGACTTAAAGCAACGAACAAAATACATACACGTATCTTGTTATCCCGCTACTCCACTTAAAAGAGTTAGTCCCTTATGTGACTTATCCGCCTAGCTTTTGGCAGCTAAGCGGTCTTTTCCCTGAGGAGTCGGCAAAATAACTAAAAAAATAAGTTTCTCTTGTAGTACTCTTCTTACATGGTTATATCAACCCAGCAGAAACCTGTTTATGAAAAAACCAATAGTTAATGTCAAGAGGTTTTTCAATTTCAGTGCTAAGAGTTAGCAATATTTGTGATACAACTTTGATTCTTCTCAAAATTCTAATTCTAAAGTTTGAACACATTTTTTCGTTTATTATCCATGATCCATTATTTTAGATGAGGATAGGAACAAAAACCGATATGGAGATCAATATCTTTGCATGCTTAGACAACTCTGGTTTAATAGCAACTGAACTTTGAACGTCGTGAAATGACGAATTAATAAATTAGGCCTATTTAGTATTGACAACTATAGATTTTGTTGCGGAAAAAACGTAAAACCAACCAACACTGCTACATCTAGGCGCAGACAGGGTTTTAGTAAATGCCAAGATCACCGATTAATCAGGAGTGAAGGTGAATTCGGAAGAATCTTTGTCTTTACGTGTCCTGGTTTATGCCTCTGGTTATGCCATGAATAGCTCATTAATTATTATCGGACAATGCCAAAATTACCTTGTCGATAATTTCTTGTCCATTTCGATTTTCTCGGGTAAATTTCAGACCATCAACGTGTTCCTAAATTACACAAACTCCTTAAAGCAGACCACATCAAACTGCCGTCGGTCCAGCAGAAATTTAAGAAGTTAAAAACTATCTTATGTAATACAGTAAATATGACGACAGCTGCTGAGGCCCACTGTAAACAGAACACTGTTTCCCCACTGATCTTACTGCCGCTAAAATTTGTGTCCCTATTGGCGCACTTGATAGGAGTGGCCCGAAAATTTAAACTTTCATCAACCATTTTGAGACTACTCACTAAACGATGATTGAGATCGGTTACTTTATAAACTCTTTCAAAGTCATACACGGTCTCAACGTTCTTCGCAAATTTGCACAGAAATCAGAGAACTTTAATAATCAAGCAATCAAAGCGATGTTCCCAGTTTTAACAAGCCTTTACAAAAATCTTGGTTTATGTTCAAGATTAGCTGCTACAGAATGTGTATTCGCATCCCACCAGAAGTCGGTTTTAACCGATGTTACCTTGCAGAGGTGATGCAGGAAACGGTCTTCATCGAGGTTAACATCTATGTTTAGGGATACGTCTCGATTCCGCAAGTCCTTTCACGCCTCTTTATATTCTACGTGATCAGAGCATCGAAATTGCTTGCTTCAGCATGGCTTGCTTATTGGCTAATCGAGCGAATAACCACTTAAGTCATAACAACATTTAATGAAAGATTGTTTCTAAATTACGACCCAACCTGAATTTTCTTATTTTGCATTGAAATTTCAGTGAAATAGTTGAAGTTCACTTCATAGTGATAAACTTCGCGATCCAGAGAACGCAGGTGGCCTTCTTCAGCAAACAATACCACCAAAAATGCAAACAATAAGAGCTGAGGAGTCGTATCAAGGAAAAACATCGCCGCTCTAAAGCAACAGTCGGTAGGGTTTGCAATCGGCAGCAATCGATATCGCAGCGGTCACAATCATTGTAGGCGAAGTGACAACTACGATGTTACAATCTTAAATAGTTCCAAAAATAAATGGCATCTTCCAACAACGTGTGATTAGTTATAAAATAAAAAGTGTTCTGAGCTGGAAAATCTCTGCACCAGTAGCGCATACTAAACATCTTGTATGTAATGCAGTCTCTGAATTATGACTGACGTTTTTTGTATTCACCGTTCACTTGCTCTGCAACGCTCAGCAAATATTCTATGAGGCTTGGCTTACGTATTTATTTACAGTGCTTACTTATTTATTGTTGCACACTGATTTACTTACAAAAAAATATGACTTTCTACTGCTTTATGCCCACAACACAGCAAATCACTTTCCTATTCTAGATGCTAAGCATTCTGTTCAGGTTTATTTCGACCAGCAGTTGTCAATAAACATACCGTCAGTGCAATATATATTTACTAATGGCATTCAACCACACAGAAGCAAAGTGCCTCTCCTACCCTATAGCAACACACAGATTCTAACTACTATTGTCAATTCCCTAAAAGAATGCAATGATTTTACATTGAGCAAGATGTAGTAAATTTCCTTCTTCTCTTCCTTTAGCAGTGTAATTCTGGTTTTAGGCATGATGCTCAGTAGCTGATAAAACTAAGCTGTTCGTCCAACATCTCGCGTAGTCCCAGCGACATTCGTCAATTCATTGTCAAAGGCAGGGAAATGAGTCCAATTTATGTCAAAATATTCATTTATTTTAGCTTGCGGTGTAAATTTTCTGATCATTTAGTATTCCTAATACGCATAATTATTTTAGTTTAAATAATACTTCACTTACCTATTATGGTCGTTGGTAGAATACAAAATTTGTCAAAACTTGGATAAAAACCTGAAATTCATTGAAAAATTGTCAATATTCGTAATAATGAATCATCAGTAAGTACGTAACAAACCACTCTTTTATTCAATCATATTTAGAGTAGGCTCTATAGCCAAGTACAATAGTGGCGATTGGCCACGCTAAAGTGAGTTTAATATTTTCATCATAATTTACTTGAGCGCAGCAAGTAGATCTTTTTAGGACATCTATTTTGCAATATTAGTGAAAAGTTGAGATACTTTTTGCATAACTGCAAATAAAAAATCAGCTGAACCATTGCATCGGAAAGAATTTTTCCGATATTACACCACATCTCTATTACCCTCTAAGTTTATATTCGTTTAGTTTTTTGCCTCTTCTACTATTTCTTCAGTTTTTACAAAAAATATTCCATTTTTCTTACCTTTTACTCCGGTTGCAATAATAAGTGATTTACTGTGTTGCCAGATAATCAGGTAAAATGTTTAAAAAGTCGCTAGAAAAAAATTTATAAATTTTACTGAGCAATTATTACGTAACAAGTATTCTATATTTTGTCATTTTCGAAGCTAGAATATACTTGCTTAGAAAACCGTAACTTAGTTTAAGTTATGATTATTGTATAGTGTTTTTATCTTCAGATTTCGGGAGGACTTTTGGTCGGTTGTACTGGATTAGAACAACATCATGCACAGACTCGCATTGGAGTTACCAATATTGGTTTTGCAGCAACTTTCTATCACGAGTTGCGTAACCAAGCAGGAAAAATCACCGCAAATGCCTTTCATAAGGACACAACTAAGCAGCCATTTTGAGATTCGAAATCACGGCCATTGCTACTATGAACAGCGTTCCAACTCACTTGACCACGTTGCCGACTAGTGGTCATAGTCATTGGTGTATTGGGAGGTCAAAGCATTTTGTAAAGTTGAAGACCTTTTTTATTCGAGATCAAGTCTTTGAAACCGAGAATTTAGCGTAATTTTGGTTTTTCATCCGAAGCAAAGATCTGTATTTTGGTCTCCAAACAGACACGAAGACCTTTTTCATTTCAGTGCTATATTTTTTGGTACTGTCATATTGTTTAAGGGGCTGTCGTCTTCTATCCTGCTCTCCTTAAGACGCCACTAAATAGGATAGAAGTTTAAACTCTATGGCAGCAGTTTTTAGACTTTTATCTACTTTTACAAGTCCAACGTACCAGATCACTTCTCCAAGTCACTCAGAAGGCGCAGCAGTTTTTTTTCGTTTTTCAGCCAGTCGAAAGTAGAAAATTAGATCAACGCGGCCCCCATAAAGGAATTTTCCCCATAGGAAGAAAGGCTGCTCTGTACCGATGAGCAGAGGTGTCACTACTTCATGCCGTAACATTTTTCAACAACGCCTTTTAACATTTTTTATAGCGCATATTTCAGGAGAAACATTTTAATGCCGGATATTTTTTAACATCATCCCGAGTGACACTTTTCAACATCATCTTGAGTGACACTTTTCAACATCATCTTGAGTGGCACTTTTCAACATCAACTCGAGTGACACTTTTCAACACTATCTCGAGTGGCACTTATCAGCACCATATCCAGTGACTTTTTAAAGCTACTCCGGATGTCACAAACTCTAGAGACACCATTGCTTACAAGCCAATTATCAATGTTCAATTAATTGGTGTGGACGTTGATTTGAACCCCTGACAAAGCCTTGCTTTTTACAAATTTGGATAATAGGATCTAGAGGTAGATCAATTATCATATCGCTCTATGCAGTAATTTATGTCACGCGAATAAATTGTAAGCACTGCTGTATAACTAGGAAAGCTGTATTGCTTCCTGTTTTTAAAATTTTTCAACAGACTGACTCAAAACTTCTTTAAAGCGATACAAAATAATGGAGTCTGTTTTCTAGTGCAAGATGATTTACAAAAAAAGAATTAGAAAAATTCTTTTATTTTGCTCAAATGCGTTAACATTAAAAAGTTTTACAGCTTTTTTTTCTTCTTCGTTGTGTATGAAGTCAAATGGAGCTCTTCCAGATATTCACTCATTTTTAGACTCGATTCTCGCAAGTAGTCAGATCTCAAGTTATTGTTTTCGAGATATTCGACCGGATAAGAGACTAGGATTTTTGCTGAAGACCTAACCAATTATTTTGGGTTATTACAGAAAGCAGTTATCACTCTCGCATCTTCAATTTCAGCTTCTCAAGGTTATTTCTCAGACACTGCAAGTGATAGACCTTAGAACTTTCGTGACTGCTTTCACTCAAGCCGTATTTTGAAGTGAGTTTTACTCATACCCTGATTTGGAATTGGTTTCAAAGATGACTACTGCCTGGGCTGGTCACAATATTTTCAAAAGTAGGTCTTCAAAAAATAATGATAATTCATTGAACTCAAGAGAATAAGAAATTTTATAAACTGTGAAGTCATCTTGCGGTTTTGGCGTCATCGTTCATTCGTACATGTAGTTGCTGCCGACGTAAGTCATAGTCTTAAGTCGAAAGGCTTGAATGCAAACAACGATTTTGCCCGCAAGCAGCAGGCAATGAAAGGCTTTCACCGCTGAACTCGCAGACTTCCGACTACGAGTTCAACGCTCAGCCCAATGCGCCGCGCTGCTGACAAGTCTTTCAAAAACCAAAAAAGCGCAAGTCTCAGGAAAAATAGAGTCTGCTTTTGTTTTGAAAGGTAGTGAAGACAAGCTCCTCTGTTCGTCGCGGTCAGTTCTGTCATAGCTAGTACACTCACATATGGTAGCTGGATTAAGTATAATTCACCGCTGGGTGGCTGGTCAATTTTGGGCTTGGTTTATCATAATCTTTTACTGAGAAAATGACCTTTGGAGAGTAGATCACATGTTTACGTAACCAGAATTCTATTTTTTACACTGCTTGATTTGAGGTAAATCATAGTCTTGAACAAATTTTAGGGGGCAATCTCTAAGAAAGATCGTAGTCCCAGTACGCCAGTTATTTATAATTTTAAGCAGGTCATGGTACCTTGTACAATTTGCTATGGTAATTGGTAACTTAAGCCACTGTGATTATAGGTCTACAAGCAAACAGTACACTCATAATTGTAATCGATTCTATTCTTGATTACAGTAGCAAAAACATGTTTCTGTGAAAAAGCGTAAGTCAATCGCACAATGAATGAATAGTGGCGTAATTGAGAGCTTTATTTGGAGGTGCCACCTGTTCATTAATAATTACTTAATAATTCTTTTTTTCGTCTGGTTTGTTCTTAATTGTTGATCTTTTTTATAAATACACCACTGCAAAATACCCTGCCCCTAGGTCATGAACAGAAGTCAATTTTGAAAAGGAGAATAGGGAGGAATCTTTTCTACAAAAGTATTCAAATGCCGAAATATTGAAATTGAAACAAAATAATTTTATGTAGTGCACTTGGGATTGGGATTAACTACCTTTGCCACTGCCAGTTGGCAAAATTTTGATGAAAATAAAAATGTTAAAGGACATGCGCACCGCAAAATTGCAGTTGGTTTAGCAATTACAACCAAAACAGTAAAAATATAGAAGGGAGCAAGAAAAGACTATTTAGGGTAGTAAATTTACGGTATCGAAATGTACAAAACAAGCAATCTATATAAATGCAGAGTACAATACAAAAGATAACTAGCACTGTTAAGCAAAATCAACTTTACGTGAATACACAGCGTTAAATAAAGGTGACGCCATCAACTTTAGAATTAATCGGATGACGTTTCCAGCTGCGACAGCCTATTCCAATGGCTCCACATACTGCAAGTATCGTGAGGCTAAACAGCAAATACCAGATAAAAATCATGTGGTCAAAAATGGGGATGATTTTCTGCTCTGAAAGGAAAATGATCTTTTCGTCGTCTTTCTCTTCAAAATTGTTTTTCTCAAAAGCTAAAAAGTTTCAATAATTAAAAAAATTCAAATCCATCACGAATTATTTATTTTACCGGCACGTGGCCACTGCGCAGTTAGTCATTGGCTTTCTTTCTCATTAAACTGAGAAAAGCAAGTAATATAGACAGGGTTGCCATATCTTCCTTATTTCTAAGATTTGTCCTTTTACGGAAGGCGCGTGCCTTAGAAAAATTCATCGTATTTATTTCTAAGGAATGTACTTATTTGGACCTGTGTCCTTATTTTGTCTTATTTTCAGAATTAATGTCAGATGACGATTGCAACAATAACGACATAAAATTTTGATTAGTACAACAAATTCTTCAGTCCATCTTCATTACCGCAAAACTTAGTGTTGCACTGCGGTAAACAGCTTTGAAACAGCTGACTTTGCGTATGTGAGTGACTGACACGGACCTTTTTCTTATTTTAACAAATAAAACATTTAAATCAATTTATCATTCTGATCAGATGGAATGGGCTACATACAGAGAGTTGACCAAAAACATTGAAATAGAAATATAATTGAAGTATTTCTAACTGCATGTTGTGTGAGTTTATAGATGCTAAATTTTAAAAGTTTCTTCTACCAAAAAGACTGCCAGTTGCCTGATTCCATACTTAGATTTTTGTCGTAAAATTGTTTGATTTTATCCAACGTATGAATTAGGAAAATTAGCAAGCGTAAAAACAGTTTTCGTGACGATTTCGAGAAGGAATTTAAGAACATCAAACAAAGCTTGAAGGGCGTTTACTTCGCGCGCTGCAACGTGTGTAACTGTGAAATTCCAGTAGTTTGGAGGCCATAGGGAAGACAGCTATTTCTGCTCACAATGCTACCCAAAAACATAAAATAATGTGCTCGAATGATTGATTCAAACCAATCCATGAAAAATTTTTTCACAAGGCCATCTCAGCCAACGACCACAGAATATAAGACAGCTGCTGTTGAGGGTACCTGGGCATACCACACAGTCAAACACCAACAATTATTCCATTTCAATGACTACACGTCCCAGTTATTCAAAGCAATTTTCCCTGATTCAGACGTTGCTAAGAAGTTTGCTTCTACAAGGACAAAGATAGCAAGTATTATTACTGGCGTTCTTGCTCCCTATGCTTAAAAAAAGTTGTTGTCTGACTTTGTTACCCAGTCCTTTTCAATTTCGGTTAATGCCTACAATCACAATGAAGTAAAACTATTTCCGCTGGTTATCAGGTTCTTCAGTGCCAAAGTTGGAGTTAACGTACGTCTTCTTGATCTACGATCGATGCCGGAAAGACCTTGGAACAGATCATGAACTTTATTTTTTCGAGCCTGAAAGAGAATGAGCAGGACTTGCAACAGTTGACATTCTTTTGTGCCGAGAATGCACCAGTGAACTTTAGAGGCTCCAACTAAGGAAGAAAAAGACATTGTGTTTTATCACCATACGGACCGAAAAACTTGTCTGATTCCAGTCGGCTGCCCTGCCCATATTTTGTATAACGCCGCAGAAAAGAAAGCAGAACGTCTCACAGTTGACATTGAAACAATTATGATGAAGATTGGTAGTCATTTCAAAAGCCAAACCGGCAGGACGAATAGCCTCAAACAATTTTGTAAACAACTAGATACAAACTATTTAACTCTACCAACCCACACGCCGACTCGATGGCTCACTCTGAATGCTGTGCTTGAGCGTATGATTCAACTCTGGAAACCACTCCAAGCGCATTTTCTTTCGCTAAAACCACCATCTCGTATTTTAGAGAATTTTTTCAAAATCTGAAACGTCACTGGTCATCGTGACATTTCTCCACAATACTCTCCAGAAGACAAATGAGCTTCTTCCTGAATTGGCTGAGATAATTGACTCGTTTAGATCCAAAATTTTGCAGCGCCAGTTTTCGGAATTTTTCGGAGCATCTACAGCTGATCTATTGAAGGCAGTCGATGAAGAGAATGCTAATGTTCTAAGATTGAGCTTTCAAGAATTTTACACCATCACGTTAGAATACATTAGCAAGTGGTGCCGATAAGAGAAGCATCCAAAGTACATTAGCTGGACCCTGCAAAGAGTTCAGGCGATTGAGTACGAGGAAGTTAGAGAGTTAGCAAAGCAAGTTGATCCACCAATGGCAATCAAAGATGAGTTATTTAATGAGTTTTTGGCTCTCAATGCTCTTCTCAAGAAGATTACGGACGATGAGTTCTGCAAGAATGAAGCCGAAACCAAGTGGGTGAAAATCTTCAATAGAAATGAGTTCTTTCCGCTTTTTTACAAGTTGATTAGCATCGTTTTTCTCTTCCGGTCAGCAACGCGTTCGTTAATCGGGTGTTTTCTCTTGTATCGGCTCAACGAACCGATGAAAGGAACAAGCTTCATGAAAAGACAGTCAAATCTCTGCTGCAAGTAAAAGTAAATTTGGATTCCAGCTGCCGTCAAACGCGTGGAGTAATATCGAAAAGCAAGCAGTTGATTGAAAAAAATTCCCCAATTAAATAAAAACGAATTCCGCAATTAAATCCTTCCATTGAAGTGCAATCTTAACTTCGCGTTCTAGCAGCGCAAAAGACATTTTGTGGAACTGGTCATTCCATTGGCTTTAACTCTCCCAAAGAACATCCTACGAAGATCTGCAGGTGGTCTCAACTCTTTACCAATGGATCAATCTTTTCTTGCTCGGGAAGAAGGAAACGTGCAACATACTATCTATCAATGTTTTAAAAATTAATGCAAAATTGCACCAATGTTGAGCCTCATTTTTGCAGATAGAAACAACTACAAAGGATTTATTTGCAACCCTATAGGTGAAGTGTTTTGCGATTACGAATTATTAGGATAATTTGGGGATTGCAAAACTTAATCCAAAACTGACAAGGCAAGACATCCATTTACTTTGGAGATTTAGTACCCTGGAGTTTTTGTACGGTATTGATAATCACTTTTTTTTTAATTGTCTTGTTTTTTGCATTGCACGTGATAGTTAGAACTACTGTCTAAGAAAAGATACGCTTTTTCCTTCTTTTACCTAACTGCAGCTGTGAAGATCCGTATGTAGTTGTGTAGGACACTCTACTTTATGATAATGGCCCATTTATGAATTGTTACGCTGCAGGAAGAAAATAGCTGCTGTGCATCACCTGAAGCGTTTATTTGAACAAATTTTTTAAACAATATCATTCTGCAATTTCAAACTAATAGTTTATATTTCATGATGATGTTGTAAGGGTTCTATTTTCATACAAAGAGAATCATTTCTATTATACAGCTACATTACAAAAAAATTACCTTTGCACGTTTTCAAGTCATCTTCAAGAAAGAAACCCGTGGGGCAAGAACAACCTGCAGTTCCGCTGCCATCATAGGAGCATTCATGGGAGCATCCAAGTTTTTCCTGTTCATTTTAAACATGCTGTTATTTGACCAACAAAAGAATAACATTTTGACATAGCAATACAGTAGCCAGACTAACCACTGCTGCAAGTCCGATGAAAATTATACTTAATTTCAACTCCAAAATAATAGCAGTAACATATTCAGTTGCATTTCAACCACGTGTGCCCTTCCTCTCCACCCAGTTTTTCTTTGTAACATCTCAAAAAAGGTAACGCTTGTTCTTTGCAAATCTATGAGATTTAATATCACTTTCTATTTAATGATATTTGGTAATTTATGCTTAATTTAAAAATGAAAGCTCTGAATAAAGATAATGGTTGTTTACTTAAACAGCCAGTAATCATTAAATTCTTTATTAGGGCTCGAGGGTGCAAATAATTTTAGTCGAAACGAGAACCTAGCAAGGGCCTCGTAATAAGACATCGTTCTATTGCCGGAAATTGTTGGGGTTGTTGTTGTTGTTGTTGATTACCCGACCTCTCCGAGGGATGGAGACATGGCAGAAGATCATGGAGCCCCAGAACTCGAGTAACTCTCCAGGGTCTGGACCAGAGGTTGTATAGAAATAGAGAGTCGCCAAAGAGTAAGCGGCGCTAAGAGTCCGTAGCTGGACAGTGCAGAATGAGACGAGAGGTGTCCTGGGACGAGTGTCCGCAGGCGCTGCAGGAAGGATTCTTGTTGTTTCTAGACGCTGCAGGAAGAATTCTTTGTTGTTTCTCAAGTCCCCAGAATGAAGAGCTTTCTGGAGGAGGAAAGAATGGAGGGAGAAAACGAGTCGGTTCTGCCATCCGTTGGTGAAGAGCGAATAGGGGGAGGCGTACACATCAAGAAAAGAGAGCAAGGAGGAGTTGTTAAGAGAAATGTTGACCCCTACATAATTAGAGCAGGGATCGAGCGAAGAAAGAGAGGAGGTAGAAAGTTCAGAGAAAGATGAGCCCTGCCTGATGAAAATGATGACACCGCCGCTAGCGTGCGTGGCATCATGAGAGAGAGTGCCATACCGCGAGTGGGTGCGATCAGAACGCAGAGCAGAGAATCCAGGAATCCGGAAAGAGGAATATGAGTTGAGATTGGATTCCTGGATACAGATAAGGTCGACAGGATGGGACGAGAGAAAGTGAAGTACTTCAGTGCTCCTGGCTCGAAGACCTCCAGCATGCCATTGGAGAACCCTGAGAGAGTCATCGGGGGAGAGCAGGAAGGAGACGTAAAAGAACAACCAGGAGCAAGGGACGGTGGTGAGGGGTAGGGGGAGAAGATAAAGTATGGGCCAACCGGGGATAAGAGCTTTAAAGACGAGGGTGGGGAGGGAGTGCAGCAATAGCAGACGAAGGGCTAGATTTTACAATAGAGGTATACAAGTCGGAGGAGTCCGAGGAGAGAGTCACGGTGTTACGAGTGGGGACACAGCAGGGGGCCGCTCCAAGAGTGAGAGCTGCTAAGAGCTCTGAATTTGGAGAGGGAAAGCTGTGAGCACCTTAGATGGACCCATTTGGAGCAGGTGCAGCATTGCACTGACTTGCCTCGCCAGGTCACATTTCCAGCCCACACTGAGCAAGGAAAAAATGGGGCCAGGGTTGGGATAAACGTTACCACTCATCAAGAGAAAAAGAAGAATAAGGAGACCAAGATGGGCAAGAGAAGGGCAGGAGAAAAGAGAAAACAGGCGACCAATTTTAAGGCAACTGTGTGCTTCCCTACTGCGGTCGTTCAGGGGGCAGCATAGCGAAAAAATAAAGGGGAGTGCCCAGAGTAACTGGGACCCTCGGGAAGGCCAACAACCATTTCGACCCAAACGGGGTCGGGGACGGCACCACCACGTTGAGGTGGTTGTTGATTGGTGCAGATTGCCGGAAATTCGCACAGCTAATCGGCTAATCAAATTCTTGAATATCCGAGTCTTCTCAAGCCGTGAGCCTGTTAAAAATTTTTGTTTGAACAGCTTGGGCTCATAACCAAGTATATCGTCACGATGTCGTAGTGGTTAGAGCGTCCACTTTGCAGTCGGTAGAGCTGGGGTTCATCTACCTTCTAGAGTTGCCAAAAGACTTTTAAAAATGGTGTTTACAGCTTCCCTGCTTGCGCTCAGTATTATAGGAATAGTGTGGAAAACAAGCTGGAAAGATTGCTTGTTGCGTCCTTGGGCAAGGCACTTAACGGGATGCCTCCGTCTTTATGTGGCAGATAGATAGGAGGGGCCAAGCAGTCTACCCGTCGTGGTAGCCCCAGTCCAACTGAAGACTTGCAAACCGATCGTGATCGCTAACGCAGTGTGGCATATATATACATCTTCTGGCATAAAGCTCACAACAAATAGTTCAAACGACGAAGAAGAAAAAGATAGGTGGAAGTGTATCGTGGATTTGAGTCCCACCCGAAGTCAGTTATTACCGATGCTCACTTATGGAGAATCTGTTTTGACTGGTCTTCGTCGTAATTAACCAAAAGGTTTTTAAAGTTCTTTAGTTTTACATACTAACAGGGTGACCCAAAAAAAACTGGTCCCGCGCACACTTTATGTGATATCTCCTTTATTTATTCAAAAGTTGATTAGTGGTACAGAATTTGAAAATTGCAGAAAGTAGAGTATTCATTCTCAAAGCTTTTCGTCTGACACTTTTCAAGAGAATCCGTCAGAAATAGAAATAGAGTGAAAAGATGAAGTGAGTCACTTATATAGAGACACAATTGACGAAAAAAGAAAAAAGGGAAAAAAGCTACATCGTGATTGGTAAAAGAAGCGACCAATAGAAGGAGCGGAAACTAATGTGCAATTTTTAGACCATAAACGAATTCTTTTTGTTTGCATAAATTTGGTTTGGATGTTTTGATGTACCTGGCTTCAAGGGTGGAAAGATGAAAAGAAGTACGGCCACGGGCAAGAATAGAAAATTTGTTATCATTATATTCACGTGCGCATGTAGGGTTTTGTAAAAGATATTGTCCAATAGCAGAAAAGGAAGTTTCAGCTTTAAAGCTTCTGATTGACTTGCAAGAGCGGGCCAATGTGCTTCGGTCCTGAGAAATATGCTCCTGGAGAATGGTTTTGGGCACGTGCTGCTTAATCCTCTGTTGTAGCCTTTGAGAAGTACGACCCACGTACCGACTATCGCAGTGGCACAAAAATTGGTAAATAATGTTGTTTAGATGAAAAGCGGGTAGTACATCCTTTTTGGCAACAGGCAGAAGTTGTCTGGTGGTGTAGACAATGCATGGTTCAACTGCAAAGTAACAACGTTTGACGGCTGTTTTAATTTGCATTTCGCACCTCATCGAAACATTGCCCAGCCATGGCAAGTGAAGATAAACTGGGCATTTCTTCGGACCAAATTGCGTTGGTCTGTGAAACTGATTTATTTTCTATGTATGGTTTGCCGAAAATTCACAAACAAGATGTACCCTTACCTTCTATATTGTCAATGACTGGCTCAGCACAGCATCAATTAGCGCAATGGCTTACGTCAGTTATTGATCCTGTTTTTCACTTTATTCTCCCCATTGTATTTCCGATTCCTTTGCTTTTGCTGACAAAGTCAAAACTTTTAACTTTCCTCCATCTGTCTTTCTTTGCTCCTATGGTGTCTGTAACCTTTTTACTAATGTTCCACTCGCACAAACTATTGAAATCTGTGCAGATGCTCTGTATAATGGCGAGCTTACTCCGCCTCCTTTTCCTCTTGCAGTTTTTGTTAAGCTGATGCAAACGGCTACTTCCTCCGTTGAATTCAGTTTCAACAATATAATGCACCGACAGATTGATGGCGTTGCAATGGGTTCACCTCTTGGCCCATTTCTTGCCAACATTTTTGTCGGATATCACGAAGCTTTGCTTTTCAAAAGAGTCAACAAACTTCTGATGTATTATCGATACGTCGATGATACTTTTGCAGTTTTTAACGACGAAGACAAATGTAATGAGTTTTTCTCCCATCTAAATTCTCTTCATCCATCGCTTCCTTTTACTTTTGAAAAGGAATGCAATCGGACTTTGCCCTTTCTCGACGTCCTGGTAGAAAAGAATGATCACGAATTTGGTACATCTATCTACAGAAAGCCGACTTTAACTGGCCAATACATTCGCTAGAACTCTTTTTGGCCCATGAAACGGAAGACGAATTTGATTTCAACTCTTGTCCACCGAGCTCTAGTCATCTGTTCGAAATCTACTCTTCAAAATGAACTTTCCAACATTCGTTCAATCCTTGTCAACAACGGTTATCCAGAAGCTGTAATCAACGCTGTTATAACCAAGAAAATAAATCAATTTCGCAGACCAACGCAATTTGGTCCGAAGAAATGCCCAGTTTATCTTCACTTGCCATGGCTGGGCAATGTTTTGATGAGGTGCGAAATGCAAATTAAAACAGCCGTCAAACGCTGTTACTTTGCAGTTGAACCATGCATTGTCTACACCACCAGACAACTTCTGCCTGTAGCCAAAAAGGATGTACTACCCGCTTTTCATCTAAACAACATTATTTACCAATTTTTGTGCCACTGCGATAGTCGGTACGTGGGTCGTACTTCTCAAAGGCTACAACAGAGGATTAAGCAGCACGTGCCCAAAACCATTCTCCAGGAGCTTGCAGAAAGGAGAGTATTCATTCTCAAAGCTTTTCGTCTGACACTTTTCAAGAGAATCCGTCAGAAATAGAAATAGAGTGAAAAGATGAAGTGAGTCACTTATATAGAGACACAATTGACGAAAAAGAAAAAAGGGAAAAAAAGGCTCTATCATGATTGGTAAAAAGAAGCGACCAATAGAAGGAGCGAAAACTAATGTGCAATTTTTAGACCATAAACGAATTCTTTTTGTTTGCATAAATTTGGTTTGGATGTTTTAATGTACGTGGCTTCAAGGGTGGAAAGGTGAATAAGAAAACCCAAGACAATTTCCTGCATCAGTTCGAATGTGAAAAGGCTTCATCCAAAAGTAGAATTCAGAACTGGGTGGACCACTTCGAGAAGTATGAGACCGTGGAGAACCTCAACGCTGCCAGTAAGAACCGTCCAAGCCACTCGGGACGTCCCAAGAAGCGGAAAGCCGAGCTGGTCGAAAGTGTGAGAGAGTCTCTCCAGCAGAGTCGGAGATGCTCTGTGCGTAAGCGAAGTCAGTCCCTGGGTATGACCCGTGAGACTTGCAGGATAGTGCTGGTAAACAATATCAGGACTTACCCATACAATACAGACAAAGCAGACCCTTACAGCCTCAGACAAGAAGCAGAGGAGCGCTATGGCAGTCAAGATGCTCGAGAAGATCAAGGAGACACCAGATTTCCTAAATCTCCTTTGGACCTCAGATGAAGCCCACTTCCATCTTGATGGAAAGGCGAACTCCAAGACAAATGTCTTGTTGGAGTTTTGCAGACCCAATGAAGTAGCCACCAAGTCCCTGCACTCCCCTAAGTGCATGGTGTTGGCTGCAATCTCAACCAGAGGCATCATCCGACCAATCTTCATCGAATAATCTCGCGCAGCAGTGACAGTCACCAAGGAGCAGTATGTGGAGGTCCTCAAAATCTTCAAGAGTGAGCTCCTGACCCTCTACCCATCGCTGATGAGCAAGTTCTGGTTCCTGCAAGACGGAGCAAGTTCTCACACCTCAAACCTGTTCCGAGATTGGCTGAGAGAGAACTTCGGAGGCCGAGTGATCAGTCTCAAGAATGATTTTAAGTAGGCACTCTATAGCCTGGATCTAAACCCCCCAGATTTTTTCCTTTGGGGCTATCTTAAGAACAGAGTATACGCAGAAAAACCCAGAACTATCAAGGAACTCAAGGAAGCCATCAGAGAGGAGAAGAGAGCCATTCCCAAGTCAGTTTGTAAGGACCTCATGGACAACTTCGTGCTGCGCCTCAAGAAATGCTCGGATCTAAATGGAGGCCATCTAGAACACATGCTGTAGAACGGAGAAAAAAAGGCGAAAGACCCTAGTGTTTTGATTGATATGATGTTTTGAACATAATAAACTAGTTATGACCAAAGGTTCATTTCATTCGGACGATACACTAAGAAACGGGGCCTAATTAGAGTTGGGGTCCGTTTTTTTTGGGGTCACACTGTATGCTTCTTAAAAAATTCTTGTTTACAAAGCTTTGCAAGCATTTGGCAAATATTGTTATTAATGAGGTGACGTCACCAAGTAGGCTTACATCTTGATATATTTTACAACTTGAAGAACAAAATTAGAAAAATATTTAAGTTAACCATTAGGCCTAGTAAAACACAGACTAAGATGTAGCATTTTTCAAAATTTAACAAAAAAGCTATCATCCAGCAAAAAATTCAGGTATGCAAATCATCCCAAAAAGCTTTTTAATTGGTGAAGCCAATTAGACCCTGAGTTGAATAAGATTTTAAAATATCTCGGTGAACTAAGATTAAAATAAATGACGTACAAACTACATGGTACAACTTACCTACTCTTAATTTCAGGTCTTTCTTACTGTCCGTTGCTCAAGTCTCTTCATGCCACTCTTAAAATTTTTACTTAGCACCCATATACTGCGACCAAGTTTGCACTACAAAATGACCGGCCCGGAACATTTCAAGAGAATGCTCTTGCTCAAGAAAACACTCTCAAAATTGAAGAGTTTTTATCGTGTGACGCTCTTCGCTTTGAGCGTGACGCTTTATAACGTTATTTAGGGTGTCCGGAAGACTGGAAACACCACTGGTGTCAACAACAAATTATTTTTAAACTTACTTTGTCACAAGGTGGCATTTTATATTGAATTGGACCTACAGTGATCCGTTTTTGATTTTCTGAAGGAATATTAATAGATCTACGCCGCCTGATTCCACAATCCTGAAAAATGATTAAATAAAATTTTTAAGCAACACTTTAGAAACAAGCTTACATTAAACAAAAACCAACGTAGCCAGAAACGTTGCAACTACAAAAAAACACAACAGCTTACACAACCTTATTGTGAGGAGTTCGTCAAACCAAACTCAAGCTCGAACTTTAATAAAACCGGTATTGACCGATTACACTGTGCAACAAATTTTCAGTTTGAAAAAAACCCAAGAACAAACAGATGTGCTTTAGGGTGATTTGCGGGCGCTGAGTCCGAATTTGAACTTGTTTTTTTACGTAGACGTCAGGATTTTCTGAAAAAAGCATCTGAATTTCTGGTTGAGATAGAATATTCTTTACATTGTCAAGCACTATTGCCTATAACAAATTTATCTAATATGTCTTCTAATAGGTCTTTTTATGAGTTGCAACAAGTCTACTATATTTGTAAAGAATGCAGTTCCCCAAGTTTAGGAAAACCTAGCACAGTTGGTAATAAAATATTCAAATTTCGACCAAAATGTATTAACCACTTAGTAGCATTTTACCAAAGCAATTTAATTATGGTTTTACAGCAATATTGTTGGTCTTTATTATAGTTTTTTTTTGCTCTCCCACCTATTACAAGTTTCAGGATTATCTAATATGAAAATAAAGCTTTAAAATGGAGCAACAAAAAAATTCAACAAGAAAATCACATTATGTGCAAAATCTGAACAGAAGTTCAACGTTGTCGTCTTTTGTGTTCTTGTTCTGGCTTATCTCGTTTCAGTGACCAGCAGTATTCGGCGAGCATTCCAGTTGACCACTTTCCTTTGAACCTCTTTGCAACAACAGCAATGTCCTGGTGAAATCTCTCACCGTGCTCATCTGAAACTGCTTCCAAGTTTTCATGAAAAAAAGGTAAATGTGAATGTAGAAAGTAAACTTTGAGTGACATCTTGCATCCCATTATGTGGTAGTTGCGCAACAAGTTGGCCACCACATCTTCGAAATCATCAGACTTATGTAAACCAAGAAATTTTGGACATGCTTGTTTAAAACTTTTCCGCGCAGCCAACTGGATTTCATTGCGCGTTTTGTCAAACATGTCATTCAGGATAAGTTTTCGTATCTCAGGCCCAACAAACACACCTTCTTTTATTTTGGCATCAGACAATTTGGGAAAACATTCATGCAAAAATTCAAATGCAGGAGAATCTTTTCATAAGCCTTTAACGAATTGTTTGAATAGCCCAAGTTTAATGTGCATAGGTGGCAAAATAATTTTATTTTGAGGGGCCAAAGGCAAAGCTACCACGTTATGTTGACCTTCCTCTTCTTCTATTCTCTGCGGCCAGGTCTTCTCAATGTAATGCTTATTACGAGCTCTGGAATCCCAGAGGCATAGAAAGCAGCAGCATTAAGTGTAGCCAAGTTGAAGGCCTCGTAACAAAGCCACGACTTTTAAGTCTGTGCACACATACCACAAATGAGAATGGTAATTTAATTTATCCAAAATAAGTTCCAAGTTGTAGTATGTTTCTTTAAGGGTGGCTGAATATGCTACTGGCACGGATGGATAGCGGTTACCGTTATGCAGAAGCACAGCTTTGATACTTACTTAGAGCTGTCTATGAAAAGTCTCCAGTTCGTTTGATCGTGGTGGATCATGCCAATACTTTGAAATAATGCAGGAGCATCGTTGCAATAGCACAGTTCGCCATCAGTAGAGAAATGGGAAATTAGGTCTTGGCTTCTTTGACGATAGAAAGTTACCTTTGTGTCTGGAGCAAGCAAATTCCATTGTTGTAAGCGTGAAGCCAAGAGTTCGCTATTAGACTTGGTCAGATTTAAATCTCGCACAAGATCATTTAAATCTTCCTGACTGATCAAATGTGGTTTGGTAGCTTCTTGACTGAGTTGAAAGGTATCATCAGGATCACAACTCGAGTTTTCAGAGTTCTCTGAAGACTCGCCCTTTAGTTCAGGTAAACACGGTGGAGTAATGGGAACGGGTAGATCAGCAGAATGTGGGACAGGACGGATAGCAAATGGTAGGTTTGGATACAAAATTTTCTTCCTGTTTCTTTGGTTATAGCCTTTTGTTTTGGTTAAACAGAAATAGCAATTAGTGATGTGATGTAGTCTCTCTGCTCTCGCCAGATCATAGGCACAACGAATCCCATATCTACTTTTTTCCCCGAAAACCATTCGCTTAGTTTACCACTACAATCTAAGCAACAATAGTGTGGAGACCAAACTTTATCTTGGTCTCCAACCGTACATCCAAAATAAGCATAATACAAGCGCTTGATTTTGTCAGTTAAGTTCCTTCGATATTTTAGCAGAGTCTATTCTACGCAAATGTAGCAAAATGTATCAGGATCATGTTTACAAGATCGTCTCTTTTTGGCATTTTAGCTTCCTTATGGGCAAAATCAATGTTTAACTGTATAATACGTGCAATACTATGAGTATACTTGTCTTATAGCTTGCTTACAACATACCTAAATGCAAATATTATGATTAAAAGAATGTCTGCTTTTGCTAAATCACAAGGACTGTTGATTTCTAACTACCTGTAAGCAGCAACTGCGACAGTCTGTTTCTGTTTAACTGACTGGATCATGGGTGACCAGAATCGCTATTTTTTTGTACAGATTTAACAACTGTCAGCAATAGTGCCAATGATGGCTCACAAATCAAGCAGAGAAAATTCAGGCCTGTGTTTTTAAATTAAATGTAAAATGCTGAAAAAACCTGACGTGATAGAAAAAAATAAATTTCATTATTCGTGTTCAGCACCCCCAAATTTATCAAAATCAACTGGTTTTGTTTTTGAGTGTTTTTTGTGTTGCACAGTGTTATTTGTCCGGAACTCGAACCACAATATTTATGAGGCATTGAAACTGAGCCGGAGCGGAACCAATAAAAATACATTTATATAAACCCGAACGTAAACCGGAACGTTATAACAGCTTCTTGTTGTTGTTGTTGTGATTATCCCTCCTCTTCCTCAGGATGAAGGTACGGTACGAACGGTAATTCTCGTTCATGCCGTCAGCCTAATTGAAATCAGGCTGGGGAAAAAATGGCAGCTAATTTCAAACCAGTCATCAGTGACTGGCTGCTCCACCACCAACAAGGCGGACTGCCATTGGTGGGTACCCAAGAGTTGCGTTTTGCAACATCTGTGTTAGCAACTTCACAACTGTAACCAGGTGAAATACAGGTAGGCCACCTGTCTGCCACATAAAAGTCGAGTGTCCCTTTAAATGCCTTGCCCAAGGACACAACAAGAAAGCTTGCCAGCTTGTTCTCCACACTATCCCTATAATGCTGAGCGCCAAGCCGGGAAGCTGTAAACATCATTTTCTAAAGTCGTTTGCTATGACTCGACAAGGGAAATGAACCCCAAATCTTAACGGCTGCAAAGCAAACGCTCTAAGCACTACACGATCGCGCCCGTTAATTATAATTGCTTCGCAAATAGCTTCGCAGATTCATTCATAAAATCGGCAACCTTAATTACATATGTAGTTGTACCGACTTTCCCTGATATCGAAAAGATCGATTTCGAAAAATAAAATAGGCCTAAGCAACCTAAATTTCATGTTGTTACATTACCATATAATTTGTTTTCCTAAAATCTAATATCTTATAATAATAGAAAATGGAGCGGATCCATTGACATCACTACACTATACCACTATTTGTTCTCGCATTTTTCTGTATACAAGATACGTTGCATAAATCTTCATAAAAACATCGGTCTATACAAATCCATACAATAAACTTCTCGTTTGTAGATCTACTTAATTTCATACTAAGAAACTTTCAGTGCTTCGAATAAAAGCATTAAAACTGCTGCTATATTTTTGAGGCTTTTGTTTGTGGGCAATAGATTATTATCCTATTTCAAACGGTCATCGACTCAGTCAGGCTTCAGTTGAGCTCGAATTCTTTTTTGTTTTTGGCCAATTAAATTCGTAGCGGAAATTCGTTTATGAATATAAGGCCCGAAAAAAAGGAAATGCAACGAAAATAAAAACGATTGAAACACGCAATGAAAACAGGGAAAAGAAATGGAATCTAAAAACTGTTTTAAACTGTTATTATTCTTGAACTCTAACCAAATCCAAATCAAATCCGTACCTTCAAAATTTAGCTCGGGTGGATTCGAATCAAACTTGAAGCACAATTTTCATATAGCGTGGAATCTAAATCGAAGCTGAAGCGACCAAAATAAATGTTGCTAAATCGGAACAGGAGCAATATTTTAAACGATTGAACGACCTGCTTATAGCTGCTCGACCTATTATGTCATCAGTACCTTTCATTCGTTCTGCTTGAAGACAAGCAGCAGGAACTCGCGATAGCGTCTGTTTATTTCAGTTGCAAATCGTACAAGCAAAATTGTCTTCGTTTGATGAAAGCTTTACTTAAGTTACCCAATCGTGAGCGTTAGTAATAATTTTGAAAAAAAATTTAAAAAGAAGAGAATTATTTCAAAACCGAGAAATCCACTTGGGTAATGGAAAAGAAGAATGAATCCTTGGCGCTGTGCCGCAGTGTACTGAGAAGTTGGTACCAAGCGTGAAATTAAAAGAGCAAAAACGCGGTCCCTAAGACATTGCATTGCATGATCGAGCGAAACTTTTGCTTCTAAGTTCTTGTTTCAGGTTCAAACGAAGTCTTGTTCTGTTGCTATTGACTCGAAGGTCACGAGGTCCTTTTGCAGTCTTTCAAACATTTTTTTTATTTTGCGTTCGACGAGTTGAATTGATTCTCGTCATTTCGACTTTTAAAAAATGTGAAGTACATACGCATTTGGTTAAAGCCACGTTTAGAGAAAAAGCAAAAGGGGAATGTGCAAAACTCACTTCCTTTATGATAATTTTTTTCTGGAGCATATTCCTACTTATTGCGCCCTCCATCTAAAACCACTTCTACCAAACGTTTTTCTTTAATCGCTTTTTATTTGGGCATCGAGTCGTTTAAAACATTACTTCCGTTCGGTTCGCGTTTAGCAACATTTATTTCTATCGGTTCAGTTCCAGTTTAGGTTTTATGCATTGAATTTCATGTTCGGTTTGGGTTCACAAGTGTCAGATTTTGGAAAATCAAGTTCGATTCAGGTTTAAATCTTAAAGGTACGGATTTGATTTGGATTTGGTTAGAGTTCAAGAATAATAACAGTTTAAAACAGTTTTTAGATTCCATTTCTTTTCCCTGTTTTCATTGCGTGTTTCAATCGTTTTTATTTTCGTTGCATTTCCTTTTTTTCGGGCCTTATATTCATAAACGAATTTCCGCTACGAATTTAATTGGCCAAAAACAAAAAAGAATTCGAGCTCAACTGAAGCCTGACTGAGTCGATGACCGTTTGAAATAGGATAATAATCTATTGCCCACAAAGCAAAAGCCTCAAAAATATAGCAGCAGTTTTAATGCTTTTATTCGAAGCACTGAAAGTTTCTTAGTATGAAATTAAGTAGATCCACAAACGAGAAGTTTATTGTATGGATTTGTATAGACCGATGTTTTTATGAAGATTTATGCAACGTATCTTGTATACAGAAAAATGCGAGAACAAATAGTGGTATAGTGTAGTGATATCAATGGATCCGCTCCATTTTCTATTATTATAAGATAATAGATTTTAGGAAAACAAATTATATGGTAATGTAACAACATGAAATTTAGGTTGCTTAGGCCTATTTTATTTTTCGAAATCGATCTTTTCGATATCAGGGAAAGTCGGTACAACTACATATGCAATTAAAATTTCCGGTTTTCTCAATGGATATGCGAAGCTATTGGAACTGTTTAAATAATAACGTTCCGGTTTACGTTCAGGTTTATAAAAATGTATTTTTATCGGTTCCGCTCCGGTTCATTTTCAGTGCCTCATAAATATTGTGGTTCGGTTTCGGTTCGGATTCCGAACAAATAATCGGTAAATACAATTTCGAGCTTGGGTTAGGCTCGACGTCCCACTCTTTATCTTTTGAAAGTGAAAGAGTAGAAGTCGAGTTTTGCATAGTTGGTTTTGGGCTGGATACAAAAACGATCTAACTGTTTTCCAAGAAAAATCGTGTCAGACCGCGAGGTCAACCACAGCTAGAAAATTAAACAGCTAGGTTAAAATATATGGCGACTTGGTTTTACAAAAGCATTAAATGGAACCAGTTAAGAACCAAATGTAGTAGCAAATTTTAAGGAACTAAAGACTTTCTGTGCAAAGCTGCTACAACAGCATCCCACTCAACACGAAAATTTAGATCAGAAGATGTAGGCAATGTAGGAACCATGCATTTTCATAGTAATTCAAATAATATAGATTAATTACCGGTGCGGTTGTGCAATTTCCTTCTGGATAGAAATCTTCCTTGCAGTAGCAGAAAATACAATGAATGTAGATTTTTTGAATATTGGAGAGAAACTGATGGGTCCAGGCAAAAGATTTGAACGAAAATTGAACTTCAGTAGACATAAAGTTAAGAGGTACCATGACACCAACCGCAGGCACTTCTTCATTGGGACATCTGCAAAAAATAAATTGCTGCTTATCAATTTTTGAGTTAAGCGAAGCAGGACTCGGAATGAGCTTTTATAAAGTGGGCCTCATTCAAAACGCTAAAACTAAACTCTATAAAGAAAGATGCTCTTCTCTCAAGACTGGATCAAAATATTTTTCAAAATTTGGATCGATTGTTTGAAAAAAAAATATCTTCACTTCCAAATTATATGCTCGTTTTTGGGCACGATTACTCTGTTATCATGTTGAGCCCCATTTTCCCATAATGCGCGTCTCATCAGATATTTTTCAGAAACAAAAAAATTTTGTTCGCAGTTTGCAAGGTTTCTTTTTCAGCCAAAAAACCACTGGCTCTGGTGCATGTGCCCCTTCCCATTAATGCCCTTTTCTATTTATTCAGAACTGCAAAAGCAATCTAATTTTTAAATTAATTGTTATTGACTTGGTAAAAAGAGTAAAGCTCCAATACTGACAAACATTTTAATCAAAACGTTTTGCTGTTAAATTAAAAGTTTTTAGTCATATAAGCAGCTAGCTGGTCACTATCACAAACAAATGCGAAGCAACAAAAAAATTTTATAGTTCCTATTTTAGCTCAGCCAATGTGAAAAACAATCTCTTTGACGAAAGACGATTCTAAAATAGATCTACCAGCGGGACGTTTTAATTAAAATGGTGACAAACATAGCAATATGATTTTATATAAAGAATTTTGAAAAAACTCCATTTTTTATGTTGGCATTTGCGCGTCCAACACAAAAGTTTGGGAGCAAAACCACTAAGAAAGCATTTTGGATTAATATAAAACACTTTGTAGCGTTTAAAGCATTCAATTTGTAATCAAATGAATAATCCAGAGTGATTCATAATCGTTACAACTAAAATTCAATTTTGTGTTTTGAAATTTTATCCGATCTTATTCTCAAATGGCTAAGTCATCAAAGTTTACAAAACACACAGTCACAACATCTGATTTTGTCCAAAAACGTCTTTGTGCGTTTGGAAATCATGTTTACATCAGTCTGATCTTTAAACGTAACCCGAAGCACGCTGTGTTTGTTATATTATGTCGATATACGCGCCAATCAGAAACTCTGAGCTTACCTCGTCATAATGAAACAAACAACGCATACTTTTGAATGTGTCTATGGGTAGGCTTCTTGCAGTCTACATAACAGGAACCTAATCATTTACCCTACAGTGTTTCCATTGTAGCTACTTCACAGATAAATTTCACTAAAAAAGAGTTGTGACGTCATATGCGTTATAACCTAAAAAATAATTTGTGTGACGTCATAACTCTTTTAAACAAACGTAATTCCATGAAATCGGTGATCGAAAACGAGTACTTGTTACGAAATAAAAGCCTAAATTGTTTTCCTCACCCGTCAATAATTATATCGAACTTTGGCGTGGTGTTTGGATTCGAATCAGGTGTAGCCCAACACTTCCACAACTATAAATAAATGTTGAAAATAATTACTTTGCCTTAAATTGGATACATGGCCGTTTTGGAGGGTAAACCTTTGATCCAAAATGTATGAAAACTACATCGCTTTTTAAGAAAACAAGACCAAATTATATACTCAACCTATATAGCCTAAATTTTTCATAGCAAATGGCGGATATAAACACTCACTGGCGGTGTTAGGATACCAAGATAAGACTTGGTTGCAACCCTGTCAAATATTGTGGCAAAACCTTGATGTAAACAACAAGCTCAAAAAAGTGTGAAAGCACGGGTGAAAAACAGAAAGCAAAAGGGCCTCCCAAAAATGTTTTTAGCTTCCAAGAAAATTTTTAAATGGGCAAAAATTATGACAGAAAATAGCAAAAAAGCCGCTCTAGAGACAAAAATGTCTTCAGCCTGTTCCATACACAGCAAAGTGTTACTCCTATGGGTGAAAGACCGTTTTGTGGTCTCCTTCACCAGATTCGTACCCCTACTAAGAAAATGCTTGAATGGACCAGTGCATGTCTTTCCTTCGCAAACAAAATGTATGTCCGCAAACCACAAAACGCTTATTGGCTCAAAGTCAACTTGGTTGCTGAATTATTGCATCCGTTGGAGAAGAGACTTTTCGGCTAATTCTCATGCTCGGTTGCGGTGCTTGAGATAAAATCAAACTGTGCCAAGCAGAACGGTAACTTCGAAGTAGGTCCAAGCTTAAGTTGTTGCATGTACGAACTAGTAGTTCTATGTCTGTAACTGACAGTAGTTTCTGGTAGTTCCATGTCTGTACGAGGTGGTAGTTTTATGTACGTTCTGACAGCAAAAAGAAAAATCTCACTTAACGTTTGCAAAGCGAGTGACAACTTTAGTTTCTTTTCTTCAAAAAAAGCCACGCTTATAGCAAATTTGTGGTTAAGAGTAACAACCATTTTCATTGCTTTACTAAACACAAATTTAACTTTCCATAGCTTTTTTGTCACTTTGATGCAATAGTTTTGACTTGACTGAATATTTCTTAACAAGCCTATTTTGCACTATGGACGATTGGTCTATCCCTTGTTTCTAAAACGTTTCTGCATAGTTTTTGCTTATTGTTACAGCACAAACTAATTTGGACTTGCCTGCAAAATCAACGAGTTTTCTTCACCTCGCGGTATTACAGCTTTAAAATACACAACGTCTCCAACATAGATAATGCCAGAAGAATACTCATCAATACACGAAGAGTTCTGACATCGCCAAAAATCTGTTTTGAAAAATGTCCTCTTACTTTCCCCTGCAACGGGCACTTTTCTGCAAAACAAGTGAAAAAATGACAACACGAAGCTTGTCAACCTCCATATGAATCAAATTCAAACACGGTCATGATAACTAAAATCCGGTTTCCATTGGGCGTAAATTACCGGCGTGGCGTCTAAGATATTTTTCTGTCTAAAGTTATTTTATGGGCAAAACGCTTCGCGCATAAAACTAAATAGATGAACAAAGAATTTTTGCGCCGCGCCGGAAATTTACCCAATGGAAATCAGCCTTGAGAGATAATTAGAAATATTCTTCGAAATGCATAAAAATGCTATTTTTCACAAATTGGGGTCGTTCTTGATCATGAGTTCTGTTCCGTTCTATTGGCCATTTTTTATCCGGTATTCCTCCTCTTTTCTCAAAAGCATTCCTATATATTTGCAACCAAGTCAGATAATAGTTGAAGCTTTGTCACGTATGTGTCAGATAAAGTAGATAAAAGTTTTGAAAACATTGAGAATATGGAACTCTAATCCAGTAAGTTGACGACAACAATAGCAAACTATTTTTGACAAAAATTTGAAACAATGTAATATCAGTCGCCTATCGTTATTAGGAGTATCAATAAAAGATGCACACTTAAACATTAATTCGAAATAAGTTGCTAACTACAAAAGAGGTTAGAGCGCTTTCTACCGGTTACGCGACATCGAACTTTATGGTACATTCCTGACTAAATAAATGTTGGTTTAATTTTTAAGTAAATTTCGCAATCACCTCGTCCTCCAATCGCTACCAAAAGCCGAACTTAAAGCGGATATCATTTAAAGTTTTGCTTTCTCCAACAGCAAACAAAATTAAATTCAAGTCTACTGACTGCAAAGTGCTTGTTATCTAAGGCATCTTGTCGGATAGCTTCATTTTGATTAGGGAAGAAGCGAAATACTTAAGGCACTTTTTACATAATTTGACCTAATTCGTGAAATTTCCGGGTTATCAGAATTCTTTCATAACCAGCTGATTAGGCTTTTATCTGCTCCCGATTTGCGCGCAGCCGCTACTTGCTCGCGTTATAACTTACCAACCTGTAGCCGCAAAAAGGTTTCTCGCGCGCATCAAATATCCCAACCAATTAGGATAATTGATAAGCGCGAGCGACCTCAATAATTAATAAATCATTGTATAATAATTAATTAATAATTTTTTTTTCAATAATTATGTTTTTATTGTTCTTATTCATGTTTATCTTCCATTCACGAGAAAGCGAATCGTATTGCTGTATTTTGGACGTGATTTCCGCAATCGCTTTTGAGTTGCCATTTCTAAGCTGTCTGGGCAACCTGTCATCCACATGAAGATGGGGGCGTCCCGTTAAGTGCCTTGCCCAAAGACACAACAAGCGAACTTACTGACTTGCTCTCTATAGCATTCCTTAAATGCCGAGCGTCAAGCAGGGAAGCTGTGGATACTATTTTTTAAAGTCTTTTTATATGACTCGACAAGGGAAATGAACCCCAAGTCTACCGACTGCGAAGCGGACGCTTTAACCACTAGGCCAAATTGTTGGAGTTGTTGTTGTTGTTGATTACCAGACCCCTTCCAAGGGATGGGGGCATGGAGGAAGACCATAGAGCCCCAAAAGCTGGGCAACTCTCCAGGGTCTTGACCAGAGGTCGTAGAGAGACAGAGAGTCGCCAAAGAGTAAGCGGCGCAAAGAGTCCGTAGCTGGACAGTGCAGAATGAGATGAGAGGTGTCCTGGGACGAGTGTCCGCAGGCGCTGCATGAAGGATTCTCGATTCTGCCAATCCTATAGAGATAAGAACTTAACAGTAGCCTGTGTCCGTTGCAGCGTAGACAACAGAGAACACAGCGAGCATGACGAAGGAGCACAAGTTCCTCGGTGGAAATCGAGAGAACCTGTGTGTCGAAGAATTTAGATGAGATAGTAGCCTCCAGTCCGAGAAAAAATAAAAGCAGATACGAAAGATAAGAGGAGAGAGACTACAAGGGATTGCAGAGGGCGCAAGTAGCGCTCCCCGTCTGGCCAGCTCATTAGCCGCGTCGTTTTCAGGGAGAAACGAGTGTCCAAGGATCCATTTGATAGAACAGGAGGAAAGAGAAGACAGTTCCTGCCAGATCTGCCACAGAGTTTGAGATCAGATAGAAGGAGAAGACAAGAGAAATGGCAAACTTGTTGGTGCTGCCGAGACCAGCAAAGAACGTGCAGAATGGCGCAGGCTTCAGCGGGAAAACTTGAACATACTGGGCCTGCTGAAAAAGAAAGAGTGGCCTCAGTGCCACAGAGAGAGCACTTGGCAAGTATGGCGGAGCCGTTTTGCCAAAAAGAAAGGGAACAGATCCGTCTGCCCAGAGTACCAGATCATGAGGGAGAAGAGAGTCAAAGTGGGCGAGAGCCACACCTTGGCGAGAGTGAGGGAGATCAGAGCAAGAGAATGGAGAGGAAAGAGTGGACTCCACGGTGAAGAAAGGCAGATTCTAAGAAGGAAACCAAAGGCAAGCAAGAAGAGCCTCCCTGGGATAGGTAGAAGAAAGCATAAGCGGGTAAGTGGACGCAAAAGCTCTTCAGGACGATCTGCAGAGTCTTGGCTTCACTCCATGTCTGGCCAAACCTGAAATGGAAAAGGAGGTTGGGAGACGAAGAGCCCGCTCATAAGATGAAAGAGTGAAATGAGTCAGGGTGACTCGTAGGGGAAGTAAAGAAGCCTCGGAAAGAAGAAGTGGTATAGGGGAGGACGAGAGGCACCCGGTGATGGCGCGACTAGCCGCTCGGTGGAGGCGTTCCATTTTGGTAAAATTGGTAACGCTTAGAAAGGGAAACCATCCGGGTGAACGGTAAGTGAGAAGGGGCCGAAGAAAAGATTTATACAGAAGAGGGAGGGACTCCTTAGAGGGGCCCCATGAGGAAGCAGAGATACAGCGTAAGGCCTTAAGATGTGGGAAGAACTTGGCCTTCAGCGAAGATACATGTTTGGAAAAGGAAAGAGTGAGGTCGAAGGTGACCCCAACGAAAATTGGAGTGGGATTAAAACAGAGGCGGGAGCCGAGTAGGAGGAGGTTGGGCTGGAGGTTAGCTTGGTTGGGATCTATTGAGAACAAGGAGGCCTCACATTTGCTCGGATTGAGAGGAAAACACCAGTACTCAGACCAGCGCTCCAATCGAAACAGAGCTCCTAGTGTGGCCTCCACCGCAGTGGGGACCGAGGGGGAGGAGGACCAAATGGCCAGATCGTCAGCGCAAAGAGAGCAGCTGACGGAAGAAAGCAGAAAAGTCGGAAGATCATTACTGAAGAGAGAGAAAAGTACAGGGCCAAGAACGGATCCTTGCGGAACATCTCGACGGACTTGAAAGGGGCGGCTTTTGTGATTTTGAAAAACCACGCAAGCGCGCCTATCAGAAAGAAAAGATTGAGTCCAACGAGCAAAGCAAGAAGGGAGGCCAGTCGAAATGAGTTTATGGAAAAGGGCGGGATGCCAGACAGAGTCAAAAGCTTTTGACAAATCGATAATAGAAAGAATCGTCCGAGAGCCCGGCCTGGGTTTGTTAAACCCATCCGAAATGGACTGAGAAAGGTACAGAATTTGATCTAGAGTAAACCGCCCAGGGCGGAAACCATCCTGGCGGGGAGAGAGAATGGAATTAGATTCCAAAAAGAAGAGTAGACGGGATAGTATGATGCGTTCAAACAGCTTTGATACGCAGGAGGTGAGAGAGATAGGCCGGAAGGAAGCAGGAGAGTCGAGAGGCTTTCCCATCTTGTGGATGGGAATAATAGAAAATGTCTTCTAGATGGAAGGAAAGGAACCCAAAGTCCAGGAAAGATTGAAGATGTGAAGAGGAAAGTCCGTGCCAGAGCGAGGAAGGTGCTTTAGCATGGGATAAGAAACTTTGTCTGGGCCAGTGGCGGTGGAGGAGGAGAGGTTGGAGGCAGCCGTAAGAAATTCAGCGGGAGAGAAAGGATAGCAAAAGGACGAGAGTGGCACCTCAGGGTACGTGGCTTGGCGGAGCTCAGTGAGGTAGCCTCTGGCTCTACTACGCAGGGTCTTTGGCTGAGAAACGGAAAAGTGAGATCTCAGGTAAGCGGCATAGACCGAGGCCGATTCCCTGGGAAAAGAACAGTTAGGAAAGTTAGGAGAGGAGGAAGACGAGGAAGGAGAGCCAGCGATAGAGCGAAGAAGAAAGTATACAGATTTAGGCTTAGATTTGGGTAAAAGAAAAAAGCAAGTCGTCTGCCATGCCTCAGCCTTGGCCTTGGCGATGACTGACGAGGCGCGTCGAGAAGATGAAAGCCTGCCAATCTTCATCGCTTCTGTAAGCGGCAGAGAAGGCCTTGCGTCTTTCACTAACCGCTGGTTCCACCCCAGCAGACCACCAGGCTTTAGGAGGGCGTTTGATGCGGCCGAAAGGAATGGAAAATTTGGCTGCATTCAGTGCCAGAGAGGAAAAGATAGCAACAGCAGAGGAAAGAGAAAGAGACGAGTATTCCTCTGCAGAAGGACAGTGGGAGTCAAAGTAGGATACAAAGTCATCCCAGAGAGCTTTCTGGAAGTTGAATGTAGGGGGACGCTCGTTGAAGCGAAAGACCGGGGAGAGAGGGACGGATAAAAGGATTGATAGGTCGTCAGAACCCAGGTCCTGAAGCACCTCCCAGGACCAAGAAAGGGCAAGAGCGGAGGGAGCAAAGAAAATGTTGGGGGAGGAGCGATGGAGAAGAGTGGGTGTGTCAGGGTCATTGAGGGGAGGAGGTCAGAAGAGAAGAACCAGTCGAATACTTTCTCCTCGTTGGGGTCGGAAGTACTTCTTGAGTCCCAGGGAGGGTGATGGCAATTGAAGTCCGCCAGATTGAAGAGCTTTCTGGAGGAGGAAAGAATGGAGGGAGAAAACGAGTCGGTTCTGCCATCCGTTGGTGAAGAGCGAATAGGGGGAGGCGTACACATCAAGAAAAGAGAGCAAGGAGAAGTTGTTAAGAGAAATGTTGACCCCTACATAATCAGAGCAGGGATCGAGCGAAGAAAGAGAGGAGGTAAAAAGTTCAGAGAAAGATAAGCCCTGCCTGATGAAAATGATGACACTGCCGCTAGCGTGCGTGGCATTATGAGAAAGAATGCCAAACCGGGAGTGGGTGCGATCAGAACGCAGAGCAGAGAATCCAGGAATCCGGAAAGAGGAATATGAGTTGAGATTGGATTTCTGGATACAGATAAGGTCGACAGGATGGGACGAGAGAAAGTGAAGTACTTCAGTGCTCCTGGCTCGAAGACCTTCAGCATTCCATTGAAGAATCCTGAGAGAGTCAGTGGGGAGAGCAGGAAGGAGGCATAAAAGAACAACCAGGAGCAAGGGACAGTGGTGTGTGGCAGAGTGGGAAGATATAAAATGAGCAGATGGGGATAAGAGGTTTGAAGACGAGGGTGGGGAGGGAGTGCAGCAATAGCAGACGAAGGGCTAGATTTTACAATAGAGGTATACATGTCGGAGGAGTCCGAGGAGAGAGTCACGGTGTTACGAGTGGGGACACAGCATGGGGCCGCTCCAAGAGTGAGAGCTGTTAAGAGCTCTGAATTTGGAGAGGGAAAGCTGTGAGCACCTTAGATGGACCCATTTGGAGCAGGTGCAGCATTGCACTGACTTGCCTCGCCAGGTCACATTTCCAGAGCATACTGAGCAAGGAAAGATAGGGCCAGGGTTGGGATGAACGCTACTGCTCATCAAGAGAAAAAGAAGAATGAGGAGATCAAGATGGGCAAGAGAAGGGCAGGAGAAAAGAGAAAACAGGCGACCGATTTTAAGGAAGCTGTGTGCTGCCCTACTGCGGTCGTTCAGGGGGTAGCATAGTGAAAAAATAAAGGATAGTGCCCGGGGTAACTGGGACCCTCGGGAAGTCCAACAGCCATTTCGACCCGACCCAAACGGGGTCGGGGACGACACCACCACGTTGAGGCGGCTGTTGGTACCACACCATTGCCACTACACCACTACGCCAAATCAAAAAAAGTTCCTCATTATTCCAACCAGATTTAGTTGGTGCTCCAATGAAGCTTTGCTGGCTCCCTTAAAAAAATCTTTTAAAATTTAGTGGAGAAAAAATTAACATAAGTGATACCAGCTTCATTAACTGTGTATAAAACTGAAACCAGTATCCCTCGTTCTCTGGATGTTGCAGAACTTGGTTTTTCCTTTTTGAGCCACTGCCACCAGAGTTTGGTACAGTCATACAGCCTGTTTCCTCAAAATTGTCTATATCTGCTGGCCGGCAATGATTCCCATCTTGAACAGACTCAAGGTTATCGAAAAACGCACCAACAGTAAATTGGTTAAAAGCGCTCGCTCTGAAGCTGAGATTCCCTCTGGGCTTCGTATAGATGAATGCTTGGGTTTTTTAAATCCCAAACACCAACCTTTTCCAGCTTCACAATTCGTAGTCCATGATGCCAGCACATTTCGTTCGTTTTTCACCGCAAAGTCATAAGGTAACTCATAGCATTTGTTCAATGGAAGGCAGGGAAATTGATCAGCTAGCAGTTTTAAATCACTTCCATGAGTTATTTTATCAATATTAAAATCTTTGGCTACACTTCTTATGGAATGTTCTTGCTAAACTTGATTGGCAGCTGGTTGCATCACGTCGGGAGTGGCTCTGGTTACCCGGTTAGTTATTCGTTTATATCACTGAGGTATTTTTTACAATCTCATTGTCAATACCTGCAGGCCTATATTAAACATTATAATGCTACAGTTTAGGGACGTTTTAAACAATGAAATAAACTTTACGTGGTAAAAATATCAGCTAATAAAGTTTAGGTGGTTTTTCTTTAGCCTATGTACTACTGCATCATAAACTACCTCTATTACAGAATTTTGTAACTTGAAGAACTTACTAAAATTTTGGGGTAACTTGAAGGATCAATACCCATTCTTTTCTCAAATACTGTCAAAAAAGCATCCTCATCTAGAAAATGCTGTTGGTGGAAAGCTAAGGTTGATGTTCGACAACACATTAAACTTTATTCTCCTACTCTTCAACCTCACTTACGTGCTTGCCTCAAGGCTTAGATAGTCTCAATGTTAGCTATCAAAAATTTTTGCTTAACCAATATGAAAGGTTAGTTGAGATACCTGTATCAACAATCCTAAGCTTGTCCCTTTCATCTATGCTTAAGTCACGCAAATCATTTTTTGTCTTCTGGAAGCTAAACCGTAACTTAACTTTGACAATTTATTTAGGGCTTAGAAGCAATGTTCCCTCTAAGCTGCGCACCTGCGCGGCCGCGCAGTTGTTTAGATCCCTTTGCGAAGTTATCACAACGCTTTGCGCAGTCTCCACCACTTGCTAACCGCCCGCTACTGAAAGAAGCCACTGCCTGGCTGAAATAATTGTCACTTGACGATAGCCACAATAAAATTACTGTGTAATTTATGTTTTATGTGTAATTTATGTTCTATTACTGTGTAATAGACTTTCATAAATTCTGCTCATTAAAATTATGATTCAGCGCACTCGTTAGTTTTTCCGCGCAGCAATATCAAAAAATAGAGGGAACGTTGCTTAGAAGTCTCCTTTGCTCTTACCTTGACACTACGTAAAACTGTGACAAACTCACTTATTAATATATAAAAATTATACCTTTTTCATTTCGTAGCGAAATTTACTCAAATGCTGCAAAAGCTTATCTTTCAAAAAAGTTGTGCTTTCTGGTCGAGACTTTCCGCCAGAATTTTTGCCGGACAAAGACTGAATTCAGAACTATCCTTTGATGGCGCTATTTCTACAAAAAGTTATATTTAATGCACGAAAGGGCATTGTATCCACTATCCTTGTGCATCAACTAACCTGCCTCTCCCCTACTCTCCATCTCCTTCGAATAAATGTGCAGAGTAAAAGGAAACTTCCTAGTCACACACTACAAGCTAAATTAAGCAAATAGAAATATGCTGATTTAGTTAGAAGACACCAGAAGTCATTTCGAAAAGTCATAAACTTTGGCATAGACCAGTAGCACCGTCGTAAGAGTCCCAAGCATGACCGCATCGATATACTTCTCACGATTAGAGTAATGTTTCGAGTAATTTCAAAACCCTATATCTCTGAGCGGATTGAAAGAGAGACACTAGAATTTATACCTTTATACACTAGAATTTATACCCTAGAATTTCTTCAAATCAAAAATTTTTACCTTTAAATAGAGTCAAACCCTTTTATACTTTGAATTGAGTAATAGCCTTTTTTTAAAACATTTGTCCACGTATTGTAAGAAATATTTCGCGAAGGCACATCTTGCCCTTCTCAGGCTTTGTTCGAAAAACATCTCACAATTTAGCTAATGCCGCCTCTCTTTGAAACTAATTACCTATCATCAGGAGCGTTAACAAGGGGTCCAGGGGTGCCTTTGGTACCGGGCCCAGATATTTTTAGGGGACCCGGGTTTTTGAAAACGTCGCCCGCAATGTTAACAATAAGGCAGAGGCTATTTTGCCGTAAAAGGCATTTTACTTTTGGAGGCTATTTTGCCATGAGGCATTTGTGATTGGTCTGTTTTAATGACGTATTGTGCATGTGAATTTTGGTCGTTTCTAATTGGTCAATTTTAGTGATGAATTAAAAAAATTTCTCCCCAGTCTACTCTCCTCCACACTGTACGCTCCCCCTCAGTGTACACCAACCCATATGTTCACTGGTCTAAGTGCCCTTCAAGGCAAATTCCTCGCCATAACCGTTGTTTTTCATGGCAGCTGCACTATCTAAACGCCACAGCATCACTTGCAGAGTTGTAGCAATTATGGCAATGTAAACACACATTAACGGTTACAGCAAAATAGCCTCTAAGGGTAAAAATGCCATCGACAGCAAACTAGTCACTTCCTAGCAATATATTAGGCCCAAACTTTCTATTTTTTCTGTTAACAAATGCATAAACTATATAACCTATATTTTTGTGACATGATGACTAATGTTTTCTTCATTTTGGCCACAAAAAATTTGCTTGAATATTCCTTTTAAAAAGATTTGGGCCCCCAGAATGCTTCCTGGCCACGTGGCCAGAAACATAAAATTTGGTTCCTGTAACTCATAAAGCACAAAATTTCCAAAACATAGCATAATTATAAGCCTTAATCCCTAAATCTTGAACCCAGATATCCCATTTGGATCAATCAATTTGTTAATGGTAAGATTTTACAAAATCATTTCACATCAATCCTGTTTTGTTTTGTTACCTCTATTTTAACAGAGAGATTGCATTTTACTTACCGATAACTGATAATGATGTATTGCATATTAATCACATATTGTTTTTTGACTTGCTGTTAGCCTTATATTATTCCATAGACATAGTATTATAACTGTGCCTGATGTATTGCCTCACATAGCCTATAGAAATTCGATCGTTTGAATAGTAAAGTAGCCAGGCAGCAATGTCTCATTCATATCAGAGTGGAGCAAAAAAAACGCAGAAAGAAAAGCAATTTCTGAGCAATTATACCAAACACTCATCAATTTGTACTGTAATTGGATAAAACCCGGCCACTCCAGTTTACCAGATCATTGTTAAAGAGAGCCCACAATTAATGTTGGTATCGGGCCAGGACTGTTCTCTCAACGGCCCTGCCTATCATGGTTCTGATGTTACTAAAGCAAACTTATCTGACAGTGGCACTCAGTAATATACTTACGAGATTCGTGGTGTGAGTCCAAAGTTGTTTGCCAAAATTCCGTTTTCGAAGGCGCAAGCCAGATCGATAACTACAAAGCTATCTCTATACACGTAACTTATCGCGGTATTTATGTCAGGCGTCAGACACAATTTATACGTGATAGAAAAAACGTCGCCGCCAACATTCTGAAAACAACACGAAGATGTAAATTCATAAACATAGGAGCATAATAGTTAGAACAATGAAATAGGCTTAAAACAAAATTAAAAACTAAAATAGTGCTGTTCATTTTCTTCTTTATCTACCTGTAGCATGTTCGTTCTTCAAAATCGTGAGGCAGGGCAGTGGTGCTAAGCATTGAACAGTTGTCCACATCATGCATTAGAGTTTCCAAGCTTTATCATTTATTTGAGCTGCTTTACTAAGTCACTTTCAATATGCAACAAGCCTTCTCAAGATTTCCAAAATACAGTCAACTTTTGACATTTTTAGCTTACCTTGTCAAATCAAGGAGTTATCCTTGCGGAGTGCCGTTTGAAAAATAACTTTTTAGCGTTTTTCTTCTGGAAAATTGTCCATTACTGCGCTCATTTATTTTGTAAGCGCACAGTTTATGTGCACAGATATCAAGTAACATTTCTTTGCTAAACGTTTGCTGCGCTCGCAATTTGCTTGTCAAAACAAAATTATGTGAACACTAACCAGCTGTGTCGGTATAGCCCTCAGGATCCCCCGTCAGCAATGTCGAGATCAACAATATCGTTTCAACCAGCCAAGCCAGCTTCACCCAATGGGTAGTTGTAAAAATATAAATAAAGAGTCAGTATTTTTTCACATAGTCAAATCTCGTTCCGAAACAAAACTATTGCTTTTTGAAACGCAATCGATAAAAAAAATTACCTCATGGGAATTGCGGATAGACGCTATATTTCTCCTAAAATTTCTAAATTTCCTGGCTACGTCTTGCTTGCCCAGTTTGATATTAAGGTAGTGGACTTGCTCACAATTGAAACCGCTGAAAATTTCAAATTGTTTCATTCGTTCGTTTTATAAAGTGCATGGAGGACGCTTAAATTCAAAGTTGTGGAGTAGGCGCGTGATAAGGTGATTAAGAACTTAACAAATAACCTATTAAATATTAGGACAGCTACTTACGACATTTTTGTGATTGCATGCCTATTTGTATGAGCTAGAGCACCTCCAGCTGCGCGCAAAGTTGCTTGGTCATGGCATAAACGTAGCCACACAAAAAGCACACAACCACGAAATAAACCACTTATAATTATTTTATTACAGTTGCAGGACCGCCATCAGTAATGTCGAGGTTAAGAATATCAAATCAGCTGGCTGCATCGGCTTCGCCCAACTACAAAGGATATAATATTGCTGGTAAGTAGCTCGACATTTATCTTTCGCTGCAAAAAGATTAAACAGCACCACCTTTTCTCCCCTCTTTTTTTTGCAGGGGAATCACCAAGTTGTTTGTTTGGAGTAGGCTACTTTTTAAAAATTTTGGACACTTCATTTTTATATAAATCTTTTTGCAAAAGTAGATGAATAATGTCAACGAACCATGCTTGCGAGGAAAAATAGTCAAAATGTACCAAAGAACTAACTTTGTGTCTAATATTTTTTCAAAAAGAATTTCCTCAGTTTTCAGTGGACACTATTATTAATACCTTATCATAATCTTTATATATTGATTTTACCTGCTTTTACTTAGCCAATTACTTTTTCTGGAAGTAAAAAACTCCACTTCAGATGTTAAAGTTTAATTTTTTAGTTTGAAAGCAAGTAGTAAAGGTACACGTCATATATTATCGGAATTGTCTTAATATAGCCTTCAATTTGCCAACATAACTGGACATAGAACAGACGTACTATGCCTACTACTGTGCTTGTGCTACATCTGTACTATGTTTGTTTAGTACCACCCCTAAAATATCTTTACTTAATGTAGATGTACCATAGGAAAATACTGGAAACTTTACAGTAATAAGTTACAGGATAGAAATAGTCAAGTGTGATAGCTTGACTTACAAACGTAAACTGCGATTGTCAGACCTATTAAAATAGAGGTGATGGCGTAATGAATATGAATAAAACTAGTTAAAGAAATAAATTGCTAATTGCAGCATCAGAAAACAAACCTGATCTAGACGTAGCCTCTCCTAGCCTTGCTGATAACAATTTTTCAAAACTCCTGTATCGTACTGCAAACCATTAGCTTGAAATTCTATTACAGTATTATGTTTCAGTCGCCGTAATATAAAAATACTTGCCATAAATTAAATAATGCAATTTGTATAAGATATTCTTCTTCAACTTTAGTTATTCTTCGTTCCGCTCGTTAACTATGCCAATTTTCTTTGCCATGCAAGACATACGCGAAAAAGAACCTTAGGACGTCTTTTTATTTAATATATAAAGCGCCTTTTTGTCTGTACGTGTGTACATAGGTGCGCTTTAACTCCTCCGAAACTACTGGGCCTGCAAACATCAAACTTGGCACAATTGATCACCACCTTCAGGTAAGTGTCATAACGGTGTTTGTGACGTCATCGTAACGTCATATTTAAAGATAATTTTTTAATGTATTTTTTAAATAGCAAAATCGTTTTGGGTCCAAACAACAGTTAGCACCCAACCTATTACCTTACCATAAATTTTATCCCATAGGGGTAAAGATGACATCACAATCAGCTTTTGATTGCACTATCTGTTAACTGTATTTTCTTAAAAACTACTGGTTGTAGAAATGTGATTAAACGCATTTTCAGGAGATATTAATAAAATGATTTCGATAAAAACAACTCTACAACAATTTAAGCTCATTTGAATTTCCAACGACCAATTCTTTGTTTAAGTATTTTAAACCTTTTATGCATGCTTCTTCTCTTTTTCTCTCGCACGCATAAAGCTCCTTGAACGATTTCATAATGCCGTCTGGTACGATCAACACAGTCTTTTGCTGCCACAGATCATAATATAATTAATTATTTTTCAAAAATTGCAACTATTCTACAAAATGTCCTTGTATAAAAACTGATTTGTGACTTCACTTCTTTATCAATTTTCAAACTATTTTCAGCAAATTGAAGGGTATTTTAAGACAATTTCGATAATATATAATATGCATCTTTAGTGTTTATACTAAAAAAAATGAACTGTCACACCATTAATGTAACTTTTTATCCTTCCCAAAAAGTGGTTAGCTACGTAAAAACAAGTAAATTTAATGCATAAAAGTTATAATAAGGTACTAACAATTACTTTCTTTTGAAAGTTTAGTAAATTTGCTTTCCAGTAATATTTGACTCCAATTAGTTATGGCTAAGAATTAGTTTATAATGACTGATTAAAAATTGGTTGCCATACATTATGTTCTAGTTTTAGTTGCAATTGTTGGGAATGGTTAGGTCTTTGGTACATTTTGACTACTAAGCATGGTTTTTCTTGCATTATCTCTCTAGTTTTCAAAAACATTCATCGAAACATGAAGTCTCCTAACGTTTATAAAATGTAGCATACCGGTTAAAAATACTGAAAATTTTGGTACTTGCATTTCACACAAATGCAATATCTACACATGTTAAGTCCTTTGGTACATAATGTCAATTTTTTTCGATTGCAAGGTTTTTTGGCATTATCTATCCAAATGTTTAAAAATAAACATCTAAAAATAAAGTCTCTAAAAATGTCAATAACTAGCCCACCCCAAGAAAACAACTTGGTGATACTCCCAGAAAAAGAGGAGGAGGAATAAAGATAAAGATGATCCTGTTTTATCTTTTGCGACAAAATATTAGTTTCGAGCTGCATATCATCTAAATGTTGAAGCAGTATTCCTTGCAATTGGGTGAGGCTGGCCCCGCCAGCTGATTTGATATCCTCGCTCTCGACATTATTGGTGGGGGCACTGTTATTGCAATAACTTAATTGTAAATGCTTCACTTCATGTTTTGTTTTTTGCATGGCTGCGTTTATGCCAGGACCAAGCAACATGCGCGCAGCCAGAGGCGTTAGCTCATGCAAATACGCCAGCAGTTACGAAAAAGTCGTAAGTAGCTGTCCAAATATTTAATGGCCAAATCCCGAAAATACGTATCAATCATCATGGCGCCCTACCACAACTTTGATATGCTTTCAAGCACTTGTTGAATGTAACGGATAAAATTTTGTGTAGTTTAACAACGCCTATGTTGGAAACAGGGCAAATAAGACGTTGCAAGGGACTCGATAGACTTGGGAGACATTTAGTGGCTATGCACATCTGCCCATAATATTTTCAATCAAATATGTTTCAAGAATCGTTATTTTTGCTAAAAGTAATTCTATAACGTCTTTCTCTATATCAAGGTGCAACAACCGATTGTTCATTGAAGTGTGGCCGAGTTAAAGCATACAGCTCAGCCAAAGACCTAAATATCATAAATATAACCACAGAATACTTAGGAAAATATGTTTTTTTCTGCTTTGGTCGGTAATAACTTTGTAGAGCTACCGGAATCAAACCTAAAAATTTTGAGAAAAGCAAGGACACTTTTACCCTTCTGAGCGCGCCTAAGCAAGGAAAAACGAGCATGTGCGACATAATGCGCAGCCAGCAGGGACGTAAGAAAGTTTGAGGGACGATAAAAAAAAACAACGTCACTGTGTGAAGTCGCACCATATGAAAGATATTATCGTTATTTTGCTTGACAACAGCTTTACAGAGCTACCAGGATCAAGCCTAAAAATTTCAGAAAACGAAGGACTGTTTTAACTTCCCCGGGAACGCCAAGCAAGAAGAAAAGAACACAAAACTTAATAGCATAACGTGACCAGAAGGACTTAAAAAAGTTTAAGGGGAAATCAAAAGTAAACAACGTCACTGAGTGAAATTGCACCACATGAATGGCGTTTTTACTATTTTGCTTTCAAACAGCTCAATATCACGAATGTGTTCCCTACTCAAACTAAGGGAAAAGCAAGGCCGCCTTGGATTTGCGTAGGCAATGAACAGGGCACATAGATCCAAGGGATAGCCAGGACTTAAAAATGAGAAATTCTATTAAGAAAATGAGAGCATCAACTCGTGAAAATCTTATATACAGAAAAAACATAAACTTTTTGTTAGTGTTCACTGAAGTGCCCGATGGGTGAAGCCCGTTTGCCGGCTGAACGGACATTCTCAATCCAAACGTTACTGATGGGGAACCGGCGGGCGACGCCGGCATAGATTATAAAGCAAGGATTTTTTCTTTGGCTGATGTACTGTCTGGTAAGTTTTCTATATCTATTGTATAAAACAATGTATTAAAATTCCAAGCTTAAAAAAAAATCAACATAAAACCATACACCTAACAATTTGTAAAACTGAATTTAGAGAAAATATTTTGTATGAAAATAACTTTGCCTAATAGGCTCCCACTAGAATATGGTAAAAAACGACTCTGGGGAAGCTATAGTCGCTTTTGTCGGTTTGCCGAAAACAATTCAAATAGCGCAGCCAATGAATTTTATACCACAAATCCAAATACAAAAGGGGCCACACCAAATTGCAAAATAGGCTTACGATTAAATAGTTTTTTTCTGTAGTTGTAAAAACAACCACTATTTGGCCGCCACCATAATTTTTGACTATTTTTCAATCTCCCTCCCACTTTTTTTCAATACACTTTTTGAAAGTATTAATGATAGTTTGTGGCAAGATTCATTCTTTGTGAGCATTACCAGTCTTGATTAAGATGATCACGATTACGTGTACAACAATTATGGAAGTGCATGAAAATATACGATATTTTGGTTTCTATTTGCACAAGTGCATGATGAGTGAAGCCGACGCAGCCGGCTGAACCGATATTGTTAACCCCAATGTTACTGATGAGGCCCCTGCGGGCGACGTCGGAAAAGCCGGCTAGTGTTCAGATAATTTTGTGCAGTCGAGAAAATTACAAGCAATTTTAAGTTCACTGAATGGTGTTCAGTCAAGCCAATTATGAGCGCGAAACCTCGTTGCGAAGCATTTTCATGTTCACGTAGTTTTGTTCTGACAAGCCAGTCGTGAGCGCAACAAACTTTTAGCCAAGAAATGTCACTTGTTTTATGCGCACTTAAAATTTGCGCTGGCAAAAAGATGCGCGCAATAATAAACAATTTTACCGAGCAAACACACTGAAAAGTTATTTTCCGAACGGCGCCCCATATATTTGTTTTATAGACAGTCATTGGTAATTTTGAAAATGAGATCATCAAAATCAAAAGTTAATAAAATCCCTGGCACAATTTTAGCTCCTAGTGTTGTTTGAAATTTAAGGTGGTGCAAATGAAATCTAAACGCGATATTTATTTGTTTGAAGGTAACATATTGATCAAAATTGTTCCGTAAAATGGTACTTTCATTTGGCCTGTATGTTGTAAATCACCGAGAAAATAGCAATCAGTTGTCGCAGTAGCCTTTTCTGAGGAAAAATTTGGCAAAGAAACTCCGTAATGAAATAAGGCGTGTGAGCCCAGTGTTATAGCGTGAACGATTTTCATTCTATGAATAGGTCAAAATAATCACACATGATCTAAAGCAAAATATACCTACCTAAAGTATAGCAGCGGCCAAATAAGACGAATTTTGATGGGAGGGCTTAATTTGTAGAGAACAAGAGCGCTGCCAGAAAAAAATTGGGGTTGGGCGATTTTTTTTCAGAAATTTTGAACATCCTCTTAGAAAAAGTTTGATATTTAAATATATTTTTGTATGATAAGTTGCGCCAATTGACTTGACTGCAACTTGTAATCAACTGTATAAAACCAATTTTAGCTTAATCGGTTAATTTCGTTCTTCAATTTTAATGACAACAAGTGAAGGAAAAGTTAATAGATCCAAAGTTTGAGGAAAAATAGTGAAAAACAATACTTGTGCAATCCCACCACAGACCCTAACAGTTTTGCTTCTATTTTACTCAAAAATGACTTAAAATCGAGAAGGCGTCTCAGAAACTGGAGTCATAGCCCTCTTTCTTCTTTCTCCCAGGCTAGTCTATGGTAGATAAGAACTTTTAATTTTCTCCTGCCACGTTGCTAGTATAATTTACTTCAGTATGCTTCCTGTACATTAAATTATTAGTAGCGACACGAATAATTTGTAATAATCTCCTTTTGTGAAAGTTAATTACCTCTGCAAGCAGACTAAACTTATGGCTAATCATAGCATGATAGCACAAGCTAGCACGTAGAGCAATTGTTTTTCTGATCCTGGAATTTAGATTTATTGCTGGCAAAAAAAATTCTCTATTATTCGCAAAAATAAATTTAATGAAATACATTTATGCTCCTTGTTTCCGTTTCTTGATAAAAACCTGTCCTAAAACTAATGGACCAACTTCACAGTTTACTAAAATCGCCAAGTACAAAAGCTGTAGACCAGCTTCTCAAGACGACTAGGATTGCTTACAAGAATCCCTGCTCAAGATATAACGTAGGCCGAACCAGCACATTATTGCTGATAGCAGGTACTGAAATTAATACATGTAGTTTAGATAAGGAGTTTATTAAGCTAAGATCATGATTATAGAAGAAAACCAGTCTGTAGCCTGCTACTCACAAAAATTATGTGTTTTGTCATTTTGTGCATAGGTTATTTGTCATTCATGAGAAAATCTTTCTGTTAACGTTTGGGTTAGGATAATGTACACGATAAGTTACCGTACAAAATACCTTACAGATAATGATAAAAAATATATGGCTTAATCCACTCAGCGCCTACGCCCCGCTTCTTACTTCCGTGTACCTTACTAAAGGCCATACAAAATCATTGTCGACTGCACTCATACCAATTATCATTACTGCGTACTTAAAAAGACACTTTATGTTTTGTTTTGGTTTCCCTGCCTGTGGTTTAAATGCACTGTGCAGCAGTGGTGAAAACTCCGAAACGACTCTACATAGAACAATGTTTTATGCATAATCCGCAAAGGGTTTTCCAGAGACGAGAGGACAAAAATATGTGACAAAGAAAAGTTCTTTTAGCAACTTTGTAACAATATTTGATCGTAAATGTGTATAAACATATTAACAGACAGACATAGTTGTAGACGGAAAAAATTGAAATATTTCTCTAACGTCTTGCACCCAATAGAAAAACCCTATATCCAGTTGCGTAACGACTTTGAAAAATGGCACTAACTCCTTCTTAATTTTGGACAAACAACAGTAATATGATGATGTTATTACAGCAATAGAAAAGCCTTCCAATTATTTTTTTGCGTGCTTTGTGACAGACTATCGTGTTGCCATAACTCAAGGCAATATCTTACTGTAGCAGAAAATGAGCAGTCAGTGGCGGACGAAAAGAAAACGTTGATGCTTCCATCTCCAGAAATTGAACCATTACAACCAGGAATCAAGTCATCGTCTGAACCAACAAACACGTATCCTGATATTCCATCAGCATATAGGGGAATAAAGGTTTGTATTTTTGATTGACTCACACTAAAACAAGTTATATATGCTCAAAGTGACAGCAAAATGATTGACTTTTACGGTCACAAGAAAGCCTTTAGGGAAATAAACAGAACAACTTGACTTTAAGCCCGCTTCTGAGTTACCGGTAGACCAGCACGTGTAGGTAGACTGCCTATACAGGTAGTTTTTTACAGAACTTACCACCAACAGTAAAATCGCCGTAAAATGCTTTTCTAAAAAGAGAGGCAAATAAAAGCTCCAGTAGAGTATTGAACTCACAAATTTACGATTTCAAACTTTTGACTCCACAGGCTAAGCTACACTGCCTGTGTGATCCACATACTTGTTCCTAAATGTGATTTCGGCTAGATCTATATTTGCTATACTCCGTTCAACCCGCATATTCTAAAGCCGCCTTGAGCAGCAATTTGAAGAAATAAACTATTTTGCTACCAATGGAAAAATCTGAGACATGAAGAATGAAGTATTTGTTTAAAAAAGACTCGGAAAATTTAAATTAATCCCAACTGAGACATTTTTTAAAATATTGATTAAAATAGCACCCCTCCACACAAACCATTCTTCCCAGCTTGACCTATTTTTCCAAGGGTAAAACTACGACATGAAAAGGAACAGATCCACACCGCTAGCTCAACCCAATATGGGCACACCAATTGAGTAGGAGAAAGCCACAGGCATTTCAGACTAACTCTTTCTGTGACTCCCACTGATATCTTCTGTCAACTTTTTCAGTGTATCCTTGAGATTGACTCTAGCGGGCGGACCAGTCATCTTACCTTACACTGAGGACAGCAATGCGACCAACACTCAACCAGCTGGCACAACTGTCCTTTTTCTTTTCCCAAAATAAACTGGCACCTAGTCTCTTCAAGCAACCTCCCCATTACGCCCGCTTTTTTAAAGCGTTCTTTTGGTCAACTGCTGGACCGAAAGTTCCACGTTCAAGTAAAATAGAAAAAAACTAAGAAAATATAAAAAACCTCCATATATTTTTCATGTTTTATTGTTTTGCAGTTCAACGTTTTGAAAAGGTTTGTTGGTCTCCCCTTCTCTTCTTCCAAGTCAAAATTCTGGCTTCGCCCCAGTTAACGACTTTCTTCGATATTATCTCAATTAGCAAACTGCTATCGTGAAGTGAGACGAGGGAACATAGCTTAGGCCACGTGCTGCACAACCATTAAAAATACATTGAACTCTAGTTTTGAGATTTGACATATTTCAATTAGTCTCGTTTGGTTTCATTGATTCAAATCAATTTGATAATCAGTTTGTTCAGTGCCTCAACTTGCTCACAAAATCTGCTAGACCGCACCAGCTTACTTTCACCCTGCTAATGGAATCACCTATCAAATCGAATTTAATAACATTTCTTTCTGAAACAAAATGGTCGCTTAAAATATTATTTCTTATCAAAACGAATGACTGATGCCGACAACCAGTTGTCTTATAAGACCCGGGACTCAGTTGCTCAGGTGATTGCTGTTCTGGCATCTATGACCGTAAGGAGATTAAAAGTTTTCTTCTTGTTGCCTAAAAAGCCAGGTTATATTCAATGTCCATTGCTTGTTTAAACTTGATTATCCAGTGCTTACTGTATTGTGACGCCCAGTTCATCGCAATCAATCGTAACGTCATCATCGTTCAGCGGCACATCTTGGTCAACTAACACAGCTGCGAAAAATTCTTAATTAGTCATGCCAACTTGAGTCGCTTTACCAATTGCGAAAGGTATACCCGAAAAACAGGTTTATGCTACGGTGTGGTTAGCGTTAATTATGTGCATCCATCCGCGCTATCACAATTTTGTGAAAAAGGAGCGTTCTTTAATAACAGATCATTACTCGATTTTCTGATTGCCATAGGTTTCAAAGCATCCATAATCAATGTTTTGACCCCGCTTTCAAAAAGATCCAAAAATTTAAACGATTGGTTGAGACGTCAGTTCTAGGTTATGGAGAAGCCACAGAAAGGACGTGTACCTAGGTCAGCGGTAAAACATGAACCTTTAGCAACCAGAAAAAGACCGTTTTTCTAGAAATCACGTCACCATTCGGGAAAAAATTTGACTGGGGCCTAAGACCCGTTTAGTAAAAATGTACCAGAACCGCACATGGCCTAATCCGGCCCAAAAAAACGCAGTAAATATTGTTTACCAGTTACATCAAAGGAATAAAGAGATGCAATGTATTGACATTTCACCATCTTCTGGCCCAAAGCCTTTTAAAAATAAAATTGAATTCATATAATTTGAAAACGCTTTGATGCTATCGTGGATAGTCTCTTCTCTGACTCCTAACGCGCTTTTTTTCATTTTTTGCTTGCGCTGCACCAGGTTAAAACAGTGAAAATGATCGCTCAGCGTGTTACAAAAGGCAACTTTTGGGCATGCACAAATAGCAGTTCGGCATTTTGGTGGTGAGGATATCAGGCTACAATTTGCATCAATGACTGGATTAATTTGGTTTGCCGCTTTCTTCAAGGATAACCCTGATAGCGTTTGCGAAATGAATCCCGATATTCCCCTTACATAAAGCCTCTTTTCCTAGAAAGGGAAAAAGATAAAAAAAGAAAAGCTTCTCTTAAATTTGGCATTGATTTTTCTTTTCCCAATCCACTTCATAACAAAGGCCTTAAACCAGACTAGTTAGCCAACTACCGTAAGCTCGAAAACTCATCACAATAAAAGTTCTTACTTTTATCAAAGACCGCCGGAATTCCTCTTTTAGAACGATTTGACAACACTGAAATTTAAGATATTTAATGACATAACGCAATGTTCGGGGTTGCAATTATTTAATTAAAATGTAGCAAATAAGAGATCAAAGCATATGGAAATATTTTCAAAACAACTTTGTTCTTCCATTGAATTAGAATTATTGGTATTTTTTTCAATAGATTGGGCTCAACGCTGATTCCCTCAAGAGCGGTTTGTCATAGTAAAATACGACGGGTTACCGTAGAGCAGCGGTTCCCCAACTATGAGTCGTGGAAGTAATTTCAGTGGGTCGCGAAAGTCATTCAAAATTTAAATTACTGCATGCTTTGCCTCAAATAATTTAAAAGTGAATTAACATCTTGAATAGATGTTTGTTTTCATTGTATTTCTTTCCAAGTACTTCGAAGTATATGCAGAATTATGTGGGGCCCGAAAATAAATGTTTTGAAAAGTGGGTCGCGATTTGAAAAGTTTGGGAACCACTGCCGTAGGGTATTCCCTGTTTGTATTTTCTTACCACATAAAGAAAGTTGTTTACGGTTAATTGAAAATATACACAGAGCCAATTACGTCTCTGTTCACATCAAAGTTGTCAATACTGCAAATACAATGAGTGCATTAACGAGGTAAAAAAAACGTGCATTCTTAGCCATTTTGAACTTTGTTGGATTTAAAACCATGAACTCCAGATTGAGAGATTTAAAGACCTCTGCTTTATCTCCCTAAAATATTATCTACCTATGATGATTGACAATGAGTCAGGACTTTAATTTAAATAGTAATCTCAACAATTTAGTCCAAAAGTGCAAAAGTAAAAATGAAAGCTATGGTTCTTTCAAAGGGGTAGGCAAAGGGAAAGGAGACGACTGCATCCTCCACACCGAAATATTCATCAAAGCTTCACATATTTCATAAACTTTCCTGCTTTGCTCCAATTTTTGTTTGGCCTCTAAAAATCATCAACAAAAATGCATCTTGATCAAGGATATCTAATTTGCCCCCTCCCTCTTAAAACTTTGGTTGGTTACGTTCCTGGTCTCGTGGTTAGCTTACCTTGGCAGCAAGTAATTGACAACAGAAAAATTGCAATAAGAATCTTCATGTTCAGTAGGCTACAAATACAAAGTCACCTTTAATAAATATAAATGCACAACGAAGACCTGAATTAAGCTTGTTTTATTTTAACTGTCGCAAATAAAGAAGGAGCTCAGATATGAATCTTGCTCGCCTTGTTAAATATGTGGAACAGTTTTGATAACCTCTAGAAGATTTAAAAGATGTATTGGATGTATAAGTTTTTATAGGAAAGGAAGCGAAAAATATTGCTGGAAAGTGGCGCGATTGGGATCGGGATTGAAAGTCTAGTGCCATTTCTGTGTAAAGCTCCTCTTTCCTACTACAACTGCTATTCACCTAGAGTAGCCTAATCATTCAAACAAGTTCATTAACTATCAAAATCTGGGACATGCAACAATCCCAGTGCATTGTTGAATGAGAGGAGGGTTAATTGCTGTGGAGGATCAACACCACCCAGCTTCTGATATGGTCTAACTAGAGCCATTCATATTCTTAAGCTTTTTTTATATGACAATCTCCTTTTAAACAAAAACACAATTTTTGTCTCTGATTTTTATTTAAAATTATGCTAGAGACCACTAAATCTGAATTAGCTCTATCATCTAATAAAAGATTTTTGTAGAGGTAAAAGCAATGAGCTGCAATTTGTATTCAATGGTGCTCCACTTTGACTTCGATTTCCCAACTTTTTACGCCCTGGCGACGGTGCCAAGCAGCCCTGTTTCAACCAAAATTATACACTTCAACTTTGTACCACGTAGGCCTGTTGATGCCAGAAAGTAAAAATGAAGGGCATCGTCACCTTCCCTCTCAAATTTTGAACTTTCAGCGGCATCTTTATAAATTTTGATGGCGTCAATATGACAAGTGAAAGGTAAAATCTTCTCCCGCTTAGTTGTTTTGGTTCTACGCCGGGGTTTGCTTGTGGTGACAACGAGCGCAAAAAAAGCGAGTTTGCGAGACTGCGAAATGACCGTAACTGCGTTGGGAGGTAGTACGGTTAATCACTAACGTGGCGTACGAAAAAAGTTTCCGAGGGAGGCCCAAAGTTTCGTCACAATTGTGTGACGTCACAAACCAGCTTTGCTTTTGATAAAACTGCTTGGTTTTGCTTTACATTTTTTTGGGGGTATGAGGGGGGCATGGCACACCGGCCCGCCCTCGGTACGCTAGTGGTCACTAATATAGTTGCTCAAAGTCAGTTTAAATCCAAAACTTGTGTTCAAATCCAAACGAAAACTCCGATCGGCCCCTACATTCTTTTGACTACAAGGAAGTTGTTCTATTCATTGGGTTGCATGACCAATAGCCTCTAGTTTTCTTGAGCAAAAACAATTATGAACATAGATAGCCCAAGCGTTAATTACTGTAATAAAAAATATTAGTTGGCCATAGGTGTTTAGTTGGTTTTTTACTAAACTTTTTAATATTTTTGCAACTCATCATCTAAACTCGCTCCAACTGTCTTACACTCAACAGACAAACAACATCTTTCTGCTAACAGTTAATTGCGCAGTGCGAATTTACAATGATTTCATCGCCGTTTCCTCTCGATGACAATCATCCGTACTAACTACAATATTTTAGGCTCTTGAAGGGCCTGCAGTGTAACATCTATGCTGTAGTATCTACTAATATTAACAGCCTATGTTGGATAATTTTACGCGATGTCAGTTGTGAGAGTATAAAACTATGCCTTGATCAATGGCTGGCTTTGGCCAGGAAGTATCATAATGAAACAACCACACATTAGATATGCATAATAGGCAATGGAATACGAAGAGGTGAGTCTCAATCGAGGAGAAAACCCAATTGACAAGGTTAAAAAATACATGTAATAGCATAGTTTCTTCCAACAATATTGAACCCATTTCTCGCCATAATTATATTCACAAGGCTACAGATCTGGAAACAAACACCCTTTAACAACATTACAGGTTCTTTTCTATTGGTTGCCTTAAGTTATAGAATTGTTTTTACAAATAAAACAATACAAGTGTTCAAATTTGTGTTGCGCTGAGCAAAATGTGAGGAGGGTTTTGGAGTAAGGTTGGATTTGCGGTGCAAACAGTAAAACGTTGCCAAATTGCCTCGGACCAATAGACACCCCAAATGTTTTTTATGTGTGCTACATTAAAACTTTATGTCCTGTGTAAGGAAAAGGTATGAAAAGTTTTAAGATAGGGTCAAATATGTGGCACAGAACCTATGAAATGACCAAAATACCCATGAAACAGCAGGTAATCCGTGGCTTTTGACGTATATATTGTGTGTTGTGCAAAGCAGGATTTATGTGACCAGCATTTTTTTCGTTCCTATTATTTTGTTTGATCTTGTTCACACTACACAAAAACTGACGTCCGTAAAAAAGCGTTGGTTTCAAAACGTTTGCTCAGGAGCGAAAAATATTATTCAACACCCATATAATTATGAAAATCAAAATCGAAAATTTGAAGTAGGTACTGGGTAGCGGTCTAAGTTGAAATTTGATTGGTGAACAATACTAGAGCAGAAAGTGCTTTCAAGGTTGGAAAGTTCAAATTAACATGTGAGGTTTCAAAAAGTGCTACCAGCAGTTACCAACTATTTTTCAATTTAGACTGTAAAATAGCCCAGCTTATGTCAAACAAATAATTCGAAACTGTTGAAAGATATTGTGGGCCTACTATTTACAGCAGTAGGCTGTATTATGCGCATTAACGACGAGCGTCTTGAGTAAACAAACCTTAAGTTCGCAATTGTTGAGTTGACGTCACAACAGTTGGTTCTAGAACAAAAATGAATCGGCATGGGCTTTGTTGGAACAAGGTTGGATTGGTGGTACAGATTGTGTGAAATGACTAAAGTGCTCATATATTCGCTGGCGCCTTCTGGTTTTTGACAATAAGTTTCGCGTTGCATCAAGTTTGTATTCATTTATTTGCCACAGCGATCATTTGTGTCACAGTCAGAGTTAATGAGGTGAGTAAAAAAATTTATGAGCTGCTTCGGTGTAATGTCGATTTGTGCCTGAGACCGTTCTATATGATGATTAAAATAGCCATGGACGAGCACGCTCTCTTGGCTTGTGTTCTAGATACTCTACATCAGTGCTCTTCAAACTTTTTTTGTCACGACCCACTTTGCACGGCCAAATTTTTTCGCGACCCCTAGGGACTATAATAAAAATATAGCAAAATTTAATGATACAGAAAATCTTAAATAAAAAACAATAAAATTGACAATACTTTTACTGAGACCGATGTGCTTGCATATTCTTGCACAAAAGATCGAACCTTGGCTCTATTTCGGTGATGGGGGGTCTCAGTACTGGTTCCAGATCTTTCAAATTTGATCAATAATTTGTTTTAGCATAAGTTAGTGTCGAAAAAGATTTTTCACACAGATAAGTGGAGGCAAAAGGAAGAAGAGCAAATATGGCTAGTTCTGACAAAAACGGTTGTTCTGTTTTCACACTAACACAAAAGGAGCTTTAGCTTTTTGTTGAAAAGTTCACTTTCAAATCAAAATCACTAGAGAGTTCTAAAAATCCTTCTTGAGCTTTCAGTGCGAGATGACTTACTTTTTCTATTCCAACGTCAAATGGGTTTTGAACCCAGTGGAATTGGCTACCATTTAATTTTGGCGTGAAATACTTTTCAAAATGAGTTTTGAGGCTTGTCAAGTGGTTGATTACCAGTGGTTTCATTGCACCAAAATCAAGCTCATTTTCTTGGATGAAATCCTCCATACCCGTAAACATCGCATATGAGGAATTTGCTACTTTCTGTAACCATATACTTATTTTTTCATAAATGCTTCAATTTCAAATATCAATGTAAAAACATTCGAGTTTTCTCCTTGCAAAGATAAATTCAGATCACTGAGTTTTTCAAATATGTCTGACAAATAACAAAGTTTACACAGCCAGCTTTTATCTTGAAAATACTTTACCAAATCCGAATTACTCTCCGACAGAAATTGCTATACTTCATTCTTTAACACAATTAGCCTTTTTAAAGCTTTTCCTCTTGACAGCCATCTCACTTCCGTATGAAGCAAAAGAGAGCTAAAATCTGGATCCATTTCTTTACATAAATTGGATAAAATACGGCTTTTAATGTAATTAATAATTTTTACAGCATCTTGCGATATGAGCATAATTTAGCAGAAATTTTCTTTGCTGTGAGTGCTTCTCGATGAATTTTGTAGTGAGTGTAAGTAATAGGTCCACTATTTAGTGATTTCACCTTAGCATGAAAACCAACATTTTTTCCTAGCATTGCTGTTGCTCCGTCAGTGCAAACTCTACACAGTCTTCCCACTTTAATCCAACTTCTACGAGAACTTCACTAACTTTAAAAAAACTGCTTTACCTGTTGTGTGTCCCACTAATGCCCTACAGAAGAAGTCTTCATGAACATTATTATTGAAGCAATATCTGACATATCCCAACAATCGTGCCTTACTTGAAATATCTGTAGTTTCATCTATCTGGATTGCATATTTCGAATTCCCTTTTATTCTTGCAATTAACTGTTCAAATTGGTCTTCGCTAATGCCTTCAATTCGTTTATTTACTGTTGAGTCTGATCAAGGAATTTTTTTAATTCATCTGCATATTTATGGCAATGGATGATTCCAGTCATTCAAACAGTTATTGGTAAAACAAATTCTTTGCCAATTGTAAATGGCTTTTTGCTCTTTGCAATTAGATAGGAGGCTTTATAAGATGCGCGTAAATGTTTAGAATTAGAAAGTACATGTGTTTCCATGGATAACTTTTCATTGATTGCAGTAACTTTTCAAAATACACCAGCGGCTTTTCAGCATAGGAAGCATGCATTTTGGTTAGATGCCTCTTCAATTTTATAGGTTTCATACTTTCACTTGCCAAACTTTTGCTACAAATCAAGCGCATTGGCCGATGCTCATTATTTGTGCAGGTATACGTAAATCCGTATTGTAAGGAACTTTCATTGTATTTCCTCTTTTTTATCGAAGAATGATTGGTCTTTGTCTTTTCCATATTGCCACTTGGTTGTTCAGTTAGCGTTGACTTCTCAATACTAGAATTGTTTGGTGAGATATTATCTTTGATTTTAACCACTTATCCATGAGAAGAGTTGTTTAATAATTATTGATTTGGAAAATCTATGTTGTTTTAAAATTACTTGTTCAAAGAATAGTATGGAACCTTAAAACTTTTTCTTTTTTACTTTAACGATTTTATAAAATCTAGAACGAAAATGAACGTTATTTAGGAGAAAAAGAGGGTTAATTGCTAAGTTACATTTCAGCAAAAAATATAAAAACCCTACCAGTCAAACAGCCAGTTCTTGTTGACATCGGATAAGCATCGTTACAGTAGATCCTATATGCAGGCACCCATTTTTTTGAATGACTGTAAATTGCAAATATTTAAACATTTTAAATAAATACTATAATAGAATAACTATGAATAATGAACTTAGAGTTGTCGATTTCTAACAGGGTATCAGACAAATTTTATAATTTATGACATTTATTTTCTTTGCATTAATTAATAATGTTGCTTGTAGAAATAATTGTACACTATAACAGAGCTATTAATAAAAATCACTTAAAGCGAATTTTCTCATCTGTTTAAAATGTTTTCCTGTAAATACTTTAATAATGTTCTTGAAAAATCTCGCGACCCCCAGTTTGAAGAGCCCTGCTCTACATAAAAGTTATAATAACGTTCTAACAATTAGCGTCGTTTGAAAGCTTTGGAAATTTAGTTTCCAGAAATATGTAACTTTAATTAGGCAAAGGATTACTTTATAATGGCTGATAAAAAATTGGTTGCCATACATCATTTTCCATGTTTAGCTGAACAATTTTCTTACTATACCCAGATATCTTGCAACTTTTACAACAGTTAGGTTTTTGGTACATTTTGACTATTTTCCCTCACAAGCATAATTCTTTGACTTGGCTCATGGCATAGTTGCAAATTTTATATTATTTACTAGTCGGCTCTGTCGGTTTCGCCCGAAAGGCTCCCCATCAGCAGTGGCGGCTCGTGCCTATGAGCTGGAGGGCTGCAGTCCCACCCCCCACGCGTTTTTGTGATGTTTTTTTTCGAATTTTTTATAACGTTAATATTTTTTTATGTCATAGTTCATATCTTATTTACCAATGCACCAGTTTATGTCGCTGAAATGAAGAATTTTTCTATATTGTTAGCACTAAACTAAGTGAACGTGCGACATAAGGCTTCTATGTGACAACATCATAATGGTGCGTAGGACGGGCTGCAGCTGCAGCGCCAGAGGCTGTAATTTTGTAAAGCGTTAGTTGCTTCATAAATGTTTTAAAGTTTTAGTTTCTGTGTGACGTAGCAAAATTTTTTTCCGCTGCAAGTATTGCCAACATAACTAATCTAAATTTTTTTGTATAATTGAATATCTCTAACTTTTGAACTCCGCTCGTTAAGCTGGAAAAGATAGCAGCAGGAAGGGCAAAATCAGTAGCGACCAAACGCATGACGTATGTGCGTTGCTTTCACAGTCGCTGGATTCTTGTCACTTTTCTTGCGACGTAACAATTCCCGCTGAGCTTGCTGATGTTGTGGCTCTAAAACAGGGCTAGTTGCCGTAATCGGTAAAATTGTTTGTAGGTAAGCAAATTCAAATGTTGCTATTCAGTTGTATCATTTAACAGATTAGACAAATAAATAGGAAGTAAGAAAACTTATCTAACGGCGAGAAAGTTGTTTAACTTATTTTTCTCTTCTACCGGTCCAAAAAGTCGCCATAAAACTTTCGCTTTGTCATTTAAATATCAGACTACCGCAACTACGTGGGGGAATCTTGCTGCTATGCGCGACTAACCAAGAGTGGCTGAACCTCTTACGACTCCCTTTAGATCAAGAGTGCACAACCTGCGGTCGTAAAAGGATTTTTTTGCGGCCGTGAAATTGCAAAAATATATTTTAAGCAGATATTTATGCTAATTTATTTAAATTGTAAAAATTGTAAAAAAGTAAAAATTGTAAAATCTAATTGTAAAAATATATTTATGCTAAAATATATTTAGTAGTTTTTTAGCATATTTTTTTCGAAATTAAAATCTAGCATATTTTTTTGGATCTAGCATTTTTTAGTAGGTATTCTGTTAGCTTTTTTTTTCGCATTTTGTATCATATTTTTTTAACATAGCATATTTTTTTCAGAATTTAGTTTTAAAATTTGGTAGCATTTTAAATTTACATATTTACACTTAAATTACATATTTACATTAAAATTTGCAAGTATTTCCATGTTATTGAAACGGAAAAGACCACTAACAGAAGAAAAACGAGTATTCAATTCAAAATGGGAGCAGGATTACTTTATGACTGAGACAGCAACACATTCTATGACGTGTCTAATATGCAACCAAGTTGTGAAGACTGTGAAAGGAGATAACGCAAAGCAGCACTTTCGTCGTCACGAATCGCACTCTTACGCTAAACTGAAAGGGGGTTCGAGAAAGATCTGCTTTGAAAATTTGAACAAGAGTGTGCGAAAGCAGACGGCTTGCATAACAACTTTCGCTAAGTTCACTAATAGCCGCTGTGAAGCATCATACAGAGTGGCATATCATGTTGGCGTTGCGGGAAAACCTTATTCCGATGGCAAACTCGTGAAGCATGCTTGATAGACGTTGTTGAGTGCATTCACTCTGAGAAGGAAGCTCATTATTCTTCAATTGCTTTCTCGCGTGTTACAAAGCAACGCAGGCAAGATGATATCGCTCAGCAGTTAAAACTCTCTCTGCAAGCAAAGATAAACAAGAAAGAAAGTTTGTTTTCATTTGCTGTTGATGGATCAACAGATATCAACGACTCCGCGCAATTGTTAATCTTCGTTCGTTGTCATTCTTCAAGCTTTGAATTTTGTGAGGATTTCCTTTCCATGGAAACACTGGCTACTCGCATCCGTGGAGAAGACATATTTATTGCAATTAAGAATGCTAGCATTCGCTCTGGATTAGATCTGAAATACCTTTGGGGCATTCACACGGGCGGTACACCAGCCATGACAGGTTACCAACAGGGATTTGTTACAAGATTTTCGGATTACGTGTCCAACGAATATGACAATAAAGATCTGATCAACCTTCACTGCATTATCCACCAGGAAGCATTATGTGCCAAATCCGTTGCTTTAAATACCATTCTGATGAATGTGAATCGCATTATATTGTTTATTCGCGCAAATGCTTTGCATCATTGACAATTTCGAGAAATTTTATGTTCAAGTGAAACATCTGCTGAGGACATAATTTATCACTCCGCAGTTCGTTTGTTGTCTATAGGAGAAACTTCCCGCCGTGTACTGCAATTGCGAAAAGAAATAGTAGAATACTATTCAACCAAAAACAAGGAGTGTCCCTTTTTTCGACAAAGACTTTCTCATGTTGCTTAGTTTTCTGGTGAAATTTCTTACCCAGGTTAACTTCCTAAATCAAAGTCTGCAGGTAAAGGCAACAACAGTTTGTCTCGTATACAAATAAGTAAAAGATTTCCGTGACAAAGGTTGTCTCCTCAAATGTCATCTGCATCAGCGTAACTTTTTCCACTTTTCGCAGATGAAGGCTCTGATTGACAGCAAAGAAATTCAAGTGGATGATAATCCCATCATTCTTTTCTCAAGCGTTTTTGATGGGGTTTTGCAGGAATTTCCTAATCGTTTTCAAGACTTTGAGAAGATTTCCCGATACAACAAGGCTAGTTGCTTATATGCATCTGATTGAAACCAAAACTGCACCATTGAATCTTCAAATTGAACTCGTCGAGTTGAAGAACGACGAACAGTTCGTCAAAAAATTTAAAGACGAAGAAGATTTGCTAGATACGTGGAGAGAAGCTGTTAAATATCCAAATCTACAAGAATTTTTGGCCAGAAAAACTCTCGTTCTTTTTGAAAGCACTTACGTGTGCAAAGCAGGATTTTCAAGAATGAAATATTTAAAGAATAAGTACCGAACCCGATTGTCCGACAGCAATCTGGAATGTGGATTACGATTCATGATATCCAGCGAGCCATTTAACTTCGCAAGTTTTTCTGAGGAGGTGCAAGATTAAGAAAGTCATTAAGTGCAATTTTGCGATTTATGATTGAATAAATTCTCCAAAGTTGAAAATTTGACTTTTTCTAATGTTTAGCTTGAGTAGTGAAGACAGCATTTACGGCAGTTAAATTGTAAGGCTTAAAACGTAAATTCGTAAAACATGACTTTAACTAGTGGCGGCCGTTAGTGCATTTATAGGATGTTTTGCGGCCGGCAGTAGTGAAAAGATTGTGCACCCCTGCTTTTGATTGAAACCGCATTACCGGTAAAAACGAGGAGGTTAGGGGGCGAGGCATCCGACCCTCGTTTTCGAGTGGGGCAAAAGCATTGGTTTCGCCCAGCCGCCAAAATTGACCTCGGCGTACTTTACAAAAATTTCATTTAAACATCACGCGCCCGACTGCCTTCTTTATGACAGTCCCGGGCTACGCAGATTCTGACGACTTGGCTTGGAGGCGTCGATGGTTTGATTCCACCAGCGCCGCGGCTTGCACTTTTAGCGTTAGTCAGTGCGTTGTTATGCTTCGTGATACCCCATCCCTCAACCCCGAAACCGCAACTACTCATTGTTTATTCACGCTTCGCGTTCACCTGCAATGCAGGGAGCAACGTTAATCTCTAATTCTATGCATACAACGCACCCTCCGGGGGCACTGCGTTTGGTAGGACGATTCCTTGCTGATGAGGCCGAAAGGCCGAAATCTGAGTCCAGGGATGGTCCCGCCTATTTCGCTGTACTAACGTTGTTTGGATCGTGACTCTTCATAAAATCAAATTTTTGCCCAAAGGTACGTTGCGTCATGTCTGGTTCCTGTGGTCTTCGAACCCGGGTCTTTCGAGCTGCTCTTCCCTGCATGCCGGGACATGCTATCACGTAATCACCTACTGCTATGCATGCCTTAAAAACCCACATTTAGTATATAATCATTGGAAAGTTTTTCTATGCCTAATTAGCTTTTGTGTGATCAATTTCATGTAAGGATACCAGTTTTGGTTTATGCTTGCACGGTTAGCAGCAACAGGAATTCTGGTTCAAAAGTAAACGGTACGTAAGTCTTGTGCTTTGTGTTGGATTGTTTGGGTTTGTTGCATATACAGTCCAATGTGGGATATCCAGTTATCCAGGAGCCACGTAAAGTATCTTACACTTGGCAAGAGTCCTAGTGATGATAATGCGTCTTCATTACCCGTATTTGAGAGATGGTCCCGCCTATTTTGCCATACTAACGTTGTTCGGATCTTGACTTTTTGTAAAAACTAAACAAAAAAAAATATAAAACTAAACAAAAAACTAAACAAACTATATATATAGTGATAGTATATATATGGCTGATGTCCAGGGATGCTGAAAGAAATTTTGCAAGTCATTGAATTAACCGGTTATAAGTTTAAATGCAAAAAATTCCTACGACTTGCACTTGTTCATATGCTTCACTCTTCAAGCTAGTCCTTTGCTGGGTAATATGAGCGAGACGTTGTTTTGGTTTTATTTTTATAAATCTCAAAATATTTTCACAAATTAGAATTACTAAACTGCACACAAAATTGGCCTACCGCAATCCGTTATATTCAGCCAAAGCAATGCCTGGCTAAATACACGGCAAAGTTTTGGAAAATTTGCACATTTATAACTAAAAAACGGCAAATAAACTGCCTACAAAGAGTTCAAAAAAATTAGAAAATGACTTGCAGCCCCACCAGCAAATTGAACCACTGCCTATCAGTAACGTCGGGGTTAAGTGTTTCGGTTCAGCCGGCGGTGCCGACTTTACCCTGCGGGGTCTTTGTGAACAGTAACGAAAAGTTTATGTTTTTTGTTACCTTCATAAGTCGTTTTCACGTGATGGTGATAATCTTATCCTCTCAATTAAGACTAGTAATGCTCACAAAGAATGAATGTTGAAACACAGTCAAAAATGATGGTGGTTGTTTTCACAATTACAGAAGTAAACTATTTGGTGGTAAGCCTATTTAACGATTTGATACGGCCCCTTTCTTATTTACGGTATATTTGTGGTATTAAGTTCTTTGGGTGCTCTACGGTATATTTGTGGTATTACGTCCTTTGGTTGCTCTATTTGCCTTGTTTCGGGCATAGCGACAAAAGCTGTTTTGCATTTCCTCAACTCATTCATAACATTCTAGTAGGCGCCCATCAGAAAAAGTCATTTTCAGACAAATATTCACTCTAAATTCAGTTTTACAAATTGTTAGGTCTATGGTTTTGTGTTAATTTTTTCTTAAACTTGAGATTTTATTACATTGCTTTATGGTATAGATATAGATATCTTAACAGACAGCATATCAGCAAAATAAAAATCCTTGCTTTACCGTATATATGCCGGCGTCTCTCGCAAGACCCCCATTTTTAATGTCAGGATTGAGAATGTTGTTCAACCGCCTGCGCCAGCTTTACCCATCGGGCACTTGAGTGAACACTAACGAAACATTTATGTTTTTTCTATACGTTTAATCCAAGATTTTCAAGACTTAATGCGCTCCTTTCTTTATAAAAGTTTCTCATTTCAAGATCCTGGCTATGCCTTAGGTCTATTTGTCTTGTTCATGGCTTACGCTAAGTCAAGGGGGCCTTGCGTATCCCTTAGTTTGGAAGTAGGAAACGCAATTTTGATATCAAGGTATTTTGAAGCAAAATAGCAATAATATTTTTCATGTGGTTCGATTTCACATAGTGTCGTTGTGTACTTTTCATTTCTCCTCAAACTTTCTGAAGTCCCTGCTGGCTACGCATTACTGCATGTTGCATTTTCATTTTTTATTGTTTAGGCGTGATCAGAGGAGTTAAAAGTGTCCCTGGTTTTCCGAAAATTTCTAGGTGTGATCCCGGTAGCTCTATGTAGCTATTACCAACTAAAATAGAAAAAATATTTTCCCTAAGTATGGTGCTATTTTACCCGAGCAAGACATGCCATCACCTGCAAAGAGTTAAAACGTATCAAGTAAGACAGTTGCGCCGGCGTTACCTCACAAACATTTGGGAGAGCAGTTACGAAAAGTTGTAAAAAAGATAGGCCATAGTTTTTGTACATGCACGTCATGGTGATCATTTTAATCTATTAACTCTTTAAACCATAAATTATCAAAGGGTAGTGCACACGTCACCCTGAATTATCAGCAGGTAATGCAATATAATACATTACTATACATTCCTAGTAATGTATCTTCTATGAAACTTTGTTCAGTAACAAAACTCTGATGTAAAATGAATAATAAGCAAGAGCAGGTGGCTGGCCGGAATACCGGTCTTTTGAGTATACACGATATTAGTTTTAGGTCGGAAAACCAGCCTTTCCGATTTTAAGGGTTAATTCAAACTGACAATACTCGCAAAGAAAAAACGATGTCACAAACTATCATTCATCCTTTTCATAAAGTGTAAATGGGGGGGGGGGGGGTGAAACAAAGTAAAAAATAATTGTAGCGCTCAAATGATGTTCGTTTTGACTATTAAAGAAATGAGCTATTCAGTAGTAAGCTTATTTGACGATTTGGTGTGCCCCCTTTCGTATATATATTGGGGATATTTAGTTCTTTGGCTGCGCTGTTTTCTTTAATTCGACCATAGAATGACAAAGAGTCATGCCTTTCTCCAAAGTCATATAACCTATTCCAATAGGGGCCTATTTAGCTATTTTCAAGCAAAAACGTTCCCTCTTGATTCTGATTTACAAATTGAAGTTATTATGGTTTTATTTTGATCTTTTCTTCAACTTGGCATTTTATTACATTTAACTTTGCCCCGAATCCAGACGTTCCTACTTTCAAATGAATATTTGTGTTTCGTACCGATACAACGAGACTATCAATTATAACTATTAGTAATGGGCTTTACTGTTTACGGATGCTATCATAATGACGGTGGATAATTTTGCTGCCTGCTGCTGTTCTCCGTATATAGTGCTAAGCATTGCAATGTCGTTTGAGATTATGACGGAGCAGCGCTTTTTAAAAGAATTCAAGGGAGAAAAAAAAGCACGCTTACATAACACCTGAATTTTGACAATCGCTTGTTGCACCTTGATACAATAAATGATGTTATAGAACTACTATTAGCAAAAATTAACTCTTGTTGAAACGCAATCAATTAAAAATACATTGTGGGCGATTGCGCTTAGCCACTACATGTCTCCAGGGATTATTGAGTCCCTGGCAATTTAATATTTGCCCTGTTTCCAACCTCGGCGTTTATCCGTTAGATTGAACATGTGCTTCAAAGCATATCAAAGTTCTGAAAATTATAGGCGAAGATATGGAAATTGTAAACCTTGCACCTAATTGGCAAAGCAGAATACGGGCGTAAGGGGCATTAACAATTTATCAAAATGAATATGCCAGGAAACAATAATGAGTGTACCACCCAACCAATTTAGATGAGACCATCCCTGGACGCGTTTTGTCCTTTTGGACTCATCAGCATGACCCATTACTGATGCGGCGCTGCAATAGAACAACTCAACTGTAATTGCATTACTTCAGGTTAGTTTGTTCTTTCTCTGGCTGCGTTTATGCCATCACCAAGCAACATGCACGCAGCCATGGGCTTCAGATTGTACGAATAGCCATGTACCTACAAAAAGTCGGAAGTAGTGTGGTGCTCCTAATATTCAGTAGCTCTTTCTTAAAGACAATGTAAATCAGCCTGGAATTTTCCCTCAAGTTTAATATGCTTTCGAGCACTTGGTTAATTTAACGGATAAAAGTTTGTTCAGTTTAAGGAGGCCGGTAGTATAGAATGATTCATTTGGCGGCAATTGTGGAAGTGCTGCAGAAGCGTTGATGGGGTGAGGAGGAGGGGATTGTAAACGAGGATGTAGATGTACGAGCTAAGTGGAGTTTGGTAATGGGGTTGTGATGTATGGTTACTAGAGAGAGAGAGAGAGAGAGAGAGAGAGAGAGAATTTATTTGATTTGCTTTGCGCACCGACACAATAATCAGATTGATAATACACACAAAAAAAAATCACTAGTAGCAAAAGCCAGGGAGCATCGAGGAACCTTTCGGTTATCGAGTCGAGATACTCCCTGATCTCAGCAGATTGAGATATAAGCGAGATGTATTAAGTGACACTTATAATTTGAGTACATTATGTAAAAAAAAAGAGTTGAGTTCAAGTTTTTATCAAATGATAAAAAAAAATAAAAATAGAAAAAAAGGAAACGGAACAAACAATAACCATAAATATTCTTTACACAATCAAAAGCTTTTGCAAGCGTTAATATTCATTTATTAACTTTAGTTTATACGCTTTTTTAAAAGAAACCCAGTGCATGCTCTTTAATTCGGATTTAAGGTTACCCCACAGCTTTGAACCTCTGTGAGAAAATAGTTTTTGGCTAAATGATTTATTTATTTGGGGGCGGTAGTAAGTAGTCGAATTAATTAATCTCGTTTCATGTTGATGAATAGTATTTAACTTACGAAAAGAATGGTAAAAGTTTTTAGGTAATTGACTATGATGGAGTTGATACATAAATTTAGCTAACTCTAGTTGATAGAGTCTACTTTTAATACTTGAAGTTCTTTATACATTTGTGAAGTTATCGTATATAAGTTTCGAAACAATATTATTCTCAAAATTTTATTAAGCCTTACTCGAATTATTTCTTGTGAAGTTTTATTTGCTGTTGCCCACGCAGTAATTCCATATTGAATTCTGCTGTATACAAGACTAGCGAGCAATAATGAGTTAAGAATGTTGATAGTCGATGATATTGACACATGGAAACGGTGATGAGTTGTTTTTCGCATCTATATGACATGTTACACAACTAAAACGAGTCCAGCCTTGTAGGGGTCTATATTCACACAGCCATTGCTTCCACATAGTGTAATTTGCTGCATTTAAGTCCTAATTGAGTAAACTCATGACGGCTATACAAGTCGAATTCTGTGGTAAAAATGATTTACTGTAGTTTGTGGAAAGTCATTAAACATGTTGAAAGATTGCGAAGCTGATTCTGTATCTGGCCTTATACCAAAAAACAAGGGAAAACCATTGTTTTTTGACCGCTCGCTAAAGCGGCATATATGTAGCAGCGACGACCGTTTGTACTTGTTTGCTAGAATTGACCAGTAAAAAGACACGCTACACCGTGTGAAATGCAGATGCTGGCTTCAACCACTTGGGCGATAGTGACGGAGTTGTTTGTTTTTATTGCGCCGGAGGATGGAATACCTGGGAACCAAATGACAACCCTTGGTTCGAGCATGCAAAGTGGTACACCATGTGATGTACTGAGAAAGCAGGGTGTTACAAATACGTGACAGAAGTCTGTCTAAAACACCTGAAACTACAGCTTAAAGATACCCAATCTTTGTAATCACATACTGCAAAAAAGTATACGTGAGATGTTGAACGACCACGATCCAGTATCTGCCAAGATGACTGATCTGAAAGCATAAAAGCAAAGAACGATAGAGGTGGAAGTACTGATATTAGTTGTCTACCACGCAGCCTATGCAAGAAAGATCGGCACCGGCAAGGAGATGATCAAATGCGCACTGATTGAACAATTCAACACAAACAATTTAAAATTTACCAATCCCCAAGATCTACTCAACGCAATTTTTGATCAACCTAAAAGCCCAACACCCACCAGAAAAAGATTAAAAATGTGTAAAGTATAAGAGGGAACAAAAAAACGTACTGTTTATGTCTTTTGGCCACTGGCTTCTTTGTTGGACACCACCTACTGTTGTTGCTGAAGCGAGAGTGAACGAGAAAATTCGTACGTACCGTACAAATCAGTTGCACCTATTGCGTTATCCCTTCGTCATTACACACCCTGATGACGATGCACTACTCTTTTGCAACATTCTATCTACTTGCGTAAATCTCCCTTTTTTTCTTTCTCGTTTTGTATGTATATAGTCACCAAGGAAAAATCTAGATAATTTGTACAAGTGAAAGGTTTGTGCAAGTAACATTAATTCTAGAAAACAATTCTAGGATATTGCAGCGTTAACAACATCGCAACTCGCTGTGCCTTCACTGAAAAAGATTGTGGTCAGCGTAAGAAAGGAAAAAGTGTTGTTTTCCATTGAACATCGAACCAAAGTCGTAACTCAGCTGATGGGAAATCTATCCTATATTTTGTTTCGACCCAAAGACGAAACAAAAACTGATGCGTTGTTTTTGTTTTGGGAAACAACCACATTTGTTCTGCGTTGATCTTGCTCATTGTAAAAAAAACAGTAAGTATAATTAACGTTGTGATACATTGCGAATAAACTCAGATACACAACGATCATTTGCACTTATATCAGAGGTAAAAACAGATACAATTGCATGCAAAGGTAGGATACCACGACAACGAAATAAAATAAAATGTACACAATAATGGTGATAAAAAATCCGCTTGGCTTGCAACATGAGGTAGTAATAACAATTAAATTATATATGGTGTGTTTGTGCAGCATAGTTGTCAAGGCGAGTTGCAACATTTGTTCAGAACAGTTGTCTAGATTAATTGTAATCGTTGCGCAATAAAATCGATCTATCAATTTAACTACAGACACATCTTTAACAAGTTGATCCTATTCTTTTACCCCCATTGATTCAAAAATTTAATAACTCAGTTTTTTAATAATACGCTTTCAAGCTTGATCAACCCCTTTGGTATTATGGACTGAGCTGAACTTTGTCTAAGCATTTGTTTAGTGCACCGAACCTGTCATGATTTAAGCCTAAAAAAAACCCTCATTTGGTAATATTTCAAAAAATCATTTACCAAAATTTTCAAAAAAATGATCGAAGAAATCCCAGTTGACGGTAATAATTTTCCTCGGCGTAGCTAAATCCACGCTTGTGGAAAATAACCAAAATGGGGATGGCGCCCGAACTGCTCAGGGACCTCATATTTTTGGTTAATCTCAGAAGCAAAGTCGTCTTACGTGCATAAAGGTCCGAAATTTTCTGGTGATGTCCAAAAGTAGGAATTTTATGGTTTTACTTTAAGGGCGCCTCACACTGCTCATAAGTTCCATTTTAGACGATCTTAATTAAACACCCCCCAGCCAAAGTTTTTTTGGTGGGTTTGCTCATGCTCTGGCTAGGCCACATCGCAGGCCTCTGTGCTATAGCTTGTAAATGCAAAGGCGAATCTCGATTAAAACATGCTTAGTACAAATTGTAACTATTTTTTGTTAGATACCTGGCAACTGGTGATTTATACACTACAATTGCCGCTTCTTATCGTACCCACAAGTCAACTGTATGCGACATAGTGCCAGATACATGAGAGAAGATTCGGAACATTCTACGACTAAAGGAGCTTCCAATACCCACCACCAGCAATTGCAAAAAATATTGGCGAAGATTTTTTCAGACTTTGGCACTTTCCAAACTGCACTGGAGCAATCGATGGTAAACATAATTTTGCAAGCTCCAGCTCTATGTGGGTCTCCATTGTACAACTATAAAAACACTCATAGCATTGTTCGGCAAGGCTGTTGCTGATGCACGATATATATTAGCATATGCAGACGTCGGTGCTTATGGTAGACAATTCGACGGGAGTGTTTTTGGCAACTCAATGCATAAGCACTGGCCTGTGGTACGCTCAATTTGCCCCCACCTTCACTCTTACCCTACAGCTTCGATGGTCAAAAGATGCCTTACGTTTTTGTGTGCGACGAAGCATTTCCTCCATGGGAAATTTAATGCATCCCTATTCCGTTGAAATCTTTCTCTCGATGAACGCATCTTTTTTCCCAGGTGAAATCTTTCTCTCGATGAAAGTGTCTTCAACTACCGATTATCAGGCGCTCGACGCATTGTCGAGAACACTTTCGGAATTTTGGCATCGCAATGGAAAGTATTTAAGCGATCAATTGCATTAGCTTCACAAAGAGCTGACCTTACTGTAAAAGCAACTTCCAGTCAGCACAATTACCTGCGGGATCAAGCAACATACTACAGTGCTAATCATTTTGATCAACACAAGCGAAATTAACTTTGGGAATTTGGCGCTACGAACAAACTTATTTATCTGGTACAAGAACAGTGAGAAGGGATTCCAACAAAGCACTTAAGATCCGAGAGAAATTTAAAGATTACTTCCTAAATGAAGGAAGCATTGATTGGCAACAAGCAAGAATTGAAAGATGCATGTAAAAAGATCGCAGCAAGTCGTATCAGTGACATTTATTTGCTAAATAAATGTGTGTCTCGGAGCTCAATGCTAAAATTTCTAGAGTGACGTTTTGGTGACGATGATTCAAACAAATCAAGCAATAAGCAAGTTTGAGCATTTTAGTACCAGTAGAAGTACGTCATAAGGAGCTAAGTAAACCTTTCACAATGCGTGGACTGTTTTGTAATAAAAGTGCTGCTTACTTAGTGTGTTACAAGAATTGATTCAGGTAGGCTACCTACAAGAGAAAGTTTGCCTTGTTGGTGGTGTAGCTATAAGTGCTGTAATTGTAGGATTGGATCACAATGTGTTTCATTTTGACTGACTAAATGTTGTGTCACTTGGAGTTTGCGATGTTTCATATGGCAAAGCAGAATTATCTTCCCACAGTGCGATCATCCCAAAAAATAATTCTTTCTTCTTCTTGTGGAAGGGATCCACATCCACGTCAAAAACAGCAGCGAAACAGCAATGTTGTTGAATTGTTGAATCATCCACTGTTTCGAAATCAGATGCTGGCAGTGATGGTACTCAGCCAGCATCGTGTGTCGACATCCAAAACCGTCAGTCCACGTATTCCTGTGGGTGCCCGATGTACGAGGCATGTCAGAATAATGTGCTCTGCGGTTTGTTTTGCAGCGCCACACTCGCAATTCGATGTAGGAGCAAGGCCCCATTTGTGCATGAACGACTGAAAGCACCCAAAACCAGCCCGCAAGCGGTTGAGCTTGACCCATGATGATCTGGGCAGGCCCATCCCCATTGGCTTAGTGCTCGCCCTAGGGATGAAAGCACGGAGATCAGATGAGCACTCCGAGTATTCCGTGCTCCATTTAAAGTCTGTCCATTGAGCTGCACGAATATCCAATTCAGTTAGATCTTGCAGTAACTTCCGTGCACCAGGCACAAAGTGGCGTCTAGATTTTAGTCTCTTCCTGTGGCCGTCTGGGAACCCAGCCAGTAATTCATATAGAATATGGTCAGGGTCCAAACTGCCACGATATGCCTGGGAGAGCGTCGCTCCTAATCAGCGAAGCTCAGCCGGCTGGATACCTGCGAGGACGGGTAGATAGTCTGTTGGAGTTGGACGCAGGCATCCAGTGGCAATGCGCAATGCGTCGTTGAGAACACTATCGATGAGGCGAGTGTGTGCACTGCGACACCAAACTGGTGCACAGTACTTTTGTTCCAAACTTTCCCCTTAAAAAAACTTAGTTGGAACCCTTATCTAGTTTTCTGGTGACATGATTCGCTTAAAAAACGGAAATTAACTTGAAGTTTGGTAAGCTGGGATCCTTAAATAAGTTTGCCCCTATCAACCGGAGGATAATGGGGGCAGTTCCACACTTTGCGACCACCACCTTCATTTTCTAAATACTTACTGCAAATCCAGACCCACATCACCAACTTATTTAAACAGTTTCTTTCCGAGCCCAAGATATTAGTAAAAGCGTTACTTTATAAGCTTGATTAGCCTGTTTTGCTTTACGGAACTTGCGCTACCGACACCGCTAGAAAAATTTCTGTGAGAAAACAGAAAATGAAATATGGACAGATCCACGAAACAAGATGATGAATTTCAATAAATTTTTATAGTTCAACACATGACACGTGGTTTTATTTGGCCTTTTTATTTGGAGTCTGGTGCAGTCCCGTAGCACTCCAACTTCGCCCCCCCCCCCCCAAAGTAAGCGCAAGAGCCCCTGCGCACAGGTCATATCACTTTAAAGGTGTAAAATTGAAAAGCTGCATTAAGAAAATACACCACAATTTGTACATAAGTAAACAGGCTAATGTCAGAATAAAGCATGCCGATACCGAAGGTGCAAGTCATAAAAAATTCGGCACCGATGCCAGAGTTCAGTAGGACATTTATGCAGACACTGTGAAACGAAAGCAATGACACTGAAAAACATGAAAAAGTTATAAAAACACAGTATCATTTAAATAGTCTGGAGCGAACCTTTTTGTTCGCAAATGCTGTTATGACATTGTCATAATCAAGAGATCGGGCGCAGTCATTTTCGATTGACAACATGGCTAATGAAGATAGTCTACTGTCTGTCATAACGTTCTATTAAAAGTTTTGATCAGTTTCAATTTGCTGAAGCTTCTTTCAGCGCTGGCAACAGTCACGGGGCAAGTTAGTAAGGATCGAAATGCGATGTACACATTCGGATACAATTCAAATAAACGAGTCTTTAGAAGATAGTTCAGAAAGTCTTGAGCCGTATTGAGATTGCGTTTTTTTTTGTAAAATTAAAACAAACCACTGTAGCTCAGCGCTCATTTCATCAGAATCAATGTCACCGAACTTTTTTTGGAACTTTTTACAGCAAGTAAGAAGAGCATTTTCTTGTTGCACAAGCAAAAGTTTGTCTCGTGTGTACAAAAACGAAAAGGCGGAAGAAACCTCACGTAACAAATTAAAGCGCTCCTTTATTGACATAATAGCCTGGTCTACTAATGGATAGAAAAAGTTGCTTTGAAATTTCAGTTCAGGAGTAGCTCGTTGTTCCTCTTCACCTTGGTAATCAAACAATCTTCTTTTCTTTTCACTTCTTGACGGAGGAAAAGAAGGATCAATATCCAATTCCTGTGCTATTTCAACAGCAGATGTTGCGGCACTGTCATAACCCGTTGTGCGATAGTTTTGCAAAAACTTTTCAGTTGCCTGGATTTCCGTTTCCATTGTATGAAGGGAGACTCCATACGATTGAAGAATCTTGCTTGCTTTATTGACTTGGAATAGGATATCATACCAAATAAACACCGACAAAAGAAAACTCCATTTTGATAAATGAGCTATCAACGATTTTGTTTCTGAGGCAGCTCTTCCATCTTTTCTTTCTATGGAAATGGCTTCCAAGTCTTTCAGTGCCAGCAACACCTCTTTTAAATTGTATCGAAGAGGTTTGATGCATTTAATTCTGCTTTCCCAACGAGTATCAGATTGTGACTTTATGGACAGCTCCACATGTTTCTTCAAAATTTCCCAACGCTGAGCAGAGGAAGAAAACAGCACATACAACCTTGTAAGTACTCCAAAAAATGTCAATGCTTCCGTCGATGAATTAGCACTGTCAACAACAACTAAGTTAAGGGTATGGTTTGCACAGGGCACGTAAACAGCTTTGGGATTGATGTCTAGCATTCTTGCTTGGACCCCAGAATGTTTTCCTTTCATGTTAGCACCATTATCATATGACTGACCTCGACAATCAGACAATTCGAGTTGCAGTTCGGTCGCTTTTTCTAAGAAAGCGTCCAACAAGCCTTTCCCAGTACTGTCACTTATTCTCAAGTAGCCAAAAAATGTTTCTTTAACAACAGCAGCTTCTTCATTACATAGTACATAACGGAGAATGACAGACATTTGTTCATGATGTGACATATCTGGAGTGCAGTCCAAAATTATAGAAAAATATTTTGCCAATTTCAATTGCTGTAAATTTTCTTTTTCAACTTCTGTCGCTAGCAATTCAATTAGTTCATTTTGTATGGTAGGACTCAAATAGTGATCTTTAGTGTTTTTATTCTTGATTCTGTCTTGAAGCTCTTTTAGGATCGGATCTCTTCTTGCCAAAAGCTCAAATATACCCAGAAAATTTCCATTGTGAGGAGATCCTAAGACTTATTCAGATCCTCTAAAAGCAAGATTCCTTTCCGATAGAAACAAGGCAATGTCGATAAGTCTCTCTAAAACATTTCTCCAAAAACGTCTTTCATTGAAAAAAATATTCATCTCGCGTTTGTCGATAGTGGATGAATTTCTTATCGCTTCAGCTAGCAACATCCATTGACTGCAGCATTCTTGGTGGGAAATGCCGTTTTCATGGTCTTTCAGTTTTTTCGAAAAACCCTCCCATGTATTTATACCACTACAAAAGGGGCTTAGTGTTTTTCCAAATAGCTTACAACAAAAGCAAAAAACTTGATCTGATTCCCCAGAATAAACTAGCCACGACCGTGAAACACTTTCACCATTAGGTAACACACGTTTATAATGGTTGGAGGAAAAACGTCGCCTTGGAGTTGTGTTATTATATGGAAAATTCATTATTAGTTGATGTGGTCCACGCTTTACTATATCACATCGTTGAGCATCAGAAATACTTTCAGGCCATTTACATGGGTCATCAGGGATAGGGGTAAATTGAGATTCAGATATTTTTGATATTGAAGGTTGCGTATTGGCAGGTAAATCACAACTTACATTTTCTGGAAATTCACAATCACTTTGATGCTGATCGTCATAGTCTTCTTTTTCTTGTACACTATAGTTTTCTTCATCCCTCTCGGTACTAGTGCCAGGTCTACTCTGCTCAGTAATCTTGAAAAAATCTGTCATCTTGGGCAATTTCGCTACAGCATCTCGAGCAGTGGCTGCTTTTTTTCTCTTTTGAGGACCACTTTTTGAACGTTTCATTCTATGCAATGTCAATAAAATACTTTATCTGCACTCTGCAGTGTATATATATATATATATATTGTCCCGGTATTTATAGCCAAACAGAATTCCAGACCATTCTATGATTGTTGCGTAACAACGGCATTGTTACGTCAATCGAATATTCAAGATTCTACCAGAAAATCAATCGAAATATTCTAGATTCTGCGAGATAAAATGACGTTGCATTCACTTATGATGTCACAAGCCAATTTCTTCCTACAGTTTAAATCGGTTGTAAACAAGTCTGCTGAACTGAAAATAGTCACGTAGCCAAAAAGCAATTTCATACTAACTTGGGCCCCCAAAGTTGGCCTGGGCCCCCCCAATTGGGGGGTTTGGGGGGCGGCTGCTACGTCTCTGGTCTGGTGGCTTGTCTTATCGATTGAAATGCAATGAATATAGGCAATGAAGTAGTAGGCTACAGCAAGGGTTGGCAACCTGCTGCGCTTTTCGACACTTCTGTTTTGAAGGTATGAACCAGGTGAGCATGTCTTGAAATTCGGTTCTTTGCCACTAAGTAATGGTCACAATTTTTTTGGAGACCACCCTGGATTCGATAGGTCGTGTCAAACAAATTTACCAAAATGCAATCTTCTGCGTTTCTCATTGTTCTCTTTTTTGTAAAAATCGGGCCCAAATCACTCTTCGGTCTAAAAAAGTAGCTTAGCCCCGCCCTATAGCCTATTGAATAGTTTTGAAACTTATCAACAAATAAAATATTTTCCAAGCTTACCGAGTAAAGCCCAACAAAAAAGAACCGGTATAATTCTTGTTAAATTTGACAAAAACCTACGACCAAATAATACTTTACAGCAATTTCATCTATATGGCGCTAACACACTTAAAAGTTAGCTCGATCCTCTGCGTTCGATAAAAGCAAAGAAGTAATGGTTCCGCTGTTAAATTTGCAAAGCCTTCATCATAAAACATTCATTGGGTGAAAACCAAAACAATTTCAAAATGTCTGATCTGTATTTAAAACGATGGAATAATAATGTGATTCGTTTGTACCTTGATTTATAGCGTTATAAAGGTAATATACGCGCTTTATATGCATGTTCACATGAATGACGTGGCTATTTTATAAAATAATAGTGTTGTAAATAACAAAAGCTCCCTCCCATAATTTGACGAGACCATCCCTGGACGCGTTTCGTTCTTTTGATGTGTGCGAAGGAATTTGTAATAGAAAGATAATACATTTTTCATATTATTGCAAATATGGGGTTTTGGCTTTCGGTAATGACGGGACAGACCCTGCTGATGAGTCCAAAAAGACGAAACGCGTCCAGGGATGGTCTTGTCAAATTATGGGAGGGGGCTTTTATTATTTGCAATACTATCATTTTGTGAAATGACTACGTCATTCCTGTGAACATGCATATAAAGCGCGTAGATTACCTTTATAATTTTATAAATCGATGTATGATATGGTTGTGGTGATCACGTGCTATGTTCATAAAGGTAAGGTTTTTAAATAGTCTCGCTTACTATTAACTCTTCGAGTAGTACACTGCATACGTAGCAACACTAAAGCACTTTTCAATTTTGATAATTTATTTACATATTTACACACACTCTAAGCTGAACATTTTTGGCTTACGTCAAGCCCTTATCAAAGCATCTGTAATATCTAGTATTGTATTAGAATCAAATTATGACATGGAGCTAAAACTTCAACACAATTATATAGGCTTAGGCCTTCACTTCCTCAGTAAGTCAGATTATAAATAAAAATTTGATGTCACAGCAACATATACCGGTAACCAAATACTTATGGACTGCGACAAACAAGACAAATGATGAAGAAAGAACGATTACATGACAAATCACTTCAAAATGCATCAGCGACAAATGAATCAGATTAATAGATTGTGGCCGAATAAGACAATTGAATTAAAATATCTTTAGCAAAAAGTAACATCCATTCCCACATAGCTGTTCATCAAGGAGCGGTTTGCTTTGTTTAATTGGCATAGCTTGATAAATTTTTGCGTTATATTCAGATGATTATTTCTTTAAAACCGTGAATGACGCGTACAAATTAATTGCGGTTTTAGAAAAAGATTTACGCTGTGGCAAATGATCCTTAATGACAATTTTTCTGTTGTTGTTTGGATTTAAATGCTCCTTTGCCCTGGTGACCAAATGTTTGGATGACATACGAATGTATGTCTTAACCGTATTACATGGGCATATAAATCGATATACGACATTAGACACCAAAGATAAAGGAATAGGAGAATTTAATTAGAACTTTAAATGTTGTACAAATGGACATAACTTTGACATCTGACACTTTCAAAACTAGCCTAGATATGCACTTAGCAAACTGCAGACAGTGACACTGTTTCGACCTATCAGGTCTCTTCAGTACATGTAAGACCTTGTGACCATTCGGCTGTGACAGCACTATTGTTCTAGCAGTTGTTAGACTTAGTGCACCTGCGACAACCGCACTCATTCACGAGTGATACGGCTTCGCAGAGGTTGACAGACCATCCACTACAGTGGACCTAGTATTTGGTCCCACAAGTGTGACGGTCTAAGCTATGCTTTATTAAAAGCCTCTAGCTTCTTATTGGTCACCAACTGCACTGAAGAGACCTGATAGGCCGAAACAGTGTCACTGTCTGCAGTTTGCTAAGTGCATCGCTGGCCTCTTGCATTACTATACATATAGCCTAGATATGTTTTCATAAAAATCGATGAGACGGTTTTTCCTCGTAAGGTACATCAAACAAGATGAAGTTTTCGATTGCCGGTACATCGTCATTTTGAGTAGTACGGGGGGGGGCTAATCTAAATTCAAAACTTTATCAAAAAACAATTTGGACAACCGTTGTCATAAATAAAGATCTCAACTTTTTTATTTTAGTGCAAAAAAAGTTTTTCATTGAAACAAATAGTTTTTTTTCGATTCAAGATACAGAAAACCAATCCAGTTTACCGTTTTAAAGGACATATTGCCTCGAAGTTCAGAAAAACACCAGTGTTTGTTGATTTTCTCTACATCCATGAACAAAGATTATCGTCTTTCATTTCTTGCTTTATATCTAAAAATGAAAGTGTACCACACGATTTTTCTGAAGTAGATCAAATGCTTTCATTCGGAGAATTGAATGAATTAAGAAACTCTGTGCACAAGTACATTCCTTATCAAATACAGTAAAAATCTCAACAGCATATCTGTAATATAATTTTGGCGAGCAATATAAAGTCTGCTGAAGAAGATGAGTTTCAAGGTCTGCGAGGAAAAAAATAGCCGTTGTGGGACCCAATGGTGAACCCATAACAAAGCCATCGATTTGCTGGAATACTTTGTACTTGTAAATGAACATACCTTGTGTGGCTAATTTCAGTAATTTTACAAAAATCTTTTTTTTTCTAAATAAATTTTTGTGACTACAGTGTTCCCTTGATCATCGCGGTTACTAGGTACCAGAACCCACCGCGATAAGTGAAAAACCGCAAAGTATCGGGAATGTAGAATTCCCGGTGCCTTTGAAGCCAATATTCATGAAAACTGACTAAAAAAGAACACGAAAAATTAGAAATATTTTCTGTTTTATTTAATCCAACACAAGTTTGACCTTTTCACTAATGGTCATCATCTTTTTCTTTCTCTTGAGTCAACTAAAGTAATTTGCGCAGTGGCACAGCGCTTAGGCGGCATTGCAAGGGCTATTTGTAAGATACGCGAGATACAGTCAACCGCGTGAACGAGAATGACAGATGATGCGCAGTCAATCAGCGATATAGCACTATTTTTGAATTTTTAGTTTTTGATAAATATTTTTGAAAAATCCGCGATGCACTAAAGCCGAAAAACTTGAACCGCGAAGTGGCGAGAAAACACTCTATAAGTTTGATAGTTTCATTTTGAGGGACATTGGTGAGCAAGGAATTTACATCGAAACTGACTAGAAACTGGTTAGATTTAAATTTAAACTGATGTAATTTTTCTTTGAAAAGATTGAAGCATGTACTTATCTAGTAAGAATGGTTTGATAACAGATTCTGTATGTTGTTATGTTATTTTTATTAGTAAAGGCTAAGGATTAGTTTATAATAGCTGAACGAAATTGATTGCCATATGTCATGTTTCATTGTTAGTTGAACAATTTTTCTATTGGAACTAATAAACTTGCAATTTTTGGAAAAAGTTAATTGTTTGGTATATTTTGACTACTTTTTTCCAAGCAAGCACGGTTTTTTGGCATTATTTAGAAAAATTTTCAAAAGGATTCATTAAAAAATGAAGATTCAACAATGTTTCTGGTATAGCCTATCCGTTAAAAGCATTCACAACTTAAGTGCCAACACTTCACAAAATTGCAATTTCTAGAAAAAGTTAGTTGTTTGGTACATTTATACTATTCTTTCTCAAAAACGTGATTTTTTGGCATTAGCTATCTACATTTTCTAAAAGATTTATCTAAAATTGAAGTCTAAACATTTTAATATATAGCCGCCTACTCCAAACACACAAATTGGTGATCCTTCTACAAAAACGTTGAAGTAAAGATGGTCCTGTTTTATCTTTTGCTACAAAATACTAGTTTCGAACTACACATCATCTAAACGTTAAAGCCATTTTCCTTGCCATTGGGTGAGGCCGACGCAGCCGTTTGATTTGATATTTGTAACCTCATCATTACTAATGGCAACCATTGAAATAACTTAACTGTAGGTCCATCACTTTGGGTTACTTTGCTCTTTCCAGCTGCACATATGCCGAGACCAAGCAACTTGCGCGCAGCCAGAGGCTTTAGGTCGCACAAATGAGCATTTAGCTACAAAAAAGTCCGTTAAGACCGGTCCCAATATTTAATAAGGTATTTCTGAAAGTACTTTAATTCCTTTGGCGCCTATCCTAACTTTAAAATTTTGCTTCAATGCACTTTATAAAATTGAACGAATAAAACTTTTGGGAATCGCTGGATGTTCCAGTTGCAAACATGTGCAGTTCCTATGAAAAGCACAAGCCAAAGAAGATGAAACCAGAAACTTCAGAAACTTTTGAAAAACAATGGCGGCTATGTGCAACCCCCGTAATGGTTTTTTGATGCTTAATCGATTTCCTTTAAAAAAACGGTACTTTTCATTTTGAAGCGACAATTGGATGCGTGAACAGCACATTAGTTTTTTGCTGTTCTCACAAATATCAATTTGGTGAAGCCGGCAGAACCGATATTCTTGTACTCCACAATACTGATGAAAGCGCTGCTATTTTTACAACTTAAGCGCGAGTGTTTGATTTCCAAGGAGTTTGCTTTTTGCCCGGCTGCGTTAATGCTAGGCCCACGCAGCATGCGCCCAGCCAGACGCGTTAGCTCATACAAATATACAAACAGCTATAATAAGATTGTAAATAGTGGGCCTAATATTCAATGACTTAATCCCGAGAATGCTTATCAATTACTTTAGCACCCTTCCACAACTTTGATTTACTTTCAACTGAAATACCGTACTAGCTGATTTTAACGTATAAAAGTTTGTCTAAGGACGTTTATGGTAAAAACAGTGCAAATAAGACGTTGCCAGGGGCTACAGAAACTTGAAAAAATGTAGTGGATAGCCGCAATCCAACCCAAATGTTTTTTTTTTCAATCGCGTTGCAAAAACAATAGTTTTACTTCGAAACAAGATTTGTGAAAAAAAACACCAACTATGTGAAAAAACACAAACTTTTTATAACTGTTTTCATTGCTATCCATTGAGTGAAGCCGGTTTGGTTGGCTAAACCGATATTGTAAAACTCGACATTACTGATGGGGGCTCTGCCGGGGGACGCTGGCGAAGCCGGCAAGTTCATTTATAAAGCTACCGATATCAAGCCTAAAAGTTTAGGAAAAAGCAAGAACTCTTTTGACTCCTCTGAGCACGCCTAAACAGGGAAAATGAACATGCAACATAATGCGAAGCCATCAGGATTTAAGAAAGTTTGAGGAACAATTAAAAGAAAACAAAGAAACAAAAAACAACAACTTTTGACTTGATATAATCTCACAAGAAAAAATCACATGGTGTCAGATCAGATAAACGTGGAGCTTATTCAATTGGACCGCGATAACCAATCCATACAATCAATTCGGGAACTGCTCGTTCAGGAACGCACAAACCTCACGCGAATAATGCCCTGTGGCACTACCTTGCTGGAAAATGACTTGCTGCATGCTAGCTACAGCTGACAATTCGGGAACAAAAAGGCCTTGAAGCTTACAAAGATAATTGTTACCGTTAACATTCACTGAGTGTCTTCGATCACCGAAAAAGAATAGGCCAATTTAACAGTTTAGAGCAGAGGTTCCCAAACTGGGCGCCGCGGCGCCCTGGTGCGCCGCGATACTTTGCCAGGGGCGCCGCCAAAACATGTAAAAGTTGCTTATTATTGCAATGAAAATAATGGTTTTTTTATGCTAAATATTTTTTGTAAACTTTATAACTATATTTTCTTATGCTGATTATTTTTTGTAAGCTTTATAACTGTTTTTGATTTAAAAATCTCTCCTTTATGACTCATAAGCCTCCAACTGTGTCGTTTTAGTAGAAAAATAATCACACTTACGTACGTAGACTTCTGAGACTTCTGTCAGCGAAAATAGTAAGAAATAATTTTAGGGCGAAAAGTGTGATCATTTCGTAGCATAGCTTGCTAATATTTTGTTGTAGATTTAGAGAATACCGCACAATTTTTAAAATAATGTATTCCGTAGTGTTTATACAATTCTGCCTCGTAATGGACGCATTTGTTACCGGTACCATACCTCAAAAAAGACAAGTACAACTTGATGCAAACAAACAGAAAAGTGGAAGAAAGAACACCAGAAAATACGACAGCAGTTATCTCAACTTTGGCTTTACAGTTGCAGAAAAGGCGCTGAGCATCCACATTGTGTTATTTGCTAAAAAGTTTTAGCTGCAGAATGTATGCCACCAAGCAAACTAAAACGCCACTTAATAACAAATCACAACTACTTATTAGGAAAGTCACGCGAATTCATTGCTCGTAAATTAACAGAAATGAACAAGCAGTCCGTCGAATTATCAAGTTTTTTGGATACACCTGTCAAGGCACAGCTTGCGTCTTTCAAAGTTGCTTACAGATTCGCCAAATGTAAAATACCGCAAACTATTGCGGAAGAACTTGTGCTTCCTGCTGCTCTTGACTTGGTCTCAACAATGATTGGAGAATCAGTCGCTCAAAAACTAAAAGTTGTTCCACTCTCAAACAATACTATTTGTAGAAGAATTGAAAAAATTTCTGTTGATATGATCAACTGATAGCGAAAATGTGTGGAAATGAGTTCAGTTTACAGTTAGATGAGGCAACAACTAGTACAAGTGACCAGGATGCTTGTTTGATTTGTGACGTACGTTTTATTGATAACGACGACAACATTGTGGAAGATTTGCTCTTTTGCAAGCTCATTTTAACAAATTGCAAAGCACATGAATTATTTGCAATACTGAACAATTTTTTTCAGGAAAATAAGCTTGAGTGGAAATATTGCGTTGGCTTGTGCACTGACGGAGCCCGAGCTATGTCTGGTCGTTTTGGCGGGCTGCGAGCATAAGTGCAGGGCGTTGCCGTCAATGCGAAATGGACCCACTGCTTAATACACCGTGAGGCCTTGGCTTCGCAACAGCTCAGTGGTGACCTTAATGGAGTGCTTGAAGTTGTTGTCAAAACTGCGAACTTCATTAAAGCAAGGCCGCTTAAAGCACGGCTTTTCCAACGCCTTTGCGATGAATTAGGGGTACACTACAACAATTTATTGTTTTACTGAAAGCAAGGTAGCTTTCCAAGGGCAAAGTTCTTTTACGTGTGTATGAATTGAGAAACAAAATTTTCATCTTCTTGAAAGAAGAAAACCATGCACTTGCTATCACCTTTGAGGATGAAGTTTTTCTGACTCATTTGGCGTATCTCTGCGACATCTTTGCAAAATTAAACCAATTAAACATTTCACTTCAAGGTAAAGATACTCACCTTTTGCAACTCCATGACAAAACCACAGCCTTTAAAAGAAAACTGGTGTTATGGAAAACTGATCTGTTGATAAATAACGAGGAATGCGATTGTTTTCCAATTTTAAAATCTCATTTTCACTCGCAATCTGGCAATCTTTCCGTGGGTACTAGCGATAAGTGTGACATAAAGAGTGTGATGAGCTCGCATTTGGATGCTTTAATCTTGCATTTTGAGAAGTATTTTTCTGAAGACATGGAGAAGCACAACTGGAAAAGAAATCCTTTTGTTAATAATGCGAATCTTCCTCAAGGGTCTACGTCTTTGGAAGCCGAACAATTTATAGATCTTACTTTTGATCTCACTTTGAAAAGTTTATACAACCCTAACTCACTTATTTCATTTTGGGTTAAGGCTTGATCTGAATTTCCACTTGTATGCCGTAAAGCTCTCCGTGTTCTGGTGTCGTTTGCAACGTCATATTTGTGTGAAGTCGGTTTTTCTGCGGTAGCAGTAATCAAGTCGAAGTACCACAATAAGATTGACATTGAACGCGAGATGCGTGTTGCAATATCAAACATTGCAGCACGATTTGATAAAATGTGCAGAGAGCAACAAGCTCACTGCTCACATTAAACATATTTTGTACATTATTTTTTATTTTTTACAATAAACGTGATTTAAACACAGCTGTTTGATAAAACTTGAAATTTGCCAATTTCGGCGTCGCTCATAAGTTTCGAAAGGGCGCCGTGACTCTCGATAAGTTTTAAAAGGGCGCCGCCAACGAAAAAAGTTTGGGAACCGCTGGTTTAGAGGATAGCACACCAGACAATTATAGTAAGCGTGTACCGTTATCGTCTATGCTAGCATGGGATTGGCAAACCCTCATATGAGGGTATTATGCCGATCGTAGCAACCAGAAAGGTGGAAAAAGTTTTGTGGCTGAACCACATTTCCTCCAGGATAGAAGAATCTCTCCAGAAATGATCTAACATAGTTTGACACATTTTCACTAAGCTGTCGTAATCTTGAGATTCAAGCTTTTGGACAACCTGTGTCTTGTAGGCGAAGAGCCAGACCTCACTCCTGAGGATTTTTTGGATAGAAGTAGCGCTGATATTCAATTCTGAAGATGCTCTCCGAATGGAATTTTCTTGACTGAGATGAAAAGCTTCCCTGACAGCTGCAACATTCTGCTCACTGTGCCCACTTCGGAGCCTATCCAATGCGGATTCAGTCTTTATGAACTTTCTGTGGGTGTTGACGATGGTGCTTCAATTTGGTGCCTGATGAGGTCCGCAAGTTGCCCGAAATCGTTGCTGCATTGCAGTCACGGATTGAAGCACTTCCACCAATGCACCGATTTTGCTCCTCCGTTCTATAGTAAACAGGCACTTTAAGAAAACAACAAAAAACTTTAAATTTTCACTTAAAAAAATCTCAGTCACTGCAGAAGGCAGTTGTGCAAGTTGAACACCGTACGTCTTAAACCTGCAGAGAAAAGAAAAAATAAAATCCGTGAGTGATTTTTGAAATTCCCTTTAATTTCTTAATAATAGATTTTTTTGTTTTTTTTTTGTTTGCCATATTTATCCTCCATTCACGAGAAAGCGATGTATCGCTATGTTTTGGACGGTAAGTCCGCACTCGCTTGGGAGTTGCCATTTCCGGCTCACCTGTCTTCCACATAAAGGTGGGGCATCCCGTTAAGTGCCTTGCCCAAGGACACAACAAGCGAACTTGCCGACTTGTTCTCCACAACCTCCCATAAATGCTGAGCGCCAAGCAGGGAAGCCACAGATACCATTTTTTACAGTCTTTTGGTATGACTCGACAAGGGGAATGAACCCCAGGTCTACCGACTGCGAAGCGGACGCTCTAACCACTACGCCATCGCGTCGGTCACAAAATTTCCAAATTTTTTGCCAAATCATCGAGTCAATCAATTGTTTTTAACTTTATCAATATTCATCAACGCATTCACAGACCCCTGAAACCCTCTCTGAGACCCTCAAAAGGTACCTACACTTACCACGGTTGGGAACCACGGAACCGTGAAGTAACGGAGTTGGAATTTCTATAGAACAGCCAAGGCTTGGGCAAAGAATTTGGTGGAATATGTTTTGAGACACCAAGACTGCTTATGCTATATTAGAGAAAACAAAACAGGCCCCCACAATTATGCAGAAAAAGTCATCAAGAAATTTGTTGTTTGGAAATTCTTAAAAATTATTGAGAACGTAGAAATCATAAAATTATGAGCTCTGAAAATAATTTAGCGTACCGTATTTGATCCAATACCGGTACTGGTATATCACATTACATTTACAATCTTGAAGGTTTATTGCGAAGTTTTTATTACAAGGTTGATTTTAGATGACAGTTTTTACTCGGTTGTTCTACTTATGACATGGCCGCAATCTCTGCGTTATTCGAGGTTAAAGGTCAGTGCTAGGCTTAGGTTTTGGGTTACAGCTAGGACTAGGGTTAAAGTTAGACAGTGGTTACCGTATTTTGCCGTCTACAGCATTTTACCCTTGAAGGCTATTTTGCAGTGAGACATTTGTAATTGATCAATTTTAATGACAAAATGAACGTGTGACTTGGTTGTTTTTGATTAGTCAATTTTAACAATCAAAAAATTTGCGCCCTTGTGTATAGGCTGCTCCACCACACTGTGCACTTCCTCCTGGTGTATACTACCCCATACATTTACATACCCTCCTCCAGAGTGTATACTGCATTTATCTATGTACCCCGCCAGCCAAGATCCCAATATGTAACTTGTATTTTTAGGCAGCTGCACTATCCATGCACCACAGTGTCACTGCCAGAATTATGGCTATCAGCACACACACATGAACAGTGATTGCAAAATAGCCTCCAAAGGTAAAAATGCCGTTGATGGCAATTTAGCCACTTCCTATACCTTAAAGCTCAAAATTATAAAAAATATTTTTTAGAGAATTGGATACTACTGAAACGTAAAAATTCCTCAAAATGCCAGATTAGCATGTGGGTTGGATTGAGGTTGGGATTAGAATCATGGCTAGAGTTAGCAGAATTTTTGCATTTTAGTAGAATTCTCCATGTATTATTAGCTGTATTTATGCATATGGTTACTAGTACAGTGGCATAGTGGTTAGAGTCTCCACTTTGCAGTCACTAGACTTAGGGCTAGTTTTCCTTGTGGAGTGGAGTCATGTCAAAAGCCTTTAAGAAGTGGTGTTCACAGCTTCCCTGCTTGGTGCTTAGCACAAAAGATATGGTGTAGAGAACAATCCAGCAAGTTCGCTTGCTGTGTCCTTGGGCAAGGCACTTAACAAAATGCCTCCACTTTTTTGTTGCACACAAGTAATAGAGACATTGCAATGCAAATTGTAATGAGCTTATGTAAGGTGTAAACAATGTGTGACTTGTAGCAATTCGTGCATTGTTTATGTGGCACTGGTACCTGTATAAATAAAAAAACTGAATGCATAAGGTTTAATTGCTGTAAACACAGAAGTGGTTTGGTATCTCTAGTCTTCTGAGCCAATTTGGTGGTGTCATGTAGTTTAGTGAAACCTAAATTATTGATTGTGATCAGAATAACATTGTTAGGATCTTACATGTTTCGGTGTATTGGCAGCTGACAAATTGGCACTTTTTATTTTGTTACCCCAGGCCACCATCTTGGATTGAATGCGACTTTAAATGCTGTGATTATTGGTTTAAATCTTCACTGGCACAATGCTTGGACAAAGGCGGTACAGTGCACAGAGACTTGGTATGTGAACGTACTGTGGAGTGTACCCTAAGGATGCAATTCTGCCAAATATCAGTACATCCATGATGGCGGCGTGGGGTAGCAAACAAAAAAGCACCCACAAATCTGGTTAAAATTAGTGAGATGACTGAAATTATGTAATGGAAAACTAAAATTTATTCAAAAGAATGATTTAAAGTATTGGTATTATGGAAGTGGCTATTTTGCCATTGGTTGCATTTTACTCTGGAGGCTATTTTGCCACTACCATTTAGGTATATTTAAGTAAGCATATTTGCAATAATTCTGGTAGCAGTGCTGTGATGTAGTGGATAGTGCAGCTGCCCTCAAGTGCAGTGGTTACAGGTTCAAATCTTTGCTGGCAGGGTACAAGACAAAGGCGATGTACAGTAGAGGGGGACTGGTATGAGAATAGAGGAGAGTGTACACTGGGTGTACAGTTATTTTAATTCATCAAAGAAATTGACCAATCAGAGACTGTCAAAAGTCATGTGTTCAATATGTCATTACAATTGATTAATCACAAATGTCTGACAGCAAAATAGCTTCCAAGGGTAAAATGCTCTTGACAGCAAAATAGCTAGTGACAAATAATTAACTTAAAAATCAAAGTAATGTTGCAGGATAAATAAAATGATTTCATTAATTGACCAGTTAACTTCAACAGAGTGATTTATGTATCTGCATGATATGATTTTCTTCCATCTGTCCTTTGATCTGTGCTGCATTGATGGTAGCTTGGTGCATAATTGCCTACATCACTTTAATTAGAGTGGTTCGTAGTTAAAACTAGTTAATCTGTTAATAGATAGAATGCCTAAAATAAAAAGTGATACTTCATGAGGCTTGTGAAGCCAACCAAATGCCTAATTTGAGTGAAACATCTTACTATGAAATTACTTCTATGAAAAAGCCATAAGGTGTTATTGTGCTTATAAAAATTCCTTGGAATTTGCTATCACTAGGCAAAAGATTTTTGTTTGGAATCAAAATATGTAATAAACATTGCCTTTTTGGATTAATATCCTGCAAGATTTCAATCCAAAGGATTGATATTTCTAGTCACGGCACATCAAGGAAAAGATCACCATATAAGGTAGGTTATTGCAAGTGATGCAAAAAATTTTTAAATAAAGCTCTCTTGCAAAGTGAACCTGTCAAAAATCATCTAGAATGCAAGTAACATCTGCTTTTAAGTCAAACCTATCTTACATTCAAGTTCTAACTTTTTTGGTGATGAAAGCAAATCTTTTTCTAATTTCCATATAATCTTGTGTACAAGATACACCATTTTCAATTTTTCTCAAACATTTCAGTAATTGAGATACAGTTGCATCTCCAGGTACATCTCCAGAAGTATCAAAGAATGAACTACATGCAGAAGTTCTTTGGGTTTTTGAAATTTTAACTGTTCATTATTCAATAAATTCTTCCAAAGATAGATGGCCTAATATTTTCCAAGATAATTGCTGATAGTCCAGTTGTTTCCATGTGAAGCTACAAAGTATACATACTTGAACTGTTTTGACATTCATCCTAACTTTTAGGATCAATGAGGAGAAAAAATTTGCCTAATCTAGAATTAAATATTTTGATAAAATGTTGAATCTAGTTAGCCAGACAAAAAAAGATAAACATGATTGTAGGGTTTTCAATCAGTTAAGCTGAGAAAGTAACAAGAAGATACATCAATATAGAATTGTTGAACATTTTGTAGTAGCAAGTATGTTGATTTATTTCCAAGATGCAGTGGCTGGGCTCAGAGTGGCAATGGCATGCCAGCACCCGTGGCAGACAGGTGGTGGGGTCGAGCAGTCTATTCGTGGTGGTGGCCAATTCTAACTGAAGACTCACATAACAGCATGAGCACTCACGCAGTGTATATACAGAAGTAATGGTTCAGGCAGTTATGAGCTTGTATGATAGTGCAAAGACAAGAGTGAGGGTGGGATCTGCATATTCAGAGGAATTCGAAGTAAAAGTTGGTGTACATCAAGGATCTGTGCGGTCACCACTATTGTTTGCAATAGTGGTGGACGTTATTACAGAAAATGCAAGTAGGGGTGTGGTTAATGAATTGCTATATGCAGATGACCTTGTTATCATGAGCAAAGACATGGAAGACTTGAAGAAAAGGTTTTGGAATTGGAAAGATGCACTGGAAAGTAAAGGTTTGAAGGTCAACACCAGAAAAACAAAATTGATGGTAAGCAGGTCAGAAGGCGAACTATACAAAAGCAAGATAGATCCATGTGGAGTTTGTGGGAGGAGAGTCATGGCCAATTCAGTGTTGTGCACAAAATGTGGAAGCTGGGTTCATGGCAAATGTGCAAAAATAAAGAGAGTTATCGCTAGGTTGGCAATGCATTTTGTTTGCTCAAAATGTAAAGGAATAATGGAAGGGACGATGGATTTGATCGAAAAGTTGTGCAATGAAGTGGAGACAGTGAATGGATTTTGTTATTTGGGAGACAGACTAAATGTTAATGGTGGTTGTGAAGCGGCAGTTACAGCAAGAGTAAGAATCGGTTGGGTAAGATTCAGGGAATGTGGAGAATTGTTGCTTAGAAATAGGTTTCCTCTGAAGATGAAAGGTAAAGTCTATCGTTGTTGTGTAAGATCAGCAATACTGTATGGAAGTGAGACATGGTGTCTAAAAGAAAATGAAAAAGCAATTTTGAGTAGAACGGAGAGAGCTATGGTGAGAGCCGTGTGTGGTCAGAAAGTGGTAAACAGGAAGACGACTAAAGAACAGATGGATATGTTGGGGTTAAAGGAAACTATAGAACGGTTAGCAACAGCGAATGGAGTTAGATGGCATGGACATGTGCTCAGAAGGGATGACGATGTGTTTTGAGAGTTGCTCTGAATCTCAAAGTGAGTGGCAAGAGAAAGCGAGGATGACCAAAGAAGACTTGGAGGAAGCAAGTGAAAGAGGAGACAGAGAAGATTGGTTTGAAAAAAAGGATGCCCTGAGACGAGACAAGTGGAGGGACGGAGTGCGAGCAATTGCAGAAGGAATGGGGTAAATCCGGCCATCTCTGCTAAAGGGAGAACACCGGATAAAAACTGAATCACTACTACTACATTTATCTATCATAATTCATTACAATATTATTGCAAATCTGTAAAAGAAAGTTGAACAAATCAAGCAGTACTATTTTATAGCAAAATACTAAATCAATGGATTGAATACTATTATTCAAAGAAAATAGGCTTACCCTACAAACACAAAAGATTAAAAAAATATAATAGAATGAAAAAGTAACAATGTCGTAATCAAAAAAAAACAAAACCTTGACAACATAATAAAAAAATATTGCCCAGTTGCAGCTATTATCAAACAAACAGCACTCACAAGTCAAAACTAAAAATATGCACTACTAAACTGCAGCTTTTCAGGCAAAAAACAGCTTGGTAAGTCAAAACTAAAAAATGTGTTTACCATACTTAAAAGCATCAAAACCATTCACAAACTGCACACTCTTTTTATCAAATAAACTGCCTTCATATTAAAGTCAAAACTAAAAACTTTCTCATCACTCCCTCTTCGAAAATTCATTGTTACCTAAATTGCAGATAACTTTTTGGCATCAGTAGCTTTGACATTAAGAAATTTCCATACAATGCTTTTATTAGAAGTGATTTTTATTAACCACTGCCACTGAAGTCAAAAGAGAAACTGAAATTTATAGAATACTTTTAATATGTATATTTTATATAAACACAATATTGAGTGTTACACGATGTTTGGGTCCTGTTTAGAATACCTCCCTCTCGCTGGTCATTATTGATACAATACAAATCGTAAATTATGTACAAATGCAATCCAGTTCCAGGGGGAAACAAAAATTTTTTATATTTATTCTATAAAAAAATTAACAAAAAAATTTTTGTATTTATTTTGTGCTTAATAAGCATCGGTAGGTATCAGCTATATTTAACTGATATCGATACTACTACCCCATACCATAAAAATAGGCCATTACCATTGATACCGATACTAAAGTATTGGTACATCACTACTAAAAATTGGCCTCGGCTGATTAACCTGAAAATACGGTATTGTATGCCTAGCTGCAGCGGTTGGCAAGTTAAGGCAAATTTGTGATTTTTAGAGAATTTTTCTCAATTTGTTAGTAAGTAGTCTTGGTTTGGTTTCAAAAAAATGTGCAAATGTCTTTTTTTAGCTCAAAATGCAATGCCAGACCAAGGTTTGTCGTGATTGGACAATGTGGAAACGGCCACACACCAGTGTGCACTATTATAAGCTGGTGATGCATGGTAGCGCATTTCCTGTTGCTCACCTATTGGTTTTCATACAAAGATTTCTTTTATTGTTCATGCAGGTTTCAATTAGCGAAAATTGGCCATATTCAACTTAAAAATAGAATATAACAATGTCTTATCGGGATCGAGGTACCAAACTTTATATAGGAAATTTGTCATCTTCAACTTCAAAAGGAGATTTGGAATACGAATTTGAGTATTATGGACGTCTTATAAATGTTTGGGTAGCAAAAAACCCTCCGGGATTCGCTTACATTGATTTTGAAGATTCTAGAGATGCTGATGATGCCATCAAGGGCTTGGATGGAAGGTATGTTTCAAAGTAACCAAATAGAAATGCCTACGTCATTCCAAAGGGATTTTATGCAGATAGAGAGTGGAGCTCATAATTCAATCTATCTGTCTTCCTTCACTTATGTAATTTTTTTTAGTTTCTATGTCAACACATCTTCATAATATTTTACTGGCGTGTCAATGTCACTATTGGTGCAGTCATGTTCTGAAGTAATATAAGGCGATTGGATTTTTGTTTTCATAAAAACAACCTAATGTTTTTCTCTACAGTTTGTATATTTTTTTAGTATGATTACCCCTCATATCGGCTGAGCTTTCCAAAAGCAAGATATTGTTTTGTTTTGCGTTTTAATATTATTGCAACAGTGTTAATGCCAACCGAATTTGTTTAACCTTAGTATTATTTATTTAACACTATTGTTAGCACTGGTTATTTATGTCGGCAAGGCCATTAGTTGGTAGAATATGCCTGCAGACGTCATCCTGCACATCACACATTATTTTGAAAAAATCATTGGTATATATGTCAAAACCACTTATTTTCAATTACGGAATAAAAATTACCTCCTGACGAGCCACCTTAGGTGAAACCGCCTGTTGAGGTGTTATTGGCTTGAATATGTTTCATTTTATTGCGCTAACTCGGTCATTGAGCTCTCTACGGTCAAATCGATTAACTACGTATTTTCAAATACAGTAGAATGCGCTTAATAATTCCATCCCGGTCCTAAGCGATTTTGGATTTAAAAGCAGTGGATTTTTTAACCACCACTATAATAATGAGTTCATACTGTCGTGTATATGCAAAAAAACACTAGTGCAGTATTTGGTAACATTGCTCACTACGGATTTATTTTTCAATCAATTAAAAATTTGAATTTTGTAGTTATTTTATTGTACTGGTACCACGAAATTGCTCTTATGATTGTAGAATTGGAAACTTTGTCCTAGTTTACAGACTAGTTATGGTAGAGCCCTAGGGTAGCGAATTGCTGATCACATTTCTGCACCCCTGGGCGTTCTAATCATGTACGGAAAAATAGCCACATCCTAATTTTTTTTCTGGAAACTGTTCTTAATTTTTAAACTATTTAAAAATTTAAAATAGTTTCAAAAAAATAGAATTTATTAGCTTGGTAGTAACCACTGCTGCCCATAGAGCACGTCAAGGTAAGAAATATGGGTTTAGCTGGCAGCTTTGCAGCACTAATTTCACCCAAGAAACAGTTATATGAGCACTAATGAAAAGTTGTATAATTTTTTATTTTTGCAACATAGTCAGCTTTCGTGTCGAAACAAGTATCATAAACGGAGTTTGAGTCAAAGAACGTGTCGTTAAAGGTTATCGGCCCTTGGGCATGCATAATTGCTGTGGTTAATGGTTTGACTTTGAGATGTCTCATTTACTCTTCAAACTTTCATCTATTTCTTTCAATAAGTATGGGGTAAAGGCAAGTGTGGGTTTGGTACCAAAATAGAATCACTTATGACGAATAGAGCTGAAATCATATTGCAAGCAGTTGTTTATGTCTCTTGTAAAGGCTTCTAATTGCGCTTCTGTGATCGTTAAGGTAAATTTTTGTTTCACTAAAAACTTGAAAAAATTGCATTTATTGTTAACGAAAGTTGCAAAAAGTTGCATTTGTGCACAAGCATTTTAAACGACTCTGTATATATTATCAATAGCTCGCAGAACAACTTTACTTAAAGGTACCGGTAGCCTAAGGCCGATTTTACTGACTGCCTATTTCGTAGACTGCCATCTTAATCATATCAAGGTTATCGTTTCTTACTTGCAAAATAACTAATGCACTTTTATAAGCACACTGTTTAACTAACGAAGCTATCTCAACAAAACTTGACCTCCAAATACTAGAAACAACCTATTTTCGTTTGTGCAGGATTGGCTAAAAGCAAGTCATACTTCGACTTCTAATTGAGTTTGGGCACTGTCGTACTTACCGGTTGCTAGGATTGTAGAACTTCTAACTTGTAAGACGACTGTTGCATCATAGAGAACATTGAGACGCAGGTAATCCGTCACATAGCTCTTTGTTATGCAAATAAAAGATAAGAGAACTTTTCTGAAATAGTTTTACAGCATATTTTTTAAATCACACTTACATTTTGCATCGTACTTGATAAAAGTTGCAGTAAAAAGTTGCATGCAAAAAAGAAAAAAGTTGCAATCTGAAATTCCTAAAAACAGCTTAAAACATTGTACTACATAAATTCTTAGTATTTAGGAAGCTGTCGGAAGCTGTAAAAAAAGTTGCAAAAACTTGCCCTAGTGATCATTTTTTTGTTTAACAGAGTAAAGAAAATAAATACAAAAAATCGTGAAGTATGACGTTACCTCGGCCTCTGAAAGAGTACAGTTTCTTGCAAGTTGAGGGCTCGGTTGCTGGCTTTTGTTTGACTCAAAAATTTCTCTCCGTTAAAAGTTTATTTACAGTAATGACGTGACCGACTCCCTTATGACCCCAACTCTAGGTGGTGATCAATCGTGTTAAGTTTCATGGTGCATCAAGTAGCTTTAGAAAAGTTGCGACTCACACACAAACTGATATGTGCTTTTTATACATTGGAGGGTACTTAGTATGTTGGTTGATTTGCGTTGATTGTTTTCTTTTTTAGAGAAATCAACGGGAGAAGAATTCGCGTTGAGCGTTCCCATACTACTCCTAGAGGTGGAGGTCGAAGAGAAGATAGTAGATTTGGATCGTCTGCTCGTCGTCCTTTTCATCCAACTGATCGGTGCTATAACTGTGGAGAGTGTGGCCATTATGCATATGACTGTGATCTTTACAATCGTAGAAAAAGGTATGAAAACATTGTCAATTTTTTAATCTAAGTGCGTTAAGGAGTTAGTTTTCATGATTTCATTTCATCGTTATTAGCTTTCAGTAGACATTCGGTGTGCTTTTTGTATAATCACTCTATGGCAATCTATTTGGCATAGTAGTACTGCATTGATGTTAAATTAAAATTTTATGAGTGTGTCTTAAATTGCAACTTTAATAAATTCACATTATTTTGTCGGTTTTGTCATTATCAACGAGTAATTGGTAATCGACCAGAAAATAATTGAATATTAACTAACTTGCTGATTGTTTTCAAAGACGGCATTTAGTTACACATGCCTTTTAACACAAATAAGATTGTGCAAGATTTGTTGCCAGCAATGTGACTTGGGATTTTGATTGTGATAGCAATATTAGATCTTCGGTATGACCGGACTAAATGGTTTTCCAAAATAACAGGGGTGTGCTACCTTTTTTGCCAGCCGCCGAACGTCAAACTACTTGAAAATTCTGTATGTCAGTTTGAGTTCGTAATCCAAGCTGTTTGTACGCACAAATAACTTTTGAAGCACCAGATGGTAGCATTTTTCATGCATAAGGAGCGAAAACTCCTGTTTTTTTTGGTGATTAGTACTTTTAAAGCGAGTTTTATGCCAAATTTGACTTTAAAGGACCTTTTTTTTGTTTTGAGATTGGTTTTTCCAACATAAAATCGATAGCTTTCAAATCCACTTCGTTCCACATGCTGCCGGCCACAGAATCTCGCGTCGTGGGCCGCATATGGCCGGCAAGCTACAGGAAGCACACCCTTGCTATGTATTAATAATTTTTCAGTCACAAGACATACTCGATGTTGATACATACCCTTGTGTAACTTGTGTTCTGTTCCGCTTCGTGGTTGCCGTTACCGCTGGCCCAGTGCATTTCTACCACAAGCACTGCAACCAAGCACGAGCAAATAGCCGTAAAGTGCCTTCACTAACAGTTTCATACCATTTTACCAACGTTAAAGTGATTGCCTGCACGTCGCAGTCCAAATACAAGTAACTGACCGAATTCTACCTGTCTCATACAGGGGATTAGAGTTTGAGATTGAATACATGTGAACTGAGACTTGAGGAGAATTCGGAGACACAGATAGACATTCTTCATGATGATTGACTTGAGATCGACAGAGACTCGCATATCCGTAGTTAATATACTCTCAATCGTATTTCTAGAACAATATCATTTTCGTGATTATAGAAAAGGGAGTGTAAAACCTTCTGTAAATTAATTATTTACAGAAGGAATACGAGTAGTAGTAATGTTTAAAATATGCTTTTGTTAATTCTACTATAGCTTAACGTGTACTCCAAACCTTAACTTTAATGTAAGGTGTACACAAATAATTCTTATTGCTCTCCAATACAGTAGAATTTGCCTATAACGGCAACTCAGGGAGATTGAAAACAAATTGTCGTTATGGACGAATTGCCAATGCCGGTCATGGACAAATTCAAACCTGTCTTTTGATTCAAGAAAGAGGCGTTTATTCTGAGAGGTTTAACAGTGCAATGAAAAATCTCTAACTTGGCGTTACATAAAACATACAATGCACAATTTTTTTTTACTGCAGACTGCAGTGGAATGTGATACACGCTGTGTCGCCTACACGTTATACGAAAATTTATTAGTTAATAGCAAAAAAGTCATAGATGATCAGTTGTTGTGGTTTTAAGGCGGATATATTTTCTTTTTCGTTTTTTTTTGCAAGTTTTGATACGTTCGTAGCCTTGCCACTGGTGAATCGGCTAGCAATTTCATATTTGTTCCAAGGGAGGAAATGTCTTCGTTTGTTTGGCGTTTTACTTCAATGATTTTTTAACTATCGTAGTGCATTTGGTAACCGCTGCAGGTTGTAGTTGATACTTTTGTATGAGGTGCCAACTATTTAGCACGCGGTTAAGTAAAATTTTACAGAGGTCGGGGCTTATTGTACTGCAACGATAATATTTTTCCGTTGGAAGGCAAACCATAGAGCAAGGATAACATTTTTCCTTTCCTAAGACAAATCATACATCAACAACAACATTTTTTCTGTCCAAAAACTATTAATCATACATCAACGAAAACGTTATTTTTTCTTTTAAGGACAAGTCATGATGCAACAAAACATTTTTTCTGTTCCGAAGACAAATCATACAACGAAAACACGGTAAAGTGCCGTCTACAAAATAGCGCTACCTTTGTGACAGTGCTTCGCGCAAAATATGTTCGGAAACATTCGTGGTAATTCGGAAGCGGCGAGATTCGGCTTACAGTAAAATGTGCTGGTTATTTTTGATTAGGCTTAGGCTTTGTTTTGCTGTTAACCGAATCTCGCCGCTTCCAAATTACCACGAACGTTTCCGAACATATTTCGCGCGAAGCGCTGTTATACAAGTAGCCCTATTTTACAGACGGCATTTTACCGTGTTTTTGTTGTATGATTTGTCTTCGGAACGGAAAAAATGTTACTGTTGCAGCTTGAAATGCCCTAATCTCTATAAAATTTTACTTTGCCACGTAGTAAGCAGTTGGCCCCCCATATTGTTAGTAGATTTTGTTTTCATTTGATTTAAGATTAAATGTTTTGGTTTGACGCGCACTTAATTTACTCAAGTCCCTGCTGGGAAAGACGCAGTAAAAAACTAAACAAAGGACAACTCGCAAGGAGGAGTCTTGGCAGGATTAACGAAATTCACGTTCCGTGGCATAGGCGATGGCCTAGATTGCCGCGAGAAACGAAGAAAATATGTCTGGGGAACAAATAGATGATGCTGTTATAGGCGATTTTACGTGAATCCTCTCAGACCCTAGCTCTGTCCGAGCCAAACTGTCTTTTATATCTTTTACTATCAAGCTACAGTAATCCCCGGACACTCATTTCGTTTGGTAAAACACGTAGCTGATGAGTTGGCTAGGCCGGGTGCGCTATTTCTGCCTCCTGCAGTCCCTTGTAGTCTCTCCTTACCTTTCGTATCCAATGTACTCTTTGCTCCACGTACTGTCTCTTCTAAATTATTCGACACATAGATCCCCTCGGTCTTCACTGAGAAATTTGTGCTTCCTCCTAGCGCTCGCTGTATTCTCTCTCGCCTTTGCTGCAACTGATGCAGTCACCTTCTGACTTCTTATCTCGCTAGAATTAGCGGAATTGATAATCCTTCATGCAGCACCTGCTGTCATCTGGCCTAGAACATCTCTCATCTCATTCTGCACTGTCTAGCTGCGGACTCTGCCACGCTCGCTTTTTGACGCATCTCTACGACCTCTGGTTCAAGCCCTGTGGAATTGCCGGGCTTTAGGGGCTCCATAGTCTTCCGTCATGCTCTGTCCCTTGGAAGGGGTCGAATAACAACGATTGACGTGGAGGGCGAACTTTAATGCATGAAAAAAGACTAGAATTGTGTCGGAATCAAGCGATGTGGGACTTCATAAACGAATTGCCGTTATAACCGCAGCCATTATAGACAAATTCTACTGTATTTCATGTTACAATTGTTTTATTTATATTTAAGCTCCGTTTGATATCCGTGGGTTGCTATTTGAATAAGTTTGAATGCACAATCCGTATGCATGCATAGCTCTTGTCCAATTTCTCACATTTCCCAATATTCTAAACGAAACTCATTGAAAGAGATTTTCTTCAGTGATCGACTTGAACCATACCTTTTTTTAATGCATTTTGAGCTTTTTTAACAGTCGCTAAACCATTTTCCATTTGTTTGGATGTAAAAGGTCTGTCTGTAATGTCAAACTACTTCACATAGAATATAATGCAGTAGGGTCATGCTTTTAAGAGTCGTGGCGTTTTTACTTTATTCGCTCAGTTCAGCATCTTTTTTTTTAACAGGAGTCGTCGTTCGGCATCTAGGTCTCGTTCTAGATCTCCGAGAAGGAGAAAACGTAACTCCAGAAGTTACTCTCGATCAAGGAGTAGGAGTCGTCGGCGAAGCAGATATCGCAGTCGCTCACGGTGAGTGCTACTCTACTTGTTTTGCCGGTATGGTGTTACTGTCCAGTTTTTATCGCTCGTTTCCATCAGCATGATGAAACGTGGTTTGTTTTATTATGACAAATGTGCGCTACGCTCGGAAGCACCGAGTCCGTGCTTCCACACATGAAACCAACAAATATTGCTTTTTATTATGTTAGAACTTTAGCTAGTGGACAAAAGCTATCACTATGATTAAAATTCCTTATGCAAAATGTTCTGGAATTTTTGTTCTTCTAAGTGCTACAAAGAAAGAGATTTTTTTGGTTAGTCTAGTAGTAGTAGTGATTCAGTTTTTATCCGGTGTTCTCCTTTAGCAGAGATGGCCGGATTTACCCTATTCCTTCTGCAATTGCTCGCACTCCGTCCCTCCACTTGTCTCGTCTCAGGGCATCCTTTTTTTCAAACCAATCTTCTCTGTCTCCTCTTCCACCTGCTTCTTCCAGGTCTTCCTCGGTCGTCCTCACTTTCTCTTGCCACTCACTTCGAGATGCAGAGCAACCCTCAAAACACTATCGTCATCCCTCCTCAGAACATGTCCATACCATCTAACTCCATTTGCTGTTGCTAACCGGTCTACAGTTTCCTTCAACCCCAACATATCCATCTGTTCTTTAGTCGTCTTCCTGTTTACCACTTTCTGACTACACATGGCTCTCACCATAGCTCTCTCCGTTCTACTCAAGATTGCTTTTTCATTTTCTTTTAGACACCATGTCTCACTTCCATACAGTATTGCTGATCTTACACAACAACGATAGACTTTACCTTTCATCTTCAGAGGAAACCTATTTCCAAGCAACAATTCTCCACATTCCCTGAATCTTACCCAACCGATTCTTACTCTTGCTGTAACTGCCGCTTCACAACCACCACTAGCATTTAGTCTGTCTCCCAAATAACAAAATGCATTCACTGTCTCCACTTCATTGCACAACTGGTTAGTCTAATTTTCAAAACGTCATTAACAGGCTTATTGACTATTGTTTTTAAGTAAGTTGTTTGAAGTTTGATTGTTGGCTTAAATCGGCAGAGTCCATTCTCTGTTGGTGCGTTGTTCTTGCCAGATTCGCCCAACAGAGGCGCTAATCTCATGACAAGTTTCCCCAGACCTACTTTGGAGTTACCGAGATTCAGGTTTTCACTTCCATTGGTTGAAATTGCTTTTAATAAATTTCCTGCTTGCTTCAATAATAATAAATAAGGCAAAACAGTAGGCAAATCTAAGTAAGATGGTGTTTATTTCGACTCTATTTCATACCTGTAATAGCAAAGAGAGTGCTTCAAATGTGCATTTTATTCATTGGGAATCTTTAGCAGTTATTGTGACCCACCGATGTCAAAAATTGACACAAACATAAAAAGACACTCTGAAAGTTATGATTTTACCTGCCGAAACTGACCGTGCTTTGTTGGCTAAGTCAATTTCTCTTTTTTTTCTCAAGTTTCTTAGCTGACTTTATGACTGCTTTTTTTTATCTGACTCTGTTATTACCGGCGCCATATAACTGCGCGTTAGTCTACCAAATTACGTTGCATGCCGGCAATATTAGTTGTTGATCTTAGCGTGTCTGTTTGAAATCAAGAGATTGTTCAAAATTTAGAAGGGTGAATAGCGCTCACCCAACATGTGGTTAAGAGGCGATGTTTGGCGACCGTCGCAGTTTACCTTGTTGGTGGTAGAACTACCGGATTGCCAATTTGAGTTCATTTGTGGTGCGAAATGGATTGTGTGATTTACCCCAGCCTATTCTTGATTAGGTTTGCGGTGTGAAAACCAGTTTCATGCCATGCCTCCATTACAAAGAAAGCATGGCGTGAATTCGTGCTGTGCCTTTTTCCCCCAGAAGAGAAGGAAACACCACAACGTGGCTTTCACGTTGCGGTTTGTTTGCAAAAATAACTCTATTGCAATCGTGAGTTTGAAGGTTCAGCTTCTGCGTGTTTTCTCTGTTGTGTTATTGCATTAGGCATTTTTCGGCGCTTTTCCCCAGCTTAATTGCAGTGCTTGTAGCGGACTAGCACTGCGTCATCTTTGTGTTTCTCTTTAGAACATTTTTCGGTGATGAACAAAAATTTTAGTAAGGTAGCCACAAAATTTCATTTTGAGCATTTCAAACAGTGTTGTGGTGTGTTGCCAAATAATGAAATAAACACCAATAGTAGATGTCTTAAAAATGAAGGCAATATTGGCCAGGGCCGTTGCCAGAAAATACGTTTTGAGAGAGAGAGATCCAGTTTTTTAAATCCAGTTTTGTCTGCGTTAACGCTGGTGGCCAGATTCATCTTTTGCTGCTCGATAGTTCGTAAACACCATTACGCCACTTCACTCTGTCAATAGTATCCTCCCTTTTCAGTCCAATCTGATTGACATGCTCCTCCACTTGTTTCTTCCACGTCATATTTGGCCACCCATGTCCTCTTCTTCCCACCACTTCAAAATCTAACGCTCTTCTCAAAACATCACCATTATCCCTTCTCAAAACATGCCCATACCATCGCACTCCACTCACCCTGGCTAGTCCATCCAAAGTATCCTTTAAACCCAGCAAACTCATAAATTATTGGCTGCTTTTCTCAATGATCTTAGCTCCACACATTACTCTCATCATGGCTTTTTCAGTTTTTCTCAAAATTGCCATCTCATTCTCCCTTAGACACCATGTCTCGCTTGCATTCAGCATTGCTGATCTTATGCAACTCTGATAAATCCTTTCACTTTTAAAGAAAACTTTCTGCCATAAAGTAACTTCCCACATTTTCTAAATTTTATCCATGTAATTCTCGTTCTTGCTGTTACTGTTGTTCACTTCCACCACTGGCGTTCAACCTGTCCCCCAAATAACAAAAGCTCTTCACAAGGTCAACCTGGTCAAAAAATGATAATTCTTCATCTTGTGCCACAATTCCTTCCTTTGTATAAACACATACACTCGTGAACAAAAAAAATGGGCCAAGATTATAAACTCTCCCCCAAAAAAAATTGGTATAGTGGGTAAAAAAAAAAAATTTGGTGCATAAAAAATATGATGTGTTGCTAAATACCGGTCTCATTTGAAAGCTTGAAAAATTTGCTTTCCAGCAATATACAACTTTAATTAGTCTAGGCTAAGCGATTTATGATATTTACTGATCAAAAATGAGGACAGTACAACATATCAGTTCAAAACTCCCCCAAAATTTTGGACCTACCTTTTCCAAATTGGAATTTTTAGAAAAACTGCACCCTTTAAAAGATAAAATAAATTGCAAATATTTCACCTCTAAAGTCGTGATTTTGTATCAAGTTTCCAAAGAGATAAAAGCTAATATACAAGTTTTAAAACTGACAGAAGTTTGGCTTCTTTAAATCAAAATTTGCTGTATACCTCTTGTTTTTCAACGAATGGGATAGGTGTAAAAAAGCTTCTGTTTCATTGTTAGTGACAACATATTCTATTTAAACTTGATATTTTGTGAATCTTGAAGAAATTTCCTTTTCAAAAATACATAATGTTACATGGTTTAGGCCAACCTGTAACAGATAATGACTGATCAAATTTTAGGTACTAAATTTAACTAACAGAATTTAGTACCGGTCAATAAATAGGTCATGTGCCTCAGAAAGTTGCAATTGAAAAAAACCTAGGATTTTACGTAAATTTTGACTGATATACCTTGAAAGCTTATTTCCTTGGCATCATCTAGCGACCATTTCTAAAAAATTGGTACAAAAATAAAATCTAAAGTTATCTTTGAGGTAAGGGTACTTAAATTTCGAAGACAACTCAACACCTATTGGGGGTAATTTGCTAATTTGCATATTCAAAAAAATTTTTTTACATTTGAAATGTTTCAAGAAATGGAAATATATTGTATTGCCGTAATTTTTTTTCATTTTTCAAAGGCAATATATAAAATTAAACTTTTTGTTCAAAAAATGATTATATGCTCGATTGGCTCATTTTTTTGTTCACAAGTGTAGTTCACAAGCAGAATTTTTTGCCGGAGTTGAAGTCACCCTTTTCATTTTCGCGCATCTGCATTGCACCCATTTACCACACTTTACCAAATTTGCCATCACCCTCTTGCCGACTTGGTACATGGATCAACTTTACTCTTTAGTACCTCACCTTTTGAACCGCTCACGATTACTTTGGTTTTCTTGAGTTTCACCTTCAGCCCCTTGCTTTCAAACGCCTTTTTCCATTTTAAAAACTTCTCTTTCAAATTCGTCATACTCATTAAAAACCAAGTCATCCGCCTACAAAATTTCATTCATCAATCCTTCTCTTGCATTCTCCGAGATTACATCCACTGCAATTGTAAAAAGCAGTGGCGACAACACAGATCCTTGATGTACACCAACATGTACCAAGAATTCCTGTGATAACTCAGATCCCACTCGAACTTTTGTTTTTGTCCCGTGATAGACTCATCACCGCTCTTACGATTACTTCTGTCAAACCTTTCTTTCTCCTCGCCCACTCCATCACCTTGGAACTTTATCAAATGCCTTCTCAATATCCACAAAACACATGAACAACTTTTTCTTCTTATCCCTATATTTCTCTTGCATTCTTCGCACTACAAACAATGCATCTGTCGTTCCTCTTCCAGGCATAAAACTAAATTGCATTGAATCAATATTTACTAATTCTCGAATTCTTCTCTCCAGCACTCTCTCAACGATCTTCATGGCGTGCTCTAACAGCTTTACTCCTCTGTAAGTATTGCAGTTTCTTACATCTCTCTTTCCCTTGAAAATTGTTACCAGCACGCTTGTTTGCCATATATCTGGCATTCCTTTCCCGTCTAACACGCGTTGGCAAAGTTTCACCATCACACTAACCCCTACTTCTCCACTAGCAGATATCATCTCTGCACATACCTCAGAGGGGCCAGGTGCCTTTCATGGTTTCACCACTTTTATTGCTATCGCCATTTCTTCTCGGGTAACATTTTTAACTACCATACTAGTTTCTGTCACGTGGTCCCAATCATTCTCTTTATTCATAATGTCTTACATGTGATTATTCCATATTCTTTTTCTGCCTTTTTCACTGAAACCTAACCTTCCGTCTTCTCGTGCATCTACCTGCTTCAATATCTTTTCCATCTTTTTTCTTGATCTTCACCAGTGTAAAAATAATATTTGGTTTTTTGTTCAATTTTGTTAACTCTTTTTCAGCTTCTTTCCACATAGAATTAGCAACCACTTTGTTCGATTTTTGATATTCTTATATTTAGCCTTGTTTTCGTCTGATCGATTTTTGCCTATCTTCTTATATGCCACTTTCTTTTGTTGTACTGCTTCCTTCACTTCTTCATTCCACCACTATGTATCCCCATGGTTTTTTCTATCTTTCTTCTTTCCACATACTTCATCGCAAGCTTGCAGCATGCTATGTTAAAAAGTATTCCATAGATTGGGAGCATCAACATCAACCAATTCCCTAACTCTTTTGAAATTTTGTTTTCCTTTAACTTCCAAACCCTCCTTCTAAAAGTTTGTTCGTTCTTCACTACTTTCTTCAACTTTCTTTTGTCTATGTCTGTTACCACCAGCCGATGTTGCAATTCCCAGGGGATGGCTTTCACGTCTTTTAAATGCTCTCTATTGTTTTTACCAACCAATACAAAATCAATCTCAGTTTCATTTTCACCCATACCGTTTGTTATTTTTCTCTGCTCCTTTTCAAACCATGTATTTGCCACGCACAACTCCTTTTCATTGCAAAACTCGAGCAGTCTTCTTCCCTCAGCATTTCTTTTGCCAATTCCATACCCACCATGCACACCTTCAAAACCATCAATCCGTCTCCCAACATGTCCGTAAAAGTTCCCCATACCAAGAACCACTTAATTAGAGTTTTGCTAATCCCACTCACTTGCCATGTCATTATGAAATTGATCTTTCTCGCACCCTGATCTTCCAACCTGGGGAGCATATGCACATATAACTCTTATAACTTCCTCCTGAAAAGCCAGCACCATTGCCATCACTCTGTCACTTTTCTCCGGACTTTTACGATCTTTTCGCAAAGTTCTTCCTTCACTAAAATTCAAACACCTCTCATTCCATTTTTATTTCCAGACCACTACAACTTATATCTCCTACCTCTGCAACCAACAAATTGAGCTCCTTGCCCTCTCCATCTACTTCCTGTAGACAGCACATATCCACTTCTCTCTTAGCTGTTCACACACTTCCGTACCTCTTCCACAAAAACTTCCAACTTCCAAATCTTACTTCAGATTTCTGTAACCCGGAGATTCTTCGCACCCCTGCCCATTTAAGAGCTGCTGGGGACTGGGGGCCAATTCTTTAACACATTCTTTTATGAGGTAATTTTTGGTGCTTTGTTTTTTTACGGAGAGCATGCTCTTGCTTACCTCCAACCTCAGTTTTTAGACATGAAAGGTCCCCAACCTTAGTTAACATAAGCTGGTACCCAAAAGTCGCCTCTTACGACATGCTGGGTGAACAGCCTCACTATTCTATCCTCGGTGAATCACGGGAAACAAATTTTCCAAAAATCATTGATACTTTGAAAAAGAAAATTTGACAGAATTCATTTGTATTGCACACTCATTCTTCAATTATGGTATTTTATTGGCCTGATTTCCGTCTTTAATTTGAGGTAAACTTTACATCCTAAATTTATTAAAATCAAAGCGACTTATTTTATCCAAAATTAACATTAGATTAGTAAAATTCAAAATATAAACTAGAAATCGTAAAAGTTTTCACACTAAAGTAGCTTAATGTAGTTGGGTCCAAGAATTGCAGAGGATGCTGTGGCCTCTTCCTGGCTATGCCGAAGGTAGTTCCTGAGTTAGTGTTTTGGCCATAATGGCGTGGTTACTAGTTTTGTTAAATTGCTATTCAATAGTACAGCATAACGTTTTATTACCATACTCTAGAAAAGTACAAGTTTTACTGTAGAAGTAGCACTACTGCATTTGCAGTAGAAAGCTGCACAATTTAATGTAAAATACCGCCCCTTCTTTAAAGCTATTTCAGTCGAATGTGTTGCAAGTTTCACAGAGAAAAATCAGGTGTCAGCAACCCTGACGACTTTGAATTTGGTCTCAATGCGAGTTCTGTGTAGGACTGAGCTATTTTCACGGTGTCGTTTGTGCATACAGTTCTCGTTCTGCCTCTCGTGATCGACGACGACGTTCGAGAAGTTACAGCAGATCTCCGCGCAGAGACCGTAGTCCCGACAGTGATCGTCGAAAGAATGGAGACCGAAGCGTATCGAGATCAATTTCTCGATCGGTATCACGTTAAGTCGTCTTCAAAGTGCTCAAAAAGCGCATGTTGTTACTTACGGATTTGATGACCTAGTATTTTCCACTGAAGCGAGCACAAGACTATTTACACCTTTTTCTTACGCCAGATTATGTCGTTTTAAGAATCTTACATCAAACTTCATATGCTGGGTCAGCAATTGTATATAGTTCATTGTGTGAAAAAACTTGTGTTTTAGTTGGTCTTTGATAATAAACGATTGGATTTTTAACAATTTGTTCGCTTAACTGGAAAACTTATAATAAATTTAGGCGCACAGCTTAGAGAACTAAAATAGCCTAATAGTGTAGAAGAGTAGTAAATACAGGAATCATCGACCCTAAAGCAACTAGGGCCTTCCATTTTTTTGTTTACCACTTTCAAAGAAAAGCTTAACACATTATCTAAATTCTCTAATTGGTGACTCCGTGTTGTCGTTGTTACTTGACCCCTTCCGAGGGATAGAGCATGGCGGAAGATCATAGACTTACCTCTGGTCCAGGCAGTTCCCAAGGGCCTGAACCAGAGGTAGAGATGCAGAGTCGCCAAAAAGCGAGCGGCACGAAGAGTCCGTAGCTGGACAGTGCACAATGAGATGAGAGATGTCCGCAGGCGCTGCAAAAAGAATTCTCGATTCTGCCTATTCTAGTAAGATAAAGAGTTTAGCAGGAAGCTGTGTCCGTTGCAGCGAAGACGAGAGAGGCCACAGCGAGCGTGACGAGGGAACACAAATTCCTCAGTGAATACCCAGGGGACTTGTGGGTCAAAGAATTTAAAAGAGACGTTATGTCTCCAGTCCCGAGAAAAGCCAAGTGTGGATACCAGAGGTAAAAAGAGAGACTACAATCGATTGCAGAGGGCACGAGTAGCGCTCCTCGTCTGACCAACTCATCACCCGCGTTGTTTTTCGAAAGAAATGAGTGTCCGCGAACCCATTGTAGCCTGGTAGTAAAGGAGGGGACTAAGGACAGCTCCCGCCAGAGAGATTGAAGTAGAAGGAAAGACGGAGGAGAGGACAGAATGATAAGAACAGAGCGAGAGAAGAAAAATGGCAGACTTGTTGATGTTGCCCAGACCAGTGGAGAGATTGTAGAATGGCGCAGGCTTCAGCAGAAAAACTTGGAACAAACTGGGCTTGCTGAATGGGAAAGGGTAAACTCAGTGCAACCAAGTGAGCAGTTGGTGAGGACACCAGAGCCACATTAGTGAAAAGGAACAGAACCATTTGGCCAAATCACCAGATCGTGTGGTGGGAGAGAGCCTTTGTGAGGAAAGCTGCACCTTTGCAAGAAAGAAGGAGATCAGAGCATGGCGAGGAAAAGGTAGACTCTACAGTGAAAAAAGTCAGATTCCAGAGAGGAGAGGGAGGCAAGCAAAGAGAGCCTCTAGAAGATATTGTGAGTGGACGAAAAAGCTCTCTAAGAGGATCTGGAAGCTTTTTGGCCAAGACAGGCCAAATCTAAAATGGGAGGAGGTTGCAAAACGAAGAACCCGCTCATTAGATGACAGAGCGAAATGAGTCAGAGTGGCTCGTAGGGGAGGAAGAGAAGCCTCAGAGAGCAGAACTAGGATAGGGGAAGACAAGTGGCAGCCGGAGATTGTTTGACTAGCCGCTCGGTTAAGGCATTCCAATTTAATAGTGTTGGTAACGCTAAGAAAAGGAAACCATCCGAGTGAAGCGTAAGTGAGAAGGCGCCAAAGAAAGGCTATATACAATAGAGAGAAAGGCCCCATGAGGAAGCAGAGATACAGAGTGTGAGAGGAGGGAAGAACTTGGCCTTCAGCGAAGATACATGTTTAGAAAAGGAAATAGTGCGGTCGAAGGTGACCCCAACGAGTGGGATTGAAGCACATTGGGAGTTGGAGTGGAGTGGGATCGAAGCACATTGGGAGTTGAGTAAGAGGAAGTGTGGGTTGAGATTGGCTTGGTGGGGATCCACTGAGAAAAAAGAGGCCTCACATTTGCTCGGATTGAGAGGAAGACACCGATACTCAGACCAGCGCTCCAGTCGAATCAGAGCTCCTTGAGTGGTTTCCACCGCAGCAGGAACCGAAGGAGAAAAGGACCAAATGGCCGGGTCGTCAGCATAAAGAGAGCAGTAGACGGAAGAAGGTAGAGAAACAGGGAGATCATTGATGAAAAGAGAGAAAAGTACAGAGCCAACAACTGATCCTTGCGGAACGCTGCAATCAACTGCATTTCTTGTATTTTACGCAGCGGGGATACGGAGATAAATTTTGCTTTGTTGTTCTGGTCGATTGACCTAATTTCAAAGAAATCATTTCGGTAAATATTTATTTTAGTTTAAAAATCAAACAATATTTTCAGTTGAACTGTTTGTAATTATCATTGCTGTGATTTTTGAAAAATAAAGCAAAAAACTAAAAAATAAATGCGGTATGCCAAAAAGAAAATCAAAGTTTACTGAAGAACTTCAACAGAAGTGTACATTTTTTAGAAAAGGACGAGATGAGTTCCAAGCAGATTGCATTACTTGTGGCTACGGAACTTTTGTTTCTGTAGCAAATAAAGGCAAACTTAGCCTAGACATGCATGTAGACAGTTCAAAGCATAAAAAAGCTGTCCAATTTACATTTTTTTGTTCATTGGCACAATAAATTTAAAAAATAAACTGCTGTATTTGTACTAATTATGAAAAGCGGTCAAGTTTCCCACAAATGTCCAGAAAAATTTTCCCAGCCTTGCAGAACAACTTGTAGGGCTGATGATCATTATTATCAAAAAATGTCTTCCTTTTTGCTAATGAAAATATGGTCACCCTAATGGAATGGAATTTTGACTGCTACAGAAGCGAACGATGTTATTGATGATCCAGCATTGTCAAGACCACGAAAAGTTCTCCAACGGCTTGATGAATCTTCAAATGCCTTCTTTTACGCCGAGACCAAAGATAATCATAGACAGTTATATTACGAAGTGCTGGATTCCGCAATTTCTGGGTTAAGTGATCGTTTTGAGCCAGATGCTACAGCTGTTCATTTAACAAATATAGAAAACTTTCTTATTGGCCAACGTGAAGTTCTGACTATATTGCTCGCACTTACAAAGACGATGTTAATCGGCCGTGATTGTCTTTGGATAGAAATCTACTCATTGGCCGAGCGATGTCAACAGGACAACCGTTGGAGAGCTTTAATGATGTAGTAGAACTCCTAAAACGTAAAGAAGTTCTTCGTGAACAGGTACCGGTGTTGACCTATCTTATCAAAATTATGCTCACGCTGCCGGCATCTACATGTACTGCTGAAAGGTCATTTTTCGGCTTACGACGTTTAAAAAGTTTTTTGCGATCGGGAATAAAACAGCAGCGGTTTAATTCTGTGGCAATCATGGATGTTCATATGAAAGAAACCACAGCCTTGTCGATGACTGCACTTATTGACGATTTTGTCTGTCGAATCTGTTCGGAAAAACACTTTTTACTCAACCTAGTTGTGACCTGACGGGCTGGAAATACATTGTTTTATTCGCATTTTTTCGCCTTCAATTTATTTTCTTAATTCGTTAACAATTGATAAACAAGTTCAACCTAACTGCGATGGCTTTTGTGAAAAAGTTAACAAATTCAATCAAGTTAAAAGCTAGGTTTATTCACCGGAATAAAGTATAGAAAAAGAACTAATCTTGTTTTGTGACAGATCATCACAACCAGACTGCGATCGTCATAACATAAAAACCATCGTACACAGACTGCGGAATACGGAAAAAGGGAGACATGTCCCCTCAGTAAAAGCAAAGTACCCCAGTGTCTCCTTGCAATAATTTGATTTTTTTAAGTAAAACCACTTCCCTCAATGATTCATTTGTGCATTAAGAAACTTTGGTAAACAGCGATATGTCCTGTTATTTTTTACATCACTTTTTGCAAAAAAGCCAAAATTACAAAAATTTAGTGTTGATCATGATAAATGACTTTTTGGGTTTTTACTTTTATTTTAGGGGTGAATTTAGGCCCACAAGTTTCAGCGTAGACCTGAAGGAAACAACCATTTTTTAGAGATCACATTTGATTTCGGGTAAGAATTTCAATTTCTTGGGAGGCATTGGCGTAAAAGTAGGGAGGTTGATGTGCTGCAGATCCCCCATACTGTTATCGGCTCCATGAGAATAATGCCAGACCCAATTTCCTACTTTTCAAAAAGTTGATTCCAACCAAGATCTCGTGACTTGCAATGCAAAACAGTCTTTTTTCCGTCAGCCCCCCATAGAATACAAAGTGTTACGCCTATGGTTGTAATAGCTCTAACAAATGAAGGTTACTCCTGGTTCATTGTAGGGACAAGATGGTGAATTCACCCAACAAGCGTGACGTAAAATGCCAGGTTTTGAAGTGAACTCGACAGTCTGGATTTGTTATTTAGAAAATTTGTTTTTGATCGAATTTTTCAACTTAGACATTTCAAGCCCAGTGGCGTTGCTAGAGAGGGGAGCAAGGGGGACAACTATCCCTGGATGTAGAGTCAGGTGGTGTCAAATTGATTTTATATTTAATGTAACAACGTACAGGATAAAAAATCAGTTGAGTAATTAATTCTATAGAATTATTTTTTGAAGATATTTAAGAAAATGAAACTACTAGAACAGAAAAAATTAAGTGGGGCAGTGGGAAGAAAACGACGAAAGATCCGTGTTGAGAGAAGTCAAGCAAAATCATTTATCATTTTTAAATAGCGGGAAAGATTCTCAATCATCGACATCAAAATCAGTACTGGATGCTTCTACGAAAAGGCTTGAACAAAAAGACAGAAGAAAGATTCAGCAATGAAGCCGTTTGAAGACAACCAGATTTCTACCAAGCTTCATCAATGTGTGACAAAATTTGGATGATAATTTACCTCCTCCAGTTCAACATGGCAAGCCAAAAATCCCAAAATGTACCGCTACTAAAATTGCAGCTCATGTGATAGAACAGAGCTACTCAACTAATTTTGACGGTAGTCCAGTTTGATAGGTTTAGTACTTCCAGAGGTCCAGGAAAATTTTTGACTTACAATGACAAAAATGAAACCCCCATTATTAGTAACCACAAAAAAATACTTGGATTTTCTCTTAGTCTGCACACTCTACACTAATCATCGAAATCAAAAATAAAATGAACTTAGTGTAGGTTATTCTGCCAATTTTGTGAAAAATGCGCATTTCTTATTTTTTTCTGAAATTCTGAAAGTTCTGAAAACTTGGTCCAAAGAAGAAATAGCAAACCAAAGGCGGTGATGGGGCGTTAGGTCTTCGTACCATACAGTTGGCTATTGCGTGCAGCAGTAAGTTCTGCCAATACAATGCTTGATTTATTGATTTCTTCAAAACGGTGTTCAACGTCAAAGGTTAGTTTAACCCCTAAACTGTAATTACGGGTCTGGGAGGCCAGGTAAGAGAGAAAACTTGCATAACTTTTTTGTATGTTGGTGCTGAAAGCTGTTGCTCCTGAAATGCCTCAAATAGTTTCTACTGCAAAGCTCAAAACCAGAGTTCAGATTAAGAAATCAAAAAAAATTAAGAACACGAAAAAATGATGCGCCTAAAATTATAATTATGGGCCTCCCAGGCCCGATTGTAAGCTACTGTAAGCAAAACTTTAGAATTCGATCTACATTCGATCTATATGTACCCGGCCTCTTAGGCCCGTAATCACTGTTTGTGTAACAAAACAGTACCGGCACTGGGAAATAAGCTTTTTCCTGTTTTTCATACTGATCGTGTTGTTTGTTAGTTCTTTTAAGGTGCTGTTAGCCAATGCTAAGGATCCCGAAAATTTTTGCTATTTTGTTTGAAAATAACTTAGTAGTGAGAACAGGTTAACAAAGTTTAGTAAAATGGGCATGGGCTTTTTCGCAACCCGTGGCGGCACCTACTGTTTCTCATCCTGAATTTGAAATCCAGTTTCAATACTCCAAAGGTACCGTAAAATGGGGTGAATAGGGACACTTTTGACGGTTTTTAATCTATAAAATTTTTTTCCGAATAAATTTTACAATCTGCGTTAGTTGATTTTGTGGCCACATTACTAGATTCTCTGCAAAAAAATTTAGTTTGTCTCTAATACTTATCAATCTCGTCACAGGTTATAAAAACTGCAGTCCCTATTCACCCCTCATTTGGGGGTGAATAGGGACATAATGCAAATGTCACATGAAATCCCTATTCAGTCTTACTATGGGGTGAATAGAGACATTGATAGAAGCATATATATGGGTGCTTCTTGATAAAATGATACTGTGAGTGAAGCTAACGCTTCATCAAGAACGAATTAGTGAAATAAAACAAATGAATGAGGCCAGCAATGCACTCTACTAACCGAAGACAGTGACCCTGTTTCGACCTATCAAGTCTCTTCAGTGCAGAGTGGGACGGTAAAAAACAAAAAGCAATTTGATTTTCCTCGCATTTTTGTATGATTTCTGCAGAAAGATGCGAACTCAAATTGTCCCCCACTAACACCTTTTTGCCTCGGAGTGGTTTCAAATAAGGGAGAGCGACGCTCATAAACCAATCCTCAAAACATCGCAAATCAAACCAACCAGATTAGCTGCGATTGTACCTCGCGCCTTGTTGGTCTCCAAGAATCCTCGTATCGCACATGTTTGTGGCTTTATACACAGCATACGGTAGTAGTAACAATCCATCAACGCATCCAGCATACACTATTGAAGTTGCTGATTTAGTGGAGTTCATTACACGCTCCTGGTGTTTTAAGCCTCGTTTTGCAACGACTTTTTTTCTTCCTGGATTATCGCAAAGGTTGGTTTCATCATAATTCATGATGTTACCAGGTGGAACATCTTTCAAAGTATTCCTGAGGTTATCAAAAAAGTCATTAACGACTTTTGGGGAAATCGTAGCTCTTGATCTTTTAATATTTTGGCACATTCTACGAGCCAGAAGATGCTTGGTTCGGTTTAGAAAGAAATGAATCCAATCCCTTCCTGGCATATTATTTTTAAAACATTTGTGCTGAATGCCTCTCCTGTCTAAGTAAGCTTTAACGATGCAGTGCGAATCAAATTTATCCATAGGATAGCCATATAGCGCACAAAGTACAAGATGCTCAACAAGGTGTTTCAAGACGCTCTCCAAGGCAAGCTGCCCTCCTTGTCGCTTGATATCTTTCTTCTTATAATGCCTTTCCAATACACTTCGTGGAATTTTAAACATGTTTTCTGCCTTCCTGTAGGGAAGTCCTATTTCTATAGCCTTTGCCATAACTTCCTTATCGTATTTTCTGTACCGCCTGGCTCCCGGTTTTGGTTTACAATTTCTTGGCATAGCGTCCCGATTCACCCCCAAAAACTTTCAAAAACAGCTCGAAAAAATAAAATAAATATTTTTCAGAAAGTAGATTTCAAATATGTTTTTGTGTGGCTTTAAGACGTGTGCAATAAACAACTTAAAAAAGTGCAAGGGTCAAGAGAGCTAGCTTAACTATAATTAGATTTACAGAAACAAAGTTTTGACCACCAAAAAAATTTACCAAAAAACACACCAAGTTTTATCCTCTGCACCTGCAGTTATGAAAATCTATTCAAAATGACAAATATCAATGATTACTTATTTCAACTAGATGCACCTGCAAGTCAATTATCAGTTTAAAAAAAAAATTATAACATAGATTTTTTCAAGACACAAACAAATTTTTATGTTTTGTCCCTATTTACCCCCATTTTACGGTACGGATTCCGACCGCGATCCACCAGTTGAGTAGCCCTGTGATTGAACATCAACACTGAGGATATCTAAGTTTGTTTGCAATACAACTAGGAAGAAAGAAAGGTGGGCTGAATCGACCTTGTTGGTATATTGCCTTGCGCAAAGCGCAGCCTTTTGTTTTTTCTGTCGGCTTTTGCATCAAAAGATGCAGTCAGCAACTGTTCTTCTCCGGAAACTCAAAATAGCTTTCATGGCTGGAAAAATCAGAAAAAATTCCGAATGCATCGGGATTATTTTACAATATGGAAAGAAACTTTTACAACGAGATTAAAGAAAGAATGTTTAATAGACGCAGAGGTTCAAAAGCAAATTGCTAAGAAAAGGAAAAATAGTGAGCAGTACTTACGAGGGTGTGATGCAGCACAAAATATTTGGCCGAAAAAATTTTAGCCCTGAGAGATCACAGAGAAATTAGAACCGAAACCGACAAACAAAACTGCAAAAAAGCTGAAAATTTTGTAGAATTCCTAAAGATTGTGGCCGAATTTGGTCCAATTGTGAACTATTATACTGTACCTTATTCAGGATATATAACAAAATTCAGGATCAACTACATACTTTTAATCACAAATACAAAATAGGTACATCCAGCTGTTGGTATGTACTGTCAAAGAAAAACTTCTGTATGACATCCACATAGCAAAATTCTACGGAATAATGTTTGATTCAACCCCTGATGCTGCTCACCGAAAAAAATGTCAGAGATCATAAAATACGTAGATATATACTAGGAGGAAAAAGCTAAAGTTATAAAAGAGTCTTTCTTGCGATTAATTCACGTGCATAAAAAAGATGCAGCTAGTATCGTAGACGTAATGGTGCAACAATTGAGGATGAATAATTTACTTTTTCAATATTGACAATCACAGTACGTTTTGGAACAATGCCTTTGCAATAACTGGCTACAAATCAGGAGTGCCACATAGACTTGCTACTGTTAATTAAAAAGCCATTTGTAAACTGTAATAACCACACACTTAATTTAGTTGCTGTTCATGCCGTTAGTCATGAGGTAGCGTAGGTAATACCTACAGTACTGTGCAAGCTGTCTATGTTTATTTTTCTCAGTCAGCTCTTCCATAAAAGAGACTAAAAACTAATCTTGGTAAAGCCAGAGACTCGTCGAAGTGCCAGAGTAAAAGTTGTTAAACTCATAGATTGTCAACTGGAACGCGTGATAGAGCGATTGGAAGATATTCAGTGTCAGAAAGCGATATAAGTTAATTGTTAGCTTATGTCGGATTTTAATATTTGAGTTTTTGGTCCTTCTTTGGTTCTGGTATACTATTTTTGCTAAGATTAACCGGGATTAGAAAAGGCTTCAGAACCTTACCATGACTTCACTAGATATTCAGGATTTACAAGAGTTTGTCTGAGAAAACGATAATTTCAAAGAAACTGCAAGAAGCGAATTGTATTGCTATGTTTTGGACGGTATGTCCGCACTCGCTTGGGAGTTGCTATTTCCTAGGATGCAAGGAATTGTGCAGTATTTGTGACATCCAAGATGAGAGACAAAAGAAGAAAATACCTGGAGAAACTGCAGAGGATGTAGGGCCCACAGCAGAATATAAAATGCTACGACTGATGAAAAGCATGGTTTGCGAAATACTCACAGAAATGGGGGGATAGATACAACAACCTGAAGAAACTGGACTTCAGCTCTGGATTTCTTTTAGTCGCAAAGGAACTAATGACTACAACTGATAAAAGCAGCTTGAAATAGAGATGCGTTTCCACGGAAAGCTGTTGCAATACTAACTTGAATGGTTTGGAGATGTTTAGTGAAATTATGGATAGCCGAATGCTACTCAAGACAAAGGTTAATGTTAAACTTGAAAAACCAGGGGACCTGCTACGTTTAATAGCGCAATATGGGAATGATGTTGTAGGAAATAAGTTCCTTAGAGCAATAACGTGCTGACTGAATCCCAATTGCTGGGAACTATGGCAGTCACAAGGAAGAAAGCATTGCAGCAATATTTTATTCCATCAATTCGCGCAAGCTGTGGCAGATAATCAAAAATCACGTCCTTCTGCCACGACGATCAACAACGAACGAGAAACATGACAGACAACCAGAACACATCCGTCCGCCACGGCGATCGACGAAGAAAGAGAGCACAATATCTCCGACCACATGGTCGGTAACAAAATCTGCACGCGACACCAGGAATTAGGTCGCTGCACACGTCTATGTAATCAGGACGTTGCACACGTCACACCAACAAAAATGACGGATAAACAACCTAATGGCGGGAAAGGCAAGCCGATCACCGAGCTACCAAGAGAAGACAAAAATATACATAATCTAGCCCTAATAAAAAAAGAAAAATAAATGTGTGTGATTTTAGACCCATACAACAATAATAAACAATACGCGTTGTAATATCACGGCTAGGTTGCCGGAAAGCCATGCAGGCTAGATTCCTGGCGTGAGGTTACATCGCCAGGCGTGCGGACTATAGGAGCACGATATACTTGAAACGGAGATAGCCGAGCGGCTACAAACCTGACGGTAGATACTTCGTCAGTTAACATTAGTTCATCAGCAAAATCATAGGGTAAAACAGCAAAGGTGCGCGAGGTGGGCGTCAAACTGGGGACGCACGAAGTTGCAAATTAGCAAACACAGCTCTTGCAGTAAACAACTAGAATCACACACATCAATGGGAGCAAGGTGCTAAGCCACTGAAAGCAAACTAATAAAAAAAATGTAAAAAAAGACAAAAAGATGTTTGGCATGGCAGCTCAATGAAGTGCGAGGTGCGACACGCTACAATGTGTTTCCAAATTTAAGAGTTGGTCTTCAGATATTGTTAATTATTGCAACATCCATTGCCAGTTGCAAGCGGTCTATTAGTAAATTAAAACTTATCCTGTCTTACCTAAGATCATCTACAGGAGAGATGCTCCGCAATGGGTTTACTGAGTGTGGAGAGGGCGGTTACTGACAGCATAAATTTTGAGAACAAACTAGATAAATTTGCAGCCGCAAAGGCAAGGAGAATATCTCTATGAAGATACATATTAAAACATTTCAAGATCATATTTCTTTTTTTGTTAACCTTCTCTTAAAAACAAATCCAGCGTCATGTTTTAACTTTATCTACGGTAATGTTACATTTGAAAAATAATTTATTTGTAAAAAATTCTGCAGTAATTTTTTATACCGGTACAGTCTTGTTTTTGTATCGTTTCCTTGATTTAGTTATTCATAAAAGCTTGGTTGTCCCACTCTTGCCTTAATTATGTTGCTCAGTTTTGTCATCCTCGCAGACTAAAAATACGACGCTGAAACGTTATTTTCATGTTCTAAAGTTCAAAATTTCTTGTAATGCATAATATGCTTTGCGGCTCACGGAGGGGGGGGGAGGGCGCAAAAACTGTCATTGTGCCCAAATGCTACAAGCACTGGCTGTGCCGCTGTTCAAGCTTGCAATATCTGAGAATTGGCCACACACAAAATTACGACCAAGAGAACCTGATTCGTGATATTTTTGAGAAATACTAAAAAGATTTCGATCCGCATACAAGTACTATTTGTGGGATATGGATCGGCTATACATGTATCTCAATACCACCTATCGTTGGGTGCACTGACTACAGTGGAATTCGATTAATAAATCCACGGTTAATAAATCCAGCCGCTTATTACATCCAATTTGCTTGGAACGGAATCGTCCCAATCCTTTCCCGTTATAAAAACTTCGGTTAATAAATCCAAGCGCCGCTTAATACATCCAGTTTACGTGCTTTATGCAGTCAAATTTTTCTTCATTATGTACTAATAAGTACAATATTGCAAAGTGACGAAACAATATTGGATTATCAGTTTCGTATGGACAAGTACGTACATGTCCTTGTGTACTGGTAGGCCTAATCAAGCAGACTAATTGAACTTTTGAACGCAGATTTTTCTGTGTCGAATAAATACTGAAAAAATACTACATTTTGTGCATTTTAGAAAACGCCTTTTATTAAAGCCGCCGCGTATTAAATCCAAAACCGGCTGTCCCGAGGTGGATTTATTAACCGAATTCCACTGTATAACTAAAGGTTAAGCAGCTTTTACCTAGACAGTAATATGTTTGTTTTTTACTTATACAATTTTTGATAAAAGCGATCTTAACTTACTCGAAACAAAAAAATGTTATCAGACTTTTAACCATCTTGTAAAAACATAATGGCATTTGGATCTTTTGCATTCCATCGAATTTTGGATCCCAAGTTAGAACGTTGTTAATTTCCAAGATTAGGCATAAGCGTATGTATAACAACTTAGTTAGGACTGGCTTAGGCGGGGCAATGGAGGTTAGGATATGTGTGTAGTTGTTTAGATTCAGACCTAACTTGAGCAAGAAAATTATAAGCTAGTTATTTAATAAATACTAAAATATCAATACTGTTGAAAAAATTGTAATGGAAAGTCTGCTTCTTCAAAGTCAACTTAGGCACATGACTAACAAGCAAGATTTCAAACTAATGACCAGTACAACCAAACAAAAAAGTAACTTTTTTGGTTGTAATTACTTCACGAATAATGAATAATAATGCATATATATGTGCTTACATTTAAATGCCACATGGAAGAATAAACCAAGTATGTTGATGTTTTATTTTTTCTGTAGTGTATAATTATAGGTAGGCTTAACATACGTCCCATTGTAGCCGAAACAGTCCCGTTTTTTCTGGCCTTGTCCTGGTCAATTGATAAAAAGTCCCGGTTTTTCATACAGTCAGCCAGCATAGCTACAACTACAGTATTCAAACGTTTGTCCTGGTACGTAGAGGCATTTTGACAATGAACTCTAGCATGATGACGATTTTGGCCAGAAGTGACACAAAAGGAGCAGCAAAGCAGGTGATGACCTTTTTTTCGAGGACACCCCCATTGTGGGTGCAATTTATTGATATGTAAGGGAAATAAGGTACATTGCATCCAAAATGGAGGTGTGCTCCAAAAGAAAAAAAAAGTCAGCACCTGTGTTGCCGCTGCTAAGTGTGTCCGGACTTGACCTCATCACCCATAGTCAGGCATGTTGTCCTCAAGCATCCCATTTTTTAATCACCAAAATGTGGTAAACCTAAATATAGGCTATGTTTGTTTACTGCTCTGATATCTTTTTTGAGCTCTTTATGAGCAAAGTAAGAATAACTTGTTGTATGTATGTATATTTCCAGCTTTGACACTTTTTTTGTCAAGCACTGTGCCAACAGCATGAGATTTACCTAAAAATCAAGTTTATCTTACTTTGGTGGTTGCAAAGTGCTCAACAATGATGCAGGAGCAGTAGCCTATATATATTTGTATGAAGTGTAATGTCTTAGTGCATAAGAACATGACGTAGAATGATGAAAATCACTACAGAATGTTTCATTGCAGAAGCTCATCAGGTGGCAATGGAAATTTTAAAATGAATCAAGCTCTGCATAAAATTGGCAGAGGGGGAAAAACTTGAGTGGCTAAAACAGTGAAATTGACAAATTTAGTAAGGCTGTACTGTACCCACCATTTAATTCTACCGAAATACAGAAATTCTGCAGACTAATCCAAACTCTTAACTGTAGTCCTAACTCCAACCTTAATATTGATCTGCAATTCTGCATAACTTTGGTGTTTCAGTTAAATGCAATTCTCTGAATTGCTTTTTGTGATTTTCCACTTTTGGTATGTTGCCACGTGATTATGCATTTGACAGTGAGAGAGAGCGACAGTGCATGTGCTGGCATGATGTCACAACTATTTCTCAAACTAGCCCTAACCCTGATTGTAATCGTAGCTCTCACATGTAATCTAACTAATTATTACGGATTTCATACATCAGGCATTTTTCACTGAAAGTTATTGCCGAGCATTTAGTCCACAGATGTTTTGTACAGTTAGCATTAGCTTTATGTAATCATAACCTTGGTCCAACCTAGCTCTCACTTACTCTTATGTTAATCCTAATTCCCACTCATTCTAACTCCAACCTTAACCCCAGCTCTAATTCCAACTCTAAAAAGATGATTTGCTTCCCCATTTATAAGTAGTAGCCATTTCCACATGTGCAGTATGAAATAGGATCTTAACTGCAAAAGCTTTGATCAACCACATGCAGTCATTATTCTGGGAGTTTGGATTTTCTTCATGGATCAAAACAGGTTGGACAAAATATTCAAAGTGTAGAATTGTCAGCAAATAACTTAGCCCAATGCTGATGCTATTCAAATTCTAATCTCAACCCCAAACGCTGATCTGCAGTGGGATTTCCCTGTTTTAGTTGAAACCAATTGTATCAAACACTGCAGATTTCTTCATAATTTCTTTGTGTGTGTTACTACATTTTCTTTTAAACTGTAATTTCTTTGTTGCAATATAGTAACATGCAGAAATTTGTGACAAGTGCTGTGGTGATTTGGTTACAACTGAAACACAGAACTTTTAAGTACCATATTTATTCGAGTATAAGTTGCACTCTTAACTCAGTCCTGTTGAAATGGTTCAAAATTACTCTTAGAGCTTTCATCAAACAGTTTATGCCAGTCTTCTGGGACATCCTTCCCCACATCCCATGACAGTGGCAAGTGCTTAACTTCCTCACAGTCCTCATCACTTTTTTTCTTGATCCCAAAGATGATTATCTTCAGAGGCATCCAATGCATTTGCAATGCCTACAATTGCCATTTTTATGATCATGACTGCACATGCATGCAAAGACACATGCAAACATTTGTCATGTATTGTGCTCACTTGTGTATGTGCATGTAAAACCAGCAAGTGCTCTTGCAGCAGTATGCGTCTGCACTCATTTATTCATGGAAACTAGTATCAACTTTTTGTGTAACCATTGGTACAAAAAATGGGTTGTATCCCAACTTTCTGTATAAACATTTGGTACAAAAATGGTACTTAGTAGTAGGGCTGCAGTGAGAGTTAGGGTTAACTAGGGGCAGAATTGAGGTTAGCTATGGTAATTAGGGTTTGGGTTAGTCTGCAGATTTTTTGTGTTTTAGTAATATCCTCTCTTATTCAGCACTGTGGTAGGATTTGTTTGGAGATGAGAAAATTTTTTTGTAAGGCAAAGCATGAATGACCTTGCCCTGGGTTGGTGTGAGGTAGTGTGCACCATAACACTTCATTTGACATTAGAATCTTATGTATCTTTTGCTTGCCAGGCAGTTTTCAATAGTTTGGTAGAACTACTTTTGTGTTATTTGAAGCTTTGCGATTGTAGAATCACAGGTTGAATTCTATCTCACTACTACCATAACAATGTCTGCCATTATTTTCTGATGTTATTTTGCTTTGTATTCAATGGAGCTCTTGCAAAATCTTTCTTCCAGTTGGCAGTTAATCTTTCTCCTACAGTTACACAGTGGCATGGTGTGATTGGAATCAGCCTAAGAATAGATTTCATATTAATATATATTAAGTCAAAAAAAGTGAACTTTTCCGTAGATATATTTTTCTCTTTTATGGTAATAAAATCGGTTTTTATAATTAACATTGTTAGTGAAAATATTTCTTTGTATTGGTGAGAAAAACTGATAACTGTGATCAGTGTGATAAAACTTATTTGACATTTCGTTGTAGCTTGCAGTGTTTGCCAATTTTTTTGTATGGTAATATAGATTGCTACTTCTTGTCACAAACTATTGTGGTGCAGTTGTCAAAGTCTGACAAAATTAAATGCGACGGTGTTGCAATCATACAGTTGCAACAATTATATGGTGTAACACTGTACATTTGTTAGATAAAAACGTTTGCAGTATAGCGAAGAGGTATCTACAATGCTAGTCTAAACTATCTTTTTGTTATTTAGGCTGAATCAAATACAAGCAAATTGTTTATTTATTCAGGTGCAGTGTGCAAGCACATTAACTGGTGATATTTTTACTATTCTACAGTCAAATGAACTGTTGATAGGGTGGCATGACGTATTTATTTAGATTTTGCTGTAATTTGTGATGTCGATTTTTAATGATGCCAAATGTAAAGCCACTGAAACATCTAAAATTCTATTCATCCTTCAAGATTTTACTGTAGAATTTTGGAAAAGTCCCAACAATGAATGATATTGCAATTTGTGTAGTTGTACCGTTTCTTGCAACAAATGGTTTCTAATTGAAAGTCATTACAATGCGTCCAAACACCAAAAAGCGTTGGGCAGAAGATCTGAACTGCTAGTCCCATCACTTTGCAAACGTTTTTTGAGGAGCAGTGACACCAATTTTGTGGAAAACCTAACCAAGGTATTTTTGTCTGTCGATATTCCTATGTACAAGCTAAACAATAAGTATATCAAAAAGCTATTTTGTTACTTTGGTATCAGTTTGCCATCTGAAACTACTTGTAGAAAAACAGTGCTGAAATTAAGCACAGTGGAGTTGCAGCAGATAGGAAATTCTGTACATGGCAAATAAATTTGTCTGGTTGTTGATGAGAGTACTCTATGTGGCATACGATATTTGAATATTCTAGTTGGAAGCATAGAAACACCTCACGTCAGTTATTTATGTGTGTGACTGTCAACCACTACCGTGTGTGCCAGAGACCAACAGCATTGCTCAAGCAGTTGATCATGCTGTTAATCTCTTGGAATGAACAGAAACTTTTTCTGTCTTTTATTGTCTGATGCTGCAAAATATATGATGGCTGCAGATGTAGTACTACCATCTGTGTATCCTAATCTGTTTCATATGCATGTGTTGCAGAGTTATTGCACAATTGTGCTATAAAAGTCAAATCTCACTTTCAAGATGTTAATCAGCTAATCCCAGAAGTAAAATGAACTGTTAAAAACATCACCAGACATGCCAAATTTGCTACAATCTGTTGCTCACCTCAGTCTATTGTTACATAATGGAAAAGTTGGTCAAATGTTGCCTTATATTTTGAAAAGAATTTATCTGAAGTGAAAGAGATTGTGGAAGGTTTTGAAGGATCTGGTATTTTAGTTACGCAAGCAGAAGTTAGCTTGCTGACAGCCTGTCTAGCTACCCAACTTTTCAAAGTCAAAGACCACTGTGAATGTCTAGTTAGGCTTAAAGAAACGATAGAAAGTGTCAAGTACACCATCAAAGAAGCGATGCAAGTAATCCAAGAACTCGACTTCGAAGAAGACACTTGCAGCTTTAACTGAGACATTCAAAAAGAATGCAAAACAATGGCGTTTCTAAAATAATGCTCATGAGAAGACCAAACATTCCACCAGCTGTTTACAGTTTACTTCAACATTCTTCGGCTACGATTGCTTTGGTAGATAGAAGTTTTCTGTGCTGCAAAAACTGTTAGCCAAGAACAAAAACTTTAAGATCGAAAATGTCAAACAATACATGATTTTATCTTTCAATTCTTGAACCTGGTGATTGCATAGTGTGCTGCTTACATAAGGCGTGCACATTGCAAGCTTTGTTGAGGATTTGTGTGTTTACCTTCGTTTTAACATAAAAGCCCAAGAAACAATTTCGTTAGGTCATAAAGTCAATATTTTTGAATTTTTAAGTCAATTTTTTTCGGTTTTTTGGTCAATAAAAATTTGCCCTAGTGATAAGGTTTTGTTGGGATCTACCTAAAGAGTTGGTCGTATTGCTCAAGCTAACTCTAATTCTAACTCTTAATTCCAAGCCTATGCTGATCCGCAATTAGGAGGAATTTCTGCATTTCAATATTAAACATGTCCACATATGGAGCAATGTGGACTGATCAGATGCATGAAGTATAATACTCATAATCGGTAGACATCAATCCTCTATTTCAAACTTGAGAACCATTGTATCAGTAATAAAAATTTTTTAGTCTTTGCATTCATTATTGCTTTGCAGATGCATAAGTGTTTTAATGAATTTTTAGTTTATAGTTTTTAAATTTGACACACTCATATTCGGCCTATATTATAATTTGTAAATATGCCTCGTCTATGGAAGTGCTTTCCAAGTATTAAATGTAACAGGTATGTGCGATTGAACTGTAGAATTGGCTCATTTCTAACTAGGGACGGGCAATTCAGAATACTGAATCCGAAGGATTCCAATCCCAAACTATCCGAATCCAACAGGATTCAGTTAATATCCTGCTTGCAAGCTTGATTACGTTGCTTGTTCACAGATTTTCTTTTTGTAAATGGATCAATTGCATGCAATGATTTGAAAACTAACTCGCACACACAAACATTGATCGAATGCGTCCGTTTTCTCATGATGCACACACGTGCAGACATAATTTGATTGCACTGCAATAAACTCGTTCTCTGATTGTGCTTTTGTTGTTGTAAACTTCTAATAAATGCTTTCATGCTAATCGCCAAAAAGGATTCGGATTCTGGATTCGGTTAAACTATTCTAGAATAGTATGTTATTCTGAATTGCTCATCCCTATTTCTAACACATATACTTAGTTGGTTATTTTAAAAATTTCTCGTTATGGCAATTTGGTGCCTATTAATGCTGGCAGTGAGTTGATGGATTAGCATTAATATCTCACAATAACCGCGTTGTTGCGTCGTTGATAAAGGCATCTTGAAACAATACTTCCTCCTTGTAGAATTGTGATGTACCACTGATATTTCATTTTTTTGCGAATCCAAACTTTTGATCTTTGTGCAGTTGGCATTTAGGTCTTTTTTTGGAAGATACTAGAATCTTCATCTCATCACTGGTATTAATATTGACTTTCATAGTAACTTCCAGTCATCACTGTTTAATCTTTGGGAGAGTATTGCCTATATAGATGTAGTTGCCGATGAAATAGACTACCAATATATCCCGTGCTTTCAGTTTTCAAGAAGTTTGGTTGCTGCTTCTTGCCTTATACATCAGTGTTTTTCTACCTTTTTAAGTATCAATCTGTTGCCCATTTTTTGATGAAGCCTAGGGTTGTCGGCTAGTTGTAATTGCCACTTTTTGAAATCACTTCCTAATGAATAAACTTTGCTTATAATAAGGTACACTATTTCCACTGTAGGGTGCCATCCAGAATGCTAAAAGCCTTGGGCTCTCCGATTCCTTATTTCATGACTTACTACTTGGCAAACCGCGCCTTGGACAGATGCATTGACCAGCGTTGATGTTTTCGTATCATCAAATCGTATTTTTAGCTGCCAGTAAATTGAAATTTGATTAACGCCAGTCTAGATGGAGAACATTTCTTTAGTTGTTGATGTGAAAATGAAATATTGCTCTTGTTATTCGTTAAAGTTTCCACCTTTTTCCTTTTTGCCCTCTATGCACATGGACTATGGTGAATAGCAATTGTTTTAAATTACTCTTCAAATATTATTTAACAAACAAAACTTTTAATTGTGGTCGAAAAATAAGACAATTATTTATTTTTATCCAAGCTTTACATGATTAGTAGCATTAAACAATACAAATGCGTGATAATCCGTTAAGTGATAGGCTGCCAAACACGACAAATAGGATTCTAAGAAATCCGGCCAATCTGAAAAGTTGTCATCCTCTCATGTGAATCATCATATGATCTTCTGCTGATAGAGTGATGTTCTCTGATTATTGCTGTTAAATGATTGATACAGAGAGCTTGTTAGTGTGGAGAATTCGTTGGAGAATTGTTAGGAGAAACTGTAAGTTACGTTTGTTAGTCAGGAGAATTGTAACAGAATTAATGCGAAACTTAAGTAGTGCTTGGCGTAAAGTATGAGTGCAAACTAATGTAGGCATCAAAATTTGTTTTGCTTGCAAAAAATGCTTATTGCGTATTCCAAACATGAAATGACAGTTGAAGTAAAGATTATGTATATTTTTTCTGCAAATGCAGAACATGGTTTTCGAGTGAACTTGAGAAATAAACGTTTATTCTACACTTCCTAGGAAATTTGACACTATTCATTTGTGTTCAAATGATTTATTCTTTTCAGGCAAATTGACAGTATAGACAAGAGACACTGCAGTTTGGTTGTTGTTCCGGAAGATGTCTTCAGACATGCTCGCTCGTTGGAAGAGCTGCTGCTTGATTCAAATCAGATTGAGGCTTTACCCAAGGTACTCATGAACTTGTTCTATGGCTCTGCTAAAGTATTAGCTATTTTGACTTATAACTTAAAGTTCAGGTTCATGTTTTTTTAATACAATGGTTGTAGTATAGTAGCATATGGTTTATGGAATTTAGTTCGCAGGTAAACCAGTTACGGTAATTTCATATACGACTCGTCAATTTTTTAAAGAAATGCATTGACTATAATAGAGTTACTTGTTTGTTAAAATTTAAAGTTTAAGGGATATGCACTGTTATCAAAAAAGATTTTGGATAACTTATTAGTATACGACTCAGCTTAACTGATGTGCTTTCCAGCGATTTCAATTCTTGTATCAATATTTGTAGCATACTGACTATTTTAGTTTTGTTTTTATGTTTGTGATCTTACAATTAACGATAAAAAGAATAGACAGTATTTGTGATCTTACAATTAACGATAAAAAGAATGGACAGTATTGGTGATGAGATGTTGTTGAATGTGTGATTAAAATATTTATAGCAATTTTATCGCCTTAACAAACTTCGAAAGCTGGGCTTGAGCGACAATGATCTACAATCTATTTCACATGAGATCGCTCATTTCGTATTTTTGGTAGATCTTGACATCAGTAAAAACGGTAAGTGTAAAGGAATTTTATGTCTATTGTGTATGTGGTTTCTATAGTAAATGTTGTTGCTATTTGAGCATTGTTGCTATTGTTCTTTCAATGCAGCTTTCACTGTTCACTAAGAGTGCAAAAACTTTTCACTTTTCACAAAGGCGTACTTACGGTGGGTGTTATGCTGATTACCGCTTATTTGCTTACAATGCAGTGTAGTTTTTCTGCATGCAGTTTATCAATGTTTTGCACTTTGCCTTCAGACATTGCTGAAATTCCTGAAAACATTAAATTTTGTACTTCGCTGGAGAGATTGGATTTTGGAGGTAACCCATTGACCAAGTAAGTTACGACCGTGATGTGATTGTGGAATAAGGATAATCAATTTTCAAGTCATTGAAGTTTTTCGGCATATGTTGTTGCTGCGTTATCAGTTTTTCTTTGTGTTAGAAGCGTTAATTTAAGATAAAATATTCACACTATAAAATTGGTGTAATACTTTAAGCCAGGGGTGTCCAAACTACGGCCCGCGGGCCAAACCCGGCCCCCGAAGGCTTTTCATCCGGCCCGCAGAGACTCTTTTTATCCGGCCCGCAGAGCCCTTTTCACCATTGCAAAACAAATTTACAGCACGAAAAGCATAATTTGTGACAGCGAGAGGATGTGATTACCTTTTTTTTGGAGATTATCTAATTTTTGGGCAAGATAACGCGTTTTCCAACGTTGCTGATTGTTGGTTCCCACCTACTTTGAGTTAACTCCGGCCCGCGGGTCTTCAAAATGTCAGCAATGTGGCCCTCCATGAAAAAAGTTTGGACACCCCTGCTTTAAGCAAACAAGTGAATGGTAGTAGGTTGTGGATCTTTTGAATTGAAAACTTAGTAAAATCCTCATAAACCTGAGTAAAATTATAAAATCTTTTAAAAGTCAACTCCTTATGATAAGACGATTCAGAAGAGCATTTTTACCTGCAGCAGCCAATTCTTGACAATTATTTCTGGTTGTCAGAATCAAGTATTATACTGGATGGTCCAAAAATGTTTATATTTTTATAAATTTACAACCATTACTTCTGAAGAAAATTTTCAAAATCTTTTTAAAAACATGTCCTAGTAAGATAAAAAGTTTCGTGCAAAGGTTTTTTGTCTGAATCAAAGATTGTTCAATGTTCATTCTCACTTTAATAGCTGATAAAATAATCAATCCTAGCACCTCGGCGTTGAATCATTATGGCCGCGCTTAAAGTTAAGTGATAATTCTATGTGGCATTTCACGGAGAATTCTTCAAATCTCCTGCCCAATGTTGTTCTTCAGACCCTTTATGGCTCGGGATTGTTGGAGTATACCCTGCCTTTAAATACCCCGATAGAAAATAATTCAGAGGAGAGAAATCTGGTGAGTGTGCAGGGCCAAAGATTGTCTGCATGACGACAGATCAGCCTGTTCCAGGGAATTGGAGATATGCAAGCGGCTTGCTTGAACAATGCGGTGATGCACCATGCTGCTCATACACTACAGTACTCAAGTTCACTCCTTGCTTTGGTCTGTGTAAATAAATAGATTTTTTTCATGAGTCCAACACGGCGCTCTGTATTAACTGTGACAAGGTGTGTTTATCTGCATCCTCGATTCAATTGGTCCAATAATGCCATCGCGAATCAAAGCACACCACACGGTCACTTCTCACGTAATGGTTGAAGCTAATGCGCATAAGGTTGATTTTGGAAGCAAAACTGCATATTCTGCTTGTCCACATCACTATTAAGATGGAAATTTGCCTCCTTACTAAAAAAAAAATCAAGTCTAGAAAATTGGGATAATGCTCAATGCGTTGGCTAATTGAATTTTCAATAAGCGTCGGTTAATTTTTCGTTCTAGCAGATTTTGGTCTGTTGCTATGATCAAGGTGCTTATCTTCAACACTTCCTGTGTGTCTAAAGTTATCAAGAGATAATTGTTGGCCGGTCTGCTGGGAGCTTTTTTTCTCTGGAAACCCTTTACCAGAGTGTCTTTGCGTGTGGACAAATTTTGTTTAGGCCAACTGATACTACGAGAGGCGATCTGTAAAATTTTTAATTTGTAACGTAATGTAGGGTCCGTATGTTTTTTCGTGTAGCAATGAGAAAGATCGTACCGAATTCAGTGTGATTTGAACCCGCGGTAATCAAGACGGTACCGGTTAAATTTTACCAGAATAGCTTTAACTTCCTGTATGGTAAATACAGATGACCCATGTATGCATATAAACAAACTTATTGTTTTAGATTACCAGATGGAATATGCCAGTTGCACAACTTACGACACCTTAATGTAAACGATATATCGCTTATAAGATTGCCTCAAGATATTGGACAGTAAGTTTTATTGCTGTAATAACAGTCGCATATATTTTAACCAGGGCTTTTTTAAGGAAAATGTGAGGTGCCCGATATGAATCTATAGAGACCCCAAAAATATGTGACTAAATTTAAAATGATTAGATATGCTTTGCACTCTGTCACATAGTCATAGTGTACATCCATACATATACTATTCACATACGGTGCATGTGCAAGACGAAACCAACGAAAAGGAATGGCACAAATTTAACCACTTCAGCAAGTTGGAATGGGTACTGTCACCGGACATTTTGTATTTACAATCAAAGTCAAAGCTGTAATAGAAATGGAAAAATTAAAAATGAAAATGAAAATGTGTTATCAAAAATGTGTATAATTGAGAAATTATAATCGATGCATATAGGCAGTAGGTTACAATTTGTGAAATGACTGCAATAAAATATACTATGATATCTGCATTTCATAGCGTACATAGACTGGAAGTTAATCCCTTGTTTAGTACTTAGCATCATTTTTCATATTAAGATTAATAGACAAAACTCACATTACGCTTTATATAGCATGCTAGTTACACATGACAAACGGAATAGTAAAAGCTGAAGTCGCCCAATGTACGTTGAAAGTATTAACCTAGAAGTCATGCGGTAGCTGGACTGCTATGTTTTGTTTTGTTTTTGTCCCGTGGCTGTTGCCGTTGGGGCGCTGCAGATGACCTATAATCAGTCCAATTTGTTCTGGTTGTGTTCATGATGCAGCGAATGTTGGGCTAAGACGCCTGGGGAGCCCATCCCTCTCCAGGCCTGGCCACCTGTCATCCACATAAAGGCGGAGGCGTCCCGTTAAGTGCCTTGCCCAAGGACACGACAAGCGAACTTGCCGGCTTGTTCTCCACACTATCCCTATTTGCTGAGCGTCAAGCAGGGAAGCTGTGAATACCATTTTTTAAAGTCTTTTGGTATGACTGGACTTAGGAAAATGAACCCCAGGTCTACCGACTGCGAGGAGGACGCTCTAACCACTACACCATCGCGCCGGTTTTTTAGGGCATTAGTTAAGTCTGCACAAACACAGTCTCTCTTTTTCTTTCTGTAACTTACATTACAAGCATCACTACACTGCGACTATCAAAGTGCGGTAGCTAGCTTGTCCACAGTCCAACTGAGATCCTAAAATTCTACAGTAGTTTTTAATTTTATCTGCTAGTCAAATCAGAGTGTTGCCGATTCCGAATTGAGCAATGTTTGTAAAATATTTCAATCGGATTTTTCCGATATCTTTGGATAATATCTTTGGGCAATATCTTTGGGTACTTCAAATCGGATTTTTCCGTGATTTAGCTGGAGTCAATATCCTGTGTTTCAGTTTGTCAGGACTACAAACCTTGGAATGCCGGGAAAATCTCGTTCAGTCTCTCCCCATATCGCTTTGCAATATCAAAAGCCTTGAGCAATTGGATCTGGGTGCGAACGAATTAGATGATTTGCCTGATGAAATCGAGAAATTCCAAAATCTTCATGACCTTTGGCTTGATGGAAACAATTTGTTGGTCATACCAGAGGTATGCTATCGCTTGCTACTACCTTGCAGAGTAACAAATTATCTCTCTCCATTAAATGCAAATATTTTTGGAAGTTGCCTTTTTGTTTTACGAATTGTAATGTGGAATGCAAATAATAGTCACTAGCTGCGTTACGCTGCGATCTCACGACTTGGCTACTAGCAAGTGCAAAGGGCTACCAAGTTCTGAACCGTGCTGACATTTTAATGTTACCGCCAAGTAGTTTAGTTGTTAGTTATTCTATCGATTTTTACATTATGAGCGATAGTTTGATTTTCCATTTTCAATTGTTAAAGTATGTGTTAGTAACTTAAGAAAAATAAAAACACACCGTATAGTCTTCAAAGGCTTGTGTTTAAAGCACCGACCAAAAGGGATATGACATTTTAGAAACAAATGCGCTTGCTTGACGCTCTTGTGTACTTTGCAACTAACTGCTGTCGCGAGCCAAAATGCAGCTGACTATACGTTGCCAGATTACGATAGCATTGCTCGCTCTACTCATTAGTGTTGCGTAGTAGAGTGCCAATACGGAACCTAAGATCAATAAATGAGCGATACAGCGGCGTCTATTAAAGATAATATAAACATTCTTGTAATCCTTTACTCGGTTTCGCGTAACTCAAAGCGTTAGCATTATTTGTAAGATTATACAAATCCATCTTGTGTGTTTTACGTAGTATTCATTGTTAGAGGAAAAAATTTTTCTGCAAAGTATGTATATTAGTGACCAATGAATGTCTGTATCAGTAGTGGGCAAAGCTGTACATTGGAAGTATGAGAAGGCCCCAACATTTTCAAACACAAAGTAAACAACTTCACACACGAAAAATTTTGAATTAGGATGAATTTATTGATATGTGTTTAATGCCGATAGCCTACAACCATCATGCCACTAAGGGGTTCCACTCGATTTGCAACTTTTTGAAAATTTCTGCTATACGTTGTCGAAACTGCGCGAATTCTGGTAAACGTTCAATAGAGTACGAAGATGTTTTGCCGTGGCAAACTTTGCCACTGAGGATAACGATTCGCAACAATATTTTATTTGTCAAGAAAACCTCAAAAAAATTTTTGTGATTTGTTTCATGATTGCTTTTACTTTGACTAAGCAATAAGTGGCAGCTAGGTACAATAGCTTACTTTCTAAACAGTAAATGAATAAGTTCCTCCATTCTGGCTGAAAACCTCGATTCTTATATGCGTACTTTCTTTTTATACCTTTTCCAAAACCATACGCTTTCGCACTGAATTTGTTTCGACAGATCTTCTTCGTTTCGTTTCGCACTCCCCAACAGCTTGTGCTTAGACTGTTTTAGCTATACCGACATCGATGGTCGTATAAAGCCTTTTGCTTAAACATCATTGCTTTTTATCATTTGTTTACTCAAGCTTAGGTATACTGAGATAAGCCGTTAAACATCACATTGTAATTTTGCGAAGAATTTACTAGCAGCAATTGTTGTGTGGAAATTTAGATTTAATTGAGGGAAGTATTAACCAGTAATTTGTTAATTGATCAATCATGGAAAAAATTTGGCCAGCCGCGGTTTGTCCACCGTTGGCCTAATTCTCTATACCATATATAGACCCAATTGTGACCATCAAAGGCTTAGCTGTAGATATGTACTTGAGCGTCACCAGATTTTTCAGAACAACGGTGTGCTTGAAAATGTATTTTTCACTCTGACGTTTGCCAATGTGAGTTTCTTCGTTGGCCTACATTGTATTGATTAATGCATAGGTCACGTATTGACATTGTTTACTATTATGCCATTTACTTTAGATGTCAAACGTGATGATCCGAATCAGCGTCACATGTTTTTTCAGTTCTATTCGTCAATATTTGATTAGGTCATATGTTAAGCTCAATAAAATCTTGCTAACTATAAGAATATACAATCTGTTGTCCTGTGTCTGTCATGATGCTGTGTGTGAAAGTTTTATACTACGCTTTTGGAGTGAGACACGATAGCACCAACGATATGGCGCCTGTATGACAACTAGAAAAGCCGCAAATGAAATACCGTGATTGGTTTGGTTTAATGCGTCTGAGGAAAAGACTACCGACCATCTTTTGCTTAGTTGCATTATTTGTGTCAGAAGATATTGCCCTGCCAGTATTTGCAGCCATGAAGAGTTTCAAAACAACTAAGTTGTTTAATGTATAAATGTAATGGTTTTCCTGTTATAGGAGTTTTCCAGTTACTTTCACCTACTAATTTATTTTGCGCTAAATTATTTAGTGTGTTTATTTTGATACAGACGATCGGAAAATTGAAGAACCTAGTATGTTTGGATTTGACTGAGAACAAGCTAGAGATGCTTCCAGATACCATCGGAGATTTGCAATCAGTTACAGACCTCACTCTGTCCAACAATGCACTTGAAGAATTGCCGGATTCGATAGGTAAGGTTAGGGTTTACAACTTTTTGCCATAACCCTTCAATTAGATTGATAAAGGTCATTCTTTTCAAGCATTGTTTTGTTTATCAACCTTCTACTCGACCTGTTTCTGTGGTAATACTAAAGTCCCTGATATCAATTGTAGAAGGCTAGCTTTAAACTAGTTTCTTTGATTTTGTTCTGCAAACTCCGATGCATTAGTTTTGTGCTTCATTTTAGTGAAGTAAATCTAGTGCAAACATTCCCGAAGACTTATTAACATTGCTATGCACTGAAATGGTAGATAAATACTTCGTAGGTCTTTCACTTACGCGTTTGCTTTTTTAAAATTCTCAACACTAAATCACCTAGTTAATTGATCTTTTTTTATATTTGCTTTAAGTAGGTAAAAACCCTTTTTTTAGGAAAATTGAGCAAGCTTTCCATTTTAAAAGTTGATCAAAATCGCTTGTCTGTATTGACACCAGCCATTGGCAAATGCTTGAACATGACTGAATTGATGCTCACTGAAAACTTGCTCAGCGAATTGCCGGCTACTCTTGGCGATTTGAAGAAAATGACAACGTTTAATGCTGACCGAAATCAGCTGGAGTTCCTACCAAAAGAGGTGAGGTGCATCTGAAAAATATGAAATGTGCAAAAGATAGTAAGAGCTTTTACATCACTTCAAAAGAGAATTACACTAAACTAGCGCAACAATACTGTGGATTCATGTACACGAACTAATGGTTTTCGTTGATAGATTTGGATCGTGGTTTTGAAACTGCTAGTTATGGCAAAACAAACCTTAAAACCCTTGAATCTAGGATTAAATGCTGTCTGCAATCACATTTCTTTGACGTAGTATTTGCTTTATGATGTAAATTGCAATTGGTTTAGCTTTTGCGCAAATATGTCATTGTAAATTTTTTCCATTTAACGTTTTTGGTTTGATCAATCACGGAAGCAGCCACGTAAAGTGTATTCACGGGTTTTGTCAATTTTTTGTGATTACAGCTTGGCAACTGCATTAAACTATCAATCCTATCGGTTAGAGACAACCTACTGAGACAAGTGCCTAGTGAATTATCGAAAGCGACCGACCTTCGTGTGTTGGATGTCAGTGGCAATCGTTTGGATTATCTTCCCAAAGCTTTGGCTTCTCTAAACTTAAAAGGTGCATTGTGAGATTATTATTTTTGAGCAAATGGTTGGAATGTCGTAAGATTCTCAACCTAAAAATCATAGCCAACGTTTTGCGTGCACATTTATTGACAAGCCGCTGCTAGTTTGCCCACTGGTATTTCGTTGTAATTTCTGTACGAAGATGTACAGCAGTATATTGACTTTGATTTTATTATGGAAAATTTACATTTTCTTCATTTCTTCAAAAGTTGTCTTTGTTTAATCAAAATTACCTTTACTTTTAACTAATCTTGAGTTTATAGCGCTAAAGTAACTCATTAACAAGTTGTTAGAAACGTATAAGAACAACTTTAGCTCTAGGCAAAGTAAATGAAGGAGTAAAGTTGATTTTGGCGCGAAAAATTCTCCCCTATGTTAGTAGTTCTCAGTTTTAAAGTTGTAATTGATTTTTAGCTTTGTGGTTATCCGAAAATCAATCGCAACCTCTTCTTAAATTTCAAACGGAGGATAGAGGAGCTGAAGGAGAGGTTTTAACCTGTTTCTTGCTGCCGCAGCAACCTACTCAAAGCATGGGTATGACGCGATTATTAAAACACTTCTGTTGTTTGTATTTGGGGCTGCAGGAGGTAAAGATTGCCGGTGTAAGGAAGAGATGTAACTCCTGGGTGTTTCTATAACCCTTAAGTTACCAGGGAGATGCCCTAGAAACTGGGCTATATATTGGGGCTTCCTAGTTTTTTGAGCAACACTCCATTGCTAGCTTATTGTTCCTGCTCAAGTGCAAGATTGTTAGCTTTTGACTATGCAGCTGATCATGATGCGACTGGGTTTTGCATTCAAGAAGTGACCAGACGCATCGGTTTATCGTTGATTCGTTTTTAAAGAAAGCAGGGCAAACAGAAATGTAGTGTTGCGGTAGCACTGACAACTTCAAACTGGTTCTGAATCCAAGTTGTTTTATACATGATGTGTAATGTTGTACTTTTATGTTGTTGTTGTTGTTTTATCGGTTGGTGTATTTACACAGCTAACCTATTGTCCTACTTCACAGCTAACCTGTTCAATGGGAGTGTGGCAACGCAAGATGATCTGAGTAGCATCGGAAAGCACCAACCGAAGCGAATTACGTTCCATGAAGAACAACTGCCTGATATTGAACGCGAAGGAGTAAGTGCCTTCCATTTCTGAATCAAATCTATTTTACAAGCCCAACGTCGGCGGCCATAGCTTTTCCTAGATCATTAAAAGTAGAAAGCTGATTTTCAGCACCTTATGTCGTGCCTGTATAGAATTTTTGAAATAGTCGGGAGCAGTTCTTGCTGAAGATTTTATTTTGTCTTGAAGCCATATTTGATAGGGAATTTTATGCAATAAAAAATCGTAAATAAATCGATAAAGAACATTTTTTACTTCAAATACCTAAAAGGGTTAAATATGATGCTATTATGTTTGACAGATTTCGGCATTTTACTGTTATTAGTAGTTTTTACAATGTGCTGAATATTTATCATGCTTAATGAGAATTAATAGAAAGCAGTAGGCATGTGTGAAACGTTCATTGCTTATTTTGGACAACGGGAGAATTGGTTTAAAGCTAAATTTATTTACTACTTGACCTTGACTTTATTTCAATGTTCTGACTAATAGGGTTACGATTAATTTTCGAAACTATTGTAACGAGCCAGAAAGAAAAAGGCTTTTTTGTTCCGCATGAGCGACCACGCGATAAAATATTTTGAATTTCAACTATCCTTTTTCTTCGAGCCCGGTGAAGCACCGTGCAAATAATCTTTTCTTTTTTGTTCGGGCTGCCGATGCGGTGATCCAGATTAAAACTAATGCCCCGTTGTAGTTCATAACAACGCCCGCACTAAAATAAATCTGGAATTATCTGGACAAAAAAGGCAAGTTAGAACAATTCAAAGGTTATATTAAGATTAGAATTTACTGCTGCAACGATCTCTTAATCTTCAGTGGTTATTTGCCAGGTTACTTGCGGTGCCAATCAATATTTTGATAGTGTGGTCACATACATTAGATGCTCGTTATGATTCTGATGACACAGGCAAAAGTGGAAATAAACATTTTACATTGCCAACAGAAACTGTACCTTACAACTTAGTTCTCTTACCTTCACCTTTATTGCACTGCTTTATTGGTGACAATACAATGGTTAATTGTAACAACACTAATCTGATGGAAAGCCTCTTAATGTTATCTGACAATGGCAATAATAAGCTTCCGAAACGTAGAGACTCGATGTAATGGAATCAAACCGTGAGAGTTGCTTTTAACGGGCTGCCAAAAATTGATGTGCTGGATGACCATCTCTCCCTTAGTGATCTAATCACACGAAATGTACTTTCTACCTCTAAAAGACTTAAAACCATTTTGCTCGCTTTCCTTGTGATGCTTTTTTGGATGAGTGGGATTTTGATTGGTTGATGACACTTTACAGGAGGGAGTACTCCAGCGCCATCTAACTCCTCATCCGAAAGAACTGAAAAGGCAGCAGCAGAGCGAAATCCTTCAGAAGCACAGGATGTTGGCACAAAATGCGTTGGAAGCTGCTAATATTGCTGCTGAAGGTAAGAGAATGTTACCAATGCGTAAGTACTTTTGCTGCTGCATTAGTGAATATTAAAGTGAAGCAGCGCTTCAATCAACTCGTTGCCGAGCAGTAGAAGATATTTTTCTCTTGATCGGTTGGTGTGGATTGGAACGGAGGTACGCACTCGCAGAATCGAGATCGACCTCTCACGCAGTAATGTTTGTGGTCGAGTTGGTTGGAGCGCCGTTTTATGGCACAATGATTGGGTGGCTGTGCTTTCGAATCCGACGTTGTTCGCTGTTACTTTTTTTTGGAAAGGCGATTTGCAGCAATTGTGATAGAGGCGCACTGTGCCACCAGTAACGGTCTCTCCGAAACCGGTCTGAACACGAATCGGCCTAGGTATGACTGACGAAAAGTTTTTCGGTGTGACCCGAGGCTAAAAATCGATTTAGCTCTGTTCTTTATGTACTTTTTAGCATCCTCGCACTTGGTGCTGTGTATGAACTAAACAATTATCAAATGAATTCCTTTACCCGTGGCGTCTATTTATAGTATGGCGACCCTTCCATAGCTCGAACTGCTTCGAGCACCACTCGAAGTTCGCTTAAAGTATTTAGACGGCAGATTAAAAGTGTAAATAGAAACCTTTCGCAGTATTATCGACTAAATAATGGTCTTGTTCAACCACTATTATCGATGATAAACTAGCTTATTGTACTATATCTGATAAAGCTTACTTTCAGTTAATGTAGTCATACTTTTATGATATGTATATATCAATTGGGTATTTGGAATGTAATCCATTCGGAAGGACCTTCAGATCTAACCCTCGATAAAGAACAGTCAATAAGTCATCACCTTTTGGCAGTGTCAGTAAAAACTGGCTTCGGGTAGCACTCAAACTCCCTCTGCTCTGGATTGGGTCCTAGGCTTATGGTTAAGGGACGTTCCAAAACTTGGCTTGGTGTTCTCACTGGCCGATTTGGCAAATTATAAACATTATTTAATTCTGTCGCACTTTTATTGTAGCTTTAACTTTACATTGTTGAAACAAACGTCTGTCGTGTGATTTTGTAATCTACTGATTTTAAAAGCATTTTCGGAAAATTAACTGCCCCGGCATAAGATATTTTTTACTGCCAATTACACTAATATCGATCAAACCCTTGTATCATTTGTTAAGCAACTGTATTCAGCTGTTTCGTGTAATCCAAGTCAAGTGTTGTTACTTTTGTTTAAAGGCAGCGTCTTCTATTAGCCAACCGAATTTCTTGTAAGACCCTCTAAAGCCAATTTAGAAGATGTATGTCTGTATTTTACGGTTTAAATTGATATATAATACAATTTTTTTGATAACGACCCTTTGCTTACAGAGACAAAAGATACTCCCGACAATGAGGCAGCTCCATTGCTCGATGATGCTGAAAGAAGCCAAGACATACCTCAAAGCACACAAGATTTTAAAGACGTCAACGAAGTCGAAAAAGGTGATGCTGTGAACAGCATTGGAAATATAACTGTTTTCAAAGTTGCAGACTGTTATATGCATTGAAGCTTGGCATTCTACAGCAAAGGCATCAAAAATTTAGTAAGGTTTGTCAAGCAAAGATAAAAGCAGGTGGTTAGCAATAGATACAAGCCGAAGCAGTTTGGTCACCATCGAGCTTTACAAAAAAGGGGCAACGCTTTTTGACAAGCAATACACCGCAAAGCAATGCCTTTCGATTTAAGCTATTTGTTGAAGAGTTGTGCATATTCTTTTATTTTAGAATCATCCGAATCTCCCACCGCCGCTCTTTTAAACAACGAAGAAGCCATCAATGAAGATGAACGATCCAGTAATGAAGGAAGCGAAAATGATGAAGTAAGTTTTATCATGATGCCATAATCTGAATGATAGGAGCGTACTGATCTCTGCATCCACTGCCACAACCGTATTAGGGTGTTTCGTAATTTTACCGCTTTGAAACATGTGTGCATTGATTTTGATGTTGCCGCAATGTGGATCTAACATCAGCAATTAACCATTTTTATTATGACTTTATATTGCGATACTTTGTGCTAAGGGTTCGTTTAACCTGAAAAGAATGTACTATTAGCACAACCATCGTTCCTCGGTCTGCAGCTATCACACATACAACTTACTACTCAGCTCAAGCTTCGTAGATAGCTTTGTGTGCCAGTGCAGTAAAAAGTTAAAAAACTTTTGACGGATCTCACCAAAACTTGAATCTCAGTCATGCAGCATTCAGTCGAGCGTTTGAACGAGCTGGCCTGCGAGGCAGACTGCCGTTGCGTGTTTTTACCTCTACGTTGTGACAGCTTCATCAATGTAGCCTCATAAAATTTTTCATGTAAATTGCAACTTCTTTCATAGTACGAGGAAAAAGAGGTTCGTTTCGAAGCGGATACTGCCGATGTGGAGGGGGCAGCGTCCAGGTCAGATCGCCTCCATCGCAAAGACACTCCACATTACAAAAGAGACATGAAAATCACAGAAACGAGTAAACCAGACTCAGTAATCGCCCTGCTTCGGAATCAGTCGCAGAAAGGTGAGTGCACAGTCAATATCATTAATCGATTTTGTATTCAAGTAGAGACTGATGCTAATACCTTGCTTATTAATTTGTGTTTGTCTAGCATTTACTCGCTGCCCCCATAAGCGCAGAGAGGAAGGGGGAGGGGCCAACAGGAGTTGCAGCTCTTCCGAATTTCAGGAAATTTTGCGAAATTAAGCGCAAGGCTTTTTAGTTGAGATTACTTGTAACTCGAACCATTTCTAAAGCAATTACTTTGATCAAAGAATGGCTCATATGACTCATAGAATCTTCTTCTTTCGTTTGAGGGCTCATCGCAGGTTTTCGGCTAGATGTTGGAGCCAATTCTTTGTATCATTGGTCACGTTAGTGAGGTTCTTGTCGGTGTTTGGTGGATGAAGGAGATTGCCGTACATGTCAATAACCTCCACGTGGTGTACCCTGGTAACCAGCGAATTTATTCCTATGCGAATATTGACAACCTGAGTAAGCACGTTGTTCGAAGCTATCATCTAGTACTCATAGAATGCAGAATAATATTCAATTCTATTCCCCCATGTTTCTGGCACATTATTGAAAACAACTTGCATTTTTTAATGTGTTGTGTAAGATTAAAAGTTGAGCTTTATAGCTAGTGACGCTTTCAATCACTACCACTGATGGCATTTCAAGTAATTTTCTGTGCCCTGCGACAAACTTTATTCAGTGCATTAAACAATAATGTATGGCAGGACGTGAAGGTGGAGATGCTGAAACTGAGTTGTATCTGGACCAGGTACGTTGCATTGTTGCATGAATGCAGTAGCTAGCCTTGCTGCATGAGTAGTCATTACCGACCTGTGAGAAACGGAAGGGGGTCGTCGTCATGGTTGTTATACAAACAAGAAAAGTATAAGAATTTTGGTTAGATTTCGTTGATGGAGATGGCTTTTCTGTTGGTTAATTTAAAAGCCCGAACGGGTTGTCGACCAGAAAGTTTTCACAATATTGTAACGTATGTTAATTTGCACAACAATCTCTCGGAGAAAAAAATTGGCTAAGAAAGCTGTTACGTTTTTTTTTTCGACAAATATTTTGGCCGCTGTGCTGTAGTGGTGATTGTAGTGGACTTCGGAACAAATAGCCTGGAGTTCGAAACTTCATAACAGCATTGTGTGGTATTCGTCAGGAATGGCATACGGAATGTAAAGTGCTTTTTTGATCAGCAAAAAGGCTCATTTAAAAGCGAGTGTGTAGAGGTTGACATACACTGAATCAGTACGTCTGAGCTCACGAAAACGCTGAAAATAGGACGTTTAATCAACTTTTTTTTGTTTATGAAGTTGAAAATTCTATTGAACAGTTACAGTCGGTCCTCAAGTTGTTATACAACTGATGTCCACCGAAGTTACGGAAAAACATCGATCGCATTGTGCATTGCTTCCAGTAGCTAGAGATGCGATTTTGGTCTGCAAAGATCTTTTTCATAGTACGCAGATTGACTACCTAAAGCGCCTCTCTCTGTTCATCTTGTATAACTCCTTAAATCAGGGACGAGGACGACCTGCGTCCAGCGCAGGAATTAGGATGAAACTTGTGGCCCGAGGTTGATGTCACTTTTCACTTTGAAAACATTGATTTCCCAAAAAATGAATAAATAAAAGGCCTTCACTTTGGATTGAAAATGCGTCATTGTTTACTTTAGAAAATGTGGCTTGCCAGCGAAGTCTCTAACTGCGTTGAAATAGGCTGCAGATGGTCTGCAAAAGCGGTTGCCTACCCATGCCCTAAGTTAATAGTCAGCCCATTGTGTAAACTACCAACTTTGTTTGCAATGCCGAGTAGAAATAATCTTGTTACGTTCAGCTCAATGTTTCTTCCAAATTTTTGACCTTGCACCTTAATTTCTGCGCATGCGCATTATGCATTAAGCTTCTGCAAAGGCGGTTTAGTTTTTGTGCAGTTACAAATTTCGGTTTAGTTTCTATTTTTAAACTCTTCTTTCTCACGCTAGATGGAGCTGGTAATCAATCGGGAAGGAGCTGGGTTGGGTCTAAGCATCGCCGGCGGAAAAGGTTCAACCCCGTTTGTGGAAGAGGATGATGGGATATTTATTTCGAGGGTCACACCTAACGGTGCAGCTCATGTTGGCGGAGTGCGGGTCGGAGATAAATTGCTGGCTGTGAGTGTGCTGTGTTGAAATGATCTTGATGTGATGGTGAACGGCGCCAGAAGTGGAAAAATATCTCGCGACCAAACTGTCACAGATTATATCAAGTGAATAAAAGCTGTACTGTCAGATCCACCACTTGCCTGTGCTTCATTGCGTTACGGTAGTGAAGCTGCAGAGCCAGCAAGACGTAAGAGGCTACTTTTGGGCATCCGCCAATGGCAGTCCGCATCAATGTCGGTTGGGCTAGATTTTTGCAATTTGCGTTCAAGTCTTCTTCAAAATGATCTGCCACTTTTCCCTAGCCCTAGTTAGATTAGGTTTGGCGTGAGCCTGTATTACCTTTCTATACCGTGTCTTCATTTCAATGAAAAAAAGAAACACCACGAATGATTCCGTTAGGTGACCCGCTAAAAATTTGGCTTGGCTCAAGGAATATTTGATGTTTGTGCTGTACAAGCGACTCTGGTTGTTCAAGGCTAAGCATTGAACCAACTGAATTGAACGTGATGAGTGCAGAGATCTTGCAGGGCTCATCACTTCGTAATAGGTCTGAAAGAAATGGCTGGTTTCAAAGACACATTGCATATCATAAACGTTTTGCGCAGGTTGGGAGCATAGTGCTGGCCGAAGCTGAGCACGGGACAGCCGTGGACGCCCTTAAATCAAGTGGTGATGTGGTGCGCCTTCTAGTGGAACGATGGTCACGTAGAGTGGTAAGTTCAACATTAGTGTCATGGCTTTGTGAGTCGGGTTTTAACATTTTCGCACCAAATCGAAAATGGCTGCTGTCGCTTCAGAGTTCCATGAGATAGGTCAAAATGACAAAAGAATTTGTTAAAACTCCACCTTGGTCTTTTTCCTTCCCAAAATTTGAAACAATTACGCCAGTGGTTACTAACAATTGGTTTTTGTCTGTTTATGCAAGTGAGTTTATGCTCTTTTTGCTAGTCTTTGTACTGGATCACCGCACGGTTAGACTGCTTGGCCTCGCCACCTGTTGGAATGATAATGATAGAGAAACCTCGTAAAGTGCGTTTTCCAAAGACACAACCAGCGAATTGCTGGCTTTTTTTCCACGCTGACCCTGTCGTGGTAGGTTCCGAACAGTAAGTCTGTGATTACCAATTGATATGCCTCAACTCGGTAGAATTGACCTCAAGCCGCCGACTGCAAACGGACGTGCCAACCACTATACTGCCGTGCTGATACTTCATGTAGCGTAACTTACCAAGCATACTTGCGGTTTGAAAGTAACAATTAAAGTTGGAAAACAGTAATCAAACCCTAGCAGGATAGTCTATCCAAGCGACTTTACTTCATATCAGTAAATGTTGAAAAAGGGTCTGCTATTAATAAACAGCAATAAAGTGAGCTTAGACATTTATTTGCCATAAGAAAAATTAATTTCGTTATTAATTCTATTCGAATAAGAAACTAAGGATGCGTTAGCGAAATTAATTTTTCTTATGGCAAATAAATGTCTAAGCTGACTTTATTACTGTTTATCAATAGCAGACCCTTTTTCAACAGTTTGAAAGTATAGTGTTGTAGTTGTTGTTGGTTACCCGACCCCTTCCGAGGGATGAGGGCATGGCGGAAGACCATGGAGCCCCATAAGCCGGGCAACTCCCCAGGGTCTGGACCAGAGGTCGTACAAAGACAGAGAGTTGCCAAAGAGTGAGTGGTGCAAAGAGTCCGTAGCTGGACAGTGCAGAATGAGATGAGAGATGTCCTGGGACGGGTGTCCACAGGCGCTGCAGGAAGGGTTCTCAATTCTGCCAATCCTAGAGAGGTAAGAGCCTAAAAGAAGGCTGTGTCCATTGCAGCGAAGACGAGAGAGGACACAGCAAGCATGATGAGGGAGCACAAGTTCCTCAGTGGAAATCGAGGGAACCTGTGTGTCAAAATATTTGGAAGAGACAGTACGCCTCCATTCCGAGAAAAGACGAGAGTGGATACGAGGGATAAGAGGAGAGAGACTACAAGGGATTGCGGAGGGTGCAAGTAGCGCTCCCCATCTGGCAAGCTCGTCAGCCGTGTCGTTCAAGTTGTTATACAACTGATGTCCACCGAGTCCCAGAGGGGATGATGGCAATTGAAGTCCCCCAGAATGAAGAGATTTCTGGAGGACCAAAGAATGGAGGGAGAAAAGGAGTCGGTTCTGCCATCCATTGGGGAGGAGCGAATAGGGGGACATACACATTAAGAAAAGACACCGAGGAGGAGTTGTTAAGAGAGATGTTGACCCCTACATAATCAGAGTAGGGATCAAGCGAAGAAACAGAGGAGGTAGAAAGTTCGGAAAAGGATAAGCCCTGCCTGACGAAAATGACGACGCCGCCGCTGGCGTGCGTGGTATCAGGAGAGAGAATGCCAGACCGGGAGTGGGTGCGATCAGAACGCAGAGCAGAAAATCCAGGAATCCGGAAAGAAGAAGAAGAGTTGAGATTGGATTCCTGGATGCAGATAAGATCGACTGGATGGGACGATAGAAAATGAAGTACTTCAGTGCTCCTGGCTTGGAGACCTCCAGCATTCCATTGAAGAACCCTGAGAGAGTCAGGGGGAGGAGAGGAGGCAGGAGGCATAGAAAAATGGCCAAGAGCAAGAGACGGTGGTGAAGGGGCAGAGGAAGGAGATATAGAATGGGCAGATGGGGGATAGGAGGTTTGGAGACGGGGGTGACGCGAGAGTGCAGCATCAGTAGAGGGGGGCCCAGATTGTACAGTGGAGGTATACGTGTCGGAGGAGTCCGAAGAGGTAGTCACAGTGTTACGACAGGGGAGGCAGCTCTAAGAGTGAGAGCTGCCTAGAGCTCTGAATTTAGACAGGGAAAGTTGTGAGCACCTTAGATGGACCCATTTGGAGCAGGTGCAGCATAGCACTGACTTGCCCCGCCAGGTCACATTTCCAGCACACACAGAGCAAGGAAAGATGGGGCCGGGGTTAGGATGAACGTTACCGCTCATCAGGAGAAGAAGAAGAATGAGGAGACGAAGAAGGGCAAGAGTAGGGCAAGAGAGAGGAAAAAGTGAAAACAGGCGACCGATTTTGTAGATGCTGTGTGCTGCCCTCCTGCGGTCGTTCAGGGGGCAGCATAGCGAAAAAATGTAGGGGAGTGCCCGGGGTAACTGGGACCCTCGGGAAGGCCAACAGCCATTTCGACCCAACCCAAACGGGGTCGAGGACCGCACCACCACGTTGAGGCGGCTGTTGATTGGTGCAGTGAAAGTATAGTCGTTATATCTATTTGTAAAATAAAGCACATACTAATGCCAACGTTGAAGTTTTTGAAAATTGCACAATATTTATTTTTAGGTTGAATCACACGGTAGTGAAGATGAGGAAGCGGAGGACAAAAATCAAGAGGAAGAACAGGTTCAGGAAATGAGAAAGCAAACTGTGTCTTTCGCTCCTGAACCTCAGATGAAGATAGAAGGAGAGGTGTGTATTGCAATATACGGGGGTATTACGTACTTCAAGCTTTTTTATTTCAATTCGAGAAGTTTAGGACCTCTTACCACGACATAGCTTGGGGCGTACGATCGGTACAGCGTAGAATATTGGGCTCACAACCGAACAAAGTGTCAAGAGCTCATCCAGAACGTGGGCTCACTTGCTCTGATCCGGGAATTCTCTCTGGGGATCCGCAGAAGATTTCATTAAGATATGATCGTGGGGTTTTTAGTTACGGCAAATTAGAATTCTCCTAATTGGTTCAAAAGGTTTTTGTTTCGTTCGTTCGAACAACAATAGCGGTTGTTAAGTAGGAAGACGCGCAAGAGTTCGTGGCACCAAAAAAAGTGGGGAGCAACGGCTTTAATCAAAGTTGACTGCAATCAAGCAGATTGTTGTTGGCTGACATCTATTACTTCCCTGGCGTTTAGTTTCGTGATATTGGCCTTAACAAAAAAATGCTGAAAGCTGTTTTTCCTCGTTGAAAATGTTGCAATTGCTTTTAGTAGAGAGGCCGTATTGCAACGAGACATAGTTAATGGCCAAACGCTTTTCTTGAACACTCGTAGATGTCGAATGCAAAAATTTTAGCCAGACTTCTATGCTGTTCTTATTTCTACGACTTGTTATTTTATAGGATTACGTGTCTAACATTAATGTTTTCCATATTTTTGACTATGTCATTGTCTTGTCTTAATTTTAGCAATATGCAATAATTCTTTTGAGATTTAACAATAGATTTTGGACAAACTATTTTGGTACCTGTACAAAAAAGGGGTTTTCACTCAAGTGCACTCACAAACGCTTATATTTGGCTAAAAATTCTAAACCACTTTTTGAAAACAATAAAAAATTTTTTTTTCCGGTTGACCTTATGCTTAGTTCCAGGACCATGGTAACCCTAATTATTAGTGATGGGACGATACCAAATATAACGATTCCGATACGAGTCCCGATACCTCATTAAAATTCCGATACATGCAGTGAATTCATGATAATTTTCAGATCCTGAAGCTGGTTTAAGAAACAAATACTTTTTGGACAAAGTATGCATTCAGAAGGAACATAAATGGTTTTATTTTAGCAAAAAAGAAATAAAGTTTCTTATGTAATAACATGAAATGAAATGAAAAGGGGGATCAAGTGCATAAATTTTCCCATGTGGGAAAATTTATGCACTTGTGGCTTTTGGTCGTTTCTGATTGGTCAATTTTAAAAACCAATTAAAAAAATTTTGCACCCCCAGGTCTCTATCCCCCACCCTGTACACTGCCCCTTACATTTACATACCGGGCCTGCCCCTTTGGTGTACACTGCCTTTCTTTTAACTAACTGGGGAAAATGTTGCACTTGTTCCGAAAAGGGTAAATGTTGAGAAAAAAATATTCAAGTAAATTCCTTGAAGGTATTTATTCATATTCAAGTCCCAATATTCTTAGATTGTAATTTAAGTTGCAAACATACGGATTCCGAAGAATCGGCTGCAGAATCGGAAATTCGATTAAAATTCTCCGATTCCGATACCAGAAAAAGTTCCGATTATTTCGATTCTCGATTTCGATTCTGAGTACTCGTCCCATCACTACCAATTATAGTAAATCGATGGTTCCCAATGTTTTCCACACATTCCTTTGCATGTTTCTGAAATGTATTATTGTTCCTGGCCCTTTTTCAAATGAAGAAACAATGCTTTGTTGTTGATAACGTATGCTTTTTCAACTGGGCAAAAATAGAGCAGGGATGCCAATCTGCGTCCGTGGGTGACAGGTGGACAAATATCTTGACTTTGATGTAAAGTTGACCTCGAAGAGAAAAGCTGAATTAAACAATGATTTGATGAAAAACAAAGTTTTGCATTCAGAATATTGATCTCCAAAAAAAAGTTTTCACGCTTAGAGGCGGAGAAAATACTCAGATCTTCTTACTAGCCGCCGTAAGCAAAATAAATGTTGTAATGCGACCTTCTATAGCGAAATATTTGCGTGTCTCTAATGTAGAGCAGCAAAATGTTTGCCTGTGTGTGGGAGGGGGGTGCGCGCGCGTGTTGGCACATTTTGACATCACAATGAACCTAAACTACAAGCTAATGAATGCAATAATCTCCGAGAATAGATGTTTTGTCCGAGCAATACAATTCGGAAGAGAATTTTATTTTGTACGATTATTACAAGCAAGTAAAAACTTTACTCACCACATCCATCTAAAACCAGTTTTATTTTCAGACCTTTACTGCCATTCTTAAGCAAGTTGATATTGGATTAGGATTTTCTATCGCTGGCGGAGCCGGATCCACTCCGTTTCATCCCGACGATCCTGGTATTTTCGTGTCCAAAGTGATCGAGGGCGGACAAGCTGATAAAGTAGGAAAAATGCAAGTCGGAGACAAGATTTTGTCGGTAAGCTTTGCAAGAAAAAAAGTGTGGACTATTTTTGTAAATCCGCCTGTAGAAACAACCTTGATGATCTTTTTTGTTTTTTTTTTTGCTAAAACGGAAACAATGCTTCATGGAAGTTGCATATCTAATCCTAGTCTCTCCCTGATTCCTGAGTTTATGATATGCATTTATAACTGATGATGCCCCATGAGGAAGAAATCGACTTACAAATTTAGTAATCTGCATAACTAAATTGATTCGTATGTTAAATTCCTTCGATGGAATTTATGGTAAAAACGGCAACTTCCTCAGATCAACGGTTCTGATATGACCAATGTGTCGCACGAGGAAGTGGTGCGTTTGCTGAAGAATCTCAACCCTGATTCTGATATTGTGTTGGTTGTTTATCGCGAGGACACATACTACACACAACCGCCGATGCCCACTCAAGACTCACCGGAACTGCGTAATGGGCCTGTGTCGGTGAACACTAATGCCAACAACTCGGTCCAGTTCCAAACTCCTAGCTCTGCACTACCAGTTATGATGCAAGATGAGGAACTTAAAAAAGATCCGTCAATTTTTCCGATTGAGGTAAGTTAAAATTTTGAAGATCTGGTAAAGCTTTAGCTCTGGTAATCATATATTAATAAACCTATCTGGCAGCTATGTCTTGCAATTAGATGAGGTTAATTGGTTTGGGTGGTGGAGTTGTGCCTCCTTTGTTATAGGTAAACCTGGGTTCGATTTCCTTGTCTAGTCGTTCCAAAGATTGTAAAAACGGTATTCACAGCTTTCCTACTTAGCGCTCAGTACAAAAGAGCTAGTGTGGAGGAAAAGCCGGCAAGACAGCTTGCTATGTTAAGTAATGCACTTTACAGGGTGCCTCCATCTTTGCATGTCAGAAAGGTGTCTGGTTCGAGCAGTTTATGCGTTGCGGTAGTCCACTCTAACTAAAGACTTTTGGTTGGTTGGTTTACCCCTCTTCTTCCTTGGGATGGAGGTATGGCGCAAACAGCAATCCAGGTTCACGCCATCAACCTAACTGAATCAGGCTAGGGGAAAAGAGTGGCAGCTCATTTCGAACCAGTTATGAATCCAAATTGCCGACTGGTAGCCCCACTACCATTGGTGGGTACCCAAAAGTCGCCTCTTCCGACATGCTGGGTGAGCAGCTTCATTATTCTAACCCGGTGAAGCACAGGTAAAGACTTGCTGACAAAGAATGAGCTTATGTCCATGAACCAAACACAGCCTATACGAGGACCCCCTTATCAGTACCGATATAAATGTCCTACATAATTAGTTGTACCTATATAACACAAGTTGTCCCACATAAATACTGCAAACCAAAGTAAGGGCTCGCTGCATATATGTAGAACAACTTGTGCTCGCGCTCCGACTAGTTGCAATCAAACGGTTGCAGAAAGCATTTACAACCAGACAAGCTTTGAGCAGCTTTCAATACTAACACGGAAAGCTTGCGATTGGTCTTTGCAACAACATCTTTTAGTCGCCCGTTTCTTGAACAAACTGTTCTGTTGGTGTGAAACAATTTTTGCAAAAGCTTTCTATCATCAGCTTATTATTTGTGTTGCATCAAAAAGGGAAGAGCTATTTTAAGTCAGGAGCTAATCTTTGAATTGATTTTCTATCTTGATTCTGGTAAGTTGTCCCAAAAAAGAACTTTTGTACTACCTAGGGATCGGTCGAGGCTTTGGCTCCGTCCCGGGATGCCCTTTTTTTTCCTAGACTGGCCCTGGCCGGGGCAAATTTAAAGCAAGGACGGAGCAGGGGTGTTGCCCACTGCGATTGTTGTGGCGACATTTAGTGTTTATGATGCGAAAGCAATGTGTGTATTTGACGATGTGTCCATGCTCGTCTCGACATGGCGCGTGGTAGCGACTGCTTGAAAGCAAGTGAACGATGAAAACAGTTACCCGTGCTCGACCGGGTTAGAGTTGTGAAGCTGCTCACCCAGCATGTCGTAAGTGATGACTTTTGGGCCACCAATGGCAGTCCGCCTTGTTGGTGGTGAGGCTACCAGTCAATAATTTGCTTTCATGACTGGTTCGAAATGGGCTGCCACTTCCCCCTAGCCTGATTTAATCAGTTTGACCGTTTGAGCCGTACCTCCGTCCCAAGGAAGAGGAGGATAAACCAACTAACCAATGAGAACAGTCGCTTTGCACAACGAAATTGATGACGTGGAACCGAGTTCGACATTGCTGGGCGGCAAGTCAGACGTGCTTAGGTTCAAGCAAAGTTCTTGATACATCGCGCGTGCATACACACGTGCGTTTTGAGCTCCGGCCAAATTTGTTGTCCTGTCATTCCCCTAGTACTACCCCTTAAAACTTTTTCCAACCATCTCGTTTTTTATTTTATATGATTAACTTTTCAAGACATTGCTTGCAATCACATGCTATGAGTAAGCCAGTAATTACTCGAAAGTTTGAAAGTGACAAACATTATACGTTGCATTTAGTTGCTTTCATTAGGTCAGGTGTGACTCGAAGCTGTATCATATTTATTGTGTTTAGGATATCCATCTTGTCAAAGGAAACGGCCCTCTTGGCTTGAGTATTGTAGGTGGAAAGGATCACAATAGCCATCCTTTCGGCGTCAGCGAGCCCGGTATCTTTGTTTCTAAAGTAAGTTGATTTACGCGGTTTGGCTGAGTTGTGTTTTATCGCGCGGTCACTAAAACACTTTTTTGTTAATGGAGAAAATACCATTGCGCCCAGACCTGCTTCCTTGTTACAGGTTTTGTTGGCACAGTGTATTTGTATCGCAAGCAGCGCAAACAGGGATAGGAATTTGTCGTGAAGTGGCCATTTCTAAATGCGCAGTAACGCCAAAGCGACGCGTATGCAGAACTTGTCTGCATAGCTCTGAGCTCTGCTTCTGGTCGATTTCGATGTTAGTGGACTGAGTTCAATTCAAAGTCGAACTAAGATCAAAGAACCTCATTTCTTTAGCGCATCGCAGTAAGTAATTGGTTAAAAACTGAAGGTCCAGCACTATGACACCAGGTGTACGTCGCCTTTGTCGCAGGCATTGCAATAGTGGTGTGTGCATTTTAAAATGCATACCGCAAATTATTCCAGTATGACTAAGCTTCTTATGTTGCAATTTAAACGACATTTCTTGGTAAGTATTTTCCGTAGTGAAGTTAGATTTATCATGTTTGTTTGGCTTTCACTTCGTTTCTAAGAATATATAGCAAAAAAAGTATTATTTCAGTTGTAACATACTAAATTTCCGATGTAGAATTTTGTGGTTCGTGATTTCTCGCTTCTACAGTAAGGCGAGATATCAGCTGGTTTTTTGTTGAACAAAATAAACTAAAAGCTTACCACATGAGAGCTGTTCCGATTGTGCTCTTTCAGAATGAACAGTTGTGGTGTTTTTGCGCATTCTTCATGTGTTATCTAAAGTGCATCAGTTATTTACCTTTGCTATTGCTGAGAGTTGATCAAAACTATATTCACGCAGATTCAACCAGAAGGAGCTGCTGCCTCCAGCAATTTACGCATCGGTGATCGCATTTTGAAAGTAAACGATACCGAGCTGCGATATGCGACTCATCAAGAGGGGGTGGACGCCCTTGTATCGTGCGGACACGACATGCACCTTGTTGTCCGTCATGATCCTCCTCCCCCAGACATGGTGGTAAGTTAGCTGCTGATCATTACTCTGTCACCTCGATAAGTCCTTTTTGTATTTTTGAGCGCGCGTGATTGTTTGTTTGTTTGTGGTTACCCCTCCTCTTCCTCGGGATGGAGGTACGGCGTGAACAGCAATTCAGGTTCATGCCGTCAACCTAATTGAAATTAGGCTAGGGGAAAGATGGCAGCCCATTTCGAATCAGTCTTGAGTGACTGGTAGCCCCACCACCAACAAGGCGGACTGCCACTGGTGGGCACCCAAGAGTCGTCTGACATGCTGGGTTAGCAACTTCACCATTGTAATCCGGTGAAGATCGTGATGGTCGTCAGTACTGCACGATGCTGTGCATTTACGTCACGATATGGTACATTCACCTGCTTGTGACAGTACTCAAGCAGGTATATGTGCCGTATGGCGTCTTACCCAAGGATACGGCACTCAGAACCAACGTAAATTTTAAATTTGTGCTCTCTCGATCTTAGTCAAGGCCACCGGTGATCGCTGTGATTGCTATTTTGTTTGCCTCTCCTTTTGTGATGGAGGCACGGCATGCACGGATATTCCACGTTGACACCACATACCTGATCAAGTTCGAATTAGGGGAAAGAGGCACTTGATTTCAAGCCAGTTATTTGCACAAATCACAAGCTGGTTGTCTCAACTACCAAGAAGGTGTTCTGGCATGGGTTGGTGCGAAATTTCGTTTGTTGCGTTACGCCAGGTGAGCAGCTTCACCATTTCAGCCCGATGATGCGTTTATGATGGTGGCCTGTTGTAGGTGGCCTTTAGTTCGGTGTAATTCGTTGTTCATTGACACGTTGCTAGCTGTTGCATTGCTTTCAATAGGAGCTGGTATTAACCAGGCAGCCGGGTGAAAAACTGGGCATCAGCATACGTGGTGGGGTGAAAGGTCACGCAGGAAATCCTCTGGATGAAACGGACGAAGGAATTTTCATATCAAAGGTGAATTTGTATTTTATTATTGCTGAACTGCAGAAAATGCGTTTCATTTAGAGCTTTCAGCCATTTTCACTTCGTTGTTTTGAACTGTTAACATAGAAAATGTGCGGCAAGAAACTTGCTTGCTGTCTGACCTTACAAACAACTTTTATTAATAAAACAAACTGACTAACCCCCGAGTAGAGCTTGTACATGAACCAGAGTTTCCACGGTCAAGGAAAGTCATTGTGAAAATCCATAAAAATTTTTTTTTTCCTTAAAAGTCATGAAAAAGCCGACGAAATTTACTAAATGACAAAAAGTCATGAAATTTTGTAAACTGAAAAAGTTAATCAGTCTGTAGCGATTGCTTGTGTGGTGGAGCACTGGGCTGGTGATTTAAACATCACTCGTTTCTCACTTATTCATAAGGGTATTTGTTGCTGTGCTCTGGGAAAAGGCTTTTACAGCAATTTTTTCTGCTTGCTTGCAACGCTCGGCGTAGAAACGCGTTGCGTGGGTAGTTTGTGCAGACGCTAAATTTCCAAGTGTAAAAATTTTTTTAAATTCAAAAAAGTGTTGCTATACAGGTATGAAATTGGGCTTAAACAGGAGTATGCTATGCAAAATTATGTTGTTTTTTTTGTGACCAAAAGACAAAATAACGAAAAATTTATATAAAGTAAATCGCATTGTTCAGCAACTAAAGTCAATAGTTTTTAAGTGAATCGACAACTTTTGCTTCAGCAGTAGTTCAATAACTTCTGTTACTGTTACAGTAAGTTAGTCGAGTCTAATGGGGATGTTAGTTACTGTACTACTAGCTGAATCGCATTTGCTGGCTTGCTATTATTCCGCCGTATTTAGGCATAGCTTAAATCTCTATATTTGTTATCAGTGTGTAGTGTATACTGCAATGGCTTGGCATTTCTTGCATTCGTGACCAATAAACTGACGTAGGATATGTTGTTGGGTTAGTAAATGCCGGGCATCAGATGTGGATTGTAGCCAGAGAAACAGGTCGAGTTTGCTTGGTGAACTTTAGCCGATTGAAGAAGTAGGCGACTCTTTCAGAAGTCCTTCTTTGTTATATTTCATTCCTTCCTTTTTCCATAAAACATTTAGAAAGTGCAACATTTTGGTATGACTGGTTGGAATTGTATGTATTAGCCAGGGATACCAACATTTTTTTGGAATTTACATGTAGTAGCGCATAGAAATTTTTTGTAGCGCACACTTATCGGATTGGCAGAAAAAAAGTGATAACCCTATTTAATCAACAATAATTCAAAAACTAAGCTTTGCATACAATTTAAATTCGGTACATGTCATGAGCAGCTAGTTTTGGTCAAGTGGTGAAATTTTCAACCAAAAATATTCATAAATTCCGGTCAAAATATGCAATGCCAGACGTTATTTTTTTTCGAGGAAGGCTTAGATTTGCTGTTTCCTCACTCTGCCCAACCTTACATGGTCGCTGAAAGTTCGATCACTAACTTCAAGGTTTACCAAGAAGGTCGTGCTGTCGGCTGGTGTGTCTTGGAACGGAAAAACTAAGATCCACTTTGTCGATACGAACAAAGTGAAGGTGAATTCTCCATCTTACATGCAGCTCTTAGTCGATGGATTTCTGTCGAATCGCAGACAACTCTATTCAGACGACACGTACATTTTTCAGCAGAATAGGGCCACTTCGCTTATGACCCATGTTACCCAGAAATACCTAGAACAGAACACTCCAATGTTCATAAAAAAGGAATAGTGAATTAATGGCTACAGTGTTTGTGATTTGTTAACCAAAGAAGTTTATACCGAGAGGACGGAAAAGTTTACAGAACAGGAACTGAAGGGCAAGATAAAAGAAAAGTGGGATGAAATATCAGTTGCTGAAATTGGAAAGTCCATATCTTCCTGGAAAAGAGAATTCGATTATTCCAAGGATGGAGGCCATATTAGCAATCTTCTCGATTAAAGCCGCCGTTACCAGATTTTAGTCGACGTCTGGCATTGCATATTTTGACCTGAATTAATTTTGCATTTCCTCATTATTCTTGTGTTTATGAATATTTTTGGCTGAAAATTTCACCACTTGACCAAAACTAGCTGCTCGTGGTACGTACGTAATTCAGTTTCAATGCAAAGCTTAGTTTTTGAATTATTGTTGATTAAACGAAGTTATCACTTTTTTTGTTCACCCGATATATATATAAACTTTGCCATGCATTATTCATACGTGTAAGTCACTGCAAATCCCGTTCACGCACGTAAACTTTTTGGTCGCAGTACTCGAGCGCGCGATCGTATTTTTGCGCCACTGGTTTAGCATCAAACTAATTTCAGTAGCATTTTGTATTTGCGGTTGCAATTTGCATTTAGTTTAATTAAAAAATCTAACTCACCTCACTTTATGGGCGGATTAGCTTTTGTCAAAGCTATTGCTTGTAAAGTTTTTTAGCAGTGCTCTTGGTCAAAGAAAGGTGTGATATCTCATAGATGTGATTGCAAAAAGATGTGGTGCTTTTTTTGTCTTTTTTTATTTCGTTGAAGTGCTGTTTTAAGTTATTTGTCGACGTTTGAAAATAACATGGTTTGCAATTTAGGCAATGCACTTTTTGCAGTTATATTGGTACTGCAGTAACTTACGGCTGAGTCCCAATTTTTACTGTTCTTCTCAAATTCAGACAACCCTGAAATTCGTCTTTTGGCGCAGGACCTAAAACTGCTGCAGAAAGCTAGAGATTTGAAAGAATTATCAGTGTTACGCCTTATCCACGTTATATTAACTAATCTTAGGGACGAATTGTTCAAGTGATAAAAAATTTAATTTGTTTACAAACTATGCCCAATTGTTGATAAACTGGAAACAATACTAGGGCATCCAATCTATAATAATCACGTCTGACACATGAATATAGCTACCATTTTATTCTGAGGCTGATTGTCCAACAAGACCTGGTAGTATCAATAATTTTTTTTTATCTCTTTTTGAGCTGGATAGCCTTTGTGTCAGAATGAGTTGCACCGAGACACCGCTTCAGGACTGTCTGCGGTCAAATGTCATGAATTCAACGTATAAGTCCTTTGTGACTTTGATAAAAGTGATGATTCAATTCCTGAACTAGCTAGTTTAACATATTCTAGCTATCTATTGCAGAATAACACTTGTTTGAAATAATGTTTGGAAACGCTAAAAAGTCATGGAAAAGTTAAATTTATGTCGTTAAAAGTCATGGAAGTTGGTTAGGAAAATCGTGTGGGAACCATTGTGGACCCCAAAAAAAACAGCTTCGCACAAAATATTTGATGTTGTGACGCGGAATTTCCGGCATTCCAATGCAGGCCCGTCTTCAATCGGGCTGTAAATGGGGATTTCCGGGAAGACACAAAACACGTGTTGCATTTTTATCCTCAACACTTGCGGAACAACGAGAAAGGTGCTCAACGTATTGCAGTTGTTCAAATTTGCTTCGGAGTTAGCAAAATGTCAACGTTGAGCTTGAATCGCGTGGTATTTTAGTAACTTTACACCTTGTCGTAATCCTCCAAAAAGTGAAATTCACTGTAAAGCGCCCTTTTCCAAGAGCAAAATAACGCAGCCATGATGAGGTTTGAACTTATGACCATTCAATCAGTGCCACCATAAAATGGCGCTTGATCCCACCCGACCACATCCCCGACATAACCTTCCATATGTGGACATGGTCGAAGGCGAAGGGTTTTGAACTTTGCGAAATGTGTTCTGGTAAAGATTCGATTGTTTGCCTGCTCAACAGCTTTTGCTGTTTAAAATTGGTTTATAACTATTTATTGTCTTTCAAGTTATGTTCCTCTGCTCGTAATGCATTTAATGACTTTGATAATACTTTGGGGCTCAGGCTAAGATGTTTGATTTCGCCCTCAGATCCAACCGGGCGCAGCTGCGAGTCGTGATGGTAGATTGAAAGTTGGACATAGGATCCTTGAAGTTAACAATCAGTCCTTGCTTGGTTCCACACATTCGGAAGCGGTGAAGATGCTCCGCTCCATTGGAAGCCAAGCATCTTTTCTCGTGTGCCATGGATATGACCCTGATCTTTCCTTCTCTGGACTACGAACGTCTCCCACGCCTTTATTGGCCCAGTACGAGGTAAGAAAGATGTTTTGATGTCACGAGAAATCACTTTGCTTCAGTGTATGCTGTGTAATGTATATAGAAGGCATGGATCACTGCTTTGCAGTTTCAATTGTCTGCACTCTTGAAAATGGCTTGTAAGCGTGGCTTTGAGCTTGAGGATTTAGATTGTGCTTCGCAGTTATACCATAGACCAGCATACGGAAAATAAATGTGTAATTGAGATATTACTTTTGTAGTAGCAGTTCTCCTATTACAGTTGATAACACTCAATACCACGATTTCTCAAGTGGGCGGTGACGTTTTCATGAAATTAGTGACGTCACACAATAACTAGCCGAAAAGGTGCGAAAGTAGCAAGCATCAATGAAAGTGCACAACCATGCACTCGTAAACGTGTTATTGCTGAACAATTCGATTACTGAAATAAATACTTCTTGTACTCCGTTTGCAATTTAAGTGTCACGGATAGTGTACTGTCTAAGCCAAGCTAAATGAAAAGAGGTTTGTTTGGAGTCCTGGTTTGCCGCGTTTGAAATTAATGTGGCGTTGCGTATCTGCTGCAAAAAATGCTTGAAAATTATTGCCCAAGACTTCAATCTGTAAATTTTTGATTTGCAACTCATGAAAGTAGAGCAACGCAAAACTGATATTCATGTAAGCGTAAACTGGAATATTTTGTTTCTTGTTCAAATGCGATCGATTTTTAGCATAGTTCAACAGCAAAATGTTTTTGAGTGAGCTTAAAACATTAGTCAGTAGCAACCTGCTGTAGACTCATATTCGTCAAGTTATCACTGGTTGCTTTTAGTTTGAAATGTTGCTGCTATGTAATTGTTGATTCTTTTGTCCTATTTGGCTTTTATCTTATTGTGCTCTTTCAAGATGTGAAACATGAAGTCATACTCAATGTTTCAAGTGGATGTTATGAGGGCGTCTTTGATTTTTTGAATATTTTAGAACTTTCTTCCTTTTTACTCGTTTGCTGACTGACAATAGTAATTGGAGTTTTATTTGAGCAGATTTTGTAAAAACATTAGCTCTATTTTGTGCTTTAACTTTCTATGTTTCGATTGCCGCCCGAATTGAGCTTAAACCGTTGTTTGCGTGGTCACGTGACTGGAGTGTATCGGTATACTCTTTGTCGCGACGTTCGCGATCAAATGTAATTGTATCAAGCATGGACGTATCAAATTGGCCGTGTAACTATATAGCGCACACGTTCGCGCAGGTTGTTGAGCAGCCAATTGAAACTTGTCACAGTAATTGGGAAAGAAAGGATGTACGTGTCGTAATAATTGTTCTGAATGTCGCTGTCGTAAAATGTCAACCTGTGTCATGTTCGCTGAGAGGAAGTCATATTTTACAGCTAAGTGACAGTGTAACTTCAAGTAAATATGCAGTGACCTGAGTAGTTTGTCGAACAACTACGGATGTGAGTTCGATTCCCTCTTGGATGTGTTGAAAGTGGTAGCGACTGAAGTTGTAAATTCTCTGAATTTTGCGAACAGCGTTAAGAAACTACTACGAACAAAGTTTGGATTTTGCTTGTGCTGGCAGTTGCAGCCTGTAGTGGATTGTTCAATGCTCCTTTATATTGTTCAATGCCGTTCATTTATTTTTGCATTTTTGTTTTGCACGCAAAGTCTACTCATTAGCTGATGTCTCTAAGGATTAGATTAAAGAACTTTTGCGCGAGCTGATATTGGCAGCCACAGCGAAAATAAACGCGAGCCAATGTTAAATAGTAATCTGAAAAATCGATATCGACCCAAACCGAGCTAGAACTGGATTAAAATCACAGTTTTTATTGCTTTTCATTTGCTTTCACTAATTACTTTTCCAGTCAATGTCCTAATCACGCATGGTTGCAGTTGCTGTAATACAACTTATACCGAGCTCAGACGGTAAGGCGGGAAGGGTTCTTCTTCCGCTGTTAGTAAAATATGGTTTTATAGCTGAAAATTGATGTTGTTACCCGACCTCTTCCGAGGGATGGGTGCGTGGCCATAGACTATCAGATAGCCCTGAAGTCGGGCAACTTTCCTGGGCCTGGACCAGAGATCGTAGAAAGACAAAGAACGAGCAGCGCAAAGAGTTCGTAGCTGTCCATTACAGAATGAGATGAGAGGTGTGCTGGACCGGATAACCGCATGCGCTGCATGAAGGATTCTCGATTTTACCAATTTTAGAGGGATAAGAACTTGATAGAAGGCTATATCCTTTGCAGCGAAGACGAGAGAGGGCACAGCGAGCGTGACGATGAAGACAGTTAATGTCGTTGCGAAGGCAGGTTAAGTTAACCAAATACAAGTTTAAAACCTTGTTTTATATCTACTCATGTCTAGTTTTTGAAACCGTAGCGCGGAGACATAATTTTGGACTTTCGAGCAGTTCGAGTACATTGTAACGACAATGCGATTTTTAAGACTCCTTGCTAATCAAAAGTCTGATGTAAAATCTGGTGGTGTTTGGTACAGATACACCATATCTTCAACGTTTAAATTTTTATGAAGAAAAAGGACTTTAAATGAAGTTGCTTTTACGGTGCTTTTATCTTGAACACATCAGTGTTTGACTTGTTGAAGCTATAAATTGTTCTTGCTATATCTGTCAATTAGGTTCAATTGATTATTTTGAGCTTAAATTGCTTCCTTTTCCTCTTTGTAACATCTGTTAGCACTGTCAAAATTTTGTTCCCTAGCGCATTGCGTTGCAAGTTGCAATTCAGTTAACATGGAACCAACAGAAACAAGATTTTAACTGTGTTTTAGCGTCAAATATAGGAATTCCCTTAATGCGAATAAAAAGTTTCCGGTGATGGTCTTTACGTGTCTGAAAGCAAATTTTTTGAGTAGTTTGCTGATAAAGCCATGGGCTAGACTGCATAGGCGTGATTGCATCGTTTTTTTGAAAAATCTGTTTTGCTGTGGTTGCAAGTACAGCTAGACAATAGGCACGAGCAAAGGTGAGCGTAAGCTTGTAGGCTGCGCGAGTAGAAAGCGATTTATTAGTCATCACGCAAAATCCTGTTGTTTTCAATTCCAGATCGACGTCATTTCTTGACGTACCATAACGATTACCAACACATTAGCTTGGTGTTGATTCGTGCCTGAAGGTCGCTGCGTTGAGGCCGAAGTGTCGTTTGCAAGCTGCCAATCTTTCAGTTCGATTTCAAAAATAGATTCGCCAAAAGACGTTAATAGATCGCTTGTCGCGCTTTAAACCGAACAAATCAATCACAGGGCAGTTGATATATGCATCCCATTAGAGGCGTGCTGAGAGACACAGAACGAAGCTGAGAAAAGCAAAACGAAGTAATCGAGTTTAAATATTGAGAAACAGAGCATGTCAGTTGAAAGGCTTACCCAGATCTTTTGCGGCAAGGCTGAGTAAATTTGGTTTTATATTTTGTTCTCTACGTTGCTTTTGCTGAGCATCAAGCAGTGAATTTGTGAACCCGTTTTTTAAACTATTTTTGCGGCTCGTTAAGGGAGCTGAACCCAGGTCTACCAACTGCGAAGCGTAGTTGCAGTGACGTTTGTTGAAATCAGTGGAAACAGCTGTGCACATAGCAAAGTGCTGGTTTTAGTGATTTTTCAAATAGCACTTCATTGCAATTTTTCATGCGTGCTTGCAGTGCCTGTGGTTGAGTAAATTAAGCCAGCGGTACTGGCAACTAGGAAGGTTTTTGTACTCATAAAACTGTGCTGAAAAACAGAGGTATCTACGCAGTGAACGAGAGCGTCTTGCTAGCACCTGCACAGCTAAGAAATATTAAGTGCTTGAAAAAGCTATTGCTAGCGATTGTAGCATTAAGAACAGTAAACTTATTTAGTAAACCTGTGATTTCTTAATTTTCAGGTAAACTCCATCGTAAAATTTTTATTGCTTGTTTTCTCGTAGTTATCTTCTATTGAACTAAAAGCATTCTATTTGTATTTCAATTTCTCACGTTTCATTGTTTTTTTGAGTGCTGAGTGACCATATGTTTGTGTTGGACAGTGTTGACTCAGTTGGCCAATCTAATGTTTGTAGTTCTCTAATCCACTTTTCGATATAGAATTGATTTTTCACCCTATTAGTGGCTGGGAACTTGATTTTTGCGTATTTGAGACTAAAAAGATTTCACTTGAAAATCAGAAAATGCCCCAAGAATAAAACTTTATTCAAACTTACACAGCAAAGCGTTTTGTTTTGTAATTTATTGCACAACATCTCGCAATCTGAAGGATTAAAAATATCAACAAACACTCAGCAGGTGACGTGCCCCCATTGTGCTCTTACGAAAGGGACTTGACTTTACATTCCTCTATTGGGTATCATTACAGTGTCGACAGTACTAGTAGTCCCTTAGCAGGTCTGAAAAAGAGTTGTTGGACTGGATGACGAGACAATGGCAATAACAAAAAGACCTACTACGTACCCGAGTGCTGATGAAAACTGCAACATAAGCATGCTCTATCGGCTCTGCTTGAGCCTTGCTATTAAATACGTCCGAGTGTACTTTCAAACGCTCGTGGTGCCAATTACTCGATATAACTTTTGAAGCTTAATTTGTTTCAAGTCGAGAGAGAATGGCATTAAATTGCTCTGATCTCGAATCGAGAGGTAAAAATCGAATGAAGTCCGACAAACATTTGTACGTCGCTAAAATTAGCCTTTGGCAAGACTATTATAGCAAGAACCATTTAGTAGTAAAAAGTGCTGCCTGGTAGTGGATAACGATAAAACATATGAGCTGTGTTTTGTCTAGAAATCTAATTGCATAAGTTGTTAGCGTTGTTAGTTGTACCATGATTAAAAGTAAACAAGTTTCAAGCTCTAGATCAGGGTAATTTCAAGTAGGTCAAGAAAGAACAGCAAGTTTTTTGTGCGACAACGCTTTTGCATAGATTTGAAAAACTTATTTTGGTAAGCTTTCCTTGATGTGCTCCTGAGCAGCAGAAGAACATTAAACAAAATACAGGTAGGGTGCTTTCACGGGGGTGCTTTTCGAGTTTTTTCTTTTGACTCTACGAACCAATGCATTACGAGAATTTGGCAAATCAGCTTTAAAGCATTTTGTAAAAGGGTGAACTGTATAGTTGCTTAAGCTGTCGCTTCACAGTCGTCAGGTCTTGAGTTTTAACTCCAAACCGGGTCAAACCAAAATGTCGATAAATCTGGCGTTTAAAGCTCTTTTTGTGGCCCTTGACATCAAAAGAACTGCGAAGGGTTTTGTATTATGTGCTGTTTATGTCCATTTGCACAGTGATTGTTCTTGATGTTGCAATGGCTGACGGTTGTGTTATGACTCCATGGTCGTGCAATGTGTTTAATGCGTTGCTTTGTGGCTTTGCGGCCCGTGTCACCGCCCCATAATTTTTTTGCAGCAGTTAGTTATTCAATCCAGCTTTTGAAAAGTAAAAGTGTTGTATGTCTCATCTTTACGTTTTCTAGCTGTTGCTGGGCTCGCTTTTATGTAGGTAAACCAAAGCGGCAGTAGTTTCACTTTTAGGGTCGGTAACCACGTGAAAGTCTTAAGCGAGCTGAAGTATTGTTTGCCCACAGCCTACTTTTAACGCCATGAATTTTTAATGATTTTCTACTATTTGCTGATTTCAGCGTGTTTTCTTTTTCGCTTAGAAGTTATTGAACAAAACCGCAAATGGGGCGAAATAGATTTTGCATGTGTGAGGGCAAGTGTATTTGCTGTATTGCAGCTTTGCCAGTGGTGTTCGTTAGTGAATTTAATGATTAATGACTATTTCAGCGGGGCATACCTATGGGTTGAAAAATCAAATACGGTGCTGGGGCTTTTTCTCTGAATGCTCGTTGCGCCGGCTGATTTGCCTGATTTAGAAAAAGTGTGAGTTAATGCTGACTGGTTTGTTTAATTATAACAGGTATAATCTATTGAAGCTTTTACATGGGATTTCTCACCAGAGCAGAAGTTTGAATTTCGCTTAAGTGGAAGGACGTAGTGGCAAACGACGAATGGTTGAAGTGCTTCTAAGACCGCTTGTTAAGAATTGGAGCTGTTTTAAAGGCATCTTAACGATTGAGAAGTGCGACAGCAAGTTTCTGTATTGAGAGTTCCAATCGATTTGTTTTGGTAGTAAATTGCGTTTTACCTCGAATTTTAAAGCTTTTGTGTTTGCTATTGTTTAGAATTTTCTTTCTGTTGACTTTTCACTTTTGATTACCATCGCTAATGCTACATTGCATTAGATCACTGGTTCTCAACCGGTGGGCCACAGCACGTAAGTGGGGTGGGTCACAGGCGTTTGCGTACTTTAATAATGGGTTTGCAAGTCGAGTGAGGTTGAGTAATAGTGGTGCATATGAATCGCCATACGGACCAGCACCCATGAATTGGAGGCACAATGACCTTATTTTCCTTTGTAAATCAACTCCGATTCTGACCACGGACTGACCATTCTCGGCACTGGGGAGGTAATGACCGTGATCACCTTCGCTGCCATGCATTCTGACGATAATCCCAGCACATCTCAGACATGGTTAAAGTGGGCCACGAAAATATGCGGCTCTTTAAAGTGGGCCACGGCAAGAAACTGGGCCACAAGGATTTGTGGCTCCTCAAAATCGGCCACGGCACGAAAAAGGTTGAGAACCACTGCATTAGATGCTTGTAGCAAGCAATACAACAGATTGATCCTTTTAATTTCTACTTAAGCGATGGGTTCTTGTCAAATCAAGTCGATTTTCAGTCTTTCAATGTATAAGGATATGAATTACATAAGGCTTTTCAAAAATCAATGTATGATTTATGTGCCAAATACAATAACGTTTTTCAAATCGAGGTAAAAACGTGTTTTTCAAATGATAGGCACAGCAGCAAGACTCAAGTTTGATTGGCTGTTGATCAATTGCTAATTTAAGGACGTGACTCAATGCTTTTTATTCATTATTACGTTGTTTGACTTTAAGCAGCTTGTTCTGCATATAAATTAACAGAGGAAGCAATACATTTAGTACTTGTGCATAAGTAACCTGCTAACTACTGACTTATTTTTGACTTGCAGTACGATTTTCGTTCATTTTTGGACAGCAAAATTTAAAAGTGAAGTCATTCAGCTAAAATATCGAAGAGTTTTTTGATGATTGCCGGTCAGTTTTGAGAATCATCTGGCCGCAATACTCCGCTAAAATAGGGTTCCGACTCGTGGCCTTGATTTCCACTTGCACGTTGCGCTAGCTTACGTCAAAATGCCTTTTTCTTTCATTTTTCAAAAAGCGCAATGGTACATTAAAAAAAATTAAACAAATTTTTCACTGTTGAGCTGCTCTTGCAAAGTCAAATCGACCTTAATCTCTGAGGCTCATTGGTTCCATTTTCTTCAAGACGCATTATGTTAACGTAACTGTTTTTGGTTGACATCTGCGTGGTGACCCATGTAAGCGAGTATGACAGTAACGTCACACTGTCTCACATCACAACTGGTGTTTTACTTTTTGGTCCGTTTGCTGTTTCGGGGGCGCGTGGGGACGCGTTGGACAATTTGCAGCATAATTGATAGGCTTATAATTTTGCATTGGCGTTTTTGATTTGTACGATGTGGATAAAGTTCTGTTTTGTTTTTCATTTTCGCAGCTGACGACAAGCCTGCTTCTTTTCCTTTTGCGTACTAGTTCAAGCTTTGTTTCGATTATCTGCTTAGACAACTGTGGTCGTTAAACGTGTCGAACGAGTGCATCGACAGCTGCTCGCTCAGCACCTTTCGTAAATGCGTGTTGTCACTTTAGAGAAATCGTTCAAGCTTAGGTTCAGGATCTTTACTGGTTAAGTCGCAGTTTAACAAACTACGAAGCGCCATTACTATATTTTATGAGGTACAGTAAAACGTTCTGATGATAAAGGACCATCATTTAATTAGTGGCTTCAAAAGTAATCAGGTTGCTTTGATTGGCAGAACAGTTACTTGAGTCTTCTTAAAAATGTTTGTTTACATCAGCAGTAAATAGCGGCAGTGCCCTCTTAGAGATAAGAAATTATTAAGTTGAAAAAGGTGACGCAAATGTGACTGCGCAAAGGTTCTGTGGGTAAACTTATGAATTTCAAACAACTTAGTTATTTTCTTTTTGTAGTTTTGCTTAGTATTATCTCCATACACTGATATGCCGTGTTTGTAAAAATGGGAAACAGTTTTTCATCCAAGTCTGCTAAGCACGAAGAAAACAAGTCGTTACCGTCTGAAGCTAAGGAGAATGCAGTTGCGAAAAGCAAGTCGAAGAAACGACGAAAGAAGAGCGAAAAACAGGTAGAGAAAAAGGAATCAAACGCAACAGCCAAGAAAAAATCGTCGTTCACCAAACGATTCCAGGAAAATCCGACCAAAAAGAAAAAGAAACGCACCAAGACCGACAACAAAGACGATCTTGAATTTCAAGATAGCGTGCCCGATAACAATCAAATCAATTTTCCGAAAATTGTCATTTCAACTCCTAGTGATGTGGAGGCGTCTTTAGAACAGAAAACCCCTGAACATAAAACCTCCCTTGCCAACAGCCAGCGACTGAAAAAACCCGAGGAGTCGAAGGAAATCCCATCTGAAGAGTCTTCTATGCCTGAAGAAGCGGCAGATGTTCCTGCTGATGCCGTCAAACAGGCTGATGACTCAGAGTTAATTAAAAGGGAAGATTATAATCCTACTAATATTAAGGCAACGAAACCAGTCAATATGGATGCAGATGACGATCTTGCTAAAAACGAAAAGTCTATTAAAACTCTCAACATAGAAACGAATAATCCAGCAAATGAAGCAGATACCGTATTGAAAGACTTCATTAACCTGGCAGATACGTCGGAAGTTCGAGAAACAAAGCCAAATAACGTTTGTTATTCTGCAGAGCAGAATGATGCGATCATTGATACTGAAGTTGTATCATTAATTAGTGATCTGTTGCGACAGACTTTAGAAAGCGAGCAAGCAGATGCGGCTCATGAAATTTTAAACAAACACACATGTGCTCAACATGACACCATTGACCCTCTGACTCAAGGTGCAAAATCTGCACCAGAAAGACTGGACATATTGACGGGAACAACCGTAACTCTAGATCAGAACAAATCAGATCTTGACATGCCAAGCGAGGCGCAAACCTCTACTGCTGTGGTGGATTTTCCCTCAAAAGGAGAAATGGATCACCACAGCGAAGGTAACGTTACGCCTCCTTATATGGAGTGTGGAGAAGACCGTTTGTCCCCTGTAACCATAGTGATGGAGAATGGTGACGTCATACACGTTGAGGCATGCGACAGTGAAACTGCAGTCGATAGTTGCGATGATCGAAATCAAAATAATTCAAGCAACGTTATCAGCGTTGTCAACACGACGGTAAGTATTACAATTCGACATCTCACATAATGATGCTGCCATCAGTGAGAGTGTCTTCTAGAATAAAATAAACAGTTCTCCAACGTTGACGCAAATTTATTAGCTTTGGTTGGGGCATGGATTCCAGCTATGGCATTGGCTTCTGATTTTAACTGTTTTAATCCGTGGCTTAAACACCGTGCATGGCCCATCATAAATTACCTTTAGGGGTTCTTGAATTTTTAACTAGGTTGGCAGTTTATCTTTATTTTTAACCTAAAAAAGGTTTTCATTTCAAGTTTTTCCCATTTTAGAGATTGTTTGTGACTTGCTAGATCTGGGTGGAACGCTATCCTTACAAGCTGATTTAATATTTTGGCTCACAGTTTGAAAATCACTGCCACTGATCAAGCCCTGTCCTATAGTAGTTAGTTTGGTTACCGGAGCGTTTGCAGGTTTTTTGTTACATTATGTCAAAAGGCACATTTATTGGTAGTAGCCGTGTTCTTGCCTGTATGCAATATGAAGTTCGGCAAATAGCTTATTGGCGGAATTTAATGAGACCTCGGCTAGTCGACCATCCAAGACCCGGCAGTCAAGTGGTCGTGTTTGCGGGTTGGTCTTTTTAGTGAAATAAAAGGCAATGCAAAAAAAAGGATAGCTTTGAAACTAAGAGCAACAGGGCCGTTTTAGTAGTCACTTTATTAGGCGTTTTGCAAGTTGCATTGATTGCATCATAGGAAACACTACATGCAAAAAGTTTTATTTGCAGTAAGCAGTGTTTTCTGGTGATACAATTAGTCTAAGATACACATTATGAAATAAATTGACTGCTGAAATATTAGCTATTGTTTTTTGTTCATATCTGAAATATCTGGGTTTCAGTACATCTGGAGTTTTTACTTCGCGTCGTGGAATAAAGTTCTTTTGTTCAAAGCTTTCCGCGATCCGGTGATTTGTTCAAATTTCGAATTTTTACTCAGCATTGGCTGTTGCTTTCTCATTAGACCCTATACTGCCATTATGAGAAGGCACGAAATGCTCTTTGTGGTAACCCTTTTTTCATAGCTGTATTGAACTTAGCTTTAGAAGTGTTTAACGGTATCCGTCTGATTTAGTTTAAGCATGGCATGCATAACTGGCCTAGTCGTCCTCTGGCTTTGTATACTATCAAACTAAGAGTAGCATTTACTTTACAAAAATAGATATTTGCCGAAGCTATAAGTACTGGCAATTGAACTTTTGAAGTTTTAATTTTCTACTTAAATTGTAACAACTCTGGTCTTCAACTTTTTGTTCTTTTACTAATGTAGAGTATTGACTGAATAAAGTTTATTAAAAAAAGGCTATTTTAACTGTTTGTATATTTTCGTTCTGTGTATGGCTAAATTTGTTTAAATAGAAAGTGTTGATCAGTGGATTCATTGTTTATAAATAACTATTAAAATAGTGTCATCTTATGCGATACGACTTTCAAATACTACTAGCAGTTTTCATGGGCTAGCGTAGGTGTATCAGTTATTTTCAACCCAGCTTGCTTTTCTTTTATTGCCTTCGTGTAACTATCACTTTCACAACTTTACCGATGCTTGTGAAAAGGCTGTTGTTACCAGAGGCTGTGTAAATTTTACACGCGTAAAACTTACCTTTTTTCACAATTCACTCGAAATCTTGATAAAATCCTATTTTCATACGTGGTTTACACATATCGTTTACCTGAGGCATTACTGCTCGAAAAAAGGGGCCCCATTCTGCTGCTGCAAACTAGGTACTGGGCCAAGCAGACATGCTTGACATGTTAAATCTAAAATAAACCACACACAAGTTTTTTGAACCGTCATGAAGGTTATTTTAGTTGTATTGCGTATTATGTCCATTCAATCCTTGGTATTGCTTGCCATGACTTGCTGTGTTAGAACTTGGGAAAAAGTCCACTCTTATTTGAATATACGGAACTGATTGAACAGGTTAACTATTAGGGCGTGTCATGTTTTTTGAAAATTTGATTTTCATTTTGCATGGGTGCCAAAAACTTGTGATAGCATGTTACAAGCTTAAACGAAACAAAAAATTGATTTCACAAAGCATTTAGCTACCTAATAAGAAAATTGAAATTTTTGGTTTGTGAAATATGATAACAGAGTGGAACGAAGACGTGTGTGCTACTCCAAGATTTGTTTTGCTACGCACTGCAATCGTCTTTAATATTTCATACTCAGATTTGCCAAAGCTATGTAAAGATACAGTAGCCTTCATTCAACTGACAGGACTGACCTACCCCTACGATATCAACTTTTAAGTAGCCTACTAAAATCTGAAAAAAATTTTCATCCTGAATTTATATATTCAAGAACTTGATTTTTTGATGTTACATTTGAAAGCTAATAATGTATTTTTTACTTTGATTTTTCTGCGTAATTAAAACAAGCTAGTTGATAGACTAAACCGTGGCTTTTTATCATCGGAATTAAAAAAAGTCTTTATCAAATAATGTAGGTATACATTATTTTAGATTATTCGAGAAAATAAGCAATGCTGTATCAACTACAATTTGCAGTGTAATTCCGCTCAGTTTTTGGCTATCAATTACTTTTTTGATAACCAGGTTTATTGGTCATTACTACTAATCAGTTGACATGAAAGCGACTCTGCTTTATATTATGTATTGAAAGAAAGCAAGGAAGACTACAAAATTTGTAAGCACTTATGTCACATCTTTCATCATAGTAAAAAAAGCTTTGCTGTAGCTGATCTACTGACTTTACGTGATATTATATGACATTAAATTCAACAAAACTTTACTCAGGCTTTTTGCTATCAAATTGAAATAATTTTCAATTTGTTTTAGGCATTAATTGCCTTGACGTGATTTGCAATGTCTGACAACTACATATTTGATGTCGCAAACTTGATTTTTTTCGTTTATGTAAAGCTGCTAATCGGCTGACGCGAAGAAACAATTATTGTTCGTACAGTTGACAGGTTCTAGGCTGAAAAAAGTTGGTTCAGTTGTTTCCTTTTTGAACGATAATAAATGATGAACGTCAATATTCTCAAAAACATGAGTTTTGTAATTGGGTTTTGCCGTATCACGGCAGTGCTACTTCGCGAAAATAGTGACAAAGATGCTCAAAATTATTCTGGAAGCAAATTTGTTGATGACATGTTTCCAAAAATTGTGCAAAAATAGCCGAAAGCTAGTGTCCTTTTTGTAAGCCACCAGAGATAAATTACAAAGTTACAATTCTTGCTAACGAAAAACGCATGGAATTATGTTAAATTGCTGCCCAACATACAACAAGCAGTGGTTTGAAGAATTAAAATTAAAAGCATTCTTCGTAAGTTGTTTCATCTTTTGAACGGTAAATGTGAAGTAATACGTTGCTATAAAAGCATATGCTCTCTAGACTGTCGGGCGATATTTCATGCCAAAATCGTCATGAAAATTACAAAGAAATATTACTTATGAAGTAGTGAAGTAGAAGATAGGTAGAATCGGCCCATACGAAATTGGGTAACCTGACTTGAGTGAATAATGAACATGACCAGCTGAAATGAAGAGCACAGAAAGATCGCAAGAGGCAAGAACGAAAAAGCAACAGCACCAGCTTGTCGAGTCTGCTGATATTGTATGTCAACTAAGCGAGAGCTTAAAACTTTGCCTTTTTGCCCTGAGCCCTGCATAACTTGATGAGACTATGCGGAGACCTTCTTCACCTTCTGCGAAGATCTCGAAACATTACGTAAGAAAGTTGCGTCACGTATTATCAGAAGAGGCTGGATGGCCAGGTATGGGGTGCTAGTGCTTCTGTATTGCGCACAGCAGCTCCCTTTCTCTATTCTGCTGCTGAGTACTGCGTACCTGCTTGCACTTGCTGAGCAATGCTCAACCAGCCTTGACGGAATCATCACCAATGCGTTGCGTACGTTAAATGAATGCCTGCGTTGTATTGCAATAAACAATCTTCCTGTCTTGTCAGGCATTCAACCTCCTTGAAATGCGTCGCAAAAGAGCAACGTTGCTACTTGCCCGCCGAGCCCTGGAGCCTGATCATCTGCTTCATGGTAAGCTGTTGGACAATCTGGGAAGAAAAAAGGGGCTACCGAAATCTAGATGCGTGTCTGTGCCTGCTTCGCATGAATTGCCCCATACTATCTTCGAACATGATGTAAGGGTAGAGCGTGGGTGGACCCAACTTGAAGCCCGAAAGGCTAGTAAACATTTTAATGCTCCGCACTTTTGTTTCTGATGTGAGGTTCAGTTCTTGGGCTTCGACCTGCCCAAACCCATATAGGTGAGGTACAACCGTCTTCGAACTGGCGTCGGGCATTTCTACTCATCACTGAACGAATGAATACTGGTTCCCGAATGAGGTGCAAAGGAGCACACGGCCGACCGTATTTCGCTACAGTGTTGAAAATGCAACAAACTAGACAAGTGGCATCGCGGTTTTGGATCATAAGATCCGTGTATGGCTCAACAGTGCCTGCCCCGATGCCGTAGTCGTTGACAAGCTTAGATTCATCAGAACGAATATTGGTTGTGCCAGTCATGGTAGATCGGAAATCGGTACTGCCAGTTATGGTAAATCGGAAATCGGTACTGCCAGTCATGGTAGATCGGAAATGGGTACTGTCAGTTACGGTAGATCGGAAATCGGTACTTCCAGTCATGGTAAATCGGTACTGCCAGTCACGGTAGATCGGTAATCGGTACTGCCAGTTACGGTAGATCGGAAATCGGTACTGCCAGTCGTGCTAGGGGGCTTCGTATTGCTGATAACAGTTTGTCTAATGTGGGTGTCTGAACACCAGCTTCACAAGTCTGATTATGAAAAATTAAAATGGTTGTGGAATTTATTGCCGGCGTTATATGTCGTTTTCATTTTTGATCCAAGTCAAACCCAACTGGATGTAGGAACGACAGTTTGTTGTAGTTGAAGCAGATGTGAAGCCGGAGGAAACTTGTTAGTGATGTTGTATTGCCAACTATTAAACGATCTGCTTGGTTTGGTTTTCACAAGTTAGTACCGAGAGAGAAATAGAAATCAGTAGAATAACAGAAACCAGAATGAACAGAAGCACAGGCCAAAGCAACAGGGACAATAACTCAATCGGAAGAAAAGCTCTCCAGATCTATTCGAAAGCATGTGGTTTAGTCCATCTTAGTGATTGAAACGATGGCTCACAAACCTTCTTTAACTTGTGGTCTCGCAATGAATGAGATTAAATTATTTATGGTTCAGCCAGTGCCATGTTGGCTTTGTCTTGTCACAAAATTAAAAAGAAACGTTCAGCGATTGATTGAAGATTGTAGTAAAGTGTTGAAGATGTAATCAACCATTCAACGTGACACCAAAACATTTCAACTATTTTGTCCAAAATATGGGCGTGACTTTGCATTATAAGGGAGGAAAAAAACAGATCGTAGAAAAGTGATTATTTTTCCCATTTTATAAAACTTAAATTTATAGGGGGACTGGGGGGTGATATCAGTCTGAGGGGGCTACAGTCACCAGCCTCCCTACTTTTACCCTTACGCTTCCCAACAATTGGACTTCACCATATTTTTAACTTTTTTGGTGCGTTTTTATATTCTATTTATCCAGATCAAAATTTTGTGACACTGCAAGTTTGTGTGATTATTTTTGTATCCGTTCTGTGATCTAGTTGTTAATTTTTTGCACTAAAATTATCAGAATACTTCGGAAGTTATCGGCAATCTGATGTTGACGTCACAAAGTGCATCATTGTTCGATCAGGAGATTTCATTGGAGGACGTTAAACCTGAAGATAAAGTACGCTTTGAATGCTTTCTAATAAGATCGCCATTTTTGATCTCGCATTGTAATTTCACAGCTACGTCGGCCACTAAATGCAAATTCTTTTTAATTGCTTTTTTTGATTTTATGATGTGGTATTGATAATCTTCTTTGCAAATGCTTAGGTCTATGAATTGATTTATCACCATTGTAGTGTTAAAAGCTACTGCGGTCTCTACAGAGTGTATTATACTTTTTATTTTTTGTATACTTTTCATCATTACAATCTTAATTGTGGCCAATGATATTACGATCGTCATTACCTTGTTGTGATCACAGAGCTCCAGTTTCACATCTAATGGGAACGTCGCTCCTAAATCTCCGCCTCCTCCTGTGCCGGCAAAGCCATCATCCTACAAAAAGCTCTCCGCCTGCCCTGGCTCGTTGGTTAACTCCCCTGAGGTAAATGATATTGGATTTTTCTCGAAACTAGACGCAATGCGCTGTCACAATTTGAAAGACGCGCAAGCTACTTACCTGCCTTGAGCAATATTAAACAGCGCTGCTTTTTGTTTGTGTCTACCGTCTGATTTATATGGCGTAAAAAGTGTATTGAAATAATTTTCGAAAAACATGTTTTGTTGAACGGTTATCGTGGCGCGTTTGTCAGTAGCAGCTTGACGACGAACGGAAACTTTTGACGTCATTCCGCCACTAATTGGTGCGCGACGAAAAGCGTTTTCAAAGCCGTTGTAAAATTATGTATCTTCATTTGTGTATTGAATTAATTACTCTTAAGCACATCAACACCCATAGCTTTAACAAGTTAGTACAGCAGGCTAACCATGATGAGGATGTTGAAAATCAAGATTTATCTCCTTCTTTCACCCCTCGGAAAAAAGTTCTTTCAGATGAGAATTGGGATAGGGAGGTAGGTTATCCGTTTGCTGAACTGTACCGCAAAATGGGACTTTGTTGAACTATCCGTTTTTTCCTCTTTTAAAGCCTACCGAAATGAAAGTGGACCTTGGAATTGGAGCGATGGCTGGTCTTGCTCGAGAGGCCCAAAGTTATCGCCATTTGAGTGCTGTGCCCACACTACCTGGCGCCCAAGAAAGCTCCTGCAAATCTAAACCGATAAAGAAAACTCGTAGTCGGCCTACTGCCGTGCCAGCAAACGGATTTGAAGAGGAACAAAACTCTGCGCCTGTGGTTACCCCGACCTCTCCAATTTTGGACCAGAGTAAGAGCCCGCCACCGATTGCCCCTCGGCCCAAATCTAGGGGTGCCAAGCCTCCTTCGTTACCCCCTAAAGCATCGTCAACGTCTTCTGAAAGTGATGTTGTTTCTCCTAAGGTGAGGCTGATAAAGTTGTCGTTGTGTGTTTTGCTTTGCCTTGAGCAAACTAACGTTAATGTGAGCGCGGCAATCAGCATGAAGATGCTGTTAATGGTTGCATGTTTGTGACACCTTTTCTTTGTTGGACTTGATAACTAATGTGCTCAATTTTTAGCGACGTTGGTAATGCTGTTTTCTTTTTTTGCAACAAAAGATCACTTCGATTTTTCCATTTTGATTATGTGAATGTTTTTGTTGTTTTGCTTTTGGATAGATGGCCTTTTTTTTGAATTCCTTTTTGGGTTGTTTATGGAGTTTGTGTTGTCAGGACAGCCACGGTTTAAAAGCGTAGAATCAAACTTTTTGGCCTACAACTTAGTGATGGAAAAACTGAACATCCAAATTGCTTAGTGAACTTTTCGCATGTGTTTTTAGCAATTTCTAATCATGGTTTTTACTTTAACTGCGAAAAGTGTGAACTGTTGAATAATGCATGCTATGACGTAACTTTTGTCTGTTCTATATATTGCATGTTGTAATATTTTTAATAAAATGGTCGTGTCAGTCGGCTTTACAGATTGCCAAATGTGTTTTTTAATATTGTTTAATTCAATTTCCGATACGGTTAATCTTTTATAACTATTAACTACTCTTGAAGCATTTGATAGTTGTGAGTTTGATACAGTTTTAAGCCTTCAAAAGAGAGGAGGGGCATGCAGAACCGAGTTTTGTTGCTGCATATCTTCTTACATTCTACATGAGTTGAAGATCCAAAACTCTTGCTACTCAGCGCGTTCTTACAGACGTCGCGTCAGAACTCACTTTGTGATAACATTCCTTAAAACAAGTTGATCTGGCTGTTCTTAGTGGCTGATTAGCCGAATACCTACTTTATCATTTTTAAGCTTTATTATTGCTATAGGGAAGAATATCAGACCAGCCTTACAAAAAGGCATCATATCGTCTCTATGCCTCTATACCTCGGGGAAAGGCGAAGGTGATTATGTGTCAGACGCCCTGTCATTAGATATAACACCATCGTGCTGTGCTTGTCGTGATGTTTGTAGATTGACTTTATCACTTTGTTTATTTTACGTAGAATGCATCACATTTTCATTCTTGTGACCTGTCGCTGCCTCATGCGAAGGTTTCAGATCGCAGTTTGCCTAACCACCAGGATTCAACTGGCACCGTTTCTTCACTTTCTTTGTCTTGTTCTTTGTCTTTTCTTCGCTCTCAAGAGCAATTGAAAAGCACAGAATGCCATTCAAAAAGTGGACAAGGCGAAGATGGTCCGTTACCAGCTCAACCGCTTTTAGAAGACATGTTTCTCCGCAAATTTCGTACTTCACCAAGCGTCCTAACTTCGCCTTCCGTTTGCGAACTCTCTCGTAAAGTAAAGATAACTGGCGTACACGACAAGAAGTTTGATTACAAACGCTTTGCAGCAGTACCGTCCCCTCAACCAAGCGGAAAAGTACGCTCTACTGCCCTCTCTTACTTTTTATTCCCGCGGTTAATACCAATCTGTGATTTTCTACCTGTGCTCTCTCATAGTTTGGTCAAGAGTACGTTCATTAGCATTAAGTTCAAAATAGCGTTCTTTTTGTGGTGCCTTATTAATTGCAATACCGTTGCTGATAAGTTAGTTGTTAAAGATTTTAGCAAAGCAGCATTTCTCAGATAAGTAAAGTTTTGCATAAACAATAATTTAATCTCGAGTTTTCATATGTTATTTCCTACAACTGTATGCTCTTTTTCATTTTCTCACAGATCCGTGATCTTTGCGAATCTCATTTTCTTGCAACTCTTCGTGCGGAGAGCGTTGAGGAATCACCTGAAATTTTCGAGGTTCTTTCTTTGAAACTATTAAATTATTTTCTTTACTTGTCTTCATCTTTTTTTAGTCTTTGGACCAGGCCGATCTTGCATCCTGCGCTGTGCTCCTCAGTTCTCTTGATAAGGAGGAAGATCACACTCTTGTCAAAAACAGAGTCGCTTTTTTTGCAACCCCTTGTGACAGTCTCTCTTATCTTCTTCCTCACTCTCCTCTAGCAACCTGTTATCATCTTTCAACATCTCCTCAATCTTCTTCAACTCCTTCATCTTGCGTTGAGGAGGTTGGTTTCTTCATTGTTATTTACTTTTTTTAATAATAATCTAATGTTAAAGTCGAATACCATTCAGAAATCTGCTCTGAGCACTCTCCAAACAAAATTTAGAAATCAAGTTGAGTTTTTTCTGAAGTTCTACGTAGTGTCGCCTGCCTTCCGAAAAATTTCAAGATTATAATCGTTTTACTAGTTATGAACTTATTTTGGGTGAGCAAGTTAATGGTGGACGCGTTACAAAAAAACTTTCAGCGGCATCTCCTTTTTTCAGCTTTATTACCACCATCACTTTCATGTTCACTTAAACGCTTTGTCATCTCAGTAGTTGTTTGTTGAACTGTCTTTTTCACGCATGTATGTCCAAGTTGAACACAACTTTGCATCCAGTTCTCTTTGCAGCTGGACTTCGTTGATGTCAAAATGTCTTCGATATTAGTGGCTATTGGTCTTAAAGTAGGCTCTTTGTTTTTCGTGCACTGCTTATTAAATGGAACGTGCAGTTTGAAAAATTGCATCTTGGCTCGTGGTGGTGTCGCGCTGTTCCGCGGTTGAGATTTTGCAAGGCTCGACGTCGCCGTATTAAAATTATGACAATACATTTAACTGTTTGCGGGCGAATTATGATATTAAGCCAATTATGTGGTAAATATCGTTAGGGCTGTGTATATCGTTAGTACGTCTTGAGCTAATTAACTAAATTCTTGATTATCGAGCTAAAAAATTATTTTCTGTATGTTGTAGTTTCGCACTACTAACAGTAACGACTTAGATTTAGCTTGATCTTATTATACAGCTGACTGTGCTAGCTATCCACTTCAAACTACAATGATTAGCATGACATTTTTACTTCATACCGTTTTTTTGGTTGTTAACAAAGCTGCTCTTACAGTTTTTTTCGCAAAACAGCTACTACCACTGCCGGAAAGCTTTTTGGCAAGGGCTCAATAACTAGTGTGTACAACTCCGCTAAAATTTTTTGAGGTTTAATAATTGATAAAACTTAACATTTTGGTGGCTGAATATGCGCATACCCGCCATTGATTATTTGACATTACGAGAAAAACAGTGTCCAATTAGTCATGTTTTATCGTGTGTTTTAATTGGCTGATGAAAAATCATACCCCTTTTATTAACTGATCATATTTTAGCCTCCGCCTGCAAGTGTGCCTGCGAAAAGTTCGTCGTACGATACTAAGTCGTTTCGTGATCGGAGAAAGTACTTCGAGCAAGAGATCAAGCAGCAATCTCAGGAAGAGTCGAGTAACAATGGAAGCGTTGGAAAGAGGAAAAAGATCTGCTTGGTCAGCGATCAAGACCTAAAAACCATCCGACAAGAAGAGGGTACGTCGACTACAGCTTTTTTTATCTCCCGATTGCATGACATCCTGTACGACACAGCTGTTCAAGTTATCCTTGTCTGAACTTTTTTTTGCTCGATCCAACTTGTGCTTAGACCAGCTTCGGAGTTGCCACCGATACATCATAACCCAATAATGAATGAATGAGCCCACTTATGGGCTATCGATAGGAGTGACTTCATTCCCATGTTCAGTTACAGGATAGATTTGAAGAACGATAACCGCAAATGTCTGCAGCGAATCGGGCGCCAAACTTATACACCAATGCTTTGCCAGCTCGTGTATTTCTCATAGACGCTGTGCAGCGATATTTTCTGCGGTGTCGATTTTTCTATGAATTGATTAAATCTAAATCTTTAAGAATCGTTCGCCATGAGCTATTCGGTCTTTTAGCAGTCGCATCCACAGATGCGTAGCAAGTACGGACAAAAAGTAAAGTTTCCATTATATTGGAATATGATCGTTGAAAACATAGTCCGATTAAGGTATTGTAAGCAGGGTTAGTTGGTAGTCCTGGCAGACTGCTTGTTTATATTGGCATGACGTGCACCCTCTTGAGCCATGCTCAAACTTGGTCTTTTATCTTTGTGCCTAGCCTTGCGTGAAAAGGTCTAGCATTAGGAATGGTCCTAGCTTTTGCAATTGTAGTCACTTGTGTTTACAGAGAAAAAGTACGGTGCCTTGTCCAAAGATGGCATTCGCCAGTCGCTTGATATAGCGGAGGAAGATGACGAAGCTGCCGAAGACATTGCCGAAATATCGAAAACCGTCAGACCAAACTCGACCGTGTTTATCGAAGGAAAGGAATACAAAATAGAAAAAAAACCACCCGCATTGTAAGCTGTTCGTCATTTTGTATGTGTTTGAATCTATTTTCTTAAAAAAGTAGTTTTTGCTGGAACTTTCAAAATATAATACTGTGGTGCAAAGGCACATTGCAAGGGGTAAAGGTTTTAGAGCTTAAGGTTCGTAGTTCGAAAGTAGTTGATTGCATCAGTAGTGTGTAACTTGGAAAAGACGCCAGAAAAACGATATTGTAACGTTTTTGCTATAAAAGTTATGGCAAAGAAGAAATAACGAAGTATTAATCTACGTTTCTGTACTCAATAGCGCAGCAGATGCTATGTAGCTGGCAGAAAAAAATGGTGTCAGAAAAATTTTGCAAAAACATTTTTTTTGCCCTCAGAAGCGCCCAAGAACGCCTTGCACCCCGATTTAGCCCTCCTGCTTCTGAAGAAGACGTGATTCGCTCTTTCGAACATGACGTTGAACTGGCCATGGAAGGAGGAGATGGGAACAGGTAAGCATGCCTCGCGCTTCGATAGTTTTGCGATAACATCTCGATTTTTTTTATTGTAAATTATTTTCTTTTCAATGTATTTTAATCTTAACCGTCGAAAAATCTGTTTATTTTACAACATGCTTTGCTAAAGTTAATGCCGTGCCACGCCCATGAGACTGTACGTTGACACTTCTCCTATTCCATCGGATAGGGGCTTGGTGTGAAATATAGAACCCTGGCTTCGCACTGCAAACTCAATCATGATAGAAGAAGTATTCTGATAGGGTTATGAAAAGGTAGTTGAAATGCAGACTGGTAGCCCCACCACCAACAAGGATGATATTGCCATTGAAGCTTGGCATAGCAAAGTTTAGGGCGAGCAGATTCAATGTTCTAACCTTGTGATTGATGTAGTATTATCTTATATGACAATATGAAATGCTTTAAGCCAGTGGTTCCCAATCTTTTCAATACATTTTTCTAGCTTGCGATTTTGGAAAGCTTTCCCTTCTCCCTTTTTGAAATAAAGAAAAACAAGTCTCTGCTTTTTACCTCTTCGGTTCTTGAGCATTCATGTCGAAGGAAAGGCAGCCGACAGAAAAAAAATTCGCTTCCCTATTTTTTCATCAGTTCCGTCGTCCCAAGAAAATTGGGTTCGGGACCATCTTTACTGTACCTTACGTTCTTGAATAACTGAGCAAAATTTACTTCGTCAAAATATGCAAGATAAAATTTTGAATGGTGCGTGTGGATAGTAATTGTGTATGTGTGCGTGCGCGCAGCAATGTCAACGGAGGGGGAGGCAGAAGTGGTCTTTTAGGAATAATTGAAGATTTTTGAAGCGATTTCTTCAAAAGTTTTGTGAATTGATCAAATTTCTGCAAACTTTTGGAGTAAGATTGAAGTACTGTCTCTATTGGAAAAACACTCTTTTTCTGTAGAGATCGCCTTGTTGCGAGAGGCTATATGTACCTTACTTTAGGATGGACTTTTTGTGGAAGTGCACTTATTATGATGGTTCTCAAATAATCTTCGAAAACTTGGCTCTATATAAAATGAAGGTGCCCTTTTGAAAAATAAAAAGTGTCTTTTTTTAGAGTTTGCCTTCTGAAATTTGAGTCACCCGGTGGGTTTGAATACATATAAGGCATTATTGCAAAACAACTAAGCTAAGCGTATGCATGGAATAACCTCAAAACACCAAATGCTCTATTAGATGCAATTAATAATCTGGAACTAGTTAATTCTAAGATCTGGAATTTCCTCCCCCACAACAGTGAAATTCATCCCTGGAGAAGAATTCCCCCGGTTTCGAATCACTACTTTTCAATAAACACTTATTGTGTAGTCCTGTACCCCCAATAAGGGTTTCCCAAAAGACCTTTTGCTGACGGAAAAAATTTAATTTTCAGCAGTGCATTGAGTGAAAGGTTAAAGGTCACATCACCTGACGTCAAAAAAGAGCAAACACACCTGCACGACATTTCACCTGCCAAGCGTAGAGCAATGGAAGCGGAAAAGCGAAAGCAATGGCGACAGGCGAGGTATGAAGAGTAGTTGAAATTATTGTGATCGAATCAATACTGCATTTGCGCGGTGTCCATTATTTCCCTCTGTCTCGTGACTACAGCTTCTGATTTAAACGTAGCTGTCGCATTCATGTATGTGGTGTAAATACACCATGACGATTGTTTCTAGTGCTAGCTTTACAATGGAACAAAGGTTTTTCGTGAGACCCTTGCTGTGAAAAGTTTGTTCTTAGCTTAGATTAGTATGTGCTTGCGACCGAAGCACGCTAATCTAAGTGTTTAAAACTTAGACTAGTATGTACTTCTGTCTTGAGTATTGCTTGTTATAATATTAAGTTAGGATTACGCTTATTGCAGCTGAGACCAGACGGCCTTTTGTACTTTTGTATAGTATCCAAGTGAACTTTGATTGTTTTCCGAATATACGCTTACTGCACTATTCCATATTTTTCTCGTAGTTCGCTACGGGAGCAACTTGAACACGACATTGCAGTGTACCACACGTTAAAAGCACGACGTACTTTAAAACACAAGAACGCGTGCGACACCGCCATGGCACATAGAAGAAGTTCGCTTGGCTCGCTTGATAACGACAGGTTTGACTTGCCCCGCATGCATGCGACGGTTACTGGTCAATGTTAATGTCGTACACATTACCATCTTGGTGTGCACTTGTGCTGTTAGGTACCTTGCAGTGAGCTTTTAAGCGGAATTGGTAAGTTTTCAAGCCGTTTACGATTTACTGTTGCTCAATGGCACATCTGTGTTCAGTGATTTGTAAGAGGCCAATCCATGTCAAACGTACCTAAGATTATGACACCAATCTCTTAGATTTCGATGACTTTTGGTGTGTTTATGTACTCTGGTGAAAATACAAAATCTCTAAATAATTTAGGTTCTCTGGGACGGCTTTTATGGCCCACAAGCTAGCGCTCAACCGCCTGACGCAAAAGCTTTGTGAAGTTATACCTTTAGTCCACTCTCAACAATTAGCCACTTCATATCGACCAATTTCACATGTAAACAATTCTTTATTATTAACTCACTCATACAATAGAAACTAGAGTGGAATCTTAGGTGAAACAGAAGTTATGGACATTGATGTTTCCCAATGTCATAATAATTTGGTTTAGACTTCAATATAGCTTTGAAAAAAGCTGTTTGAGCCATAAGCTTTTCGTGACGCTCTCATCGGTGGCGGTATCTCGTCAAAAGGGGTCTGATGAGATCACCACTGATGAGAGCATCACGAAAAGCTTATATTAAAATTCTGTACCACCAACAAGCTTAGACTTCAATAAAATACCATGAAAAACAATTGATTGTCATACAATTTCGGTCCATTTCAGGCTTCATACATGCGCACAGATCTTTGAGCAGTGAAGTAAATTGGTTTGCCCTACGGAGTGTTAATCTGGTTGTTTTGGGTGCAGGAAATTTAATGTTTAATAGGTCTAGTAAAACGCGGCTCTACAACTATAACTTTTTAAACCATGTGTTTGAGAGACAGAAGCTCGCTAACAAATAAACTGCTATTTTCTCTCTCCTCATAGTACCATCAGACTTTACGCTCTATATTGTTCATCGTCAAATAATTCTCAATAACGTGTCTAGTTTAAACTATATAAACTGCAGAATTATTACTTTTTTAGTTTTTTTAAAACACTGACTTTTTTAACGAAAATGGAAATGTTTTGGAGTTGAGATTGATTGTTAGTGTTCGTTGCTCAATTTCTACCTAAAGATACATTGCACCAACTTTCTAGAATGTGTTTTGATGTTATCAATCTTATTAGGCGTCATGGTATGTATGCCTTGTGGTGCTAAATAGCATTGATAAATGCAGCTGGGATTTCAACCTTGTAGTTGTTTTGGTGTCAGCAGTGCAGTGACAATGACAAATACGTCCCTGAGAAAGAGAACCAACATTGTCACTCTGCATCAGCATAGCTAGCTTTTAACGAGATACAGTAGATTGCCCAGCGTCTTTTTGAGTATACCATTCGTTAGCTGTATGCCATTGGAAAGTGTTTATTCTCCAATGAAAGACAATTTTTTGTACTTGGTCAGCACAGTCAATTGGTGCAGACAGTATTCAGGAGCTGGTTAAATTTTGTCAAATAAATCAAACTATGAAATATCTTCAAAGAATATTTTTTGGGGATGTGTTAGTCATTGTGGGGTGGGATGCGATGTCCGTATCTGGAAGGATTTTACCTAAGATGTCCATAGCATTATCATAATTCATTATTCCTGATAAGGGTGTTCATGGTCCCAAGCCGCTTCAAATCAATCTTGAGAATATTTTGCAGTTTGACTTATGTGACATGATTTAATCTGGTACTAAACACTCTGCACCAATTGACTGTGCTGACCAAGTATGAAGAGCTGTCTTTCATCGTAGAAAAAACACTTTCCAATCATTTTTAATCCCTGCTTTATATTTTTTTACCAATTGCATTTTTTTCTGCCTTTTCAAGGAGCATACTGCGTTTTGACCGACCGAGAGGAAACACTTTCGGGCAATACTGGAATTAATTTTAACACTAACTTAAGAAATATCTTTATTACGTCGTCGCTAGTCTTTTTGAGATCAGTTTTGTTATGTCTGACAAGAAAAAGCATTATTTTTTGGGGTAGTTACGCATTTCCTGCCACACTTTTTCTTTTCTTGAGGACCCACAATATTATACTTTTTTTAAAAGGTTAAACAAATGTGGCTAACGAATGGTATACTCAAAAAGACGCTGGGCAATCTACTGTATCTCGTTAAAAGCTAGCTATGCTGATGCAGAGTGACAATGTTGGTTCTCTTTCTCAGGGACGTATTTGTCATTGTCACTGCACTGCTGACACCAAAACAACTACAAGGTTGAAATCCCAGCTGCATTTATCAATGCTATTTAGCACCACAAGGCATACATACCATGACGCCTAATAAGATTGATAACATCAAAACACATTCTAGAAAGTTGGTGCAATGTATCTTTAGGTAGAAATTGAGCAACGAACACTAACAATCAATCTCAACTCCAAAACATTTCCATTTTCGTTAAAAAAGTCAGTGTTTTAAAAAAACTAAAAAAGTAATAATTCTGCAGTTTATATAGTTTAAACTAGACACGTTATTGAGAATTATTTGACGATGAACAATATAGAGCGTAAAGTCTGATGGTACTATGAGGAGAGAGAAAATAGCAGTTTATTTGTTAGCGAGCTTCTGTCTCTCAAACACATGGTTTAAAAAGTTATAGTTGTAGAGCCGCGTTTTACTAGACCTATTAAACATTAAATTTCCTGCACCCAAAACAACCAGATTAACACTCCGTAGGGCAAACCAATTTACTTCACTGCTCAAAGATCTGTGCGCATGTATGAAGCCTGAAATGGACCGAAATTGTATGACAATCAATTGTTTTTCATGGTATTTTATTGAAGTCTAAGCTTGTTGGTGGTACAGAATTTTAATATAAGCTTTTCGTGATGCTCTCATCAGTGGTGATCTCATCAGACCCCTTTTGACGAGATACCGCCACCGATGAGAGCGTCACGAAAAGCTTATGGCTCAAACAGCTTTTTTCAAAGCTATATTGAAGTCTAAACCAAATTATTGTGACATTGGGAAACATCAATGTCCATAACTTCTGTTTCACCTAAGATTCCACTCTAGTTTCTATTGTATGAGTGAGTTAATAATAAAGAATTGTTTACATGTGAAATTGGTCGATATGAAGTGGCTAACTGTTGAGAGTGCGAGGTCAATGGTCAAGGCCAAATGTTGTTCTATTTTACTGTGTCTTATTTACTTCATGCGTTCTGTCATTTGAAGGATCTCTCTTTTCCGAACAACTTGGCACTAACAACATAAAAATCGGACAAGAGGTACTGAAGGTATAACTTCACAAAGCTTTTGCGTCAGGCGGTTGAGCACTAGCTTGGGAGCCATAAAAGCCGTCCCAGAGGGCGTAAATTATTAGAGATTTTGTTTTTCACCGGATTACATAAACACATCAAAAATCATCGAAATCTGTGAGATTGGTGTCAAAATCTTAAGTACGTTTGACATGAAATGCCCCTACAGCTTGTTGTTGGCACGTGGTTAACCGGGTTGCAGTCCTGTTTTTTCGACAATCGCATGGTTGTGTGTTCTGTCCTCCTTATGAACGTGTTTTGTGTTATAGGATAAGTATTTATTGCTAATTTTCTTGTTTGGACGCCGCTTTGGTATGAATTCACTTTGCTGGCATTACCGGTTACTCTGATATGGTTCTGTACACAATGTTGTTTTGATATTACTGAAAGAGAGATTCATTGGCCGCAGGATAAAAAGATACGACTAAATAGGGTAAAAAGGATAATAGAAAATTTCTAAACAATGTGAGCATGTGGAAGTTTTGATGTTATGCTCGATGCATGTGCCTCTGCTATCTCAGCCAAATAGTTTCACGAGTTGCAAGTCGTTACACTGTATGTTAGGCGATAGCTAGCTTTCATCTCATTGGCAGCTTTTGTATCAAACTAGTCGTATTTTTCGGTGGTAATGTAGACAAAGCTTGAAAGCAAGCTTAAGTACTTCGTAGCTCTCTTCCATCAACGCAGTGCTTCATGCTACGGAGCCTTGATATCAACCGCCCTATCTCTGGTCCACTACCACACTTAGTTGTTTGCGAAATTAGAATTTACTTTACATTTTCATAAGTTTGGATAAGAGAGCAACGTAGTCAATAAATTTAAAGTAGTAGTTTGCCCCAATCATGTACATTCATTGGTTATTTGCCAGCAATGCACGAAAATGTGTGTGCATTTTAACGAAATAATATTAGAGTCTCAAAAATAGGTTGGGGATGGAGCCGTGTCAAAAAATTTGGATCCTGCTCCTGGCCCTCCAGCTTCTATGCCTGGCTCCGGCTACAAATTCCTGCATACAAAGCCATGTTGTGGCGTTCTTTTACTTATAAAGTTTAAGTCAAATCGTTAAGCTGCTTGTAAGCGAAGGCTTTCTAGTTCTCAAAAGCGTAGAGCAATATAGAGTAAGCACAGCAAATTAAGTAGGTTAAAAATGTTGCTTGAAGGCTATTTTTAAGAGTTTATACTATTTTAATGCATTATTTTTGCGACGTGACTTTCAACCATTGCGTGTGAGGTGTTCATTATCAGTACCGTACGAGCATATATATATTGTATAGCAAGGTGGCCTAAACCTTACCTTGGGACGTGGGCCGCATGCAGCCAGCGAACATTTTGTGTATGTTGTATTTTTCTGGGAAAAATGCTCAGGTCATAAAATACACCTGCATTTTACGTAGATACCTTGCTTTATCTATAGCCCTGGGTAAGTCGTGCGTCATGCTGTCGGTTGTTACCCTACCCCTTTCTTAAAACGGGGGGCATGGCGAAAGACTGGAGTCCTCAAAGCCCCGCAACTCACCAAGGTCTAAACCAAATGTCGGATATAGAACAAGAGTTGTCAAAAAGCTTGCTATGATCTGGTGTAAAGAGTTACGTAACCGGGCAGGATAGAACGAGATAGGATGTGTCATGAGTCGGATGCAACCGGGCAGGATAGAATGAGATGGAACGTTTGGTGAGTCGGATGACCGCAGGCGCTGCTTGAAGGAATCCAATTCTGTTGGTTGTAGAGAGCAAGAATAATTTGCCAGATGAGAGTTGGTGATAATAATTCGAAATAAGGGTTTTAAAAATAGTTGTGTCCATCGCAGCGAAGAGGAGAGAGGACGTAGCGAGAGAAACGAGGAAGCACAAGTCCTACTGTAGATACTGAGCGACTTGTGTGTTGAAAAATTTTGATGAGACAGTACGACTCTGGTTCAAGATAAGAGGTGAGAGGAGAAATGTTGCAAAGGACCGTACATGGATAAAGCAGCGCACTTCGTCCGGCCAGCTCATCCCTGTGTCATTATTAGAAAGAAATGAGAGACCGGAGACCCATAGCAGTCTGATAGAAAAAAGGGGGAGATGTTAGATAGCTCTTGCCATATGTGCCATACGGTGTGAGAAAGAAGAAAAGACTGAGGTGAGGAAAGTGTAGCGAGGACAGAGCCTTTGGCAAAGGCGGCTCCGGCGTTCTTGCCAACTGCTCTCTCTGTGGCACTGAGGCCACTCTTTCCTTTTCGGCAGGCCCAGTATGTTCAAGTTTTTCCGCTGAAGCCTGCGCCATTCTGCACGCTCTTTGTTGGTCTCGGCAGCACCATAAAGTCTGCCATTTTTCTTCTCTTCTCCTACTAACTGACTCTCGTTTTGTCCTCTCCTCCATTTTTCCTCTTATCTCAAACTCTGTGGCAGATCTGGCTGGAGCTGTCTTCTCTCTCTGTTCTACCCGACTACAATGGGTCCCCGATACTCGTTTCTCCCAGGGAACAACTCGGCTGATGAGCTGGCTAGACGGGGTGCGCTACTTGCGCCCTCCGCAATCCCTTGTAGTCTCTCTCCTCTCACCTCTCGTCTTATCTCGGACTGGAGGCGTACTGTCTCATCGAAGTTCTTTGACACGCAGGTTCCCTCGATTTCCACCGAGGAACTTGTGCTCCCTCATCATGCTTGCTGTGTCCTCTCTCGTCTTTGCTGCAACGGACACAGGTTCTTATCTCTCTAGGATTGGCAAAATCGAGAATCCTTCCTGTAGCGCCTGTGGACACCCGTCCCAGGACATCTCTCATCTCATTCTGCACTGTCCAGCTACGGACTCTTTGCGCCGCTCACTCTTTGGCGACTCTCTTTCTCTTTACGACCTCTGGTCCAGACCCTGGGGAGTTTCCCGGCTTCTGGGGCACCATGGTCTTCCGCCATGCCCATTCCTCGGAAGGGGTCGGGCAAACAACAACAGGACAGAGCGAGAGTCTGAGAGAAGCGGCAGTCGTTTTATGGCTGCCGAGAACAGCGAAGACCTTGCAGTTTGGCTTAGGCTCTAGCAAAGAAAAGTTAAACAAACTGGGCCTGCAGAAAAGGAAAGGGTGGCTTCAGCGCCACTAAGCGAGCAGTTCGCAAGGGCACCGGTGCCTCCTTTGCCGAAAAGAGATGAGACAGAGCCATCAGTCCTAAGCTAGAGGCTGTGATTTGGGATACAGTCAAGATGGGCAAGAGCTGCACTTTAGTGAGAAAGAGGATCATCTGTGCAGATCGATATGTCTCTGTTTGAAAGCGAGTGTGTAGTGATAGACATGCACTGAATCAGCACGTCTGAGCCTGTCAATCACTGGAAAAAAGACGTGAAATCGACTTTTTTTTGAATGACATTACAATGCATTTTCAGGCCTTCTAAATGTGCATGGTAGAGTAAGCTTGTACGCTACAAACAATTTTACCAAGTCGAGTGATGCGGCGAGATAGAGTGCAAAGAATTGCTGAAGGAATCTAGTGAATGCGGCCAAGTCCATAGAAGGGGCAAAACAGGATAAAAGCTAAATTGCTACTGTTTATTCTCCATGTTAAATAACGCATTCAATTTCAAAAAAACTTCTCAATGATGAACCGATTGATAAGCGAGATGCGGCATACCAACGCCTGTGGACGACCAAAATTAAAGCAGACATTGACGAATAGTAATAACCACAAACATTTAGTTGTGCTAATTTGCTGGTGGGTCACGCCGCTTCCTCAACGACGGAAAATTACTATTTTGAGTGGTTTACGAGCAGAAAACATCAAAAAGTGCTTTAGGGGTGCAAAATATTGAATCGATTTAACAGCGAACTCAGTTCTCTGATCACTGTGGAGTTGGTCCTTTTGTGGCGTGCAAACTTTTCCTCAAACCTTAATGTGGCCCTCCATGCTCATAGTTTTGGACCATCCTGTTCTGAACCAATTTAAACTTCGTTTTACTGCCTGTAATATACTCTCAGTAGCCAACAGCCAGTTGTAAGCTGCTTAAGAGCCTGGCAGGTCAGATTCGGTGCACAAGATGTGTATTGCGCAAAGCGTTCTTTAATGCAAATTTTAATTACCTTGTTAAACTTTTGTTTTGTTTTGTACAGGTTCAAGTCGCTCGAAGCTGATGCTCTTCAGGCTCAGATGATGCTGCAGCCACGCGGAAGAAAGAGCGATGGTTTAGGAGGCTCTGGTGGAACTCGTGCAGCTGTAAGTGTCAAGAAAATTTGAGAGCTATTTCACATCAGTATAAATAGAAGGAGAATATTATTGAAAGTTAGCCAACCTTAATGTTGTTTTTGTATCTATTCTTTCTCTTAGGTTTTGGGCACGACTTGAAACATATTTATACTGTAAGCCTAAAAGTCTGCAGTACCTTTGAACCAGTTTGTGAATCGTAGACTGATTGCTTCACCTCCATTAAGATCGACTGCCATTAGTGGCTGGGTCCTTAAAAGTCGTCGCTTAGACATGCTGGTTGAACGGCTGTATTGTTCTAACCCGATAAACTTTATCGTTGGTCACACTGACTGATTAACTGCGTAAGTACTGTGCGTTATTTCTGTCTGGAAACAGTTCGAGTGATGTGTTTCTGGATTTTTGTACCGTTTTTGTCTTTTTTTAAATATACGAGTGGCAGTCAAAAAGTAATGAGTCCAGTTTTCTCCTGGCTTTACTTATTGGAATATAAACGCAACGCACACATCTCAGTAAAGCTTAGTACTTGGGGATTTCAATGCTACTTTTTAATGTAATCTCCTTTCTCAATGCTTACTGTCATGTATGCCGGCCCAGTAAAACCCAGTAGACTGCGATTTTAACCGTTTTTTTACGGCGTGCTTGACTTGTTCATCAGTAGTAAACTGCTTCCCCCTAATCGCTTCTTTTAGGCTCATAGTGATGAACCGAGGTCTCATCTCCTGTCACTATACGCTTGAGAAAAGTTTCGTCACCTGCGTGACATATGAGTAGCTCGAAGCGGGCTCGCTAGTGGGCGTCCGTAAGTTGTCTCGGAACCTACCTGGCGCAAATCTTTGCAAAGCCTAGCTCCCCCATGATCTTTGCAGCACTTCCATCGCTGATTCCAAGACGCTCAGCAATATCATCAATAGTGACTCTGCGATCGCTTCGGATCAGCTCCTCGGCCCTAGCACTGTTTCCAGGGTTAAACGCTGGCGACGGCCTTCCACTTCTTTGTTTGTCCTGTAGGTCACTCAAACTTGCATCTTCTTCTTCACCTTTAATCCTGGACACCCACTTTTTTACAGCTCTGTAGCCTATTGCAGCATCTCCATAGACCTTTTCTAATCTTTGGAAAATGTTTATTGTGGTTCTCCTTCCAAAACAAGAAATGCAATAACGGCTCTTTGCTTCTGACGGACATTAAATGATGACGTCATTTTCAAAATGGCTGACAGTAAGTGGTTACGTTCAGACACAATTTCTTGGCAGTATATCGTTAGATGAGTACCTTCGCTATACTGGTAAAATGTCTGAAAAATATAATTTCTAAGTCGATTAAATTGAACAGGGCTCATTACTTTTTGACTGCCCCTCGTATCTACGGTGCAGAGCTTTGGACAAATATTTAAAAAAACTGCTCGGCATAAATATAGGCTGCAAGAAGGGCCTTTTCTCGATTGGTCAGTTACTGAATCCTGAGGGAAGGCAAGTGTTAAAAGGAAGTCAGTGGCGTCAATACGTGAAATGTATTGTCAATGGTACGTCATTGTTGCTATTTCAAATTATTTTATCTTTCGTAGATGTCCTAATTTCATCAATTTGCTGACGCTCTTCTGTTTGTCGACTGCCCTTTTACGTCACACTACAAGCCTTTACTGACATTGATGACTTCACCAGTAAATTATGGTGATCTAACAAATTATTCATTGTGAGTGTCAATTGCGCACATAATGAAACTAGTAGTAGGGGCGGTGCTTTTAGCGTTTAATAAGGGGTTTGGGGGCGTTTAGGCGGGTTGGCGAGGCCAAGTTCACGCAATTTACCAAATATTTTAGTCTCTGGTTGACGTTTTCCTTCAACTTTTTTGCTTTTACTTTTATCAATAAAGGTTGGATTCTAAAACTTTGATTTATTGCTTTTTTTTGCATGATAGAGTTAAATGTCCTGTACTAAGCCTCTTGTGGCCATTTGGTGGTCAAAGTCCTCAGTAAATCTGAAGTTCCGGGGAGAAAATTTTAGTTGCGACAAACGGTTAACGTCTGCGAACACCGCCAGATAACGATACTTCTCATAGTATGGCGTACATTCAATCATTTATTGAATATGTAGTGTTGTTGTTTTTTTAGGTGCTAAATTTTCGCTTATTGCGTATTTTTTGCTTGTATGTACATTACTTAATTGCTCTCACGTAAATCTTATTAATTTTTGATAATTGCGCGAAAACCGACAGATTTCATTGTCAGTTGTTTACTTTTGTGTTTGGCGGTTTTAACAAAATTGTTCAGCGTTTTACGCCAACAGCTGTTATGGTATGTTTAATAACGGTGCTGTTTTAAGATGTGTTGGGAATTTGTGCTAGAAATAACTGGATAATTACTTGCACATAATTTAAACCTAGCATAATCACCGCAAGCAATGTAAACGGTGTGCTAACACCACGGGAAGTTGTTTTGCACCGCCAACAGAAAAAGACTAAACTTTATTATATAGCACATACAAAAAAACCATGTTTCTCCCTTGTGATTACGTAACGAAGCAAATGCTTGCACGTCGTTTGAGGTTTTGAACCTTTATCAAGTGATACAGACTAAGGCAATGCTAAATACTTTTATTACTGTTTTGGAATTGTTTAGAATGATAGTTTTTACTCACTTTTTGCTTCATTGTACGTGGTTTTATACTTTGCCACAGATTTGTATTTTTATCAGCTTTCAGTGGTAAAGAAAAATACTTGGTGTTTTTTACCTGCACCAATAATTTTTTGGTAGCCTTTGTTTTGTGTAAAAACTCGTACACTTACTAATGCTACGTTTGCGTACATTACAACGAATTGAATATTAATAATAATGATTTATAAGCAACTTGTGTGGTGGTGTTTCGAAGGCAGAAAATGCATCGGCTTTTGTATTGGTGATCACTAAGCGATATTGAATTTACAATTGGGACACGTAACCTTAGAAGTTTTTCCGGGGGATGGGGTTGCCTCGTGTAAGGATCGCACCTTCAAAAGTGCTGAATATACTTTTATGCTTGGTTTACATCGAGGCAAGCGCGGCTTAAAGGTTGGTTTCCATTAGGCGTAAATTACAAGATTAGTTTCCATTAGGCGTAAATTTCCATTCGGCGACTCGGCAAGCGAGAGCGCTGTGCGCATAAAACTAAATAGAGAAGCAAAGAATTTTTCACGCTACGCCCCCAATTTATGCCTAATGGAAACCAACCTTAATTCTTAATTAGTTTTAATCTGGCTCGGTCGCAAGACGAGCGTGGCTTTTTAAGATTTCTATCGCTGTAACTGCTAATGTCAAAATTCGGGGAGTTTAGAAACGTTTATTAATGATTTTTACCTCTCAAGTAGTCATGACAACAGCATAGTGTTCGGGATCGCTTTTACCTATTTGGCCGCCAATTTCGATGTGTAAAGACTTACACATAATAGAGGTGTACGGCGTCAAATTTATTTCTTACTGTCGATTTTTTTTCATAGAATTGACTAATTTGGAAGTAGGCAATTAAGACTAGCCAATGATAGCGCTAGTATTGTAAAGAGCGCCAAAGAAAGATTTCGCAATAGCGAAAGTTAGACAAAGCACAACAGGAGGCCAAATGCCGCGATTATCGAAAGAGTTTGAGAGTGTAAACATACTCTCTGTCTGCATAGAGCCGGGCGCTGGGTCTTGATATAAGCAGCCTCTAAAAGATTAAGATGGAAAGAGCTGCGTGCTGTGCCTAGGATTGAAACTCGCTTGTTATCATAGTTTTTATTATTATCATTTGTTATCATAGTTTTACCCTTTCCATCTTTATCTCTTAGAGGCTGCTTATATCAAGACCCAGCGCCCGGCTTTATGCAGACAGAAAGAGTTTGATAGCAAGAATTTGTTTGCGCTCTCAAAAACTCTTTCGATAATCGCGGCATTTGGCCTCCTGTTGTGCTTTGTCTAACTTTCGCTATTGCGAAATCTTTCTTTGGTGCGCTTTATAATACTAGCGCAGGCATGGGCAACATACGGCCCGCGGGCCGGGTCCGGCCCCTGAAGGGATTTTGACCGGCCCGCAGACTGTATCCAACCATACCCTGTAATGTGGCCCGAGGCCTCATTCCTAGGGTTACCATATTTTGAAAAGCAAAAGTCGGGACATTGGATGACGAATTTTCACGACACTAAATTTATGGCCCCTCCAACGTTTTTTTTTATCAAAAGCGGGACGGTGAGATGCGGTTGCAGGCGTGATTGTCGAGGTAATGGTGCAGATATGAAACCGAGAACTAAAATTGGGGTGATCTCCAAAAAAAAAAAAAAAGGTCATCGCCTGTTAGTTCCACAATTTGTGTCATTTACAAGCCCGAAAGTGGAAAAATTTTGCAACTAAGCGGGCGTTGACCTTTTTTTTTTTGGAGATCAACCCGATTTTCGTCTTTGTATACGGATCTGCACCCTTGCCTCCACAATCAAGCCTGCAACCGCATCTCACCGTCCCGCTTTTCTTGGAGAATTAATTGAAATGTCCATAAATTTGGTTAAATCCGTTGTGTTTCACCGAAGCAAAAAGCGGGATTTGCGATCAAAAAAGCGGGACAAGGCCTCAAAAAGCGGGACTGTCCCGCCTAAAGCGGGACGTATGGTAACCCTACTCATTCCTGACAGTTGTCGATCGCTGTCTCACCGAACTGTCGGTGCGAGACACGAGCGGAACTGGCGTAAGACACTGCATTCCACTGGCACGATTTTAAATGTTACATTTTGTTTCACTGCGATTGCTGGACATTAGGTCACAGAAGAGAGTGTTGTAAACATCTCCCACTACTGTGTGACAACGTGACTGTTGGTGTTAGTTATTCTTTGGCTGTTATCAGTTAGTGTTAGATTTAGATGTAGAATTTACAATTTTTTACATTTTAAAGAAATTAGATTTGATATTAAGTTTTATTAACCATGCAATTTTTCAAGAAACGTAAAGTTGACAGAGAGTGTCGAGCATTTAACAAAGATTGGATGCCGAAGTATGTTTTTACAAAGGTTGGCAATAAAGCAGTATGTTTGCTGTGTGGTCAAAGTGTTGCTGTGTTCAAAGAATACAACATTGGTCGTCATTATGCGACGAAACATGGAAACTATGGCAATAATTTATTAGCAGTGGAACGGCAAACTAGAGCAACAGAACTGGACAGAAAACTTGCGAGGCAGAAGAATGTATTTGTAAAAGGCAAATTAGCCTAGAAAGCTTCCGCTCATATCAGCTATAGAGTCGCATACAACATTGCTAAACACAGCAAACCATTCAGTGATGGTGAATTTTTTAAAAAGTGCATGCTCGATGTAGCTGATCAAGTCTGTCCAGAACACAGACAGAAGTATGAAGAAATAAGTTGAGCTAAACCTCGCAATTAAAGCTTTATTAAACTAAAAAGTAGGCATATGTCTGTAAAACATAATTAACAAATCTTTACTTAACAAAACATAATCTTACGGAAACTAAATAACAAATCTCTGCAAGTCTCAATTGCAGGCTTGCTCTACAAGTCTCAATTGCACGCTTGCTGCAATTGCACGCACAGAATTCAAAAGGTTATCGCTGAAGGCAACTACGCGCTTCAACGCGATAGCACTTCATTTTCCCCCACAAGCAAAACCAGCCCACCACCAAGCAATAGCAAAAATAATATAATCACATATAAGGCACGGCACCATATCGATTTACTGGTTTCCGTGCCCGTGTTGAACGGCGCGGCAAAATGACATCGCCCTCATCAACCGCGTCACCACTAGCAGCGCCTTCACATGATTCATCCGCTGGGCCCTCGAGAACAGAGTCAACATTCACCTCGGGGTCATTTGCAACAGGTGCTTCTGAGCCAGGGACATCAGTTTCCACACCCTGCTCCTTTTCAACAGGTGTTTCTGAGCCAGGAACATCAGTTTCCACACCCTGCTCCTCACAACACGGAGCCAAATCCCTTATGGAAACAGAAGTTTCCCGACCATTGTTAAGGCGAACACGAGCGTAAGTAGGATTGATCTCCAAAAGCTGAGCTTCGTCAACAAAGGGATCCCCTTTGTTGCGAACATGTCGTTTAACATAAATGGGGCCCGGTTTCAACCAACTTGGCAGCGACATACCACTTACAGAACGGCGAGTATGACGAAACATACGCTCATGAGGTGTGCAATTAATAGACGAACAAAGCAATGATCGAATACTATGCAAGGCATCAGTCATGACCAGCTCCCAATGCGTTACAGGCAACTTGCGAGATTTTAATGCCCCCAAAATAGCTTTCCAAATTATGTCATTATACTTTTCACACTGGCCGTTACCCCTTGGATTATAACTAGTAGTTTGGCTGGTAGCCACACCATGCGACAATAACCATGATTTAAGTTCATAAGATTGAAAAGATGACCAACGATCTGAGTGAATGAACGCACATGTACCAAAAATAGAAAACAATTGAGTTAAACAGTTAATCACAGTAAGGGGTGTCATGTCACTACATGGGAATGCAAACGGAAATCGTGTATATTCATCAATAATAGTTAGAAAATAACGGTTTTTTGTCATGCTAGGCAGCGGGCCCTTAAAGTCCAGATTAAGTCTTTCAAAAGGCTGAGTTGATTTAATCAAGCAGCTTCCTTGTGATTGCACGAACTGAGGTTTTATTTCTTGGCATTCTCTGCATTCAGCTGTCATTTGTCGAATCTCCGATAGTGAATAAGGAAGGTTCTTGCTTCGCACGAAATGCGCCATTCTTGTAACTCCAGGATGACAAAGAGAAACATGCAACTCTTTCAAATGTGAAGTGCCAATGGTTCCACAAAATGCACGAGAGAGGGTATCTGGCCCAATCATTTTCTTTCCAGGTCGATGAAGGATTGTAAAATGAAATGGAGATAAATCCATTCTCCATCTCATGATTTTTTCATTTTTAATTTTGCTTGCGTGGTGACGATCAAACATAAAGGAAACACTCTTTTGGTCTGTCACGAGTGTAAAGTGTCGTCCAATTAAAAGATGTCTCCATTTTCTAAGCGCCTCTACTACAGCGTACGCTTCTTTTTCCACTGAAGAGTGTCGTTGTTCTGCCGGGGACAAAGTTCTTGAGTGAAATGCTATTGGGCGGCCTTCTTGATTTAAAGTGCCTGCAATAGCGAAATCGGAAGCATCGGTTTCAACAGTCAACGGCAAAGTATTGTCAATAGGATGGAGAGCAGCCGATGCCAAAGCTTGTTTTAAAACATCAAACGCGAACAGAGCATCACTCGACAAAGGTAAAGTAGATTTAATCAGTGGTCGGATTTTGTCGGAATAAGACGGTATCCATCTGGCGTAATACGCAAACAGTCCAATCAGACGCTGTAGTTCTTTGTTTGTTTTTGGCGCACGCATTTCCAGCAGTGTCCGCACTCTTTCAGGGTCCGGCTTTATTGATTGATGTGCCACCTTGTATCCCAAAATCGAAATTTCTTTCTGAGAAAATTGAGTTTTCTTTTCATTGATAGTAAGGTTCCATGCTGCTGCCGCATCATTAAATGCCTTTAGGTTGAAGTCATGCTCTTCCTGATCTTCGCCAGCGATAGTGATATCGTCCAAGTAAGGAAAGCAACCACGTAAATTATTCTCGGTCACAAAAGCGTTGATTGCTCTTTGAAACTCAGGTACGGCATTTGTAAGTCCGAAAGGAAGTCTGCGCCATTGATACAATTCTTGACCTGCTTGAAAAGCAGTAAATTCTCGATCTCTTGGGTTTAATTCAATCTGATGGTAAGCAGATTTTAAATCTACGGTGGTAAACACCTTATATTTGGAAAGTTCTGAAACAATGTCCTCTATTTGAGGAAGAGGATAAGCATCAAGTGATGTGTAACGGTTAATAGTTCTGCTGTAGTCTATCACCATTCGACGTTTCCCACTTTGTTCATTCTTTACCACCACAACTTGCGCCCTCCATGGAGAATTACTGGGTTCAATTAAGTCTTCCTTTAAAAGTCGTTTCGTTTCTTCGTGAATAAATTCAGCATCATCTTTCGAGAATCTTCTGGGCTTGTCAGCAATAGGTTTGCAATCTTTGCTCAGATGACTAAACAGCTTCGGATACGGAACACACATTTTCGCAAGTCCATTCAGCGTAATTGCCGAACGACTGCCATCAAAACTAAAGGTGACTTTTGAATGCTCTTGAAAAATCTTCTCACCAATGATGACATCAGTAGCTAAGTTATTTAAAACATGGAAAACAACATTTGGGTATTCGTTGTTGGCAATGTTTAACTTAGCTATGCATTGTCCTTGGATCGGCATTTTGACAGACGTTTCGGCAAGAGTCACTTCACCTATTTTGTCGTAGATTATAAGGGTGTGTGCTTTAGCAAATCTTTTGTCAATATAACAGTCTGAAGATCCGGTATCCATAAGTGATCTAGCTTTAACGCCGTTAAGTTTTACATCAAACAAAACTTTATTTGAATTTTGTACAACCGATGCAGAAATTGGAGCTAAAGTGGTCCCACTGATTGCATTCGATGTATGATCACGATTGTAGCGCAATTTTATCAGTCTCTTTCGGCATACTTTAGCATAATGTCCAACTCTATTACAGTAGTTACATGTAGCAGCTTTAGCTGGACATACATTTCTTGCATGATTAGATTTTCCACAAAAATAACATGTCGACTTAGCAAAGGAGCAAGACTGTTCATCGCTGGTTTGGTTTGCGTGCGTTTCTGCTACCTCAAGTGGCTCCTTTTTTAATGAATCGCTTGCAGTAATATTACAGGTAGTGGTACTTTGAAAAGTTTCAGAACTTTTGTAAGCTAATTCTTGAGCTCTAGCTTGATCATATGCCTGCTGGAACGTCAATGTTCTATTTTCTAACAGACGTTGCCGAATCGGTATTGAAGACATGCCAGCAATAAAAGCATCACGCATTAATTCTAGTCGATGCTGTTCCGCAGTCACATTTTGGCAGTCACATTCTTTACTTAAATAATCAAGTCGCAACACGAATTGGTCAATGGATTCACCTGCTTGTTGCTTGCATAGGCGGAGTTTATGACGTGCAGCAATAACGTTTTTGGGTTTGACGTAAAGATTTTGCAGCGTCTGAATTGCCGTGTCATATTCATTGATATCGGCAATATGACAATAAACTTTGTATGATATTAAATTTGTCAAAACTTGAAGTTTATCATGCTGAATTTCTGCTGCCGTTAAAGCAGATAAGTAATAGGTGAATGTTTTGTACCAATGCTTATATTCAGCACTCGCATTGACCGTTCCTGGTTCCACATCTAAGCGCTCTGGCTTTAAGACTTTGTCCATAATTTAGTTTAATAAATTGAGCTAAACCTCGCAATTAAAGCTTTATTAAACTAAAAAGTAGGCATATGTCTGTAAAACATAATTAACAAATCTTTACTTAACAAAACATAATCTTACGGAAACTAAATAACAAATCTCTGCAAGTCTCAATTGCAGGCTTGCTCTACAAGTCTCAATTGCACGCTTGCTGCAATTGCACGCACAGAATTCAAAAGGTTATCGCTGAAGGCAACTACGCGCTTCAACGCGATAGCACTTCATAAGTTTATCGAGAAAAACCGTGACTCGCCGCATTAAAGCAATTGGTGAAGACCTGACATCACAATTGAAAAGGCTTGTGCCTTTGTGAATTGCTGTCTATGGAATTAATGAAAGACACAACTAGCGGGGAAGATATTTTCGCATGAGTGGAAAATTCATTTCGTACAATGGAATTACCATGGCAGAAAATGGTCAATGTTGCCACGGATGGTTGTCCATCATTGACAGGAAAGAATGTTGGTCTACTGAAGAGACTAAGTGATTGTGTTGTAGAGGTCGATTGCACCAGGGAATTAATATTTCTACATTGCATAATATAACACCAGGAAGTGTTGTGTAAAAAGGTGCTTGACACGAAACTTGTGGTGGATCCGGTTGTAAAGATTGTTAATTTCATTGAGGCGAGAGGTCTAAATCACAGACGGTTTATCACGTTTCTGGAAGATTGTGACTCAAATCACAGTGATGTTTCGTATTATACAGCTGTACACTGGTTTAGTGTGGGGAAAGTTCTGAGACGTGTCTGGGACCTAAAAACAGAAATCTTACTATTTTTGGAGATGAAAATAAAAGATAAAGATTATCCTCAACTCAAACAATCAGAATGGTTGTCAGATTTGGCATTTGCAGTCGATCTCTTTGAACATATGAATGAACTAAACACCAAACTTCATTGGAAAAGCAGCTTTGCTCACGAAATGTACTCAATAGTGAAGGCATTCAGGGTAAAGCTAAAATTGTTTTCTCGCCACCTCAGTCAGAATATCACAACACGCTTTGCAACGCTTGCAACTACGGCACAATCAATGGTGTCAACTGAAAAGTACACCAATATGATATCTACACTGGATAAAGAATTTGGTCGTCGTTTGGCGGACTTTCAAAAACTTGCTGTTGAATTTGATATCCTGTCATCACCGTTTACACTGACTTTGAAAAAGCGCCGGATGCTGTACAAGCTGGTAGTGACTGATCTGCAGTGTGACTCTACCCTGAAAGAGAAATTACGATCTGAAAGCATTGACAAATTTTATGCATTACTGAATGCATCCAAGTTTGCCTACCTGAGAAAGATGGCCATGAAACTACTCGTTCTGTTTGGGTCCACATGCATTTGTGAACAAACATTTTCGACCATGAACATTAACAAGATCAAGCTACGTTCCAATCTAACTGATGTTCACCTGCAGTCTTTACTAAGAATTTTTAAATCAAATATGCAGCCAGAGTTCAAACAAGTTGTTGACAACTTTGATCGACCACAAATGTCTCATTGACTCCAGTAGCTATTGAAGTGCAATTAGTACATTATGATAAATTCATTATGTACTTTTTGGTCCCTATTCTTTGTGAAGTTTAAACTTTACATTAAACACGATTTATTTTTTTTTTTTGTGCCTTTAAACACGATTTATTTTTTTTTTATTTGGCATATTTATCCTCCATTCACGGGAAAGCGATGTTTCTTACATTAGTGAATAAATATGTGATTAAGATATTGAATACATGTACTATTAATGTAATAATCCGGCCCACCAAGGACTTCATTTTCCGATATCTGGCCCACCGACTGGAGAAGTTGCCCACCCCTGTACTAGCGCTATCATTGGCTCGTCCTAATTGCCTACATCCAAATTAACCACATAAAACACTTACTCTAGAGTCTAGATTTTCCCTTTTGACGCGATATTGCCGCTGTTGAGAGCGTCGCGAAAAGCTTATGGCTCAAACAGCTTTTTTTGAAGCTATATTAAAATTTTGTACCACCAACAAAATTTTTGCGTACTTTCGCCTTTGGTGCACTAAACAGCAAATAGTTGTTTTAAACTATGTGGTGAGAACTAGAGGAAAAATCAGAACTCTTAAAATTGATTTACATATCAACACCAACAACAATGTCGGTTCAATTTTTTTTTCCTAAAGTTCTAAAATTTCAAACTGCGTTTAGGAATCGTCGCTTTTTACGAAATTTTCTTTCAGCAAATAGCTGGGTCATAAATAGAATTCACATTTAATTCGCAAAGTACTAGAGACAGGCAAGGTGTAACAAGACACGGTAGTCTAAATGTATCCACTGTTTTGAAAGCAAATGTGCTTCAAAATTACATTAAATCGGCACAGTTATAACACTACAAATATCATGTACGTAAAGCTACTCGACACAGTTTCACATTGTTAATGTAGCGCAGACGCTAATCTTGCTTTTCTTGAGTTATTTTTCTCGCCTCTTGATGTCCACAAAGAAAGCGAGAGCAGGCTTTGTACAATTCAGAATCGCTCATGATGTAGATGAAAGGATTACTGGCAATCATGATCTTGGCAAAAATCTGAAAAATAATTATTAAGTTGTTAACAGTTTATAAAACGCGAAACAGGGCATTTGTTAGTGGCATGTGTTGACCAGTGGCGTATTTAATCGAGACAAAAAGCAAATGCCCCCTCTTTTTCTCTAAGAGGTGTGACTGTAGCAAAACATGTTGAAAGAAGATGCTCTTATCTGTTTTGAGATTAGAATTCTCAATTTCAAAAAATTGATCACCAAAAAAATGATCTTCAACAACAAAATACAATCTCTGACAAAAAAATTGTTTTTAAATTCGCCAGTATTGGCAATAAGTCGGTATCTCCAAGCCTGTCTTTTCTGCGTTTGATGCAAATTTGCTTAAAGACATACAGTATTTGAAAATTGTCATTATTTAAAAAAAAAAACAAGTTTTAAATCGTTCGGAAGAGCGACTTTCTCATTTCCACACAGCAGTACCGCTACTAAGTTTACTTACGTTGTTGATAGCGACATAGAATCCCGGAAGAACACTGACATTGCACGCAACGGTGGCGTAGGCGAAGACTGTGTAAGGAGTGAATGAGATCAACATTTGAAGCGGAATTGCGTATTTTAGCTGAGTATAATAATTTACTAAATCAAACCACCAATTATACAGTACCATCATATAATGATCTTAACCTGGGTGCTCCTCCAAAAGACTCCACAAGTGTGCTAGATAGGCCAGTAAAAATTGGGTTACCCGAATCATGCGGTCCACACTTAAGTTGGTTAAAACTGGAAGAACTTTGCTACTTTCTGCCAAGCCATGGTGAGTAAACAGGAACACTTGTCTACCCCTTCTCCGAAAGATTAACAAATCTCTGAGTTTGACTTTATTCGCAAATGCCATCAACAAACAATCATCACCAAAGCAAAACTTCATTAAATGCTTTAATATCTGCTTAACATCTACGTTTCGTTTCAAAATACTGGAAGGGTCTGTGAAAAGAGATCCTGTACATGAAAAAATGAGCTGTTTCATTTGGCAAGCTCTGTTTGAACTGCACGGATCATCTATGCTTGGATGCTGTCAACGAATTAAATTGAGTAAACAGCTTTCAATAATTGTTCTGCAAACCTACCCAGCAAGTTGACTTCTGTGCTTCAGAAATTCTTTTATAGCTCGATAGTATGGTGTACATTGGGCGCACAAACCATACCAAAGTGATGAAAATCATGTACAGCCAGTACTTCCTGAAATAGTAGAAAAAATTTTATGACAAAAGCTACGAAGCACAAGATCTACTAATCTTACACTCCAATGTTGTTAAATGTCAACAAGCATCCGGTTCTGTATTCCACTTTATCCGTTTCATATCCGTATTCTCCGAATCCTATAAATGGAAGAAATCCACCAATGAATCCGTAAATCCATTCCAAGCGAACTTGAAACTTGGAGTTGATATCTAGCATCACATTTTATTGTTGCTTTATACGCAGGAAAACGAATTTTCTAGATGCAGGGAGCATAGCCTGCCGTGGAAAAAATGCTTCATTGCGCGCGCTTCAAAGTGGGTTAATTACAACGCGGGTTAATTGTAACAATTGATAAGTGAAAATTGCAGCAAAAGAAAATGGCTTCATGATGCGATGTGATTATTATGGTATTGCATTTTCATTCTCCCGCAAAGTTGCAGGACAACGACAGTGTAGTTAAATGTAAAAAAATCACGTTAACGTGCTTTGCAATGGCCAATCTTCAGCGTTCCTTTTGAATGGCGAGACGTTAGTTTTGATTGTTAGAATCTGGCAAGCAGAGGGAATTATCGCAAATTGTCTTTCTTAATACTTCTTTCGTATAAAGGGAGGAGGATCCCCACTTATGTTGGTCTTTTTTTCGGTTAATACAGTTTGAAGTTTGAAAGGTAGTTAATTATGTTTCCCAACATTCCATAAATCAGTTTTCTCTGTGTTATTCATTCAATAGTTCGTAATATTGGATTGAAAAGTACACAATAAAATAAATTGTGATCAAAAAGTTAAAGAATGGGTTGATCAGAGGCGCCGCTAGGGGCGCAAGTGGGGCATCTTTCTCTTCTATTTTGACTGTGACCACTTGTAATTTGTACAAGTTAGTTCGTTTTGTTTGCAAGATTTGAGGTGCTCCATCTCAGCTCTTATAATAAATTTTTATAGTGTGAGCTCTTGCCAAGGATAGTAATTTTCAGAAGCTTTATTAAAGTGTTATTTTGATGTTTGCCAAGTTTTTTTTTGTATTGTATTGTATTGTCCATATTTATCCTCCATTCACGAGAAAGCATATCATTCACGAGAAAGTATCGCTATATGATTTAGCGAAACATGTTTACGAGATTTTGATACAGCTGATTCGTTAGCCACGTTTTGATTTGAGCGAACTTGTTTACCAGATTTGGTTTGTAAGATTAAATTGTGACGTAACCAGCAAAGATCTAGGAGAAGGCACCTGGCCACGTGCCCCCAAAAATCTACATAGTAAACATGTAAATTTTGGGGGGCATGGTATAAAATGCTGCAGTAGCATGGTAGCATAAGTTTTCAAATATCCTTCCTGATCCCGATAGAAAAGAAATAAGTTGGCTAACCCTGTCTGTCAGCGGTGAAAAACATTTTCTCGGCTTTTAGATTAGTTAAAATATTTAAAGTCGTATGGCCCGCAAGTTTTTTCTAGATCCGCAACTGAAGGTAACAGTGGGTGTAATAAGACTCGCAAGTTTGAACTTATGACATCATGGTGCATTGCCATTGTTGTTTATCTAAAATCTCTTACAAAAAATAAATGTTTTTGTTAATACATAGATGATCGAATATCTTCAGATAGCTAGAAAGAGAAAAAATATATGGATAGTGTTTTGTATATTTGCATTAGTCAATTTGGAAAATAATTGTTGTTGCTGGAAGCAATAAAGACCAAGTGAATTGATAACTACTGTAGTTAGTAATGTAGTGAAAGGTGAAGTTTATTTGTAAATATATTTCTTGTTATGTCGAAAAAGAAGTGGTGTAGATCTACAGCTGATACATTAGGTATGTGGTGCTGAATCATCAAGTCTCATAGTCCGTGGGCTAACTAGGCCCACCGTGCACCCCCCACCAATAAACGAAACTATGTTTTTCTGATAGTTTTTTATGTGCTTTTTAATATTAGATATGTTAACACTGAATAAACTCTTACGCACTACCGGTTTTGAGCCACTTTATTTGGTGTACCGACAAAAATTTTTTTACGATTTTCGGGGGGGCAAGAAAAACATAAATGGCAATATTTTTATATTGAAATATCACAAATATATAAGTGACGACTCAAAATGTTAGTACTGAAAAGCCCTACAATGTACGTTTTGATTTATGCAAATTCGATAAAAACGGTGTCAACAAGGGCCATTATGTAATCACCAGTTGCAACCACCGCTAGAAAGCTTGGCACGCGGTTTTTGTTTATGACAGTTTAACATACAATGGAGTATGATTACATTAAAGCAAAATCTTCACGGTAATGCTTTGTGTTGAAACTTACCAAGCTTGTTAATTTTCGTTTTTCTACTTTTTGCTTAGCAACCATTCCACATGCTATTTTGTTTTTCTTTGTCTCGTCTTAATAGAAATGGTGTTTAGCAGGCTAGTGCAATTGTAAATGATTGCCAGGTTCAGTTAATTTTGCAGTGATTGAAAGTCGTTTTCAGTAATTTTGTTAGATTTTGGACGACTGACTGAGTTTTTCTAGATCAGAGGTCGGCAGCCTGCGGCTCCGGAGCCGCATGTGGCTCTTTTTCCCCCCATCTGCGGCTTTCTTCCTTTTCTTTCAAGCAAGCGAGAGTGTGCAATGATACTCAGTTCAATGCCTCTAACTACAGTGAAGACCTTTTTCTTTGGAAAACACTTATGACCTATGCTCCATAGAATTATTTTGGCTCTCATCGGTCCCCTTGTTGTGGGAAACGGGTCCAAATGGCTCTTCGACGGTAAAAGGTTGCCGACCCTTGTTCTAGAAGAATGCAAGATGTGTGTGAACAAATTCCGCTAGAGTTTGGTGATAATGATGGCTATCTGAGGGGCTGCTATCAGCGGTTTACGAAAAACATAAGTTGTCTCAAAGTAACTTCTATGCCTAGAAAAAAACAAAAAGAGAGGATGCCAAGACGAGGTTCTATTGAGGGTAAAGACAAAACTCTCTTTCAACCATATTGCATATTTTGCAAACGTTATGGTCGAATTGGGGTCAAAAAACAAAATGTATGGACATCATAAAGTTTGACAAACTTTGAACGTGAAGATGGTCCCACCATTATCAAAATAGTGGAAAAAAGGCGATGAAGAACTTTTAACTCGCATTCGTGGTGAAGATCTTTTTGCAAAGGTGGCTAAATATCATATCACTTGCCGAATGAGGTACTCTGTTCCAAAAAGGGGCAAAGTGACTATATTCGATCAAAGCAGCATCAAAGTGAAATGGAGGAAGTCCATGCTGTTTGTTTTGCTAAATTTTGTGTAGTGACTGACAGAGAAATAATTATCGGTAAAAAGGTCATGAAAATGACAGTTCTCCGTAGTTTGTACTGTACATATCCGTCAGAAACACCATTTGCGAACCCTAATTACAGGTCAGAGAAGATCAAATCAATATTAAATAGCCACGAGGTCTACAACAACAAACTCTGTTTTGTTAGCCTTGGTAAAATTTAGGATCAATATCAGTCCGATCTTGTTTTTAGTAACAAAACTGATCTTTCAGAAGCTGTTAAGCATGGGTATCTATTGGGATGTTCAGATAAGATTCACGATGTAGCCATCCTTCTGCACAAAATAATCAAAAATGCATTTGAAAAAGCGGAAAAATTGCCTTGGCCACCAACTGCATCATGCCTAACTACTGAAAACCCTGCCCCAAACAATTTGCAACGCTTCTTGCGCAATCTCATTAGTGGGAAAGCTGAGAGATCTGAATCAGAAAGAATAGAGCTTCTCGTTTCATCTATCGGTAAGGACTAGTGTCGGGCAGCAACTAAAGGCCAGTGGAAACTCCGAAACACATTCTGGTTTGCATAACTTTACGCCACTATTTTCGGAGTGCCAAACTGAGCATGTTAATGAACAAATTAGGTCATTCAGAGACTTACTCCTTTTCATTACAACTTCAAACCGCACTTGCAGAGGCTCTTGAAGAGGCTCATACTATACCAGCACTCCAAATAATACGAAATCCTCATTGCCCATCATTATTTCACAGCGACTTTGATAATTTTGATTAGTTTGTCAATGATCTTTCTGGTGCAGGTTCGATTCACACCTGCCACGGGATAATGTTACAAGATATTTCCTCTGAGCCTACTGCTGATGAGAACAACACAGATAGCCAGGCAGAAAGCCTGCTATCTCTGCCAAGGAGAGGGGCACGCTCTCTGAAATCCTTGACAAATGATACCTTACCTCCATGCTACATGAATAAGAGGGACAGCCCAAAAACGACAATTTCTTACATAACATTGGTAGAATATGAAGATGCTCTGTCAAAGTCGATGTTGAAGTATCTCCTGTGGTGTATCTGCCGATTGCATAGCAGCACTGTATCTCAGCAAGTACCTGGGTGGGCGGGCTTCATATCTAAAACTGGTCAAATTCCAAATCGCCTTACCACAATAGACTATTATCCAATCATTAATCACCCTATAATAGACTACTCCACTGTACAAAAGAGTGCCTTGGAGTATCAAAAAATGCATCGCGAGAGGTCGGTCAGAAGTACGCCGTCACAACATTTGACTTAGGCGTGTGCATGAAGGCTAACCCTATTATTTGGAAGAATCCAGAACTCTATGATGATCACATTGTAATAATAGGATCCTTTCACTTGATCTGTGCATACCTAAAAATGATTGGTAAAAAAATGAATGAGTCCGAATTAGCTGATGTGCTGTTAGAAGCGGGGGTTATATCTGTTGGTTCCATGAATGGTGTGATGTCCGGAAAAAACTACAGTTGTGCAATAAATTGCACAAAGTCGTGGCTGAAAGTCTGGAAAGACTGCTTCTTGACAGATATTTGGAAACTAGATCTTTAAAAAGCCTACCAGGTGATTTGCTACAAGCAATAGATCATATCATTAACGAGAGAAGTTCAGAAAACTTGGATGCTGCAATGCAAAACAAAGCACTTGCTAATTTTCTTGAAGAATTTTCCTTATTCAGGCAACAGGTCCGCGGTGGAAGCCTTGGTATAACTGCCCAATTTTGGCTGACGTACGTGAATCATGTTTCGTTGGTCCTTTCCTTACTGTATGCTGTAAAGAACAATGATTACTACTTGTATGGTGCTTGTTTAAGTAAAATGGTGGATCTATTTTTCAGCTTTGATGGTCAAAATTATGCCAGATATCTCTGCTACTTCTCGTTGTTCTTGGTCAACATTGAGAAAACTCACCCGGGCGCCACCGAGTTACTCAAATTATGTGCAATAAGTGTGGCAAGGTCATTCATACCAGCGAATAGGTGTGCAGTGGATAGAACCATTGAAGAAACATTTATGCGACATGCCAAATCTCAACCAGGCCCGGGCGGGCGGGGTGTCGGCATTTCAGGTCTTCTGAATAACTATGAAGCTTATCGTCGTTGGGCACGTACAGCCCCCAAGATCGAGATATGTTGAAGTAATGCTTCAGATGGCAAATATGTCCCATGATGGTAGTGGCAGAAAACACCGTGATACTCGGCCATCGCAAGTAAAAAAAAGTGAAAAAGCAGCATTTGCTACAGTGGAAGCAATTCAGAATTTCATGGACCTATTCCAAGTAGAGATGGATGATAAACTTTACCGCATTTCATCTGGTGTTGCAGTACCATTAAACATAGAATCAGACATTATGAATGCTGAATTGTCTGGCACTGCTGCAAAGGAACCTTTTATTTCTGGTAGGTTGCAAAAGAATGAGCAGTTTTTTGAGCCAATCAAAAGGCTGAACCAAAAAACATATGCAGATGTGGGGAAGGCATTAGTTGTGAAGACATCAGGTAATCGTGAAGTTCAGTACATGCAGCAAGCAAGTGTTGCATTTCAATGGTTAGTGCTTTCACAAGAACAATCAGAAAAGATTGATATGAGAGAACTGATGAAATATCCACTTATGCCAGTACTCTCAACAATTGGTACTCCCGACGGCTACCTTTTGAAGACAGACAAGAGCAAAGGCTTTACTTATCTCACAAAAGAATTGGATGACTTTACCATGCCATCAGATGCCAAAACCTTGAATGTTGAAGAAGGGAATTCAATTTTTTACTGCATGAAGGAAGTGCCAGCAACATTTAAACAGATATGCGAAAAAATATACGATGTCAGTATTGTGGGAAAGTCTGATCTCCTATTTAGCACTGACATGTCCAAGGAAAATTCTATCAAGAGCTTGGAAAGGACAAGCCCTGGTAGTGGTCGAAAACGCATAATTAAAGGCGAAAGTACAAAACGACCTGAAAACTGGAAGTCATTTCTTAGCAATAACTCTAGCAAACAGCAGTTTGTGAGATTGCTTCTAAAGGTGGGGAGCAGTGATGATTTTGGGAGAAAACTTCAAAACAAAATGGTTATATTCACCTGTGAAGAGAAGGCCTACCTACTTAAAGACAACGGAGCATCAGTGATGATGACAGATATTCCCAAGTTGGAGTCTGATCAAGAGGAAACAGACACAAGGGTTGTTCTATATTGCTTTTATGCAGCCGATGAAGATTTTTTACTAATATAACTATGTTCGAGTCAGAAGCCCAGATAGTGGCATTTTCTTCATTCTCCTTTATTATGCATCAAAAATAAACATCACTCTCCTGTTTGACACCGGCTCCAGATGCAAGAGAAGGTTGTTAAATATCTCTCAACTGGCACATGACTTCACGCCTCTTTACTGAGATACTCTGTTGGGTTTTCATGCTTTTTCAAGATGTGACACGACCAGTGCTTTCAAAGGCATTGGAAAGGTGAAGCAGATAAAACTTCTTCAAAAGAAACCACGCTATGAAATTGTTTTCCAGAACCTTGAAAAGTCATGGGATGTCTCGGAAGATCTTTCCTTCAACTGGAAGAATTCACGTGTTCCATGTATAAGCCCAGAGGTCGCCTTTTAAATGTTGATGATCTTCGCTATGAAATGGTTTTGAATAAATGCTGTGGCAAAGAAAATCAACTGAATCCAAACAAGAGCACCGAATGGTCATCCCTTCCTCCCCCTAGATCTTGCTTAAGGGAACACATAAAAAGAGTGAACTACCAGGTGGCAATTTGGAAACGAGCCCATATTCCCAAACCAGTTGTTTTATTACCATATGAGGACAATGGGTGGATTTTAGCAAACAAAGTCATTGAGCCAAAGTGTTGTGATGGGGATATACTTCCAACTTATCTCGCTGACATTTTGGACAAAGCAATTGAGACAGAGAATGAGTATAGACTGAGTGATGGGAGCACAGACCAAATATCCACTGATGACGAAAGTGATGAATAACCTGATTCTGAAACAGACAATGATGGTGACTAAATGTAAAATCAAAGCACACAAAAATTTACATAACAAAAGGAAATGTAAATGATTGATAGGAATTAATAGGCATAATTTCAGCATTTCCTTGAATAAATCAAAACGTACATTTTGTAGGGCTTTTCAGTACTAACATTTTGAGTCGTCACTTATATATTTGTGATATTTCAATATAAAAATATTGCCATTTATGTTTGTCTTGCCCCCCGAAAATCGTAAAAAAATTTTTGTCGGTACACCAAATAAAGTGGCTCAAAACCGGTAGTGCGTAAGAGTTTATTCAGTGTTAACATATCTAATATTAAAAAGCACATAAAAACTATCAGAAAAACATAGTTTCGTTTATTGGTGGGGGGGTGCACGATGGGCCTAGTTAGCCCACGGACTATCAGTAAAGCTGCAATCCGGCCAACTGTTTGAGCGATACATTTCGTCACCTCAACTATAAAATACTATTTCCGAGAAGGAACCAACATTCTGTTGCGCGGCAGCTCCACTGAGTTGATAATTCTGGACATTGCCGCATCAATGTGCTTGTCGTTGGATTTTTGCAGCTTTACCCCTTTGCAGTTTTATTGTCTTGTTTTGCTTGTTTTTTTGCTGGTTATTGTGCTGCGTGTTGAATCTACTTTGAACGTGATCTTAAGAAATCACTGATAGTTCACTAAAACATGACGGTATAGAAACAATGATGTCGTTTTGCTCTCCATCAGGGTTTCCAACTTCCCGTTTTTGAAAGAATTCCGGGAAAAATCTTACTCATCCCGAAACCCGGAAAAAGAGGGATTTTTAAGTACAGCGAAATGAATTGGCTACTTCGTGTATCGCTTAGTGTCGCGTGCAATAGAATTTTTGGTTCTATTTCAACTTTAATTTTATTCTTAAAATTGAGGTCAGTTGTAGTATCGCTTGAATAATTACGTTTTACTGCAACTAAACAGCTAGGTGAAGACTGCCTTCTACTAAGATACTTTGAATCACGCACTTCTCGGTCACGAACAGAACAAATATATTCATAAAACACCTTAAAATTTCGAATTCCTTCGCTCGTCCAACAAAGAAACTAAAGCACTTTAATATGTGTACAGTGGTCTACGCAGAAAGTTTCCGAGGAGGGGCCAAAGTTTCGTCACAATTGTGTGACGTCACAAATCAACTTTATGGGGAGTGCCGAAGGCACGGAAAATCGAAATTCAGGGCGAATCCCGAATACTCGCGAAAAACCAGCTTTACTTTTGCTAAAACTGCTTGGTTTTGCTTTACATTTTTTCATTTTTATGATCTGAGAGGGGGCCATAGCACAGTGGCCTCCCCATCGGTACGCTAGTGTATCCAATATATAAAGCACAATTCTGTCTGTCTGTCTGTTTTAACTCCTCTGAAACTGCTACAGGTACAAGCATCAAACTTGGCACGATTGATCACCACCCTGTGGTGAGTGTCAAAAGAATATTCGCCACGTCATGATGACGTCATAATCAAAAATATTTTTTTTAGAAATTGCACTACTTAACAAAGGACAACAGCTTTTTGCTCAAACAAAAACCAGCTTTCGACTTACCACATTTCGAAAACTTTCATTAGTTGGGGGTCTAAAATGACGTCACAATCAACGTTTCATTGCACAATCTAATTTTTGTTATTTCTCAAAAATTACTCAGCGCAGAAACGCGATTAAACGTTCATTTAGAAGATATTGACAAGGTGCTTCCGATAAAAACAACTTTACAACAATTAAAGATTATTTGACAATGCTACGAGCAACTCTTTATTTAAGCACTTTTAAGCCCTCTATGCATTTTTCTTCTCTTTTTCCCTTGCACGCTTAAACTGACTCTATGATGTCATAATATATCTGGTACGATTAACACAAATGTTCGCTACCGCAGATCATGATATGAAGATGTTTTTAAAAATTGCACTCTTTTTGCAAAATCAGTTTACTCAAAAACTGATTTGTGGCCTCATTTCTCAACTGATTTTCAAACTTTTTCCAACAAATTAAAAGTTATTAATTTATGGGAAATTAATGAATTTTCAACAAATATTTATTAATTTCCGACAAAATAATTGTTTTTGTTGAAAATTAATACAATATGTACAATAAATATTAGTTTTTATACTGAAAAAATTGAACTTCGAGACCTGTGGTGTAACTTTTTACCTCTTCCGAAAGTAGTGAGTTTAGTAAAAACGGGTGACTTTAACACAAAAACGTTATAATAAAGTACTAACAATTACTGTCCTTTGAAAGATTAGGAAATTGCCTTTCCAGTAATATGTGACTCCAATTACTTGAGGCTAAGGATTAGTTTATAATGGCTGATCAAAACTTGGTTGCTAAACATTATGTTTCATTTTTGGTCGAACAATTATCCCACTTGACCTAACAAACTGCTGACAATTGTTAGACAAAGTTAGCTCTTTGGTGCATTTTGACTGCTTTTCCTCACAGGCATGGTTCTTTTGCATTATCTGTCGACGTTTTCAAAAAGATCCATCAAAAACTGAAGTCTCCAAATGTTTACGAATTGTAGTCTACCGGTTAAAAACACACAAAATTTTAGTGCCTGCATTTCACAAAATTCCAATTTCTAGAAAAACTAAGTCCTTTGATACATATTGGCTATTCTTTCTCGATAGCATGAATCTCTGGCATTATCAATCAAAATATTCAAAAAGATTCATCGAAAAATGAAGTCTACAAACTTTAATAAGTAACCTACTCCAAGCAAAACACTTGGTGATTACCCAACAAAAAAACGAGGGAATTAAGATGGTCCTTTTTTATGGTTTGCAACAAAATGTAAATGTCGAGCTACATACAATGATCTAAATGTTGAAGCAATTTCCTTGGCAAATTGGGCGAGGCCGGCACAGCAGCCAGATGATTTGATGTTCTTAACCTCGACATTATTAATGGAGGGCACCCGCTACTGCTATAACTCAACTGTGAGTGCTTCATTTCGAATTAGCTTGCTCTTTGCATGGCGCGTTTATGCCAGGGCCAAGGAACATGCACGCAGTCAGAGACGTTAGTTCATATTAATTCGCCTACAGCAACGAAAAAGTAGTAAGTAGCGATCCTAATAATAATGGCTCAAAATGCATTGAGAGGTCATAATGTTAAATGCCATCAAAATGCTTGCCACTACATCAGTGCTTTCCAACCGGTGTGTCCAGACACATTAGGGTGTCGCAGGCAATTATTAGGTGTGTCGCGACCGCATGAGAATCCAATATATAAAAATAAATTCATCAAGGGTTGCTAATGTAGTTTATTATAATTTTTCAAAATAATAAACCATTTGCCTTATAGGCCTGTTACTTCATCTGTACCGTCACAGTGCACTATTTAGCGCAAAACTTTTTCGCTCTTCCCTCTTCATTGAATCATCGATGGATTGAAAATGATTTTAAAAGAATGTTTATGATGTAATAATTAAATTTCAAGAAAAAGCAAAGTTTGCGGGTTAAAGCTAGTAAAAAGTTATATTGCTGTGTTAGAAAGAAGTTAAAGCTTTTAAGTTGTCTATGTTGCTTTAAGACTGCAGTATCTTTGTCGCTTAAGTTAGCAGTATCTTTGTTGAGTTAATAAGGACGTATAGCCTTATGATTTCTTTTTTCAACATTAAAAGCTAATTAATTGTTTTATTTTAAAATATAGACCAAATCAAAAAGCTTTTATTAATAAAATAAAATTAAATTAAATAATTTTTCCTTAAAATGGATAAGTTTGTAATTAAGAAAAGGAGAGGTTCCACATTAAATGAGGAAAATGCGTCAGTTTCAAAGCCTAAGGAAACGGCCGGAATTTTAATTGTTGAAGAGTCATCGGCTAAGAGTAAAAAACCAAAAACTAAGAAGCCTCGTGTACTCGTATATTAATGCAGAGTATTTAAAATTTGGTTTTACATTTGCCCGAAATGAAAATAATGCTAGGCCCCAGTGCTTAGTTTGTGGAGACATTCTTGCAAATGACAGTATGGTACCAAACAAATTAAAACGACATTTAAGCACTAACCATTGTAATTTAATAACAAAGCTGGTGAATATTTTGTTCAACTTTCAAAATCTATCAAAAAGCAATCATTATCATTCACAGAAAGAATGAAATTATCAAGCAAAGTGCAAGAGGCAAGCTACTTGGTTGCTCAAATAATTGCCAAAAACAAGGTCCCACATAGTATTGCTGAAAGTACTATAAAAGAATCTTGTTGTGCTATTGTACAAACGATGTATGGACCCGAATTTTAGGTAGAAGCAAAAAAATTTCTTCGGCAGATAACACAATTGGCAGACGTATCGAAGATATGTCTGATGATATTACGGGGCAAATGCAAGCTATTTTCCAAACAAATAGCGTACAGTTTGCATTGCAAGTGGATGAATCGACAGATGTCGCTGGGTTAGCCCAATTAATGGTTTTCATACGATTTATTCACTATGACAAAATTACTGAAGAATTTCTTTGTTGTGTCGAACTTTTGAGAACTAGAGGTGAAGACATTTTTCAAGCTTTGGATAATTTTATGGAGGAAAATAATATGTCTTGGCTAAACTGTGTAGGTATATGTATAGATGGCGCTCCGTCAATGCTTGGTACAGTAAAAGATTTTACGACTTTAGCAAGAAAAAAGAATGAAAATATAATTATCACTCGTTGCTTTTTGCATCGCGAAGCTCTAGTTGCGCAAACTGTTGGGGAGGATTTACGACGAGTGATCAACGAAGTGATTCTTATGGTAAGTTACATTAAAAGTAAGCTTCTTAAATCAAGACAATTTCATCAGATTTGTGAAGAAATGGGTGCACATTTTAAGACTCTACTGCTCCACACTCAGGTTCGTTGGCTTTCTAAAGGTCGTATGCTAAGTCGCGTTTTTGACCTGAAAGATATAATGTTCAAATTTTTTGAAGAAAATCATCAAAGTGAATTTTGTAATCCTATTAAAAACGAAGTTTGGTGTATCAAATTACCATATCTTTGGGACATATTTGAACATTTAAATAGAGTCAACCAAAGTACGCAGGGAAGAGCAGAAAATATTTTAACATCGATTGATAAAATTTGCATCATGAGAGAAAAGATTGAAATTTGGAGACGTAAAGTGAAAAAAAATTTTGAAATGTTTCCAAAGCTTTCTAACTGCGAGGCAACATTTCAAATCAGCTCACAAATGATTATCAACTTAACATTGCTTGGAGACAAACTTTTATATTATTTTCCAAATATTGAAATCGAAAACTATGATTGGATCAGAAATCCATTTCTTGCGAAGGCACCTACTGACTTGTCACTTACAGAAGAAGAAGAGTTAGCTGAAATCAAGAATAATCGATGTTTGCAATTGATTTATGAAGAGGGGGATATACAGAAATTTTGGATTCATGTTTTAAAAATTCATTCAAATTTAGCTAAAAAAGCTGTAAAAATACTCTTGCAGTTTTCTACTACATACATTTGCAAAGCATCATTTTCAGCAATGCTAAATTTGAAAACGAAAAAAAGAGGGAATTCAAAAATGCTTGACAGCGAGTTACGAGTGGCAGTCCCGTAGCACTCCAACTTCGGGCCCCCCCCAAAGTAAGCACAAGAGCCCCTGCGCACAGGTCATATCACTTTAGAGGTGTAAAATTGAAAAGCTGCATTAAGAAAATACACCACAATTTGTACATAAGTAAACAGGCTAATGTCAGAATAAAGCATGCCGATACCGAAGGTGCAAGTCATAAAAAATTCGGCACCGATGCCAGAGTTCAGTAGGACATTTATGCAGACACTGCGAAACGAAAGCAATGACACTGAAAAACATGAAAAAGTTATAAAAACACAGTATCATTTAAATAGTCTGGAGCGAACCTTTTTGTTCGCAAATGCTGTTATCACATTGTCATAATCAAGAGATCGGGCGCAGTCATTTTCGATTGACAACATGGCTAATGAAGATAGTCTATTGTCTGTCATAGACCTTCTATTAAAAGTTTTGATCAGTTTCAATTTGCTGAAGCTTCTTTCAGCGCTGGCAACAGTCACGGGGCAAGTTAGTAAGATTCGAAGTGCGATGTACACATTCGGATACAATTCAAATAAATGAGTCTTTAGAAGATAGTTCAGAAAGTCTTGAGCCGTATTGAGATTGCGTTTTTTTTGTAAAATTAAAACAAACCGCTGTAGCTCAGCGCTCATTTCATCAGAATCAATGTCACCAAACTTTTTTTGGAACTCTTTACAGCAAGTAAGAAGAGCATTTTCTTGTTGCACAAGCAAAAGTTTGTCTCGTGTGTGCAAAAACGAAAAGGCGGAAGAAACCTCACGTAACAAATTAAAGCGCTCCTTTATTGACATAATAGCCTGGTCTACTAATGGATAGAAAAAGTTGCTTTTAAATTTCAGTTCAGGAGTAGCTCGTTGTTCCTCTTCACCTTGGTAATCAAACAATCTTCTTTTCTTTTCACTTCTTGACGGAGGAAAAGAAGGATCAATATCCAATTCCTGTGCTATTTCAACAGCAGATGTTGCGGCACTGTCATAACCCGTTGTGCGATAGTTTTGCAAAAACTTTTCAGTTGCCTGGATTTCCGTTTCCATTGTATGAAGGGAGACTCCATACGATTGAAGAATCTTGCTTGCTTTATTGACTTGGAATAGGATATCATACCAAATAAACACCGACAAAAGAAAACTCCATTTTGATAAATGAGCTATCAACGATTTTGTTTCTGAGGCAGCTCTTTCATCTTTTCTTTCTATGGAAATGGCTTCCAAGTCTTTCAGTGCCAGCAACACCTCTTTTAAATTGTATCGAAGAGGTTTGATGCATTTAATTCTGCTTTCCCAACGAGTATCAGATTGTGACTTTATGGACAGCTCCACATGTTTCTTCAAAATTTCCCAACGCTGAGCAGAGGAAGAAAACAGCACATACAACCTTGTAAGTACTCCAAAAAATGTCAATGCTTCCGTCGATGAATTAGCACTGTCAACAACAACTAAGTTAAGGGTATGGTTTGCACAGGGCACGTAAACAGCTTTGGGATTGATGTCTAGCATTCTTGCTTGGACCCCAGAATGTTTTCCTTTCATGTTAGCACCATTATCATATGACTGACCTCGACAATCAGACAATTCGAGTTGCAGTTTGGTCGCTTTTTCTAAGAAAGCGTCCAACAAGCCTTTCCCAGTACTGTCACTTATTCTCAAGTAGCCAAAAAATGTTTCTTTAACAACAGCAGCTTCTTCATTACATAGTACATAACGGAGAATGACAGACATTTGTTCATGATGTCACATATCTGGAGTGCAGTCCAAAATTATAGAAAAATATTTTGCCAATTTCAATTGCTGTAAATTTTCTTTTTCAACTTCTGTCGCTAGCAATTCAATTAGTTCATTTTGTATGGTAGGACTCAAATAGTGATCTTTAGTGTTTTTATTCTTGATTCTGTCTTGAAGCTCTTTTAGGATCGGATCTCTTCTTGCCAAAAGCTCAAATATACCCAGAAAATTTCCATTGTGAGGAGATCCTAAGACTTCTTCAGATCCTCTAAAAGCAAGATTCCTTTCCGATAGAAACAAGGCAATGTCGATAAGTCTCTCTAAAACATTTCTCCAAAAACGTCTTTCATTGAAAAAAATATTCATCTCGCGTTTGTCGATAGTGGATGAATTTCTTATCCCTTCAGCTAGCAACATCCATTGACTGCAGCATTCTTGGTGGGAAATGCCGTTTTCATGGTCTTTCAGTTTTTTCGAAAAACCCTCCCATGTATTTATACCACTACAAAAGGGGCTTAGTGTTTTTCCAAATAGCTTACAACAAAAGCAAAAAACTTGATCTGATTCCCCAGAATAAACTAGCCACGACCGTGAAACACTTTCACCATTAGGTAACACACGTTTATAATGGTTGGGAGGAAAAACGTCGCCTTGGAGTTGTGTTATTATATGGAAAATTCATTATTAGTTGATGTGGTCCACGCTTTACTATATCACATCGTTGAGCATCAGAAATACTTTCAGGCCATTTACATGGGTCATCAGGGATAGGGGTAAATTGAGATTCAGTTATTTTTGATATTGAAGGTTGCGTATTGGCAGGTAAATCACAACTTACATTTTCTGGAAATTCACAATCACTTTGATGCTGATCGTCATAGTCTTCTTTTTCTTGTACACTATAGTTTTCTTCATCCCTCTCGGTACTAGTGCCAGGTCTACTCTGCTCAGTAATCTTGAAAAAATCTGTCATCTTGGGCAATTTCGCTACAGCATCTCGAGCAGTGGCTGCTTCTTTTCTCTTTTGAGCACCACTTTTTGAACGTTTCATTCTATACAATGTCAATAAAATACTTTATCTGCATTCTGCAGTGTATATATATTGTCCCGGTATTTATAGCCAAACAGAATTCCAGACCATTCTATGATTGTTGCGTAACAACGGCATTGTTACGTCAATCGAATATTCAAGACTCTACCAGAAAATCAATCGAAATATTCTAGATTCTGCGAGATAAAATGACGTTGCATTCACTTATGATGTCACAAGCCAATTTCTTCCTACAGTTTAAATCGGTTGTAAACAAGTCTGCTGAACTGAAAATAGTCACGTAGCCAAAAAGCAATTTCAGACTAACTTGGGCCCCCAAAGTTGGCCTGGGCCCCCCCAATTGGGGGGTTTGGGGGGCGGCTGCTACGTCTCTGACGAGTGGCATTATCATCGATAACTCCTAACATCAAAAAGCTTTGCTATTCCCATCAAGCACAAATATCTCATTAGAAGAGTAAGGTAAATAAAGAAAATTATTGGTCGTTAAAATTTTATCATTTCTGAAAATATTTATGATCATCAGTTTGCTTTGAAAATGCAATTTATTTATGGTATGAAATAATTTTGAAAACGAATTCCGAAAAACATTTTTTGGCGAAATTTATTATGATTTGGCACAGCTGAAGATTGTAACGTCATCTTACAAAAGTGAGTTGTTGTGTCGCAAAATTTTGTAAATGCAAAAAGTGTGTCGTATAACGAAAAAGGTTGGAAAACACTGCATTACATAGTGAAAACAGCAGTAAGCAGCAAAATTATTCATATCATTCTGATAGCAAACATAATTGGTAAAGCCCAGTACTGATAATTGTAATTGCAAGGATATCGGTACAAAACACTGATCTTCATTTAAAATAGAGAGGTATGGATTGGGGGCAAAGTTAAATGTAATAAAGTCTAAATTCAAGAAAAGATCAAAATTAAAAATAATAGCATCAATCTGTAACACTTGACTAAGAGGGAATGTTTTTGTTTGAAAAGAGCGTAATAGGCACCTATCGCAATTGATTAAATGACTTAAAAGAAAGCCATGGCCCCTTTTCATGCTATGGCCGAATTAAAGCAAATAGCGCTGGCAAAAATGTCACAAATATTAATACGAAAAAGAGAATGTAACTAAATCATTTCGTTTTTGCTCTCATAAATGTTTGTACTGTGAAGCTGGCGCAGCTGCATTAACTGATACCTTTTAAATCGACACGGGTGATATTGTGCCCTGCCGGGGTAAAATCGCACCATTCTCAGCAGAAAAATGTTTTCCATTTTGCTTGGTAATAGCTTTATAAAACTACGCTTTGCTTAACTCTTAGCTGACTCACAGTTACATTGCATTCGCATTGTCTGTAAACCCAACAAATTTTAATACACAAGACCTTTATATTACTTGCACGACAGTGGCTGAAGGTACACAGTTCAGTCTTCATGCTCCTTTTGGACAAAAAGAGGCCTACCTCAAATATTTCTAAGCGTTTTGTTTGAAAATAACTCGGCCTGATGTGCGCCTACTAAAATATGGTGAATAATTTTGGGGAAGCCATAGCCGCTTTTGTCGCTGTGCCGGAAACAAGACAAATAGCGCAGCCAAAACAACTTAATACCACAAATATAAACAGCCGGCCAATATACATAGGAAAGGGGCAGCACCATATCGCAAAATATACTTATCACTAAATAGTTCATTCGTGTAATTGTGAAAGCAACGACCATTTCGCCGGTACCATCAGTTTTGATTGTGTTTCAATCCCTTCTCCCTTAAGCATTAACCATAATTTGTGGCAAGATTCTTTATGAGTATTGCCAGTCATGATTAAGAGAATATGATGATCACAATTTCGTGAACGAGAATTTTGAAAGTGCATAAAAATCATTTCACTAAATTATTTCACTTTTCTCTACTGCTCACACAAAAGCCCCATTTGTTAAGCCGGTTGAACCGAAATGCTCAACCCCGTCATTGCTGATGCAGGGTCTCTACCGGGCGACCCCTGCAGAGCCGGCTAGTTTTTCTATAAATCTCAGCAGCACTATAAATAGATTGGGTTGCTTGTTATTGCTAGTTTCGTTTATATGCATAAGCTCATGCTGTTTGGTTGTTTTTAGTCAGACGAAGCCATCGCGACGGATACACTGCCCCGGCACCTCTCTGCCGCGTAGAGGTGGAGAAATCCCCTTAGCTGTTTTTTGCAAGGGCACAACAAGCGAACTTGCCGAGTTTTTCTCCATGCTGACAATTTTTTGCTCAACGCCAACTGGGAAAGCTGCAAATAGCTTTTTAAAAGGACCCTGTTGACATTTGAGTCAGCAGTTTACTGCTTTTAAGGCGGACGCTCGAATTATCAAGGCAGCAAAAATCAATCATTTGATAATGCAAGTTGCTTCCACCGCTAACGCATGCACATGTAATAACACAATACCAACTGACAAGATATGTAGTACCAAATTAAAATTTACTGTCAACGCAAATAACTGCAGTCACACACATAATCAGTGCTGCATAAAGCTGAATATTGCAAACAGTAAAATTAATCTTTATTGACACATCAAAGGGACAGAAAAAATGTGAAAATATAGGTAGAGCCAATGACGGAAATCTTTTTCGGCCACTCATTTTAGGCAGAGATGTTATCTAATCTTTTTCTGAGACACTTTTCTCTCAGCTGAAAGCGATTGCTACCTTTCTTTTTCATGTCAAAATGCAGGTGTCTGCACATGCGCGCGTTGCGTTATAATCTACTGCATTGGTTTTCAAACTGGGAGGCGCGCCTCCCCAGGGAGGCGCGAACTATTCTTAGGGGAGGCGCGAGTGTTAGCCACAACATAAGCCTATAGCATAACCCGTTTAATTACATAATTAACCGAAGTGTTAGTTGCAAAATCAAGTGAGGTTATTATTCAAAATTGTTAGCTCGCAAGCAATAAATCTAAACCAGTATCCAAAGTTTTGCTTTACTCATTTCTAACATGCTAGGTCATTGTGACATCCTAATGCGATATGATTCGTATTATCGAATGATTGCTCGATAGTCGATAATGCAATTGCTATTAGTCCACCTGCTGCCCTACAAACTGCAGTTATTTATCTTATTTAATCAAAAAGTAATGGAGAAATAATCAAAAAGCAATGTAATAAATAGCATCAAAATTAAAATTTAATTTTTTTTAAAACAATATATTAAGAATATTAGTTTCAGAAAAATGGATAAATTTTTGACTGGTTATAAGAGAAAATCCAATAGTACCGGTAATGAAAATAGTGATGTTGGCACTAGTAGCGAGAGTAAAAGGAACAAACAACAGAAAGGAAGCACTGCCAAGAAAAGAAAATACGACCCATCCTATTTATCCTTCGGATTTATAAGTGTTATTAATGCTGAGGTAGAAAAACCAATGTGTTTGCTTTGCTCGAAAGTTTTGGCTGCTGATAGCATGAGACCCGGAAAATTAAAGCGGCACCTTGAAACTACGCATTCTGATTACGTTGATAAGCCTAAAGAATTTTTTCAAAGAAAATTGGATGAGTTTACTAAACAAAAGCAGATGCTAAAAGAAGTAGTTCATTCTCCATCAAATGCATTACTAGCATCGTACTTAGTGTCTTACAGGATCGCGAAGTGTAAAAAACCACACACATTAGCAGAAACTTTAGTCTTGCCAGCAGCTATTGATGTGGTCAAAGTAATGTTTGGAGAATCATATGCGAAAAAGCTACGGCAAATCCCGCTTTCTGATAATACAGTTAGCAGAAGAATTAATGATATATCTGAAGATATTTGCGATCAGTTAGTTTCTAGAGTGCGTACTTCGAAATTCGCGATACAAGTAGATGAAGCAACTGATGTAGCCAAAGACGCACATTTAATTGCCTATGCTCGATATGTTGAAGAGACTGATGTCATTGAAGATATATTATTTTGCAAACCCATTCCTGAAAAAGCCACAGCCAATGAGATTTTTAATATAATTGACGTTTTTTTTAATGAGAACGACATAATGTGGAGTAATTGCGTTGGGCTTTGTACCGACGGTGCACGGTCAATGTCGGGGCACAAAGCTGGTCTTCAAGCACTTGTTAAAAAGAAAACAACTGACGTTCTCTGGACGCACTGCATGCTCCACAAAGCAGCTCTCGTATCCAAAAATATATGCGAGGAACTTAACAGCGTTTTTACAAACGTAACGAAAGTTATAAATTACATAAAAAACAGTCCATTAAAAGTTAGACTGTTTGCAAAGCTGTGTGAAGATATGGGAGCTAATTACTCGTCGCTTCTGTACTATTGTGAAGTGCGCTGGCTATCTCGTGCAAAAGTAATTCAAAGGGTACTTCAACTCAAAGACGAAATTGCAATTTTTCTCGATGAAAATCATAATGAGGACTCGAACATGTTTAGGGATGATAATTTTGTTAAACTCACTTATTTGGTTGAAATTTTCGGAAAATTGAGTGTTTTTAATAAGTCAATGCAAGGACCACAAATGCATTTGCTGATGCAAAAAGACAAAGTAAAAGCGTTTGTAAAAAAGTTGAATCTGTGGAAAGCAAATTTGCAAAAAAACAACCTTGACATGTTTCCACTTCTAAATTCATGCACCCGAGTTAATGTAGAAGCCAACAAAAATCTGTTTGTCGAACACTTGAATGGTTTGTTACTTCATTTTTCGAATTACTTTGATGATCTTGATTTTACGAAAGATGCGTGGATACAGAATCCATTTATCGACGAAGAAGATGATGATAAATTCGGATTGACAATTATTGAGAAAGAACAATTGATTGAATTATCTTGTGATACTGCATTGAAACAGAGATTTCAGAATGTGTCTCTTGTTCAATTTTGGTTGAATTTCAATTCGGAATATAATGCTTTGTCAAGCAAAGCTTTAAAAATACTGCTGCCATTCGCAACATCATATTTATGCGAAACAGGATTTTCTGCGTTAGCTGCAATGAAATCGAAATATCGAGCTCGCTTGATTGTAGAAAAAGAGCTACGAGTAGCCATCTCGTCAATAACACCGAGATTTAACAGCCTTTGCGCTAATAGACATGCGCATTCATCTCATTGAAAGACAAAAATAAACGTTGTTATTCTTTTTATGTTCCATAATTCGTGTTTTTATAATTTTATAAAATGAGGGGAGGTGTCGTATGATTGAGTATTTTTAAGGGAGGCACGGCAACACAAAGTTTGAAAACCACTGATCTACTGTGATAAAACAGATCATGAGACAAAAGGTGTTAAAAAAATTTGTAACTGACATCATAACAATAAAAATGAACGTATTGCTTCTACAGGACAAAGAAGTGATGATATAACGCAAGCAAAGCAGATGCCATCAAAACCAAATTTTACTAAAAAATACGAATTATACTGGGACCAACTCAAAAGTGCGACGTCCCACTAAACCAACTCAACATTTGCAAATTCTGTTGTATTAGGCTTTTTTCGACGGTTTACCGGCATTTCATCGCTTAACTGTTAATCACGGACATTTAATCTCTAGACATCCAATAACGTAGACTTTATAAAACGACGATATTGCAAGTGAACTAGAATCGATCACTCTAACCCTAACCCTAACGTGATTAAGTGTCGGGTGATTAAATGTCTGGTGATGAAATGTCTGTACACCATTATCGGCATTAGTCTGCTGGTAGGTAGGACAAATCAAGTACAAGAAACTATTTTATACTGTAAAAAATAGAAGCTATTAATATTTAACCCCCATAGAACAGTAAATAGCCTATGCTGTGTAATATTTAGAAGATAGCGCAAATTTCTCTTTTAAACACATTGAATAAGTCTACAGAAACTATTTCAACATCAGTTTAAGCTACTTTTTATGTTCAGCTAAAAACTCTGAATTAACGATTAACCACGACTGCGTTGAACTGCCTACTACACAGCATGAAAGGGCTATTGTGCTTATCTAAATAAAATACCAATCAAACTTTTGCCCGACATAAACCAAGGATTAGACTAAAGCTACTCCTCAAAACTAAAACCGTTGAAAAGATTAAACAAAGTAGGCCTACTTCCACGTAACCAGGTGTTCTAACATTAAATATACCGTAACAATTCTTAGTTTTCTTTACGAATACGAAAGCACACTCCTAACTCTATGTTTCGTTTCACTGCAAAAACAATACCCAAGAGTATTGCTTCAGAACAATTACCAACAAATTTACCTCGTCTTGTCTTCACCAAAATCAATCTTGAGCACGTCATTTTGGACTAAGAAATACTGAATTATGATTGGCTTAACCATTTGTTCGAGTATTAGTTTCGTCAATTAAATATACCCAAAGCACTGCTTTTTAAAGTTTGCAAAAGAAACTTTAAAATGAGATCGAAAATTAGATGCAAGGGGTTAGGTTTAAACGATTTTTTATTGATATAAAAAACTTCAAAAAGTTATTTTATTTTTTCTCAATAATAGAAAAAGGAATTACAAAGCCTCTTACATTCGAATTTATATCGTAAAATTCGCAATCATGTTGTGATCGTTATGTAAACGAGATGAAAAAGCCCTGTAAATGAACAAGTTTTTGTAGATGCCAAAACAGTTACGCACAAAGATTTATCTAAGCCTTCCATTCTCAATCCACCAAAAATTTATAGCTTGTTAGCAAAAGGTGCAAAGTCGTTTTTTTTACTGTTTGCACTCGTGAAGTTATTCAACTATAACTTGCTCTGATGAATTTATGCAACTATAACAATATTTTGTCAACAGTTGAAAATTGGAAGGCCTACTGAAACAAATAAATTAAAAGCAGAGCATTGCTGAGAATTCTTAAGAGGAGAGGCTTGGACAAATTCGATAATTTTGTCGACATTTATGTTACAAGCCTTTTCTTGCCTGAACCTATAAAGATTACTTTACTGCACTGACTTGTTTATACCAAATAAAAAAAAATTAAAATTTTCCGAAATCTTTTGATAATAATATATTGCACGACTAAGAGGCTTTGACCGAAACGGGTCCTCAAAATTCGTGTGGAATGTAAAAACCAAAATTTGTTTACTATATAATTATGAGAAAATTTATGCAAACTTTTAAGATTTTTTGATAGAAATAAGAGATCTAAGAAAATCTTGTAAAAAATTACTTTAGGAAAATTTTAAAATTATATTCAAAGATCATTTTGTATGACCTAATTAGGCAAGACTGTGCCAAAAATGTTATTATGAGCTCCAGACCTAGAAATTGATTTTCTTTCGCAAACTGACATAAACTGAGATAAAGCGGAGAACGTCATTTAAGTTCCGCGATAATACAAGACAATTTTCTGTCTGGGTATGCAAAAAAGTTTCATTCATACCTAAAATTGATTTTTATGGCAACACTAGCGGATATTTTTCAGTAATAAGCAATTTATTCAAAATTTTGCATATTCTATGAAATTTATGTTACCGGTAATTAAGTGATCCTAAATGAATTGTGTGCTCTGTAATTTAGGCTGTCGCTACCAAGCCATGTTACAACAAGTCCCGGTCTCCCCTACATCTTCCGCCACAGCAGACTGGAAAAAAATCAAAAAAATTAAGTAATTATGCTTGCACATTTAATTAATTGACATGGAATACTAGGATCACTGTCATAATAGCTAAATATGTCAGAAAGACGAAACGCAGCGCAGCTCAGAGAGACAATTCAGTAGTAAAATGAGTTGGCCTGTATTAGCCTCCGAGCTGGCGTGCGCCTCCAGTCAAGTCATTCTCTACACCGTCAAGCCATGACCATTGCTCAACAGTTGGTGTTGATCTGGATACGAATCCTGCTCCAAGCAATGTTTTTGGTCTTGCTCAAAGTAAAAAGGCCTGGCGGTATATCCAATTAAGTTCTGTTTGTGCATTCAAAATGCTTGGAAGTTGAATTTTAAAAAGCAATTAAATTTGTAGATAATAGCACGGACATCGTAACAAAATCGTTTCTCAGGTCTGCCACTTTACCATCATGCTGAGTCTCGCAAGGGATTCAAACGATGTCATTCGCAGATCTTCTGCCTGCCATCTAGCAATGTAGGTAATCAATAAAATATCAAACTAAAAATGTGCCGATGCCAGTCATGATCAAAATATGCATTGACGCAAACAATTTTGCGACAAATTTCTTCCAAAGAATTATGAAGGCTTTGTTATTATCTATCAAATTCTTCTTCCCGAATTTAAACAAAATAATGAAAATTTGTTACATTTTCCCGGCTTGCAAATATTGTAATATTTCATTTTAGCGATCCAGCTGATACAGGAAATGCTTACGAACGTAGCGGCCATTCCCACGAAGGCGTCCATCTGAAAAGACGTTTGACAATAAAACAGAATCGTTTACCGCTATTTTGATTTTATCAATGCAACTGCTCCAATTATCTTGTTTTAGCAACACGAGTGGCAAGAAGCTTGAATAATGCACTGTTACAGGTTGTAAGCTAGAATTTTGTTCTCGTTTGTTGCAATCTTTGCAGCAGTTTGCCAACGTCTAGTAGCAACAGCAAACAACTTTATTTGATTTTTTAATCAGGTGAAAAGCAGAGTAAACAAGATATTCAAAAGAAAACTACTGACTAGGCAAATGAAGTCGCCGAACGGCCATTTTTGGGAAAACGCTGCAGCTGTGCTCAAAAAAGCGTGAATTGCAATTAGAGCATCAGATAAGCCCAGCGATAGCAGAAAGTAGTTCTTCTTTTTCAGCTCCGGTTTTCCGCTTAGAGCCATCGCAATAATCGCATGACCGATGCAGCTGAAACCTCCTATAAAAAATTAGACTTTTACGTAATAAGCTAAACAATAATGTTCGAAGAATTGGTCTAAAATATTTTATACTCATAAATTACAGTATTCTTGACACATTTTATAAAGACAATGCACCATTCAGTAAGCTGGACTTACAATACTAAGAATAAGTCTATTGAATTACAAATATTTTTGCCAAGCATTTTGATGATTTTCCAACTTAGCAACTCACAGCAAGTTTTGAAATAATTTTCCACGCAAGAGCAGAAAATTTTGCCAAAATTTTGGGATAAAATTGAAAACGGTTTAAAACTGCAAATTGAATTTTTTTCTAGTTGATATTATTCCTCAAATCAACATTTATCTCAAGCACTATGCCATGTGAACAAGTGGCTGTTGCATTACCTTTCAAAATTATGAGATCTTTGCAAAATCTCAAACTTTTTAAGCCAGTGGTTTTCAAGGCTTTTAAACCAGTGAATCCCTTTTGCTTGTTTGAGTTAGGGGAAGATTAGATCAAGAAACATTTTCTCATTTTTACACGATAATAATTCTTTTTATAAGTGTGATAATTTTGTTCGGACTCAGTCCAGCGCATTTCTTTTTTATGAACATGATCATTTTTTGCTGTGTAACTTGCGGTGAGTGTGCGAGCAGCGAATATACAACTTAAAAACTTAAGATGGTTTCCGATCCCTTAAAACAATTTGAAATCCTAAGGGTTAGCGGACCCTAGTTTGAGAACAACATCTGTAAGATAAAATCAATAGTTAGTCTAATTATGTTTAAGATTAAACAGTTACCTAGCACACCCATTATCACTCCATACGTTGGCTTGTTCATATCTTTATTCAATGTTTAATGCTGGTAAATACAACTTTCGATTTGTAAACTAGGCAACAGAGTTTATCACAATTTTAATAAGAACCTGTAACGTCATAATTTATAAACTTGTCATACATTAAGCGAAATGTTGCGAGTTTTAATCTACGTGAAAACTGACAAGCAGCAACAGGTTTCCCAAGTCGGTGCTCAACAAGTTGATCAACATAATACGAGTTGTTCCACGTAAAACTGAAAAATATTTTTGTGAAAAATTGGAAGATCATAATCAAAGTAATACTAGACGGACGATCAACCGAGCACAACGATTTACAATTTTTTTGTAGTTCATTTTAACTCTCCAAAAGCTCCCGATTTCGCTTTTTGAGTTTTAGAAATGCTTAAAAATACACAACAAACCGAGTACTAGGCATTATAATAGCCTTTCCTCCTTTTTTGAGGATTAACGATTTTGTAGCATATGGCGTGAATATTATGCTTGCAAAAACTCCAAAGAGCAAACCAATATGATGGTTGAATCAATATTTCATCTACGATAAATAGCGCCAAACAGTCATGTAGCAACACATAATTACATCTGGATTGCAAATCTTAAAAACATTTGAATGAATTTCTGTCTCGAACGAGATGGACTAATCGAACAAAAAATATGCTTCGAAAACCTAATTGCTGGACCATTGCTGCTGACAGATGCTGCTAACAAGCGACCGAAAATCTTTAATAAGTAGCAATTACTGCTAAGTGCTCCTGAAAAATGATCATTCTAAAACAAGGGGATGTTCATTCATAGGCTGTAGGGTTTCAACCACTTTCCTAAGTGTATGAATATTTTACTTCCTCCACAGATTTGAATTTCTGACATCTGATAACCATTTTTGGAAATTTTTTCTGGTATCTGGCCACCCCCATAAACAAATTCCTCAAACGGCCTTGAGCTAAAATCAGGGTTTCAACACATCCCAATTTACTCGAGAGCAATGAGTGAGGGCAAACTTTTAAGTGAGGTTTTGAAAAATCATTCTCCAACTAATTTTGCTCTTTTTTCTTTACGGTGTTTTGAAAAAGTAGTTTGTTTAAGCATTCAGCTTTCATGAGTTCTAAATATTATACTCCACTGTATTGTCTTTATCGATATTTCTGCGAAAACTACATGCTATACTGTAGTAAGCTTGCAGATGGAAAAATTTTACAAAATGACAATCTGTATTGTTACCAGCTTCAAAAATCAATCAAACAAAAAGAAAAGTGCACAAAGGACCTTGAAACGTCGTTAAATCGGTTTTCCAAATCTCAGCAACCTTTTTAAAGTCGGATTAAAGATCCCACTTCAATGAAAATTTTACGACGCATTGAATACAATTTCGTGTTGCCTGTAAGCAGATAAAGCTTTTGAAATTTTATGATGCAACTGAATTGTAGGTAGACTCCACGTTGAAATACCTTTGTACTACTGCACATTGACGTCACGCGTCTGAGACAAATGGAAAATGTGTTCAAGATTACAAATGCTCTCATATTTATGTTCTTCTCCAATGAGACGTCGTGAAATGAAAGCGGTGGTTGCTGATTTTGATTCTCGTTGACGGAGGTGCCCTAAACACATCTAATAGCTCGAAGCAGGCCTGTCGGCAACCGTCATAACAAACTTGTGTTATGACTTTTTGGTTGCAAAAAATTGATCTTAAAAAAAGCTTTTAACTTCAAAATGGGGAAAAATCTTTTGAAGCTTTTGTAAGCCGGCCCTTTGAAAGCCACGATCAATGTTTGTGGTCCTCTCTATCATCAAAGATGCCCATCCCAGACCCAAACCATTACATTACAGGTAAGAAATTTTACGTGAGATTTTGCCTCTCAATCTTAGGCCGCCAACGAGAGAGGCGAAGCAAGAAAATTTAATTCTTGACTTGTCTGGACAACGGCATCGTATTTAGTACTGTTGCAGTCCAAAAATTTAGGGGGAGTTCGAAAGCGTTTCTAGCTTTCCCTTCTACCTCCCCCCTCCTAGTCCTGGGTAGGTATATACCACTAGTTATCGGCAAGTTGCAATTGGTTAACCGAGCATTCTTCATCGTTTCATAAGCAAATCAATATCTGCTAACACTTCCTCCGCTGCAAGGATGTAGAAAACTTGCAATTCAAATACATGTATTACAAATCTTGTCTTTTGAGCCCACACAACATTTTTGAAGTATTTTTGAAGGGCATCTCTAGGGTTAAGTTGACAAAAACATTTAGTTACTTGCTAAAAGCTTACAAATTTGACCGCTTATGACTCAAAAGTCAGCAACTTCTAACGTTATCTTTGTGGTTTATTTTAGCTTAGTAAAGTTGGTTAATTACGATTCAATTAAACGTAACCTTAAACGACAGTTATGAAGAAATTATTGTGTTGCTACTTAAATAAACTTTTCTGACTGACTTCACTTCACTGTTCTAGCTAGGGTATTGTTATCGACATTCCATGCATAATTCTTACAGTGACTACATTGTTCAGTTAGGTCGCGAATAATGATCTGTAAAAACTTAAAAAAACTGTTTTTTTTTTATGTTACGTAAGTGATTGTTCAGACTAACTCTTTTGCAAGATTTCGATTGTACAGGATTGTGATTGCGACGTAACCGTCGCTGTGCGCAACGTAGCTATGACATCATGGATATTTTCGTTAATGTTTTTTCTTGAATTTTCTAGCTCGTCTTCAACCTTTGCTACTTAATGTACATGTATGTCATCAAAAACCTTAAGAAAGAGAGAGAAAGGAATAGGTTAAGTTGTGTGCACCTGCGTTTGGTATTTCGGGGTGTACTTGATTGCTACTGGAAGCCCTGATGGTGGAGTAGAGCTGACAATTGTGGATGGTAGCGAAGTTAAGGTTAAATTTGTTTGTGATTATTTTTTTGTTGTTTCGCACAAGAAGTGATGTGGAACTACGGCTGGTAGATTAGATATTTGGTATTGAATTGCCAAGGTCTTAGCAAAGTTGAAGTCAGACAAATCGTTTGAGCGGTATTACGTCGCCTCAACTTAAAAAATATTATTATTGATCTCGAACCAAAATTCTATAGCGCGACTGATGAATATTACGACCATATGTCAGGCCACGTCATTCAGCGGCCTTATTGGCGCTGAGTTTTTGTATGCTTGGGAACAGTGCCCTCATCAAGGGGTTTTGGCTCGATTGACAATGTTTTAGGAATTTTTTGAGAACATTTTTTTTATTTTCTAGAGACTTCCAACAAAATTGGAGTAATTTTTGGTTAAAACGCTATTTTATGTGGAGAACCCCCGCGTGACATTTGCCTAGTCCACTCCAGATGGGACTGATTGGTTTTTGGGATGCCTTGTTTGAAGCCACCCCAACTGTCATAAGCTCCAGTTACGTCACTAAAAGGGAATTTGTCACATTTTTGCGGCGAAAGGGTCAAGTGTTAACAGCACCATTGGTGTGACACGTTGTGCTAGGACCAAACTGCTTAAGACTACACTTCTCGAAATCAAAAATCTCACGTCTCAATTGGGCATCTTTATTTACTGTGTTTCTTTTCCTACTGCCACTGTTCTGCACTCCTCACAATTTAAGATTTGCAATTTTAATAAACAGTTTATTGCACTTAACACACTGCACAGGATTAAAGCTCTCTTGGGAACTGCTTTTTAATTTAAAATTTCTCTCACACTGCTATTCAAAGCAGCTTGATCGGTAGGCAGGAAATCCTATTGCAACGTCCTGTTGCCCGTCGTAACTTTTTGTCAATGTCAAACAGGATATGCTTAGACGGAGGGCATTCTGGGGTTTGATAAAAGGGGAGAGAGCTTAAGGGGGTATTATTTGTTGTGGTACAAACAACACGCAGGCTCCTGATGCACACAGAAATCTTTTTTATTCATGACTCGATCAACTCAGTTTGATTATGATATTTTACCCTCCACGTTACTCCTATTGCAGTGTGCCAAGCAGAAGATTTGTAAATACCATAAAGGGATTTTGGTGCAACTTGATAAGGAAATTGAACTCAAGTTTACCGGCGGCAAAGCGGACGCTCTACAACTGCTTTGGTTCAATGAGAGTGAAGTAATTTCATGTAGTTCATAAATGCTCTACAACTGCTCTACAACTCATAAATCTCTCTACAACTGCTTTGGTTCAATGAGAGTGAAGTAATTTCATGTAGTTCATAAATGCCGGACCTTTTTTCTAGAACAGAAGAAAATTATGCTGAGCTATGGCAAGACTGCATGAAATTCGATCTATTATTTTTCTCGGAAATCTTTAAGGGAGAAGAGCGTAGGTGCTTCGGTACCTTTGTGCTCCTGGGAACATCTTTGGGTGAATAAAAACAATCTCAATGCACCACAATCCCAATTCCAATGCACCTAATGTTTCATCTTTGTGCTTCCATCAACTGCCGATAACAACCGCATCGTTACAATGCAGTCGACTGGATTGAAACGATGCTTCGCAACAACCACCAGTACAAGGTTATGAGTTCAAACCTCTCAATAGTTGCATTAAGATGTGCTTGTAAAGCACTTTACAATAAAAACGACACCACTATTCAGTATGACGCAATAACTCTGATGATGTGCCTCACTCTGTTATATTTGCTCGCAACAAATAATTTCGATTTAGTACACCTCTTGGTTAAGCAGTGCTACCTCGTCATTGGGACGCAGCACTTTTGCGTCGTGTTTTTTACTCGAGTTTGGCAAATAAAGCACTACCCCCTCTTTCCCTCTTTAACTGATTCAAACAAACAGCACATGGGTTTTTTTATTTGTATGAGCTCAACTTCTGTTTGCAAGTGTTTAGTCAAACTGAACCACCGAGACGATTATACTGCTCGAACCCGCATTTGCCTGCCACATCAATACAACGAAGTTACGTGATTAGCCTTTCCCAACGAAACAACGAGCAAACTTGCGGGCTTTTCCTCCCCACTATTTATTCGTGCAGAGTTACAAGCATGGAAGCTTTATAGGACGTTTTAAGAAATTTTTGGCATGGTCCAGTCGAAATTTGAGCCAAACATTTACTGCATTACTGGCGGTCGCTCTAAATAGGAATGGACAGAAGGAATGGACTCGAACAACTCAATCGAACCACCAGGAAGTGAAAAGCTGAGAAATATGAAAACTAAGAATCATTAGATTTCCAAGTCAAAATGTTTTGAAATTAATAATTAAAATTGTAATTTGCTGTTCTGTTTTCTGGGGACTAATATATGCTTCTGCGCTTTATTTAATTAAAAGCATTTATTGTGGAGCGAGCGACAAAAAATAAATGCCAAACAAGATATCATTTAATCTACCGTAGTCAACAAAATCGTGTTTTGGCTAATAGTGCAGCATTAGAATATGTTTGGGAAGTTTTTATACAAATTTGTGCCTTGAGGCTACACTAAATACTTATCCTGCAGTCGCGGATGATAACTTGTGGTTACGAATATAAAACAAATTAACTTTCGAGTAGTTTCGGTGTCACTATGACTGTCTCAATAGCGCATTTCTTCCCAATATATGCAATCATTTCCAAAGATTATCTTTTTCAGGATCAGAGCAATATTAAATGCCTACGAGCATTGATTTAAGGTCAATGTTTTTTCATGCCGTGTTATACGAGTGCTTTCGACATAAGAATATATTCGAGACTTCAAATTTAATTTACAATGTCTTTGTCGTTGCTTTCGGTTTTTAGCCAAACCACAGAGTGCTTGGCATTTTGATCAAACGGTGCATATGTTGTTCCATGTAGGATTGTTGGTCATGAATAGCAGAACTAAACTTGTGAGCCGAAAAGAAAGGCCACGTTCCATGGTACAGCGTTTAATTTAAGGGCCCAACAGGAAGTAATCCAGCTTGACTCCAAGAGTTTTCGATATACCCTTCTTTTGGTGAATTTCGGTGGATCACTTTTTTTCCATGTGGTGTTTTACATGTTCAACACGCCAAAGCAAAAATTAAAATTCTCTTTCTATCTGATTTAACGTAATTTATTCAGAAGTTTACTCAAAACGATAATATTTTGTGCAATAGCCTGTATCAAGACTCTCTCGTACGTCATACGATGAATTTCTCATGACTGATTTGACCCACTATGGTAAAATCCGTCCCCCAATACCAGCAGTGCCAAGTCCCCGAATTTCAGAAGTTACATTATCAGGACTGTACATGTAATTACGTTGAAAAATTTCACCAGAATTTTATTAAATTGAGCTTTAGAAGAACGGGGTTATTATACACTTGCGGGAGAAATCTCAACCATGAGCGTGACCAAAGGTGTATGAGGAACCATCCTTCTTTCGAAATCCAACTAATTCTTATATCAAGCAGTTTTTCAGTCAAACAGTACAAATTATTCGTGCTTTCGGTACCATTCAAGACTGAACTATTATTTTTTATGATTTTTCTTTAAATCTTGAATTTTATTATCTTCACTTAAATTTACTGTGCCTTGCAAAATGATGATTAAAAGTTGCATTTGAAGCCATTGGTTGCAAATTTAAATGCGAAATTTGACTCCAATACTGAAAGAAAGTAATAAAATATCAGGCAATCATTTTGTTCAAACTCTCCCTTGCAATGCATCAAGTGTTTGAAAAACTTGGCCTTATCCTAAATGTTTTTCGCACTCTACCTGCGCCACTGTTTGGGCCATAGTTCTGCTCATTTTTTACCACAATTACTGTCTATATTCATTAAACAAAAGATCATGCGGCATGATGTTATAAATATGAATCATGGGGACAGCACCGGCATATGCCATATTATTTGGCAGAAGATGACATTTGAAAATATCTGCCTTGTCTGAATGACTCATAACCAAGTAACAAAACCTAAGCTTTTTATTTAATCTCGAAATAAATTTGAGGTCATTAATGTTTCGGTATTGATTTTTACAATCAGGGTCTCTGAGAGAAATTTTAGCAAGGATCAGGACATTTCTCATTTCGGAGACCTGAAATTTCTAGGCTCTGCATCGTAAAAGAAAAATAATGATCATTGCTTTGGATCTTACCTTGAAATTTTCTAATAAGCATGTAGCAACTAATTTCGAAGAAAGCATGATGTTTCACAAGCTCCCGCAGACGCGTAGTTCTGAGGGGTGTTCGCAAGGGTTATGGCTTCCTTAATTTTCAAGAAACCAATTCTTATATTTAGCCGTTTTAAATCAATGTGGTGTTGAAAAGAGTTTGCTATCAATAAACTGTAGTAAAATTAGCTTAGGCCAGGGGTGGCCAACCCGCGGCTCTTTGCCTGGTTTCAAGCGGCTCTTTTTCACAAGCCTTGTTTCTTCTATCAGCAGGTTGGTTTTGTGAAAATCTACCAGTAGCCTTACTAGCTCTGTAGTATTTTTTGTACACGTGGACAGGCTAATTATATTTGCGTTTTTTAGCTTTTCGTATATTTTAGTAATAATGGCGAAGGAAAAATGCACAGCAAAACGAAAATATGAGGATGAACACAGGGCGTTTTTAACAGAGTGGGAGAGCTTATATTTTTTTGTTGAACGTAATAGCAAGCCATTCTGCCTTGTATGCCAGGCGTTATTAGTGCATTTCAAAGCTTCAAATCTTTAGCGCCACTTCAGGTCACTCCATGCTAACATCAGCCGTAAATTTCCGAAAGGGACTGAACTTCGCAAGCATAAGTTGATCACTTTGAAAAGTCAAGCAGAAAAGCAGATACAGGTTTTCCAAAAATTCACGAAGCACTCAGAGACTGTAATGCTTGCACCGTATTTAGTGGCTTGGAATATTGCAATGGCCAAAAAGACATACAATAAAGGGGAGTTCGTTAAAAAATGTCTCTGTGACATTGTTGAAATCTTGTCTTCCGAAAACAAGCTGAAAAGAATGTTATCAGATGTCCAACTGTCCCTCCACACTGTTGAAAGCAAACTATCTGATATTAGCATGGTTATTGAATCACAATTGCACTCTGACTTCCAAGCTTGCGAGAATTTTAGTGTCGCATTAGATGAGAGTTGTGACATACAAGACAAGCCTCAATTGGAAATATTTGTACGATTTATTTCAACGGATTGTTTGATCAAAGAAGAACTTCTTGATATTGTGCCACTGAAAGACAAGCACCCGCGGCATAAATGTGAAAGAAGCAATGATGGCTGCAATCGAGAAAGCAAATCTGTCCATAGCTAAACTCGCTGCAATAATCACGGATGGAGAGCCAGCCATGATCGGATCTGTGAACGAAACTTTGAGGCTGTGCAAAGCTGACCAAACATTTCCTAAGTTTTGGAGTTTTCACTGTATTATTCACAGGGAGCAACTCGTGTCTAAATCATTGAAGTTGGACAAGGTCATGAAGACTTTGATGGAAATCGTCAACTACATCCGCACACATGCGCCTCACCACCGACAATTCAAGAATCTTATCGCTGAGCTGGATCAAGGGCTCCAGGTGACCTGCCGCTGCACTGCATCGTAAGGTGGCTGTCAAAACGCCAGCTACTCTCTCGCTTTTTTTAGCTTTAGATGCTGTGAAACTGTTCATGAAAGAGAAGAACAAAAACTATCCTGAGCTCTCGGACCTCGAGTGAATTATGGATCTAGCTTTTTTGGTCGACATGCTGTGTCACTTGAGCAGATTGAACCTGAATTTGCAGGGTAAGTTGAAATTGCTGCCTGACCTGGTGCAAAATGTGTCTGCTTTGTCAACAAACTGAAGCTGTTTGCGGAGCATATTGAAAGGGGAGATTTGATGCATTTTCCCATTCTGCTAAAAGCCAGCGGGCAAGTTACTATCACTACCCTAAATAAGCAAAGAGCTATATATGCAACACTTTTTGAAACCTTGAAAGAAAGCTTTGTGTCGCAGTTCCGTGATCTATAAATGAAAAGGCCGCAGATTACGCTCCTTGTCGGCCCATTCAATTTTGAGACAGACTGTTTGAAAACCTCTCTAGTCTCAGATGAGGCTGCGTCTGAATTGGAAATGATCGATCTTTGTGAGGAAGCCAAACTGAAACCTGCTTAAGGGAAGGGACCACTGAGTTTTGGAAAAGTGTGCCAATGGAAAAATACCCCAATATCAAACGAGTTGCACTTAAGGTGCTCTTAATGTTTGGGTCAACATACATCAGCGAGTTTGTGTTTTCTACCCGACATCACGTGAAAGCAAGGCACCAATCTGTACTGAATGACACCCATGTGAAAGAGTTACTTCTAGTGGCATCAACGAAATAAGGAAGATTGTTAAAGAAAAGAAAATCCAGAATTCCCACTGACTAAGTAATATGCATGATAATAAATAGCTTGTAAATTTCTGTCATTATCATGTTCGTGTGTGACATTTACAATAAATCTAGCTGAGCAAAGGTATGTGTTAATGTCAGTGAGTAGGAGGTGGGGTGATGTTCATGCAATCATTATATCTTTTGTATAATGTGGCTCTTTCCAGAAACACAGAAAGAAATGTGGCTCTTGGTTTCTGAATGGTTGGCCACCCCTGGCTTAGGCATTCATCTTTTATTCAATTTGAATAAGAAACTGAGGATGTGTTAGCGAAATCGATTTTTCTTATAACAAATATTCGTCTGAGCTGACTCTTTTAGTGTTTGTTGATAGCAGACTTTTTTCAACACTTTCTGAAATGGAGTAAGTTGCTTAGATAGACTATCTTGCTAGGGTTTGATTACTGTTTTCCAGTTTAAATCTTTGCAACTGATATAACAAATATTTTTCGGGCATGCAGTAAGATTGCTCATGTGAAAAGTATCTTTTTAACATTATTCTCAAACTTCTCATTTCTTTTACTTTTCATTACTGTAGAAGAGTGAAATTAGTTACAGATTAAGTTGCTGTGAGAGACATTTCAACAAACGAGAAATACGAAATGAACTTGAAAAGCCAGGTCACCTTCATTAAAACATTATAATTTTGGCCACTCTTTCACTGAAACTGACAAACATTCTTGGAAAATTTGCTCTCAGTTCAAGTATTTTTCAGTTGTATACAACGTTGCTAAAACTCCTAACTCCGGTACTGAGTAAATAATTCACATCTTTCATAAATGTAAGCGTAAATCTCACATAACAAAGGAAACAAATTGGCAAGTCTTTCCAGAAATTTATTGTCAGAAACCTAAACTACTAATCATCTTATACATGTATAGTTCAGCAGTTAAAACTGTAAAAATAATATTTTCTACCCAGTTTTCGTGCCAATGCCCACTCTTTTAAAAGACTTAACGTGTTGTGCGACGATAATGAATTATTATCTTTCTGATGCCGCTTCGATTACTTTACTGTAAACCTCGCGTTACCTAAAAGCATTTGAAACCCCGCGATGTCAAAGTTTTCTCTTTCGGTCAAATCAAATTCCTCAGAATTTTACAAAGATCTACGTCCCAACGGTTGATTTCTAAAAATGTTAATGGTCTTTACTCTTCACCTAATTTACCATGTAGTCTTGACGACTGTTTCGGTGGACATTCAACACAAAAGTGGGTCGTGATGGAAAAAGGTGAAGAAGCACTGGGTTAATTAATCTGCATTTATGACTGGATTAAAATGAGCGGTCACTAACTTCTAGACCTAGATTAAGCGTCTTACATCTATTTATTCGATCGAGATAGTGGTCTGGAGCTAAATATTTCATTTCACATCGTGTTTTAATTCCAAAGAATCACAGATTTTGCAAGATACACATGATGTCTGTACAACGAAGCTCAATTCTGTGTATGTCTGCGTTTATGTGTGCTTTGACTTCTCCGAAATTGCAGGACAAACTGGCATGAAAGTTGGCCCGATGAACCATCCCGTCAAGGCGAATGATGTAAAGGGTTTGCGGCTTCACGATAGCGTCACAATCGAAGATACATTTTCGTAGCTGCGCTTCTAGATGGAGGAAAACGGTTTTTGCTTAAATTGAAGCCAGAACCGACTTACTAACTGCAACAAATTTCATTATTTTTGAAACTACAATGTTGTTATACATGTATAACGATTAATTATAGAAATTGTTTTCTTCATTTTCTGAAAAAATGATGGCAGTAGAAACGCGGTTGAACCATTTTTCGGGAGATATTAATAAGCTACGGTACTTCCGTGATTATAAATCTCCAAAAATTTGAGCTTTAGCGACGTCGCAACAAGCGATTTAGCATTTAAGGGTTTTTGAAGCAGGTTTTTTCATCTTTTTTCGAACGCTTCAATAGCGGTGTTTCGTCATTGCGTGATGTCACTCCATCATCCTGAATGGTACCAGTTCGTTGAGTGAAAACCGCAGAACGCAACAGCTGTACGTATTTTCAATTGTCATTTTGAAAGTAAACGCAAATAGTAAAGCCTGTTTCTGATATGCTGCCGGTTAAAACACAGTCATATATTACAGCATTAGCATACCGTTTTGATCAGTTTAATAATGCGATGGCGTGTTCGAAAATTATAATAACTAAACAGTTGGTTGAGTTCACGTTGGAATATCTTTGTAGTACAGTCAGTTGGCGCGCCTGAGTGCTCTTAACCCTTGAGACATTTTTATCACGTGTAGTAAAGTGGAAGAAAATGCCGAGTTTTAATCTGAAATCATGCAGGATTTTGAAAAACTTATTCTCTTCTTTAGCACAAAAACCTGATCGGTTGGTTATCCACATGGGCCATAACCAAGCTCATTGTGATGACTCAACAATTGATGCTGAAGTCTGAGCTCCAGGTCACTTCGCCTTTCCCTGGCTGCGTTGGCACCGGAAGCAAGGAACATACGTGCAGCCAGAGTCTTGAAGTTCTATAACTAAGTTAGACCTACAATTACAAATAAGTTGTAAATAGTAGGCCTATTACTTCATAGCTTAATTTCTAGATACATCAATCACTTCAGAGTCCTTCCCCAGCTGTAGATCTATGCCGCTGTGTACTTAGTCATATAAATGCATGAAAACAGATGAAATCATTTGCTGTTTGTAAGTGAGCAAAGTTTTAATTTATCCCTAGGGAGGTTGGCAGTGGTGTGGCAATGGGGGCATTGCCCCATGTTTGGGGCTATTTTAAAATCTTGGTTTTGGTAAGAGCAGGTGTGGTTGCGTGCCCGAAGTTGACGTCTCCACTGTCCTTTCATTTATGCAAGCACTGATTTCCATCAGAAAAAAAGATCCGCATCATTGATTTGGCAGGAAAACACTCTAATGCGCGCGCTGGTGATATTGATGATAATAAAAAAAGTTCATTACCTTTACTTGAGTGGGAAATGTGATTAGGCAGCGCTTGCACGTTGACTTGTAGTGACTCGAGTTCAGTTTTCAAAGGATTCGAGTCCACTAATAAAAATCTTTAAAGAATTCGAATTGAGTCGAGTCGTCAATACAAAGGACTCATACTCGGCTCGAATCCTCAAACTAACTAGTGACTCGGGCTCTATTCGAGTCCAGTTAAGAAAATGATTCCAAACAGTTAATTAAAATTTCTTTCTAACCTCATTCACGAAGTTATAGTCTGTTTGAGTGACAGCAGATATAAATGTCAAGCAAAATTCTAGTCTACTTTGCAAAGGATGAAAACAGCTTTCTTTTGAGTTGGGTTTAGGTTTGTGGAATCTAAAAAGGCAACGCTTGGCTTTGTCCACTATGACTTTTTGCGTTTAAATTGTGGTTGACATTTTACCGATAACGGTAATTGTTGTTGACGGCGGGCTGTTGATGAGGCGAGCCTCTGGGCATGCACTACTCAGCCAAATGTTTACTAAACTTTCTGAATAACTTTCCGTTATTTTGAAAAAGTTAACTTTTTGCAGGCACATGCTGCAGAGTGGTTTAAAATTGCTGCCACTATGATCTGTGTTTTGCTTGATGTAACTTAGTAGGCCTTGCAGTGGTGGGCACTAGCGCCGCTAAAAGTAGCGGCATGTCAGCGTCGCTGATGTTGCGGCAGCATTCGCTTGAGTGCCATTACTGACGTCATGAACTAGCGGGCGTTACTTTTGCAGCACAAAAGCGCTAGCGGAAGCTGCGCTAGTTTTTCAAAGGTTGAGGCTAGCGCTAAGTCTGCCCCCTGTTAAAATAAAAAACATCTACCTCTCAAAAGTGCAGAACCTTCCAAAAATTACTAACTACCAGAGTGTATCTTTCGACGACGAATTTTTTGAAAGAGCATTTGCAGAGAACTCACAAAAAGACAGCAAAAGAGAAAAACTGTTAGACGACTTTCTCAAAGAGGGATACGAGTCAGAAGGCAAAGCGATTGCTACGTTGCTCTTTGATACCGCGTCAAAGAGATGTTTGTGAAATCCACAGCGCTGGGAACAAGTTCCTTAAGGTCGAGTCTAGAGTTGTGTCACGAGTCGAGCCATTTGGTACAAACGACTCGAGTAAAATCGAGTCTTTTTTACAACTCGAGTCGGGTCAAATGTTTGGTTTCTGGTGATTTTCGAAACAATTCGAGTGGAGGGCGTGGGATATTGTAACAGTGCGTTTCTACCACAAGCAAGAGGGGGATATTGCCGTTAAGTGCCTTTTTCAAAAACACGACTTCGAAGAACTCACGAGGGTTTAAACTCACAACGTCAGCGCCTTATCGCACATAGCCATTATTACCGACAAAGACTTCGGGTTTTTAACATGTTTATTGGTTGCCACGTTACTCTTAGCTATTACTTCGTATGCGCTTGTTAACCACTGCAACCGAACAAAAAACCATTCGTTTATCCTCATTTCATCAGTAGGCCTACTAAAATCTTGTTCAAGAAAACTTTAAAACAACATCTTTCTGGAGTGCTGAACCAATACGTTTGCAAAAATGAAAGTGAATTTAGGAACAAACGATTGGGATCTTTTGATGATTTTCAGCAAAAAAACAGCGCCAGTATACTGCTGCAGGGTACAGGTTTTAATTAGGACGTTTCACTAAACGCTACTAGTATTGTCAAACAAAATAGTGCAACTGATTACTTTAAAATTTAACAACCATGGCCAAGTATAACATTTATGACGGGGCAATTCAATTATGAAAGAAGAAAACAATAATTACTACATACTTTAAGGTCAATGTTATTTTGTGTTTAATTAGTGAGGCAATAACTAATAACAAAAATAAAACAAAATTTACACATTGAAATGGTAAAGTAGATGTGACGCTTCATCTGAGTTCAATTGTGGCTGCAGCTTTTGAATGTATAGGGTGGGTCTTAAATCGCGTACCAGAGCACTAGGACACTACCAGTTTCACGAAATTTCAATATCAAACGTCCTACTGTCGTGTGAGAGATGGGCTCACGATCAGGATAAATTCGATTAAATTTCTCAGCAACAGATCGATTAGTGGCGCCATCAGCAGCAGACATGAACACTAGTTCAACTCGTTCGTCAATAGTTAAGGGCATGTTTACAAATTGAAATAAAAAATGTTTAAAGGCAAATCATAACTAAAAAAAAAACTTTGATTGGAATTAAATTTGTAAGTTGTAGTAACTGATACATACCAACAATGTTTCATTACTCTTTAAGTCGCGCAACAAAGAATTACGTGAAGTGTGATATGAAACAATGTAAAATCAGCGAGGTAAAATATTTTTTCTTTTCCTTGGGTATAAAATACATGTTCTACATGTAAAATATTTTAAAATAAAACCTATATTAGACAAATTGTGGCTGCAGCTTTTGGCTATATAAAGGAAGCGTTATATATTTAAAAGCTGCAGCCACAATTGAACTCAGATGAAGCGTCACATCTACTTTACCATTTCAATGTGTAAATTTTGTTTTATTTTTGTTGTTTGTTATTGCCTCACTAATTAAACACAAAATAACATTGACCCTAAAGTATGTAGTAATTATTGTTTTCTTCTTTCATAATTGAATTGCCCCGTCATAAATGTTATACTTGGCCATGGTTATAAAATTTTAAAGTAATCAGTTGCACTATTTTGTTTGACAATACTAGCAGCGTTCAGTGAAACGTCCTAATTAAAACATGCACCCTATACTGGCGCTGTTTTTTTTGCTGAGTAGGCCTATCATAGAAAATAAATTATTCACACAAGGTTTTACAACAGATAGTTTAAAAATGAATAATGTTCAAATCATGTAAAATTTTATGCCTTTAATTAAAAATTAACGTGAGGCATCATGTTTTTGAAGCTTTTGATCTACGAATGCTGCTCAGCGAGAAGGGTATTTTAGGATAAGGTCCTCTGACTTTCTTCAGAGAGGTGGCTACCTTCTATGTTTTGTGGTAGTCGAGTTGAGTCATTTGGAGCAAATATCTCGATTCAGGTTGTATTTTTTTTCTAGGGAAAAATGTGCTATAGTCAAAACAATTTCGGCTTAACGACGTACATTTTGGGATACCCTTCTTGTTTTGAAAAAACTGTATTTTAATAAATGTTTGTTTTTGTGCTACCTATGCGTCAGCAAATGCTTTTCTAGATGTTTTTTACCGGTAACTAGTATTTTCTCAGCTGGCTTTTCTCAGCGGAGTTCGCTCGCTCCGTGCATAAAACTAAATGGAAAAACAAAGAATGTTTCACGCTACGCCTAATGGAAACCAGCCTTTTTTTGGAAAAAACTAGCGATAGCTTTAGCGCTGTTAGCTCGTCATTTGCGGAAGCCCACAACTGCCTACATGCAATGCAAAAACGAAGCAGATTTAGGCAATTTTTTTGTAAATTTGAGCTCTTATGGACTCGGACTTAAAAGGAGTCTAGGTTTGGTGGACTTGGGCCCAAAAAGAGTCAAGGTTTGAGGGACGTGGACTCGACTCGAGTCACTGTTTCAAAGGACTTGTTCTAACTCGAGCCCTTTAATGGCTCTGCTTACCCGCGAGTAAAAGTAGACTGTGTACGACACATGTCACAGTCTTAGAAATAAAAAGGCAAACAATCTTCATTGTGGGCTTGCCTCCTCTTCCGCTGCGTTTGCACTGGAGGTCGGTATTGTGGGAATAGTTTATGAAGGCCAAAGTTTAAGAAATCAATAGAAAATGTTACATTTAGCGCGTATATTTCTTTTGTCGAGTACATTGTTATTATGAACAGTCTTAAGTCAGTCACAGGCGTCGTGTTACGGAAAGTTTTTTGATAAATCAAAAGGCTTATCTACTAAATGTAATCAATCGTAATGAAGGTGCAAATTTTCCTGCTGATTATAGTGTTTATACCGTCAATAAATGATGTCTTGTGTACCTTAAAACACTTTGCACTTGCACCTACCCCTAGTTCAATGATGTAGTAATGCTTTTGTTGCTACGTAATTGCCTATCTTGTTAGTAATAATTTTTAGTGCTTACAAAATACAGGGGTCACTAGTTGCTAGATAGCGATTTTCAGGCCATCTTTTATTAAGAGGGATCTACTTCCAGCATCACATCAAGGTAAAACTGAAAAGTTTGCTAAAATATTTTTACCAACACCCCACAGTACCATATAGCAATCTATTACATTATGCCTATAACCCGCGTCCGGTTTCGACCTTGATGGGTCTCATCAGGCCGGATAAAAAGCACTCAATAATAAAAATGCTAAAAGAGAACAAATTTGCCCTTGGGTCCAAAAAAAAATGCGATACAAAATACTATGATACAGTAATACCTATGTCATCAGGATCTCATTTAAGGACACACACACATTACATAGACAACAAGTCACATAGGTAAGCCCTAATAGGTATTGCTGTATTATATTGCATTTTTTTCCCGCCCAATGGCAAATTTGTTCTTTTTCAGCATTTTTATTATTGAGTGTTTTTTTACACCTACCTGATGAGACCCAATAAGGTCGAAACCGGTCGCGGGTTAATGACATGATGTAATAGATTGCTGTATGGTACCGTAGAATGTTGGTGATCATTTCTGAGCAAACTTTTTTGTTAAGTTTTAAAAATGAATTGTCAAAAGAACAAGTCTGTTTATAAAAGAAAATGTTAGGTTAGTAGCTTTGTACCACCGTATGAAATCAGTCCCCAAATAAACAATCCACATGTGGAGAAAAAATTTTGTGAAAATGGGTAGTTGAACCAACCAGGTGATTGGATAAAACACATTTGGAAGGAGATATAGCCCTTTTTGCTCTATTACGGGACCACGGCACTTGCACCAAGTCGTGAAATAAGCCTACCACTAAATAACTTATTTCTGTAACTGTTAAGGTTGGTTTCCATAAAACTAAATAGAGAAACAAAGAATTTTTCACGCTACGCCTGCAATTTACGCCGAATGGAAACCAGCTTTAAAACAAAAGCCATTGCGGAGCCCGCCAGAAGTTTATGCCCCTGTATTTTCTGGGACGATTAAACATCCGACGTGGCTGGCTGGTACAGATGTCGGGCAACGCCGACTATTTGTTTCCCGGTCTTGGAAAAGCTTTTTCTATTGCACCACTTGTCTTTATACCCGCTTCAAAGTTGACAGTACTGCCAGCACACACAGTATATTTAAACCACGAGCTGTGAAACATTGCTGCAAACGCATTCCCTCAAGCGCGTCAAGGCGAAAGTTGAATGCAAATTCTCTGGACTACAAACAAACTCCTCATTGCGCCAGCCTAACCTGACTGTACAGTATTCCTTATCACATTTCTATCCTCCGGTTTTACAAAACAGCAACAATGAGGCTAGGCGTTGAACTGTTTAGACTTGCTTTGGAGTTAACAAGTGCCAACATTGCAACACTTAATATTTCTTGTGGTAAATTACTGCTAAATGGAATTCGCCAGGCATAAAAAAAGATCGCAAAGTGCCTTTCCCACGGCACATCCCAGGCAATCACAGCATGCGATGAAAATGTATTAATACAAAAAGCACCAAGGTAAAAAAAATTAAATGACATAAAAGCCTTCCGTAGGCAACGTAAATATGATAGAAAAGTATTCCTTGAGAATAGAGAAATGTAGAAGCAGCATCAAAAAAATCTTTTACCAAACGACAAGTTAAACTGAACAAAATCACAACTTGCTGGTACATTCACATTAAAACACCATGGCACAAAAAGTTTAAAAGTCAATGGCTTTATAATAAGTAAAAAAATTACAGAAAGGGCGTCTTGTTAAGACAAGATTTTTTGAAATAGAAGTGCAATGGACGGTTTTCAAGACGAATCAGCTGGCAGTTGAAGGTAAAAGTTACATCAAAGCTGACAACGCTTGAAGAAAATAGCAAGCTGTGATTTTATCGGCCAAAGAAAACGAAGGAGTACTCACCAAGAAGTAATGTTAGAAGTTTGCAATTACATACATTCTGTTTAAATAAGCCTAAAATCACGGATGCGTGATCACACGACAAGTCTAATATTTGACGTCAGAACTAAGTGAGAAAAGCAAATATCTCATATCCGTGACCATGTCCAGCCATATTATAGCAGTAATAACCAATGTAACTTAAGACCGTTGCGAAGATGTTGATCACTGGTAAAATAATTGCAAAAATAGACTTAAATCAGTGCTCCCTTCCTTTCTCTCACGCGCCAGTCAAACAATGTCACCAACCCTGCGGGAGTATGAAGGGGCGACCTCCTAAAATAAACTAGAAATTCTTCAAGACTTTCAAAAGCCTTAGGCAGACACCAGGATAGAATCCGTTGCTATAAGGGCTAAAAGCTTGCATTGGCACACTTTAGAATAGGCAGTGTGTTGTTCTTAGCTCTTCCACTTCACAACGAGTAATTCTAACTGAAGAAGCTATTCTTTCAGTATATCGCCGAAGGATGCCTGGGCAGCTAGTCGCCACTTTCCGGGGGAAGGGGGGGAATTTGTAAGATGCCCAATGGCTTTCAGGGTCACAATGCTCCATCGTTTAAAAGAGGGTCCATAGCCGTTGCACTTCTGAAACCGGAGCTGGTTGATAGTGACCGGTTGTGCACAGAGGTACCGAACCCGGGGTTGTGCTTCATCGGTTTCGAAGTCAATGACCCACAAGCGGTACTGCACCGTGATACAACACCTGAGCTTTCTCTTGTGAGCGTTACGTTCGCTGAATTTGTTCCGTTAGATGGCGCAAATGGCATAGGCGGCAACATTGCCAACGTTCTCTGTGCTGGCACTGATGATTGACGATAAAGCTTTTGCGCTTGAGGCATCGCGTAATTGCTAGACCTTGAAAAAGAACTGCTGGACTCATTGTTTAAGTGATGGTGGGACACTGAGGGCTTTGGGGGACCGCAATAATGGGGACGTTGGGAAAGGTCTCTGATCGAAGTGGTTTTCATTTCAATATCCTGCGGCGGGTTGCTGAAGTTGGTAGTTTCAATTTCACGATTGAACGGCAGTTGTTCAGCTGAGTCTTGGTCACTTTTTACAGATTCACCTTCAACAAACAGCAGTTTAACTCAGCGTGATGTGGCGGTGTTTTCAAATTAAACGTAAGAAATTATGACCTCAGAAACCACAACAATGGTACGTTATCGTACCCTTGAAGAGAATGCTTCAAAGAAATTTCTCCGCTTGGTTGCACTGAATATAGTAAAAATGCACTGTACCTTCAGCACAGTACAATTCTCCGCAAAGGCTTGAACACAAGCGCTCTAAAATCGAAAAATTTTCGTGAAAGCGGTGGATAAAGATACATAGCGGCAGCTAACTAAAAATGCTTACTGCGGACTTCAGTTGTATTTCCAAGGCCCTGAGTTTGATGCTTTATAGAACCTTACGTTGCAGCATGTTGGTCAAATTTTTACTCCTACCAGCGTTACAGAGCAACTAAAATGAAAATCTACTACTCCACTGGCGACTTTAAGATACTACATCATACGGTGTAACATCTGTCCAAACTGTGTTTTTGGATAAAGGTCAAATAATGGAAAATAAGTTCTAAAACAGTTCTTATATAACTGAAAATAACTTAATTAAAAATTGTTGTGTAAATATAATTGGAGATCCTACTTGTTTTATGACAAAAGGATGTTGTGTTTATTCCTCTCCTTTTTTTGGGAAGGAGTCGCAGCATAAAAAGGTGATTCAGGTTTACACTCCAAATATGATCAAAACCAGGCTACGGCAAAACGGCAGCTCATTTCCAACCAGTCATATATAGACTAGTAGTCCCAATACCAAAGGCGGACTGCCATTGGTGGGCACCCAATAGCTGGCTGGCTGAGCAGTTTGACCATTCTAACCGTGGAAACACAAGATTACGTCACGTTTATAAGTCAATCTACCTTCAACATTTCGTCCAGAGCGGGGTGCCTTCCCGGTTTTCTTCTTCGGAGCGGTTACGAACACGTGAGAGAAAAGAATTGCACCTGCTGCTGATCCTAACAGAGGCCCAACTGTGTATACCTGAAATATGAATAAACATTAGCCCTTTTTCTTCCTATAGGCAAGATCTTTCGTTTTGGAGAAGTTTCTCAGACTATGAGCTTCCCATTAGCATTATACTGCAGTCGGTAGATCAGAAGTTCATATCCCAAGTCGAGTCATACCAAAAGACTTTAAAAAATGGTATTCACAGCTTCCCTGCTTGGTGCTCAGCATAAAGGAGATAGTGTGCAGAACAAGCCGGCAAGCTCGTTTGTTGAGTCCTTGCGCAAGGCACCTAATGTGGCAGACAGGCGGCGGGGCGAAGCAGTCTACCCGTCGTGGTGGCCCAGTTTAACTGAAGACTGAATAAAAAAGAGTAAATGAAAACCTTATAATCTAAAAAGCTTCTCCAAAAATGTAAGATCTTGCCCACACGAAAAATAAACGATATTGCAAATAATAACCATAAGTAAAGGCGCACTGAAGAGAGAATCGGCTGTAAAAGCGCACCCCCTGTCACATTTAATGATCGCTTCTCACAGTAAGCGCAAGCCTTTAGTGTCCAGCATTCTCAAAGTGACAAACGTAGCTTCGGAAAAATTAGATTCAATTTTATCTCAAGAGTTGTGCCTTGCGCATTACTTTCCGCCAATCGCTAAGACTTTTCCCTGCTTACTTCTATATTCATCAACCTTAATCAAAGTTTTACATTTTTACAGAATGTATATCGTATAACCTGGAAAAGCTTACCCATTGATTTTCCCACGAATCGAGGAGAGCGGCAGTGGGAATCGATCTTGCGGGGTTCGTACTGGATCCAGTAAGTTGGCCCTAAACGCGATTTACAAAGCATTGCAAAATTGTTTCCACAATCATAAAATTTAATGTGAGATGAACAACCAATTCATCAAAAAAGTAAACAACCAGATTTACTCCGAGATGTTGAAGCTTTGACTACGTTAAAAACAAGCAAAGGTGGAATTTGAATTCAAGCCCACAACAATAACTCGAACGATAGTCGCTTACTTATATACTTTTAAAAAGTATCGTTAAGGTTATTTGCTAGTTAGGAGATTTCATAACTGCTTGCAGCTCGGGTTTAAGAACTTTGACTGAATGGTGAACGATGGAGTAGCGTTTCAGAGGTGTAGCCTTTATAGTTGATAAACCTGGTTCAATATCCTTGTCACGACAAAGATTTTAAAAATGTTTTGCTCACATTTCCTGCTTGGCGATTAGCAATAGGGACAATTTGAAGGATGATGTGTAAAACCAAAACTACTGGATCATGACTAAACCATGCATTGGCGCTAGAAAACCGTTCGACCTAATAAGCGCCAAAAATGGCACGACATTCCATGCACTTCGTAATGTTATGCGGTTGAAGCACTGCACTTACCCCCCACAGACTATTGGCCAGGACTGCAATGCCCACCGGGAGCGCTGAAGAGCCAAGATGTTTCTTGCTGGTAACGTAGGTGGCCAACCACGTGATCGTGAGAAGAAGACTTTGCAGGAACTCGACACCACATCCCTGGAGTGGAGTCAGGTTCTTGTTGATTTGCGTCACAGCTCGTTGCCGCGTGACGTCATCAGAGAATATTCTGGAATCAAAGAAGCTTTTGCGTGAGGCGAAGCCACAGAACAGACAAAACATGGCGGTATTAAAAAAAACACACTGGGCAGGAACATTAATAAAGACAAAGATTTCAAATAGACCTTCAGTTTGCTGAAAACTGCAATTCTATAACATAAGTTTTTTTCATAATCGAGAGCTAAATTTACCGTCCCCTTCCTTAAATACTACACATAAACAAGTACAAGTCGATGCCTAAATATTTTTCAGTTATAAGAAAGTAAATTGTCGCATTTTCAGCTTTCATTGAGATAGAATTACACAAAAATGGCGGGAATTACATTTATGTTGAGAGGTTTTTTAAAATCATTTCAATGTAGCTACGTAATCGCTGAATCAAGTCTTGTCGACGTCGAAAATTCTAATCGAATTTTAGCGAAAATAAACTGATGACACGCTTCTTAGTATGTTTATTGGGCAAAGTTATTTCCAAGCATAACAAAATCGTCTTCCCACTGCTCAAATTCATAATTTTGTATTACTTTAGAGTTTGAGCAGAAATCGGCTTAACTTTTAAGCAATTCGCCATACTCTTCTGGGCGTAAATTAGTCAAAGAATAAAAATATCGATGCCAAACAGACAAGCGGTCGCCAGGTTGACCATTGCGGAAAATAAGGTAACACCTATATTTTACTCAGAGTAATCGTCTTTTTAAATACGGCATTGCTTGCCATAGCTATGGTACAAGTTAGCAGTTCCGCACCGGGGGAAATTCCTGCCCAATGACAAAATTTAAACTTTTAAACGCGTAATTTTTGCCTTGTAGAAGTTACCAGTAAATGTTTCAAATTTTCCGAAGTTTATTGCCATGGATTGGAACACTTGTTCTTTAGGATCATTCCATACGTTTGCTTGTAGTTTAGCTTTGTTGCCTGGCATTGGGGTGACAAAAATGTTGTTTACACCCACATCAATCAAACATTTTATTGCCTTATGGTTTTACATATTCTAGACCAGTGTTTCCCAAACTTTTTTGTCTGTTGGCACAGCAAAAAACTAAACAAATTACGCGGCACAAGAGCCACATGAATCTATTCATATTGGTCAGGAGTAGCATTACAAGTGACAACGAGAAAGGTGATGACCTTTTTTTTTGGAGATCATCACTCTTTCGCACAACCTAACACGATCTCCGACGTTATCGACCATTGCCTCATGGCAGCATTTACTCAATTTTAGCCGAAAACTTGTATAAATATTAAGTATTTTAAAATGACTTGCGGCACACCTGCAAATCTTCCACTGTACACAGTTTGGAAACACTGTTCTAGACGTTGTACATTTTTGGTCAGTTCAAGAAGAATAAGTTATAAACAATAGCTTGTTTTGCATTTGTAAGAAAGTCAAGAAAGAATAACGGATTCTAAAAACGTTTAAGAGAAGAATGTGCAATATAGCCATGAAGCCCAATGGTTTAAGCACCTCAACAAATTTTTATGAATTTAAACTCAGCGATGAGGAAGTTCTTTTTCAAGGCAGCTCCTTGTACATGCGCGTAAGTTACGTCAAAAGTTATCTTGCAACCAACTCCATGCACCTAAAAAGGATGGTCAATACGAGGTATTGTATATTTGGTACCAAACATAGAGTAAGAACTCTGACTGAAATTTAGCACTAGCATGCTCAAATTTAGGCCATTCTTGGGATTGGGCTCCTTTTTCCACGTTTCAATCCATTAAACTTATGATAATTATGAAAAGCCTAAACTTAAACTGAAAAAGCTTAGAAACCTAACTGAAAAGCTTCAACTGCTTCTCTATAACTTTTTGACGTCATCTTAGATCTGCAATATGGGAGATGTATTTTGACTTTTAAACAAATGACTTTAATGTTGAACCTAGGTCATTCGAGTGCAACGACTTCATGAAATACGCCGCAGCTAATATTGATGATTGGACTGAAGTTTGAGAAGATCAAATTACATTGCTGTGAACGCAATGCAGCAGCATTGCTGCTTAGCCAACCGCTGCCACCGAAAAATGAAAAAAGTTAATTGACCAAAGCCTGGAAATAAATTCAACGCCTCAGTAATTGAAGCGAAAAAGCGAAGCCAAACGAAAGTGTGTAAAAATTATTTCGCTCGTCACAGTCGCTAGCTGGAACAACAGAAGGCCAAAACGCGAATTTCTCGCGCGAAAACCAGTTGTTCAGTAATCTACCGATACATCAGCTCCATTTTTACGGTTAATTAGTTGAAAGGCAGTCCAACTCATAAATTAAAAAGAAATCAACACACAACATTAATTGCTACAATTTAAATAGGGGCAAAGTAATGAGTGGACAATCACGCTCCCAAATTTGATGGCAAGTGTCTGCTTTTTTACTTGCCTGATAAATCTTGAGAAAGAGTCTTGCCAAGTAAATCACAAAATAATGATTTACTTTTGGAAATAAATCATACTACAATCACGAGTGAGTTATAAAAATGTCGAAATGAAAGCAAACCATTTGCTTAGTAACAAAAAATGTAGATTCAAGGTTTTAAATAACCTGAACTGTAGTGCAAACAGCAGCGCAATAAATGCAATTCAAATAATCAATATGCGAACTGACTTCGCTTTGGTTTTTAGCGAGTTTGAAAGGAATCACGCTAAACAGGGAGAGAAATATACATTTTCTGGAGGAAAGAGCACGTCTTTATCCACTTAGGTGGGTTCCTTTTTAGTATATTCTGCTTTTACATTAGTGTCCAAACTCTCTATATAACTTACCCAAAGCACAACGCCACGGCACTGAATGCACCAGTCATCTGCGCTACGCAATACAGGAAGGCTTTAAAGGCGTTAATATGACCTGCAATCACCATTGCTAGAGACACAGCTGGGTTCATGTGTCCACCGCTTATGTTCTCGAAACACTGAATTAGTGTGGCGTACGTCAGAGCGATACTTATGCACGTCTGTGAAAAACAAAAAAGTAGCGTCGATTGACTGGCGCAATGGCCTGTGCCTCAAACTTGTAGTCGAAAGTCTACAAGTTCAACGCTCAGAGCGTTACCCTGCTGTCGGCATGGCTATGCAAAACTATCGCTTGCTTGCAAGCTCACGCATCGGGTTCCAACTACGGTTTGCGTGGTTCGCATTGGCATCCACAGGCGTCTGACGACTCGAAGGGCAAATGTCATTTCGCAGTCCTCCCAAATCTTCCTTCTTTTTGTGTTGATTGTATTTATAAAATTTTCATCATCATTCAAGTTAGATTTACTCTCTAGTTGCCGAAAAACCGAGTCACTCGCGATTATACTTAGATGAGCTTTTGTTCAGTCCCTTTAAGTAGTAACTTTTACAGCCGTCAGTGCATTTCTGTCACCAGCAGAAAAAAATTGTAGCATTGTGCTTTTTCCAAAGGTCCGTTTGCCCGAACTAGTGCGGAATCAAACTCATGACCGCGAAGCCAACGCATTACAGAGACAAGCTGTGGAAGGATCGCATCCGATAAAAACATTACAACGCACAAAACCCCAACAATTCATTTTGACATCATTAACATCCAGACATTGCAAACGCAAAACACACCTCAAGCTTCATTGCGTTTTCACGCTTGACTAGCTACAAAAACAAGACCTCAAACCGCTAAAACTAACCTGAAGTGACTTGTAATGAACGTTAGATGAACTTGATTGAACAGGAGCATCATAACCTGGAAATTATTTTTGTTATTGCAGCTAATTTTTATTGAATTGTTTTGTGTCAAAAAAATTTTCGTAATAGTGTTCCTTTGGCACAAGTTTCGCGCCCGAGCCCAGGATTTGTAAGAAAATCCGGGTAGGTCTGCTGTTGTAGCTCCCTCCCCCATGCAAAAAGGGCACAAAATTTGCATTCAAGAAATATGTCCTCCAGTCTTCTAGCCGAAAAATGGATCTAAAATTGCTATCAAGAAGCTGATCATCAAAAAAGATCTTCAACTGAAAAAGTTGTAACGCACCACAAGCTCGCCAATCAAAGTCATCTTCATAAGCCACTGGTTCAGATCAACAAAAAACTTTGGTACTGGGGATGGGATAACCTTTCAACGCCCCTGTTTGCAACTAAGAAGCAAAAACCCGTTGCAGTAACAGTGCCACAGCATTTATATTTTGCTTTTATTCTTTGTACCGTACCGGAGGTGTGCAAACTGCGGCTGCGTGGAGGAATTGTGCGGCGCGTGGAGGAATTGTGCGGCGCGTGGAGGAATTTTGCGGCGCGTGGAGGAATTGTGCGGCTGCGTGGAGGAATTGTGCGGCGCGTGGAGGAATTGTGCGGCGCGTGGAGGAATTGTGCGGCTGCGTGGAGGAATTGTGTGGCTGCGTGGAGGAATTGTGCGGCTGCGTGGAGGAATTGTGCGGCGCGTGGAGGAATTGTGCGGCGCGTGGAGGAATTGTGCGGCTGCGTGGAGGAATTGTGCGGCGCGTGGAGGAATTGTGCGGCGCGTGGAGGAATTGTGCGGCTGCGTGGAGGAATTGTGCGGCTGCGTGGAGGAATTGTGCGGCTGCGTGGAGGAATTGTGCGGCGCGTGGAGGAATTGTGCGGCGCGTGGAGGAATTGTGCGGCGCGTGGAGGAATTGTGCGGCTGCGTGGAGGAATTGTGCGGCTGCGTGGAGGAATTGTGCGGCTGCGTGGAGGAATTGTGCGGCTGCGTGGAGGAATTGTGCGGCGCGCAGAAGAATGTAACCAGTGGCCAGCGTTCACCGCACAAAAAGGTTGGAAAGGGACCGCAGTATCATCTGGTTGTTATTTACTTTAAAGTTAAGCAGTTAACTCAGAAATGCTTGCAATAGCTTCCTTCATGCATTCAATTAAAAAGAAAGTTGCTGAAATTATGTGAGTGGACTACCTTTAGAGTCACTTGTACTAGCACCACAAAGTAAGTGGGAAATTTAAAAAAGACTCAAATTGATGATTACGACTTTGCGACTCTAAAAGTATGATACATGACTAAAAATTTGGTTCCGACCTATCTACGGTACACTTTAAATGGTTGTAACACATCTATAACTTTCTTGCGCAAGCTCCTACAGCAGTGGAATTTTGAAGTTTATTCAAGTTAAAAACACCTCAACAGTCTGTTTCGCCTAAGGCGGCTCGTCAGGAGGTAGTTCCTATTCAAATTAGGCGAAACCCACTGTTGAGGTGTTTTTAACTTGAATAAACTACATTCTATTGCTCTGATTCAATCATTGAGCTCTCTACTGTCAAATCGACCGACTACGTAGCAGTGAAATTTTGTGTAGTTTTGGTGATAATTGTGAGTTTTTCGGCGCCAGAACATGTTTTCAATTACGCCTGAGTAAATTTGGCACGGTTTCAAATTTCCTTCTTTGCGTTTGCTACTGAACGTCAAGCAACATATCTGCCAGTTCACATTATTTTTCAAGTCTTTGGTACGACTTGACAAGGAAATGGAACCCAAGTTCGGCGACTTATAAGTGGATGCTTTACCCACTTGACCGGCGGTGAATCTTGGTACTTCATGTATTCAGCCTAGCCTACGACAAAAAAAATTAGAAAATCTGGAACAAATCGTTAAATTTCCGTCATGAGAGGCTAGGCAAAAATACCAAAACTTGTTTTAAATACCCCTTAAGTAAAGAAACACGCGGTTTTTTATTTACCCAAATAGCATTACAGAACTTTTGTTTTCAATTTGCAACAACAATAGGTCTTGACCAAATGGTGATTGTCGACTCTCAACCAACACTTGAGCGCAAACGTGGTACGTCATTCATTCATCATAGCTAACCAAGCCACAAACAATTCGTCGGGATGGTACACGCGCCGTTCTTGCAATGAAGAAATACCGGCGTAGTGGAATAATAGTGGTTAGAGCGTTCGCTTCGCATGCTGCAGACTTGGGTTGAATTCCCTTGTCATGCCATACCTAAGACCTCAACAATGGTAATCACAAAAATTCCTGATTGGCGCTCAGCGGTAAGGGACAATGTCGAAAAAATATATAAATCGTGAAGGATTTGCCGAATCAAATATAAAATCACTTGGTCTTGGCGATAAAAAAACAGATGCCGATAAAAAGCGTCTAAAACAGACCTGGGCAGCTTCCGCCCGAACACCTGCTAAAATCCTACCCGCGGAAGATGACATGAAAATCAGTTCTCAAACATTTAATGTGGATCTATTCGTGTTTATTGCTTATTATTATCGTTTTCATTATTCATTTCATTTGGTTCAGTCGCAGACAAACTCATACATAGTGATCAGTGGCAGGAAAACCAACATTTGGAAAAAGATGGCACATACTACTGGTAAGCAACGCAATCTTTTCCAAATCTATTGATTACGCTTATAAACGCATTCTTTTTTACGAGTGAAAGATTAAAATCCAGGCTAGCTAAATAGCCTTCTAGCTATCTTGTGGCCCTAAACTATGATATCGTTTTTGAAAAATGGAATCTGCAAGAATGCATAAAATTGATGCAGAATGTAGAGTTTTAAACAAGACATCTTAAGTATTTTTTCACCAAAATGAAAAGAAAATTTGTGAGGTTAGTTTGTTGGAAACAGATTTCTGTGCACTGACATATTTAAACCTTTGATTTTCCCCTTTCTCAGTCTGAAGATACATTTTTTTTGAAGACTAACTTTTCCAAACCAAAAGTTTGGATTATTTTGTCAGGGAAACTCTAATCTCTCTTGACGTTTCACTTGATAGTGTACTTAGATCGTTGTGCTTGCCGATTTTCAAATTTATGACTTTTTTGGAAAAATCAGTTATTTGAAAGTCATTATTTTACCTATGCTAGCCTCGAAGATCTTTTTAGAGCACACGTACACGATTCTTTTATAGATTTTTTTTTCTCTTAAATTATCTAAGGGGCCATCACCCTCCCCCTCGTTAAAAGGCTACTGTTTCTGTGCTCAAAGAATAAAAGGTAAGCCGTCGTTTGGTTACGAAATAAAGTAAAATGCACAAGATTTAACTTATGCCGAGGGGAAACAGATTTACGGATATCGAAGATTTGTAAAATAAGTTGGCAAACGAACAGAATGTCTGTAGTAAACTCTACACGTTAATGGAAGTACCAGTCAAGAACAGCTTAATTTACGAAGCCAATAAAATCGCTGAGAATAGTAAGCTGTTTTGTGAGGGAAAGTTTATTACTGAAGTGTTTCGTGAACTTCGCATTGCCTGGTCCGTCACTCTAGTTGAAATTTTAAACGAGGTCCCTAAACAAAATTAATTGCCCAGTTGTTGTCTAAAAGCTACTTTTGTGAGATAAGTCTCCTGTTCCAAGGCTAATAATCAGTTTGAAACGTGCCCGAACGCATGGTAAAGTTACTACCAGTTCATGCATTGCAGACTAACTATTTACCAGCACAGTGATAGCAAATTTTGTTATTGTAAAATAAAGCGAAAAAGTTCGATGTTAATCTCAATTTTCAGATAATGACTTTTAATTAACCTTCTGCTACTAAAATCGAGGAATTACACACTCGTTTTAAACAACTTAAAGCAATTAATCGCAATTAAATTAGTTTTAATTTAATCTAATTAAAACATAAATTCTTCGGTCTCCGAAGAAATTTGTATGACTTTAAAATTCAATACAAGCCACATTGGGAGTTTTTTCACATTGAAAGTCGAACTGAGTTATGATTACTTTCTCAGTATGTCCGCAGTGGCGAATCCAGAACTTTTAAGAGGGTACAAAAGTGAAATCTTACCAAGAGAAAGCCTTTTTTGAACGCGTTTCTAAAATATTTGGGATGTTTGCACAAAACGTTAGGGTGCGGGCACGTTCCTCCTGGATTTGCCATTGTACGCTGGGATTCATATTTCATGAGTTGTAAAAGTCGTCATGTTATGGAATCGTGACTCACTTTCAAGAAACTGAGGCATCATGTAAGTGAGGCATACAATGAAAAGAAAAATGAAAGTTGCGAGAAATTCGGCAGCTGCTGCCCTCCACAAATCAACATCCTGCAGCTGCTCCTTCATCCTCCCCAACATGCGAGCACTTTTTCTTCCACGTTCTCGCTTCATGTCGTCACTACCATCTAAAAAACGCTTGTTACAATGATTTGGAGTAATATGGTGCTCAGTCCAAGACAAATCGTGTTTCTGTGACAAGTAATGTTTTGGTTTTTTGTTTCAGATGCCTACTTCATCACTCCACATTATATCTCTGCTCACAATAAAACCTTCACGACTATACGACACGCAACAACTTCCATTCAGAGCCGTTTTGAAGTCGCCAGAAGGTCGCTACTATTATTATACTGCAAGCACTGCATCTTAGCAGGAAAAATTGCGACTGAGCGTCTTTTTAAAATCCACCGTAATGAAAGCAAAAGCATCCTAAGCGAGCTTAAACCATCTTGATCAAAGGCGACTTATTGTGCGGGCTTATCGTTTTATCAAATGGTTTAGCAACTGAAAACGAGATTTTGACTCAGTTAACGCTTAAAATTGAGCTGATTGAGTTATCAGAGGTAGCAGAAGATGAATGGCTTATGTAGGCCTTATAGGGCAGCGATCCAAGCGATGTCTCAAGTCGCTAAGGGCGGCTTTATTCTTTGCTCGTTTTATTACAGGTTAATCACAACCGCGGGCGGCTGGTGATTAACCCATAAGAAAACACGAAAAAGTGAAGCCGCCCTTGACCCCAATGCAGAACATGCTTTGAGCGGAAAACCGGATTTAGAAGATGCTTATTCGTACGAGGCTATCTGCACACGTATATGGTGCTTTAACATCACGCATCGTTTTTTCTCACATTTGGCTTGCATTGTACCGAACAGAGCGGCCATCAGCCGCTGGCCAATCGTTAAAAAACAAACAGAATATACTACACTCGTTTGCTCACCCATTAAGCTCGTGTCGGGCGCGAGCCGCTTGAAACGACAGGCAAATAGCTTTGAAGAGGTTTTAACTCGACAACTGATTGAACCAAAAACCGCTGGATTTGCTTTCAACTAAATCTTCTAGTAATTAACACCTTTGTTACCATTCAAATCAATTTGCGCTCACCCTTAAAAAACCGTTTGTAACAAAACCTATTGTTAAGCACAGTGAGCTTAAATAACTGTCGCGTAACTGAAAACTAAGTTGTTACCTCCCTATTCTATTTGAGATATTCGAAAAATTTATCAATATCTTCAAGAAATCATTTAAAACCAAAAGCGAATGGCCTTGGTTAAAATATTCAAAGCAATGACAATAATATACGGGAGTTACCGCGCCCAAAACAATTATCCATTTTGGCCAAGTTACGGAAATTCGTGTTTCATCACATGAGCAAGCCTTTAAAAATCTGCCTCACGGAGCCCTTGGATCGAAAGAGGGCTTGACCTTCATAACATGAAAGGCAAGAAAGAGACGAAATTCTTGAGTATAATCGGTGGTTAAAGTAGGCTTTAGTATTCGTATTAAACACCTGTTCTTCTGATCAATCGCAAGTAATTTATCAGAACTGCAACAAGAAGCCCAATACCTGTCACGTCCTGTAAACAGGTGGTAGAGGAATAACCCGCCGTGTGCGATTTATATCGTGTTTAAATAGTTGTTAACGCTGTATGTAGTAAAAAGCCATTTCCTCTTTGGAAAACCTACTGCTGACATCGCCTGCAAGTTTGGTGAATGACTTTTGTTTGTACAAATAAGTCTAGCTCACCACTAGCCACTTTTCCTCTCATATGACCTATTTCTTCAGAGTAACTGATACCACTAGTACCAGGTAACTACTGTATACACTAACATTCTGGAAACGCAGAAAAACGACAATTTTTTCAATCTGCTAGTCAAAAAATACCGTTGAAGTTTTTTCCAATATTGAAGAGGGGAATGGTAAATGAATCCAATCACACAAATGCAAACGTTCAGTTCATAAAACACTGAAGGTTTTTTCTTCGTGTGTTAAAGGATTGGCGATATCAACAAGGGTAGAAAAGTGGGCCAAGCATTGTACAATGACGTAACAGAATTTTGTTGATTTTAACCAGTAATCCACTAACTACAGAACATAAATTACTTTCGTTATTCAACAAGTGATTATGCTGTTAAGTCATTCTAAACTGCTCGCCTCAAGCAATGTTTGACGGTACGAAAAGCAAGCTTCCCATCACGTTATAGTCCACCCTAAAGCAGACTGTTGAACCTATGTCAATTCAGCTAACGCTATTCAAATTGCAGCTTTCAACTTTACAAAGATAATCGAACACATCATCATCAACATATCAACTGCATTCTGTCCGTAATTGCTAAACGATCTCGTCTAACTGGCGACAAAAGGCACTTCTGAAAGCAAAAGCTGCTATACTTCATCGCTCTCGACACGCTTCAAAGCACGACGAGATTTCGTTTATGACGGCGCCGAAGAAAAGACCATTCGCTCATTGTACGCTCGACTTATTTATGAACCGCTTATCTTCTTTTTGTTTGCTTAAATATTCTCAACATAGCATCTCAATTTCAAAGCCTCGTACTCTTGATGTTTTAGCGTTGCTTACTTGGGTTTCATTACCCCTGAGAGGGCCTTGTAAAGTTTAAAGAGTTCCTAACTCTTATAAAAAATGTCGATCATAAAAATATTTTCCATAAGGGTTAGATTTTTTCCGAAAAACAATTGCTTTATTCCTCCACTCAAAAAGGATGGTATCTTTGGGAGATCATGTTGACTAGAGTGCACAAATTGAAGCAGATTGCGAACAGAAAAGTTTTAAGAATCACTGAGCTAAACAACGAGAAGCCCACTTTACACTCCCACTAAGACGATTTTTATTAACTGAAAATCGAAGATCAACTCAACGCTAATCGAAAAAAACCACAGCTCGCCAGATTACGTGCCCAATGATATGACGTCATAAACCATTAGCAACCCGTTAGGCTTGTCATGTGGTTTCAAATAGGGAGTACATCTTTCTTCAGTCAGAATCGCAACTGTTGGAGAAAAAAGGCAGAGAAGCGGCACCGGTAGCGTCGCTGTAGACCGTGGCACTTAGAATGAGTGCGAACGCTTCCACAAATATAAAAAGTATTTGCTCTCATCTACCTTCAATTGGGCATGACCTTTGTTAAAGACTAATATGCTAGAGTGATACAAGTTAGGATAAAGTCATCCTGGGCGTACCATTTTCAGTGACTAAACCAGAAACTATCGAAAATTCCAACCACTAAAACTTGCGGTCATTCTCAGACTCAAACTTGCTATATTCATGTTCAAATATGAAAGTCTCACATTACCCAACAATTTGATGAATTAATTTTGTGAAGTAATTATTAATTACTGCAGAAACATTAGAGTGCTTTCTGACCACAAAATTTTTTATTCCATATCTTAAGTTATAACTTTAGACTTCAGAGATCAATTCAATTTTCTGGTACCAAGTATTGGATTTCTAAAATAGTGACATTAGAAACTCTATGGCTTTAAAAACGTTTCCTTTAAATTTTAAAACTTATATTAAACCTAGGCTTACCATATTTTTGTGATTAAAAAAACGGGACGCTTGAGGACAACATGTCAGACAAAGGGTGACGAGGCAAAGTCCGAACACACCTAGCGGCGGCAATGCAGCTGTCGGCCTTTTTTTGGATCACACCTCCATTTCGGGTGCAATTTACCTTAGTACCACTACATACCAATAAATTCCACCCACTATGGGGGTGTCTACCCAAAAAAAAGTCATCACCTGCTTTGCTGCTCCTTTTGTGTCACTTCCGGCCTGAATCGTCATCGAGCTCGAGTTCGTTGTCATAATGACTTTACTTACCGGAACAAATGTTTAAATACCGCAGTGCTAGCTAAGCTGGCTGACTAAATGAAAAACCGGGACTTTCGATCGATTGACCGGGACAAGGCCTGAAAAAATGGGACTGTCTCGGCTAAAACGGGACGTATGGTAAGCCTAGTTAAACCATTTCTCAAAATATTCACAAATTTTTAAAATTCCTTCAGTACACCCTGGTCAATTACTAATCAAGAATATGCGTACTCAAAGTTAACCTATTCAAAAGTGGCTGCTCGACTAAAAGACAATAGCAGTCCCTTCACAGCTTTCTTTATTGCCTGTAACTATTGTTATTGTGTTGAGTGTGTTATATTTCGTTTTTCGTTTGATAAGTGTCAAATGGTAAAAATGAAGTGATTGATTGATTGTGGTGCCACTGGACGCCGTCTATTGAATATTTTGTCGTCCAGCAGCGTATTGCAAAATGGGGAGGGTATTTGCTTGCATATAAATTGTATTTAGGAGTAGATAATAAGGGTAGGCATGCAATGTAAACCACATTTACTCCAAAAATAAGACAATCAGATGCAAATGAAGTGCAAATTTGGAAGAAGTAATATTTTTTGCATATCGCGATGGTCACTTTTTCTTGCCCCTTTTTCCTTAGGCCCTTACTTACGCATTCTGTCCAGTTACTTTCAGTCCCTTCCTCTTTTGGAAAAGATTATCCTTCGATAAATTTATGCTGGTTTCAGGCAAACCCGTTTGGTTTTAAGCGGGTGCAGTTATCAAGATGGCTTTTTTAAAATGAGTAAAATTTTCCAACATTTCTTGAGACTTCAATTAGTTACCCCCTTATTCTCTTTAATATTACACTGCAATCGCTATAACGTTGATTTACACAAAAAATTCGATCGTGGGAAAAAGTTTCCCGCTTCGACATGTCATTGCAATCGGATTAACAGCAAGTCGCACGCATCATACCCTACGAGTAGCTGATTAATTGCAACCAGCTCCAGCTGCTCGGCCTGCAATGCATGGAACCGACTTCAAAGCATTCATGTTGAGTTTTGCTTTAGCTGCATTATTTTCAAAAACAAACTTGTCTTTTTCCGCTTGCATTCAAGCCAACAGGCAGTGGTGTGCCAGAAAGGTCTTAAGGTGCGAAAACGCCCACACACATGACGTCGTCACGACAAGCAAAGAGCTTCACCTCGCTTTCCCTCTCTCCCAATCTTTTACGCGCCTGCCGGCTTCGAAGGATTCTTTGCTTTTCGCATCAAGTGTGACCTGGGATTAAATGTACTTTTCACGACATAAAACGAACAGGCGAGCATCTGGGGAGTGCGCTCGTGAAACTAGGTCAAAACGACCCAAGTGGGTTAATTGCGTGTACCTGTAATGCAAGTACGAACAAAGATTAGTGTAAAGTTGCGACAGCTGTGGGGTGATGTTTCGCTTTGTTTTTAGTGTTTACTTTTTTGCCTGTCGTGTTTCTTTAAGCTGCTTTTGATTGCATCGTGGATTTATTGTCAGCATAGTAGACTCAAACTGCGTAGCGTGGGAAAACTGCTTTCGGTCTAGCGAGACAGTATTTTGCTGCTAACGATCTAATTGAAAAATAAATCACAAGGGTAGAATGAAAAACAAATTGCAGGGTTGTAACAAGGCGTAAATCAAGCAATTTTCTCCTTCTGACTGCAGAATGTGGTCGGCAACAAAGCAGGCTATTGATGCAAATCGCATATTCAGAAGTTGCTCTTTGTAATTTATTGAAGTCTTTGTCGGCGAACGTGGGAACCAAAGCTATACAGATACGCTGAAACTTGATAATGAGGTCACCATTAGCATCGATTCCTAAATGAGCTTCCGTTCGTGAGACTTTATAGCATTTTAGCGATTTAATTTCCCAGGAGGAAAGAGCTACAAGCTCGACGCAGCAATGAACAACTCATTATCGGTTGTCTTATCAAAGTTTAATTTATGAGAAACATAAACAAGTTTCGTTTAAGAGCTTTTTGTAGACTTTGAGATGCAAATTCTCTGTCGGTGCCAAGTTGTCGATGGACTTTTATCCTTGTTGGAGATGACTGAATCCCGCAAGTTCATTTGTGTGTTTACTAAACGCAAAATATTAAATTATTTAACATAAAACGAGCAAAATTGCATTAGCAAAAATAGCACGCAAACGAACCTCTGAAACTGGTTCACAAACCCACGTTAAAAATCACGGCCTTTGGTTCTTTTACAAATGTTTCGTGTTGCAAAATTGCTCGCTAGCGCCGCTAATGTGTTCATCAATGTCGATTCTTGCAAAAAGCGGTTTCTAAATGAGCTGAAGTACATTGACGGCATGAGTAACGTCGAAAGCAGAGATGTGGCACATCTCCCCCTTAAATCCAACAGTTTGTGAATTTATGATGGATCAGATGACGTCATTACAACACGCAAGCTATCAATGCCCTCCCAGAAAATGTTTTTGCGGCTATGTACTTGGGTATAATTTTATTTCGGACAAGTTAATGACACGGAAAAAAATCTACCCACATGAATAATTAACTCATTTTTTAAAAGCGATAAATTTCACGCTTGTCGTTTGCCACGACAGCTTGTTCTTGCTAAGAAGAGATTTTCTCAGGGTGACATGAGCGTGAAATAAAGGAGAATCTTTTTTTCCACGATGCTTTTCCTAGCGCAGTGACGGATTAAGCTTTTATGGGCCTGGGGCTCTATGAAAATCAGAGGCCTATTTTTCATTCTATTCGTTGCACTAAAAATTGACCACAATAGAAACAAAAAACAAATACATAAACAAAGTATTTACTTAGTGTGCACACATTTAAATGTCACATTTTCTGAATTTAGACAATGCAAAGCTCTTAATAATGTCATCGGTGTCTATTTTTTCCAAAAGTTCGTTTTTAATGCAGAATAGAGCTAAGGAATTCAACCTTTTTTGGCCCAGAACGCAGTTGATTCTTTACTCTTTTTAGAACTGAAAATGAGCGCTCGCCCGAACAATCAGAAATCATCAGACAAAGGTACAGCCTGAAAGCAACAGACACGTTAGGAAATGTATGCATGAATTCGTTTTCATTTATGAACCTAAACATCTGAATTTTTTTGCATTCGTTGTTAAAATGGTGTTGTTTCATCAGTGCATAGAAATGAATCATCTCCTCAGGCAATGACTCCTTCAGATCATCTGGATAATATTGAAGTAACGTTTTCGCACTTGCTTCAATTTTGATGACAATTTTCAATTTCCATTTCAATTTTCAATTTTCAATTTAGACATGATGTTCAATTCCAGCAGAAACGAAAATTTTCTTTAAAGACCGTCGTAAGCCTCTATTCGGGTTTTCATAGACGAAAGAATTTGGTCAATAATCGGCAAGCATGAGTCTACTTCGAATCTGCTCGATGGATCAAGTGATGTGTCTTCAGATTCACCTTTGCCATCCAACCTTACTTTCCTTCTTTTCTTTCTTGAAATTTCATCAGTGTAATGATGACAGCCACTTAATATTTGACCTTTTCCTTCGAATTTTTGAAATTGGGGTGTTAGAAGTTGAATAAAGTCATGTAGACCCTGAAGCAAATTCGTTGCCTTATTCAAAATCATTTTGCTGTCCTGCAGCGTCTGACTGGTCTTATGAAACCGTTCCATTATGCACGGCCATACTTGGAGTAAAATACCAGTTTCAAGCTTTTCTATCGATGAAACAAAACCCCTGGCTGTTTCTTTACTTTGATATTTTTCATCATTGTCATTACACATTTCCTTTAAGGCTTGAAGAATCGCTTGGTAACCTTTTCTTAGTGCATCCAGAGCATCATATCGCGCCTCCCAACGTGTATCAGACAAAGACTTAATTGTCGGACATTGAAGTAGTTTCAGTACATCAGTAAAAAGATTCCACCTGTGTGTTGAAGCTGAAGAGGACACATAGAGTCCCTGAACAAACTGAAAAAACGGACCGCGGATTGGCAACACTCAGCAGCACATTTTCCCACAAGATTCAAGGAATGTGCTACACAAGGAATATATTCCGCTTGGTGGTTGCCTTCTTTTATTATAGCTTGCATATGTTTATATTTTCCGCTCATGTTAGAAGCGTTGTCATAAGATTGCCCTATGAGATCTTTCAAACCGATCTCATTGTCTTCTATAAACTCAAAAAGTAAATCAGTCAATTGGTAACCAGTGTGTCCACGGGTGGGTATAAACTTGACAAATTGTTCCACGGAACCATCAGGTAAAACATACCGAAAAATTATTGTTAACTGGTCAACATTTGTGATGTCAAGTGTTGAGTCCACGGAATTTGAATAATACATTGCTTGTTTTATTTCAGAAATAATAATATCTTACACTTTTGTTGCAATTACGTCAATGAATTCCTCGCATACAGTTGATGAGAAATATGAAACATGTCCCTTGCCTTTGTTCACTCTCTTTTGAATATGCTCAGCAAGGAAAGTATCGTATTCTGCCAACAATTCCAAAATTCCGATGAAGTTACCGTTTTGTGGAGAACCAACCAACTCACTACTTCCGCGGAAGACCAGCCCTATCGATGATAGGAATTTTATCACACTGAAAACTCGAGCCAATACTTTGCACCAATATTTTCTGTCAGATTCTTTTTGCTCTTCCAAATCTTTGCAAATGCTTACTTTTTTGCTGTTCGAGAGATATATGTTGAAAGATAACTTAAGTGTTTGTTAGATGATTCGTGCCTAGCCAGGTCTCGTGGTGCGTGCTTCCAGTCGCCATAACCAACTGATGCTTGCGTGATTTTTTCAGAATCAAACGCAAAAAGTTTCCAAACAAAGCAGTAAAGTTTTTTTGATGAAGGTGAATAGCACAACCATTTGCGTTTTACTTTTTTGCAGTTCCATTGTTCCCGCCAAAATAGCGATTTAGAACAACGTCGTTTGAATTTATCGCCAGTAAAACATGTCTCTAAAATCGAAAAATCTGCATCAAAATGTTGAAACTCTAAACTTCCTACTTGGCAGCAGTAATCTCTTAGATGGTCAGAAATTACTCACCAGCATCCAACATCCATGTCGTGTTGAATAGTTTTTTTACCCTATGCCCTTCATCCTCAGCAACATTAGATGACTTGGTTTGTAAATTTGGTTCCGATGAAACAATTTTTATATTTGGCTCTGGCTCTGCAATACAGTCACTCGAAGATAACCAGAAAGCAATTGCATTACTGGACGTCGTTTCTACAATGTTACTTTTTGGTTCGCTTATATGAAAAAAATCAGTCGCTTTTTTGATTTTGCTACAACTTTTTTCAGCTTATCTTCTGCTTCTCTTTTACATTTCTCTTTTTCCCAACCGCTTTTATACTTCTTCATTTTTATTTTTAAATTGGCGAAAGTTTTAAGATTAGAAACGTTTAGATTAGTTAATATTGGTAAAAATGAAGTTTGCTACCCCCCTAAAGTGGCTATTCCCTATTGATTTCAAAACAGCCGTTTCAGACCTTTTTGATTTCAATATATGGGAATCCTCTAATAAATTTCTGTTGTAAAATTTAGATCTTCGTTTACTCAAGAATGGCTTGAATTTATACACTTGAAATTTACTTTTGAGTGAAATCTCAATTTAAGGGAATTTGCTCCTTGAATATACTTTTCAAATATATTTTTTTCTTAAGCAGTTTCCAAAAACTAATTATCAAAGCGCCCTTGAAAAGTTATAAATGCTTGCGGTGCACTATTTACGCAAAAAATACCATGAAATTGCATCTAATCCATTTTCATTATTTAAAATGCAAAAATATTGAAAATATTTAAATTAAAAAAAGTTAAAATTAGAAAATAATCATTTCTAAATGTACCTCCATTTTATATCAATATCGATATATTTTTCAAAAACAAAAGAGAAAAAATAATTATTTTCTTTTATGTTTTTAATATTGAAAGAAAATATCTTGTGGAATCAATATGAATTTCATTTAGCTATAGTAAATTAATTTAGAAGTAATTTTTTATTTATTATTTCAAGGAACAAATTCACTTGAATTGGGAATTTACTCAACTATTCCATCTGCTTTCTTCTGGTCTAAACTACTAGGTAAAATTTCATTTGCTTCCTTCTTCAAATACCGGACAATAGAAAATATACTTGCTTTTATTTAAACTTTTTCTAGCCTCACTTTTCTTACCCAGCATAAACCTGTCTGCATTTTTTTTCATAACTTCGAAATAACTGGCAACAATTGAACATGTCAGAGTTTTAGAAAAAGCCATTGTTATGGAATAATGTTATATTTTGTATTATGACGTCAAAATGTGTTTACATTTTGGTTACAACGTTTTATCCAACGAAAACACAATTAAAGTAGTATTTCCTACTATGACACAGTTTCGCTTGTGCTTTGCACAATGACGAGGTCTCTGATGGAGAACGCCTTGCCCATGATACTTCTAAATTACACCTTCCACTATTTTTTGAAATTGATGGTGTCAGTAACTTTTATGACTTCACTGACTTGGTTTGGTGGTGGGCCTGGGGTCGCAGCCCCATCAGCCCCCGCCTTAATCCGGCCCTGTCCTAGCGCGCGTATTTAAAAAATTGTAGTTTGCTCATTAACAAAGAGACTAGTCGAAAAAGGTCTTGCGCGGGTCGGTAAACAAGGCTTTCTATCTCACATTAACAGACAAAAAATTGGTTTAACTTAGGCCAACTTATAAAATTTTCTTTTTTTGGACTGTAGTGCAAGTAAGCAAGCAAAAAATACTCGCCAGCGAGCAAAAAAAAGTTGTTTTCAGGGTGATAGTGCGTTGCTCATTCAGCAGATCTGGTATGATAGTCGCAAGGTGTAGCTGTCCGTTAGATGTACTAGATTAGGGGTCCCCAAATTGGTCGATGGGATTATCCAAGGGGTCGATAAACACCTGGGGGTCAAAAAGGGGTCGATCAGGAATTTTAAGTATATGAGATACAGAATGGGAAGAGATACAGAACAACAGTTTCAGAGGGCTTGGTAAGCAGTTTCCCTTACTAATGTATATGGAAACGGCTTATCTATTTAGTTATCATTAATATTTATTTTTTTGTACATGCCTGGGGGTTGATGAGAAATCAAGAATTCCATAAAGGGGTCGATGGTCTAAAAAAGTTTGGGGACCCCTGTACTAGATTCAAGAGCTTAGAGCTTGCACTCACAAATAACGATTGTTTGATACGTTGGTACGGATTTGAACCCCTTCTTCCAGCATTTTTCAAATTGCTGAGGATCATAACATTGAGGTAGATCCACTTATTATTTTCCTGCAATAATTCATTAACTGTAAGAACTATTCATCGGCGGACCCAGCGTGGGGCCGCACCCCACCGTCACATATTATGGAAAAAATTTTTGGAGGTGTCTTCAAAAAAATTGTTTAAGGGCTCGCTTAAAATTGGGTTACACTATTTTTATCAGCATCCGCACCCCGTTAGGATTTGGGAATTCGCTAGTCGCACGAACGGTAACCAGTAAACTCATTTTTATATGCATTTCAACGCCATTTTCTTGCTTGATCTTTTGTTAACTAGAAATGTCGACAATGTGCAGCAGGTTATCTGCGAAAAGCGTTGGATTGCAATCATGAAATTACGAGTTTAATGCTTGCAGGAAATGTTCTTAGGAAATGCACTTTACAGCATTCCCCTGCTGTCGGTAGAAATGCATATGACAGCAGTACCAGCAAAATCCAAGAACGGGCTTGAGCACAAAGCTCTTCTTACACAACCGACAAAAGATCTTTGCATGAGCGGAGGATAGATCAATATACAGTAGGATTCGCCTAAGTCGGCCAACCCGTCATTTTGCATGACTCATCGCCAATTTTGCTTCACTTTGAAAGAAAATTTTGTTTACTTTGAATCATCAGCCAATTGAAACGGACGTTTCAGCCAATCCTGCAATCGATTGTAGGTCAGTTCATTCGCAAGCAACCCTGCACACGCAATTTGAAAGCACAACTCTCAATTAAAACAGTACATGTGACGCAACAACATGACGCAACACTACATATACACTATAAACAGACTCGGCTTTACAGTATTTGCTGCAGTAAACATAAGTGTAGCCTACAATAATTTTCTCAGGATTGATTTTGTTAAAAAATCCAGACTCTCTTAAGCAATGTAGTTGACTGTAAAACACTAAACTCTCTCCTTCGTTCTGTCGCTGGCTCGGTTCAGTTTCCTGCTGGTCGGATGCGCCCCAATAATGGCAAAACCGGTCTGGTGCTTCTCCATTGTTCGTGTGTGGCTATAATATAAACCCTCTCTTTCTCATTATTATTCGTATCATAGATAGAAGGCCTACATCTTGAAGGTTCAGTTCCCTGCTGTTTGAATACGTGCCACTGAAGAGTCCAAATAATGGCGAAACCAGTCTGGTGCTTCCCTATTGTTCGTAAGGGACTACTTATATATTACATAAATCCTTACTCTCTCGTCATCCTTCTTCGTTCCGCTCTTCACTGTACTTTTAGCGCAATGCTTACTTCTTGTTGCGGTGAAGTCTTGATCGTGAGGTGCCGCTGTGGAGTTAGAGCATAGGGAGTTCTATGCACTGCACTTATAGCAAAATCAGGAAATCACTTACAAAAAAAAGCAACTACAACACCAGCAACGGCGTCCAGCCAGGTGGTCGAGCAGTATTTACCAAAGATAGAGAAGGTCTACATCTTGAAGGTTTGGTTACCTGCTGTTTAGATACGCGCCACTGAAAAGTTCCAATAATGGCGGAACCAGTCAGGTGTTTTCTTTTCCATGCACTTGTACACCGCGATGCTTACATCTTGGTCGTGAGGTGCTATTTCACAAGCAGCAAAATCAGGAAATCCGGCCACTCACAAAAAAAGCAGCTACAACATTAGCAATGGCGTCTAGCCAGGTTGTCAAGTGGTACTTATCATAAATAAGCCTAAATCTTGAAGGTTCGGTTCCCTGCTCATTGCAAAAGAGCAACTAAAAAGCTCCAATAATGGCGAAACCGGTCTGGCGCTTCCTTATTGTTAGTGTATGACTACTTAATTCTACTGTAATTAAGAATCTTGTCATGCATGTGAAAAGGTTCTTTCTCAACAATCAAAAAACATAGAGGTAGAATACCCGCATGGATAATGTCATTGCTTTTGGAAAAGGCACTTTATGGAGTTTAAATTGCTTGGTTGGAACGCTTGCGGTGCAAATCTGTTTACTACTAGAAAGCGCAATTGATTGGTGCTTTTCAGCTGGAGTTCCGCGAAATATTTATGGGGGCTGCGCAAATGCTCTTCCTTTTTTGTTTTCATTTGGCAAAACATAACGTTTTTAATTTTTTGAGAATAATTTGGTAAAACTTAACTCCAGCGAAAACGCATGATTAGTTGCAACGATTTCATGTCAATTAGTAATGCCTTACAAATTGGTAGCAAAGCAAAGTTGATTTCCTCGCAAATTTAAAAAAAAGTAGTATTAGGAACGCATAAAACTAAGATTACATGGATCATGAATAACTTGCTATGTTGTCTATGGTTAAATTTTACCCAATTGCAGCAGAATGCGATACGCGGGGCTTTCATGAACACAAGAGCCATAATTAAGAACAACAGGTGAAAAATATTTTTTCCGTCATTTCTAAGGTCGATCAGCATCTTTGGTCAAATATAAGTATTTGCATATTCAATTAAATACCTTTTTAAGGGGTTTTAAAATAGTTTACCTAAAATCTCAGGACTGATTGGGTCAATTTTAATTGTAATTGACTTAAAATAGCTGCATATTGCTGAAAATAAAACAAATACGTACTGACAAAAACAAAAGCATTTCTTAAAAATGATGACGTCATTTTGTTAAATGTACTTTTTCAAAATAAGGACGATATTAAATCTCTGGCAATACGACTGGATGTGCACTTAAGCAACAAGTTGTGATGCACGTATTATTACTTATTGGAGATAGTGAACAAAGACAAGGATACTCAAATTTTTTTTGCTACATACCTGTTAGCAGAGCCAAAACGCACGGCGTACTCTTAAAAATAGCAGCATAGGAAAATTCGATTTTATGAAGTTGATCACCAAAAATAGGTCCATCAGTTGAGAAAGACAGTAAGCAACAGAATATTAGTAAATAGTTTTTTGTGATAAAATTAGGCAAAATAATTGCTTTCGTAAAGTAGAAAATAGGCGGAAGTAACCAACAATCATAAGTGAAACTTGCTTGGGCACCACATATTTTTTTTTTCTTGTCCTAGTTTGAGAACCCCTAAACTAACGTTTTTATGCAAGGAACCAGAGCCAATGCAGTTCTAATAAATTTTAAGGATTTTTGTGATAAGGGTTCCATGAAATTTGTAAAAGTATAGCAGGGGTTCCACGACGCCAAAAATGTTGAAAAGCACTGCTATAGACTCCAGTTGCACCTCATCGTCCAACCAAAATTCTCGCAGCTACTTGCAGCGAGCCGGCCTTCTTCAATCATTAAGTGTTGATCGAGAGTTCACACTCAACCCGAAAATAGTTTGTCGTTCTGCCCTACGGCGTGACGAATTGGGTGGTTGACATGGAGGCCAATATCATTATTCAAGGATAGAGCGGTTGTCCATCATCCTCATTTACAAAATTTCTTTGCAGCTTGGTTTGTGAAGCGAGCCAAGTTATTTAATTACACCAAAATAATAGTGGCAAGTACTATATTCCCAGAGAAAATTAAACCAAAATGCAACCCTGACGCTATCACAGCAGGCTATACAGTAATCGCTCAAAAGTTAACCGACAAATACGAAAACATACTGGGAATGTAGTGGGAACACCAGTATTCTTATGGCTTCAGGCGAGTAAGCCCAAGGCACGAAGTGAAAAAACAACTGACATCATTTTCAGCTAGCAACTATGGCTAAAGTTAAGTTTGCTATTCAGAACAAGAAAAAGCACAAACGATATGGTGATCGGTAGGAAAACATGTTTTGTGAAGCAAAACGAGGAACACAGAATGAATTTTGAATCAAGAAACTGAAATCACATCAAATTAAACTATCGATGACTTGCATTTTTCACCAACATCCAATAAATTGTTTTGAAATGTAGAAGAAATCGATTAACTGCGTAGTACAAAACTATTAAGTCGTTTTTTTCCGATGGATTTCGCAGCTTAGATGGGGAGGACAACATCATCGCAAGCCATATCTCGAATTTGCGACTCCTCTAAATCATGATCGCGCGATCGTGGTGGGCGATATCGCTACTGCACCAATCAACAGCCGCCACCCAAAATCAACAGCACCAATCAACAACAACAACATATCGCGCTCCTTCCCAATTTTGCTCTGATTACGCATTGACTTTCAGCAAAGAGCATGAAAAACGTGAAGCGTAAAGTAGGAATGAAAGTGCCGAATGCTTAGCGAATTAACGATAAGAAACTGGTTTCGTTCGTTGTGCAATATCGTCGTTTATACTTGAATAGTTTAAAAACTAACGACAGACTCACGTAGTTCATTGCACGCACCTACAAAAATACAACTCAAAAAGGAAATTAAAAAAACAGAAAATTAATTTTGCATCAACATAATCACTTGCTATCTTGGATGTGTGAGACCAGGGTTGCCAGCAGAATATTTCAAGAACAAATTGATTGAAAAGGTGAAAAATTTATATAATAAAAACAAAATGTTTATATAATTAACAAAAAACATGTACCAGTATTTACTTGCTTACTTTTCAAAATATTAGAAAGAACGTGCATTTACTTACCCTCTAAAACAGGGGTTTACAACTTGCGCCGGTACAACAGGTTGTGGCATATTTTTTGGAGATCATCCGCGGAAAGTTTGAAAACCCCTGTCCTAGATCATTTTTTCATAAATCTAGCTAGTTTTAGCCATATTTTAAGGTGAACATAGATATTTCAGCTCAGAAAAATATAATAAATGAAGTGAAATAGTAACAACTTTTGGTAGCGACGTAGCAGAGGTAACAAATTTCAAACTTGCAAGCAAAAGGTAACAATTTGTTATCAAAAGTAACTCTGGCAACCCTGTTTAAGACTACACAAATATGATGGGATTCAAGCCGAAAGCCTCCCGATACAACAACACAAGTTGCAACTAAGGGGCTGTGAGTTCAAATCCCATTGGTGTCCTTTTTAGTCTTTCTCGCAGCTCCACAGTGATTATGAATTGAAAAAGCAATTAGTCGAGACTGTGATTCCAAGTTGGTTTCGTCTTCTTCAAAAAGGACGAAATTCCTTCCTGACCATCGTGAAGACCCAAGTTTTCTACCATAATGTTGGATGCGTCTCTGTAAAGCAAAAGACAGCAACCGCTTCGTTTAAGGACTCTCACAGTGCGTTTCTGAACATAGCACGACAAAGCAAAGGCCACGCTTACGTCGATCCGCAAGCATCAAAGAAGTCTCGAGGCATGTTTTAGATGTACTACAGACGACCAACAACCAAGATGCCTAGAGTCCAATGGCGCTGCTTACGGAGACCAATTTCAAAATATAAATAGCGGTTCACTCTGTAGCGGCTGTAGCACAACACTATGATGCCAAAACAAAAAGCACTCAGCTCCGCAACCTAAAGATCGCAAGTACAAAACCGGCACTGGAAAGGAAAGCACTGTTCGTTAGCCTTCAGTTGCAATTATCAAATGAAAAATTTTGTTGGTGGTACAGAATTTTAATAGTTTTGAAAAAAGCTGTTTGAGCCATAAGCTTTTCGTGACGCTCTCAACAGTGGCAATATCGCGTCAAAAGGGAAGATCTAGAGTGAGTAAGTGTTTCATGTGGTTAATTTGGACGTAGGCAATCATGACGAGTCAATGATAGCGCTAGTATTGCAAAGCGCACCAAAGAAGGATTTCGCAATAGCGAAAGTTAGAGAAAGCGCAGCAGGAGGCCAAATGATGCGATTATCGAAAGAGTTTGAGAGCGTAAACAAACTCTTTCTGTCTGCATAAAGCCGGGCGCTGGGTCTTCATATAAGCAGCCTCTAAGACAGGGGTGTCAAACTCGTGGGCTTCTGGGGGGCAGCATTGCATATATGAGCAATCGTGGCGAGGGCCGCATCAAGTTTTGGATTTGGAGATCACCACTTCTCTGGGCAACGATCTCTGTAATGGAGCCGGAAGGTCGATCTCCAAAAAAGGTCATCACCTTTCCACCATCAGTAAATTTATCTCCGAATAACAAAAATTTGCACCTCTTAAGTGTGGCCTGTGATCTGGGCTTCAAGCGTTTGTTCGACGATGATCCGTTGCAATACTGCCAAAATTCATTAGTAATTTCAGAATCGTCTCGCGGGCCGCACTGAAAGGCTGCGAGGGCCGCATGCGGCCCGCGAGTTTGACACCCCTGCTCTAAGAGATTAAAATGGAAAGAGCTGCGTGCTGTGGCTAGGATTGAAAACCGCTTGTTATCATAGTTTAATGTACATTGATCATTTTCTAAAAAATGTTGACCAATGGCAGAGTCACAATCCGGTTTGGTGTCGTTTCGTTTGCACGATCTGTGAGATTGAGATCGGCGTGGACGGGTCAATTGTTGTCTAAACCACTGCGGAGCATGTTGCTTGATGCGATAATGTAGCCGTCGAGATGTTCGCCCTACGTACCGACTGTCACAGCGGCACTTATATTCATATATGACTGAACTTTTCTGAGTGGTAGGTAGAACATCCTTGTGGGCCACAAGCAGCATGCGCTTTGACGTAAAGATTAAGCGGAGGGCTTACCAATTTTTGGAAGGCAAGTTTGTGGAGGGCTTACCAATTCAAGGGACCCTCAAGTACACCGGGCACTTTTCTAGACCGAATCGCTTAAGTGGAAAACAGCGATTTTCTTAGTGATCTGAGTGTTGATGACGTTTTTAGGATAGCCATTGTCCAGTAATATTTTGTTGATCCGTTCTATTTCTCCATTGAGTCTACGGTTGGTGCAATCATTAGGGCTCAATGCACTAATGTAGATATTAGACTTATTTTACGTTTGAGAGGACTAAAGAACTCCCAACGTAAATACTGGCCGGTGAAAGTGGGTTTCCGGTATACACTGGTTTCAAAGCCAACATCTGTTCTTTCGACGTAAACATCAAGAAACGGTAGACATTTTCCTTTCACTTTTTATTTGAGGGATGGATGAAGGCGGTTGAGTTTAATTAGAAATTCATCTGCTTCAGCTACGTGATCGAACATGGCAAACCTGTCGTCAACATATCTGAAGTATGTTGGCGGCTTCTGCGTTTGAGAAAACAACTTTTCTTCGTAATATTCAACAAAGATGTTAGCCAAAGCCGGACCAAGTGGTGATCCCATAGCTACTCCGTTTGTTTGCTTGTACATAGTGTTATTGAAGCAGTGAACTCAACCGAGAATGTAGCGTTCTTCATCAATTCAACAAGCACGTCCTTTGGAATAAGTGGTTGTAAATTAGAATCGTCGTAAAGGGCATCTGAACAGATTTTGATGGTTTCATCAAGGGGAACGTTGTGAACAAGCTGGACACATCAAAAGAACACATGAAGACATTAGGGTCGATGTCAAGATTTTGCATGGTTTTAGCAAACGTAAACGAATCTGAAATGCAATGTGACGAAAACCGCTCCAACACAGATTGTAATAGGCCAGCCAACCACTTGCCAAGTTCATGATGGGACGAACCTGTCATAGACAGCATTGGGCGAAGTGGAAGCTTTCTTCGTGTGTGTTCGGCAAACCATACATTCGACGTTTTTGCGATCCAATTGGTCGTATTGTGTCACATATCCACTTCGGCATAAGATCGGCTTCGCCTAAGTCAAGCAACCGCTTCTGAAGGCGCGATTCAATGCTGGCTGTGTTGTCATTGCTGGAGACCGGACCAAGTTTTTGGAATTTCGATTGATCATCAAGATTCTCGTTCATTTCATCGACGAAATCGTTTTTGTTTAAAAGGACAACGCCAAAGCCTTTGTCAGGTTTAGTGATAATGATATCATCATGCTCTCGTAATTTGTTGATTGCACGAAATCACTCTCTGTGCATTGTGAAGTCACGTGAATCTATCGTGCTGTCACAATACGAACGAACAAGGTCGGCGAGTCGGGCTTTTAAAGCAGTGCATTGTTCAACAAAACTTGCACTGTAATGTAAAAGCTGTGCCCACAATGACTCAAATTCGCGAAGATTTCTTTACACAAATACTTGGGTGGCAACCCAAAGTTAAAGCCATGCGACAGCACGAAACTTTCAGTGTCAGACAAGACATAATTTAAGAGATTCAGAATATGCCTTGTAGTATCACTGAGAGCATTGCCGAAACGGTCACGTCTGAGTGAAAAAAGCAGTCGCTCGTTTCTGATCTTGGATTTTGATTCCGTTTTTCCATCAAGTAATGCCAGGTATCTGCAGTGACTGCAGATACCTGGCATCATACTTTCTACGCTCTCAAACTCTTTCGATAATCGCATCATTTGGCCTCCTGCTGCGCTTTCTCTAACTTTCGCTATTGCGAAATCCTTCTTTGGTGCGCTTTGCAATACTAGCGCTATCATTGACTCGTCATGATTGCCTACGTCCAAATTAACCACATGAAACACTTACTCACTCTAGATCTTCCCTTTTGACGCGATATTGCCACTGTTGAGAGCGTCACGAAAAGCTTATGGCTCAAACAGCTTTTTTCAAAACTATTAAAATTCTGTACCACCAACAAAATTTTTCATTTGATAATTGCAACTGAAGGCTAACGAACAGTGCTTTCCTTTCCAGTGCCGGTTTTGTACTTGCGATCTTTAGGTTGCGGAGCTGAGTGCTTTTTGTTTTGGCATCATAGTGTTGTGCTACAGCCGCTACAGAGTGAACCGCTATTTATATTTTGAAATTGGTCTCCGTAAGCAGCGCCATTGGACTCTAGGCATCTTGGTTGTTGGTCGTCTGTAGTACTTCTAAAAAAATTAAGCACCGTTTTGACATGCCTTGAGACTTCTTTGATTTTTTCAAATCTATGTTAAAATGAAAAATTCCACGGCACATTACGTACTGGTATGCAGAGTTGCGATCTTTCACGATTTGCCTGTAAAAGGCAGATTTGCCAAGAGCGATTACTGATCTACTTTTTTCAATGATCTTCTGGGCAATTCTGTTCACCTCATCTTGTAGTTCTTCAGGCTTCACAACTTTGCTAACTAATCCATGCTCAACAGCACCTGGCGAATTCAATAACGTTAGCCAACAATCCGTGTTTTTATTCATAAAGTGCTGTCGTTTTTCAAAGTAGGTAATCTTTCAATCCTAAGGTGACGGGAAAAGCATTTGTTTTTACTCGTTGGAATCGGTAAGAAGGCCCGCCATAAAACGTTCCCGTTCACATTCCAAACAGCAACGTGGCCGACTCGACAAAGATCGAACAGTCACGCGTACAAACCTCACCACGACGCGTTGTTGCACTCTCGCAAAAGTTTATAACCCTTTGTAGAATTCAAACGAGCAGTAAATTTACCGAAAGCAATAAATACCACTCATGTCAAGCGAAACCTGGTAACTCCGAAGTAGGCCGGGACAGCCAACTGTCCTGCACATCACGCCTTCGCAACTGTGCTGCGGGTCTGGAGGATAGCGATGCTACAAAGAGAAAATAAAATCCGAGCAAGATGGGGCTGGGCAAAAGCGGCATTCTAGTTTGAACCAACCATGAATACCAATCGCATCAAAACTTTCGCGGTCGCGCAGAGCACTGCTGGTGTTCATAGCCACTTCGAAGCAGCCAGCACTGCAGGTAGATGTGCATTTCTACCGGTGGCACCACCACCAATAAGCCAAAGACAAGTGCCTTTCCTTGAAGCAGTTCTTATCGTCCGGTAAATCATGGCTTATGAGTGCTCTACAGCGCATATGCCGTGTGGGTCACGGGCATATGTATAACACTAACCGAAATCGGAAAAATATAACTAGGCAACACACCTCTGTTTAGATTGAAAATAGGCCACATGTCTGAAAAGGTTTAGAAAAACTGCCTTGAAGAGTGACAACACAAAAATATAGGGGTCATATTGTCCAGACCTCGAAATGTCAAGAGATTTTGAATCACTGCAAATTTCAACCTATGCAAAAACTCGAATATTGAAACCAAATGGCTAGATATTCAAAATTCGATGAACGAAGTCTGGCGTGGTAAACTAGATTAACAAGGCTAACCCGTAGCATGTGGGAAAAATGCAAAAGCACTTTATGCTTCTACTCACGACGAGCATCGATTACATCTCCGGTGAACAACATTTCCAACGCCAGTTTCCTTGGTACAGAGCGCGACAGTGCTACAGCGGGAGTGGAACAAAATAAGCCGATGTTCGCTCTGGAATAGAAAAAATAGTCTGCATCAAATGGTAATAACGGTCACAAAGCCGAATTGTACTGTACATCACATGAGATTACATGTTACTAGTGCGGTAAGAGGCATCTCTAGGGAATACATCACACTTTTTTTAGAATCTTTAAAATTGAACAAAAATTGAGGTAGAAGACCATTTTTTGAAAAGTACTCTTAAAATTAAGAACAAATTGGTCGAAAGTTGTTGCAGCAGTTGCAGTTCAGACTTTTTCTTTAAAGGGGTGACACTTTTCACGACCGCCCTAGAACTATAAACTTTAATGACACCACCGAATGCACCGAGCAGGTCGAGTCCTTTTCAGTACGCCCAGTATGCTCAGGTTTTTCCGCTGAAGCCTGCGCCATTCTGCAAGCTCTTCGCTGGTCTCGACAGTACCAACAAGCCTGCCACTTCTCATCTCTTCTCCTCCAGTCCGACTCTCGCTCTGTCCTCTCTTCCATCTTTCCTTCTACCTCAATCTCTCTGGCAGGAACCGTCTTCTCTCTCCTCTTGTTCTATTAGGCTACAATGGGTCCACGGACACTCGTTTCTCCCGGGAAATGACGTGGCTGATGAGCTGACCAGACGAGAAGCGCTACTCGTGCCCTCTGCAATCCCTTGTAGTCTCTCTCCTCTTAACTCTCGTATCCACTCTTCCCTTTTCTCGGACTGGAGGCGTACTGTCTCATCTAAATTCTTCGACACACATGTTTCCTCGATTTCCACCGAGGAACTTGTGCTCCTTCGTCACGTTCTCTCTCGTCTTCGCTGCAATGGACACAGCCTATATCTCTCTAGAATTGGCAGAATCGAGAATCCTTCTTGCAGCGCCTGCGGACACTCGTTCCAGGACACCTCTCATTCTGCACTGTCCACCTACAAATTCTTTGCACCACTCGCTCTTTCTCTCTCTACGACCTCTGGTCCAGACCCTGGGGAGTTGCCCGGCTTCTGGGGCTCCATGGTCTTCCGCCATGCCCCCATCCCTCGGAAGGGGTCGGGTAACAACAGCAGGTCAGGCAAGTTGTTAAAAGCTTTGCATCGTACGAGAATGAAGCCAACGTTCCTTCAACACCGTTTCTGATGAATACAAACTGCACTACGAACAAGTTTTGAAAATGCGTTATTGATTTTTTGAACACTTTTGACACCCTGTGATGCAGAAGTTTTCAATTAAGCTGCGTGCAAAGATATTTTGACAGACCTTTCTCCAAGCACGACTTCTGACCCACACTCTGAGAAGCTGCATGGTGCGCGGGGCTTTATAATCTCTGGCCCAAGCCGTTCACCCAGAGGAAGGCACGGACTAAAAACAAGATACACGCAAAATAATATAATAGTTTTCGGTGAATCTTAGGCAGCACTCACCCAGGTGTTGAAAATTGCGCCCGTTCCGATGCAATGGCAATATCACAACTTGCTACAAGCTGGCAGCCCGCTGCAGCCGCCAGTCCATCAACCTCACATATAACAGGCACCGGTATGTCTTGTATAAGTTCCATTACGTCGCTACACGTGTTGAAGATGCGGGCGTGTTCAGACCGTTTCTCTTTATTCAGCTGAACATTAGGATATCAATGATCAATTGCGCATAGCGAGACTTTTAATAAGCAGACATGGTGGCCGCATAGAAGCAAATGTGCCTATACGGCTAGCTTTGCATTTCAGCGTTATTGCACACTTGGAATAATAACTTTATCGCAATTTCCGTTGATTAGTGGTGCAGCATCTGTGGTAGCAATGCGCTGGACCAGCATCACTGGTAGCTCTAAAATGAGTCTGAACACAACATTGTTCAATGTTTGACCACAACATTTGTTCTGGGGTTGCAGTATATAACTGCAGTATAACTGACCACATCTGTACCACGGCCGACCGTCCAAGCTAAGTGGCATAGTAGTGTACACGTGCTTCGCCAGATTGGTATGGTTAAGCTATTCAACCAATGTGTCGCGAGAGACGACTTTTGCACACCCACCGATGGCAGTGCGTTCGAAGATGGGGCTAGCCGTCCGAATTTTTAACTTATACGGGCTCGAAATGGACTGGCTTTTTCTCCTAGTCGGATCTTGATTGGGTTTGCCGGGTAAACATTACCATGACATACCGGCCTCCATTTAAAAAAAAGAGGAGGGGGAACAACAGCATAGTAATGATGGCGTTTACATTTAAAAAAGCTAGATTTTAGTTGGAAGGATTACGCCACTTAAAACTTATTTTGAGCAACAATAAAACGAAATAAAAGTTCTCAGCACAGTTCATTTGTAGAAGGTGTGTAAAACCTGGCATTATGCCATGCATCCAACTCATGCACTTACTAACTCCTTCAAATCGTGTCCTGAACTGAACACAGACCCATTTCCTGAAATAATAATCACTCTCAAATCCATGTCTCGAATATTACGAAGCAAATTTTCCTTGATGTCCTCGAGCACCGCCAGCGAAAGGGCATTTCTAAAAATCTATATTTCAACACACGCAAGCGCTCTGTGAACGCAGAACCGCTGGAAACGTAAGAGCGAGTCAAAATACGTTTTACATGTGTAAAGGTTTCCAGCATTTTCTGTGCAGAACCACTAAGATGGCATAGCATAAAAAACGCACCTTTTTGCTGGATTATTCAATACTATTCGGCGGATGCCATTCTCTTGCGTGCACAAGGTCAACGACTGCGAGTCGCTGGACATACATCTCATCTGGGAAATTCCCTAAACCAATCACATAAAATTACACATTAGGTGCTCATCAACCTCAACCTAAACCTAATAAGTAGTTTTATCAGGCATTACTTTGAAAGACTGAACAAAAGTCTTGAAAAACAAGTTGTTTCTAAGGTTTTCACGAATTGTTACATCCATGTAAAACTCTGTATTTCAATTAATAAGCAACGTGACAGATTTAAATTTCATTCAAGATACGGTATTCACATTGGGATTCTTTTGCATTAACTCGTAATGCAACAGCACTAAAACCAAACGAATATTAAATAACACATTGAGCTCACCTTTCTCCAAACATTCCTTAATGCATTCGCAAACATTTCAGCAGTGAAATAATTACAAATAAATTAACATCAACCACTGCACATCTGAGAAAATTGCTTAATTAGAAAAAATTCAGACAAAGAAATCACTTGTCAACTAATATCAACTATGAAATCTAGAAACAAGTCAAAAGCAATCGAGATTCACAAACATGTAGTTTTTAAGCCCAAAACATTACACCTACTAGTATTATCGATTGGTATTTACACACACTTTGACATTTAAAATTGTAAGTCACCAACTTCAGAAAACATCTGGGGAAAGAATGACCTACAGAGTGAAGTGGTGTACTGCTGCTTATGAAATTACAAGAAACATAAGCTGAATCTGGCCACTATCTTAACGGTGACCAAACTGATATTTAAAATTGGATCACTCTTGATTTCATACAAAGCAATTAATACTTTCAAAATAACGAACACTGGGTTTACTGTGTGGTGAGGGCAAGAAAAATGCAGAACGAAGATCATATATCGGATTGAGCCTATTGCTCATGTGTTCACATGCAAAATAATGATATTCAGTTTAATAATTGCTTGCTCCATATTTCTTCAACACCATACCACGCAACAACTTGGCAGCAACATAATGAAAAATACATATCACGCAATTAGAAGTATCGTAACGTTGCCTGCAACTTATAATCATTTGCAGCTTGTACCACGTTGTAGGCTACCACAGCGTGACATTTAAGCAAAATCTTTCATGTTGGAAACAGTTTTAGGCATAAAAAAATAGAAAGCGAAAAAATAGTATAACAGCAAGTTCTACAGCAAACTAAATCACACTAGGCTCGATAATAACTGCAATGAATTACACTTCAGAAATGTGCGATACCAGTTCACACAGTATTTGCACTTTTGCAAGCGAATCTCAGCGCATGCCCGGCAATAAAATTGCTCTTGTACACAAGTAAACATGTTTAATTTCTCAAAGTAGACACTAAATTCCAAATTGCTCTAAATCTAGTTTCTCCAGTTGTTGTTCTGCAGGTAACAAGGAATTGAGTTCACCGGCAAGATTTAAAGCTTTGTCCAAATTTTGTTGCAGACGTGATAAACTCGATGATATTTCATCAACTTTTCTGCTGTGTTCTGCATACTTCCCAAAAGCATGCTGACGTTCAACTAGCTTTTGCATCACAGCCAAACTGATTCTATCCACTTCCTAAATCATGAAGCAATATGAATTGCTCAGTTGCACATTTCTATTTTTACTAGCTGGCTCTACCGGCGTCACCCGGCAGAGCCCCAATCAGTAAAGTCGAGGTTAACAGCTGGGCTGGCTTCACGCATTGAGCGCTGGCGTGAGCAACAACGAAAAGTTAATATTTTTTATTTACGTTTATAATTACTGTATACGGAATGGCGATTATCTTATTCTATTGATCAAGACTGGTAATGCTCATAAACAACGAATGTTGTCACAAGCTACCATTACTACTTTTAAAAAGTGTAAGAAAGGATGGAGATTGAAACAAGGTCAAAAATGATGGTGGCGGCCAAATGGTGGTCGTTTACACAATTATAGAAATAAAATATTTAGTGGTAAGCAGTGTTCCCTCTAAGATTTTAGTGAGTGCGTAACCGCCGGCACAAGTGCGAAATTGCTAGCAAACGTACGAAAACCGCCGGACAAATTTGCAGGGAAAGGTAAGTCAAAACTGTGACAATGCGCTTCGGTGACGTAATAATTAGCGTGACTATGTCAGCCCCAAAATGTTCACAAACAGGTAGCCTATCGGTTGTTATAAGACGGCGGCGAAATACCTGGCTATTTTTCTTCAGTAAGTTAATTGTGGTTAAGTTTGGTCTCAAACTTTACAGCCTTTGCAACAGTGATTCGTAAGCACTTTGGAATGACAGATGAAAAATGCACGTAAATAAAATTAACCCTTTACCGACGCCCGACATGAGCATGAGAAATAGAACTTTTATGAAGTAATGTGATGTTAGGTAGGTTATTACGACTATGACACAACAATAATTACTTGCGAACTTTAACTGTTGCTTGATTACGGTAAATAATTAGACAACTTACATTTCTTTATCGTAATCAATTGAACAACAGGTTTTTGCAATTGCAAGCAAACTTTCAATCTCAGTTCGGAAAGTATTTGAAGGGAATTCAAAACTAAATTGGTTGGAACTTGTATTCTTTTATATTTTTAGTGTTTATAAATGGCAAGTAAATGAAGATTATTTATTTGTAACGTACAAAAACTGAACCAATTGCTCAAAAATGGTGTTTTTTGTGCTTAACTGAAAGCGAGAACTATGTGCTTTTTTATCTTAACAAGCACGATTGAAGTTAGCGTTGAAACGTAAAGAAAACATAAAGATTTTAAGCAAGTTTAGTTTCAAACTTTCCTCGAAAAATGATGTCTTGAGTTAAAACTGAAGTTTGAGAGCTGCTTGCTATTACTGCTCTTTAGCTACGACTGAAATCGGCTGGGAAAAAGTAAACAAAAGAATTGATTTTACTTCAGGCTAATTGCTGGAGAGATGATTTGTTACACAAAAAAGTGTGGCAAAGGCGTGCGCGATATTTAACTCGCCGTCACTCGATGTTGCGTCACAGCCGTGCGATATTTGGGTGAGACGTTGCACTGCTCTAAAAAAGCATCTGTCCTAACTTGGATTTCTTTTCACTGTCTCCCATGCGTTTAACAGTTGGTTAAGAAGATTTTGCTAACAAAATGAAAAAGTTACCAAAAACCGCCGGACTTTTTTTACGCACTGTTAAATTTTAACTGCGAATCCGCCGGACATAATTTCGCAAATTCGCACTTTTTTTGCGTTTAAAGGGAACACTGGTGGTAAGCCTATTTTGCAATTTGGTGCCGCCCCTCTTGTATTTATATTTGTGGTTTTTAAATTCTTTGGCTGCACTATTTGCCTTGTTTCTGGCGTAGCGACAAAAGCAGCTACGCCTTTCCCAACATCATTCACGATATTCTAGAAGGCGCCTATTAGGTCAACTTATTTTCAAACAAACCATTTTTTCTAAATTCAGTTTAAAAATTGCTAAGTTTTTGGATTTATGTTGATTTTTTCTTAAACTTTGGATTTTATTCCTTTGCTTTATAGTAGACAAAGATACCTTAACAGGCAGCATATGAACAAAAGAAAAAATCCTTGCTTTCTAATATATGTCGGCATCGGCCTGTATGGACCCCCATCAGTAACGTCGGGGTCGAGAATGCCAATTCAGCTTGCTTCACCCATCTGGCACTTGAGCAAATGGTAACAAAAAGTTGATCATTTTTCTGCACAAAAGATTTTCACAACTTGGTGCGCTTTTCCTAATTGAATTGGGAAGAATTTCAAGGTCCTGGCTATGCCTTAGGCTCATGCGCTCTGTTCATTGCTTACGTGAAACCAAGGGGACCTTGTGTATGGCTTGGATTGGAAGTAGAAAACACATTTCAAATATATAACTATTTTCAACCATAATATTAAGAAAAAAGTCTTCCATATGGTGCGATTTCACACAGTGACGTTGCTGTCCTTTGATTTCCTCTCAAGCTTTCTAAGTCCCTGCTGGCTATGCATGTTAGTTTTTCGCATTTAAGCGTGCTTAAAGAAGTTAATAGTCCTTGCTTTTCCCAAAATTTATAGCTTTGATCCCGGTAGCTCTATAAAGCTATTGTCAACCCAATTAGTAAAAATTTTTCCCCGAACTACAGTGTGATTAAACCCCGGCAGAGCATGCTATTACCTGTGGTGAGTTACAACGTATCAATTACGACAACCGCGCCGGCTCTACCGTACAAACGTTTGTGAAAGTAGCTACGAAAAGTTGTAGAAAATATAGGCCATAGTTCCGGTACACGTAATGGTGATCACCTTGGCCACTTAATTTAGACTGGTAGTACTCAAAAAGAGAGAAGGATGTCACAAAGTACCATTCGCTCTTTTTAAAAAGTGTAAGGGAAGAGGGGGGAAAGTGAAACATAGTGAAAAATGATGGTTGTTTTGACAAATAAAGAAATGCGTTATTTGATGGTAGGCGTATTTGATAGGCCTCCTCTTGTATTTATATTTGAGAGTGTAAGTTATTTGGCTGCGCAGTTTGCTCTAACTCGGCAACAGCGAGAAAAAGAGCAATGCCTCTATCCAAAGTCATATAACCTATACCGATAGGCGCCTATAAAGCTATTTGTACACCAAAACGTTTCCTCCAATTCGAATTTTACAAATTGATGCTTTTGTTTTATTCTGATCTTTTCTTAAACTTGGATTTTACTACGTTTGATTTTGGCCCTAATCCAGACCTTCTTCCTTTTTAATGAAGATCAGTGTTTCGTATGGATACAAAGAGACTATCAATTACAAATTGATAAGTAATCGATAGTCTCTTTGTATCCATACAAAACATAAGAAATAATGTACAGCAATGGGTTTTACTGTTTATGTTTGCTATCAAAATGATGGTGGATAATTACACTGCCTGCTGCTGTTCGCATTATATAGGGGCAAACATTGGTGAGGTCATTAAGATTATGACGTAACACTGCTTTGCAAACAGATTCAAGACAGAAGAAAAATGCAAGCTTAAAAAACACTTAAATAAATAATCACTTGTAGCACCTTGACACAGCGAAGGTGCTATAAAATTACTTTTAGCAAAAATACCGATTCTTGTAACATATTTGATTAAAAACATTATGGGCGGGTGTGCATGTTTACCGATTCCCTAGCAACGTCTTATTTGCCCGTTTCCACTACAGGAGTTTTTAAACTAAACAGAATTTTATTCGTTAAATTCAGCAAGTGCTTGAAAGCAAATCAAAGTTGTGGTGGGCCGCCATGATGCTTGATTTGTATTTTCAGGATTAAGTCATTAAATATTGGGACAGCTACTTACAACTTTTTCGTAACTGTAGGCGTATTTGCATGAGCTAACGCCTCTGACTGCGCGCATGTTGCTTGGTCCTGGCATAAACGCATCCATGCAACGAGCAAACCAACTCGAAATGAAGCACTAACAGAAAAGTAATTGCAATAGCAGGGCCCCGATTAATAGTGTGGAGGTTAAGAATATCAAAGCAGTTGGCTGCGTCGGCTTCACCCATTTGGAAAGAAAATGGCTTCAACATTTAGATGATTGTAGCTAGACACAAATATCTTGTTGCAAAAGATAAAACAGGATCATATTTACCTCCATACTTTTGTGAGGGGATCACCAATTTGTTTGCTTAGTGTAGGCTACTTTTTAAAACGTTTACAAAGATTTCATTTCTAAATTTATCGTTCAGAAAATTTTAATTGCTAATGCCGAAGAACCATGCTTTTAAGCAACAATAGTGAAAATGCACCAATGAATTAAGTTTTTCCAGAAATTGCAATTTTCTACAGTCCTGGAACCAAAATTTTGAGTGTTGTTAACCAGTAGGCTACATTTCAAAATTTTTTTAATTTTTGGTGAATCTTTTTACAAATTTAGATAGATAATGCCAAAGAACAATGCTTGCTCGAAAAATTACTCACAATGTACCAAAGAACTAACTTTTTTGAAAGATACTAGTTTCTTAGATCTAGTAGGAAAATTTTTCTGCCAAAAATGTAAGATGATGCATGGCAACCAATTTCTAATCAGCCATTATGAACTAATTCGAAGCCTTAACTAATTAGAGTAACATATTGCTGGAAATCAAATTTCTTCAGCTTTCAAGTGACACTAATGATCTGTACCTTATCATAACCTTTATACATTAAACTAACCTTTTTTTTACTCAGGTTACCACTTCTGGGGGAAATAAAAAGTTACACTATAAACCTTTAAGTTCAACTTTTTTAGTATAAAAACTAATAGTAAGTGTACACATCACATATTATCGGAATTGGCTTAAAATGCCCTTTTATTTTTTAAAAAGTTTGAAAATTAGTTGAGAAATGAGATCACAAATCAGTTTTTAAGTAAAGTGATTTCGTAAAAATAATGCAATTTTTGAAAAAAATCATAAAATAATGATTTCTGTTGGCGAAAGACCAAGTTAATTTATAGAAAGAGTTGAAGCGTGCAGAAAAAAAGCAAGGAAGTTTAGAAGGCTTAAAATGCTTAAATAAAGAATCTGTTGTTGCATAGTCAATTGAGGTTCAATTGTTGTAGAGTTAATTTTATTAAAAGCACCTTGCTAAGATCTCCGTAAAAAGCTTTTAATTGCATTTTCACAATCAGTATTTTTTTGAGTAAATTATGACGTCATGTGAAAACCTGTTGACATAAAATTTTTTGAGGTTGGTAAGTCGGGTACTGGCTTTCGTTTAAGCCAAAAACTACTTTTCTTGGTCCAAAAATGTGATTTTTAAAAATTGTTCTTTGACTATGACGTCATCGTGATGTCACCAACTCCCTTATGACACTTATCCAGAGTAGGTGATCAATCATCCCAAGTTTGATGCTTGTACACCGGGCAGTTTTGGAGAAGTTAAGAGTGACACACAGACTGATTGCACTTCATATATTAAATTGTTTGGCCATGGGAAAACCACGTATTTGTTGTACTTATAATACTTGCGTTTAAGGCTACTTCACACTTGCCAGTATCTGCTTTGACAGCTTGTGGTAGAAGGGAAAAGTTGCTACAACAGGACTCTCCCACATAAACCACAATGCAGTCATCTGGGGGTTTCCATGTAACAGGGCATGCACTTAATGACATTATACAGCACTGCCCTAATCCACTGCACTGCATTGCCGACAAAACAAAATAACATAACCTAACCCTACATATTTTGCACAGTTTTAAAGGGCAGCTTAAGATCTACACTTCAAATTTACAATAGCAGTGCATTGATGTTGCACTGGTCGCTGCCATACAACTTCTTATGAAATGGTAACACATTATGAAACAAGCAACTGAATCGGCTGGAAAAACAAACGTAGCAGGATAGCCAGAACCTCTTATGAAAAACTGCTTCCACTGCTCACCTAGTAAATCTCCAAATGGGAAAAGCTGGCCTAAAAAATACATGCCCCAAAGCATCCTTTCCACTGCATTTCTATGGCAAAGAAAACATGTCATGCAGTGTTTTGTCTACGTTTTTAACAATTTGGTTGGTGACGACAAAAAGCTGGGTAAGTGCAGCTAAAGATAAAAGTATATCCGACTTCAAAGTCAAACAGATTTTTATCAAAAGATATTATCTCTTCTGCAATCTACCATTTTTTAGAGCTTTTTATCTTATGCTACATCAAAAAACTTTGAAGTATTTACGCTGTTTTATGAAAACGTGCATCCTAAAATATACAGGCAGCTATGATACTTCTGACATAACAAATAGTTTTATTCTCTTCCAAGCGAATTCTCGTAAAAGCTTTGCTGTACAGTACCAATATCAAACAGGCATAAAGTAATTGTCATTTACAAAACAAATTCCGTTTACCATCACTAAACTAAGCAAAGGCTACAGGGCTATACCTTGATTCGTAAAACAAGAGCAAGTTGATCAAACTTGACCGCATCGGCACTTTCTTGTAAATGCTTCTGAAGACGAAGACACAGTTCCAAACAAGATTTATTGTCAATTTGTTTTAAAAGTTCACTGAGCATAGGCCGAGATTCAGGAATGTTCAGTGATGACGGTAGCAATGGTTGAAAAGTTGGACAGTATTCCAATTCAGCTTTAATGCTTTCTTTCTATAAAAAAAAAAAAGCAGCACACAAATTACGCTGCATTTGTAGTTCAATTTAATAGTGTTACAGTTTGTTTCTATTCACCGCCATTACACAGAAAAACAATTTAACTGGTGTTAAGATGAACTAAAATACTGCATCAGTTTAGTTTCAGACAGCTTTCTTAGGAAAGAAACTAAAACGCAGAACTCTGAGGAAGATGTTGGATTAATTTGCCAAGTGAAAGCCAATCTCAATCTGATGATTTTGCAGATTAGGACTAGGTTAAGGGATTCAGCAAAGGTTAGCCCACCTAACTTCAAAATTTTAGTATTATCCCTTCCTTAAGTCTCATGTTCACAGCAAATTTTGAGATTTAATTGAGACCAACACCAGTTGATATCATTTTTTAAGTAGAAATGTTTTCTCGCACATCATAACAACAAAGTAGACATACTTTAGCCATAGGCGTTCTAAATTACCACCACAAAAAGGTATAAACAATTTCATTTCTACAAAACAACCTGTTTTGAAAATATTCTTTATTCGTACTATACATTGGGGCTCACATTTAGCAGACCCAATTCATCAAAAACTTGAACTGTAAATAAGATAAGAATAAGAATGCAAAACAAACATTCTTTCCTGCTAATTGTGGGTCTATTTAATACTCAACAGTGAGAAAATGAAGAAAAATAAAACGTTAAGCAAATTCTACATTGTAATAATAATATAGGCTACAAAACATTGATACCAACAGCTAATAAAAAGTGAATACTGCACAGTTGTATGACAAGAAGTTGTACAGTACCATGAACACTAGTAATGAAGTACAATTTATACTGAAGATACTTAAAACAGAAAACTTATATAGACAAGAGTGAAGCTGGGTTACCAGAATCCCATATAAGTTGTGAAACTAAATACCAACCGTTTGGAAATTTTTTGACAGCAGGTTTTTAGTGACTGAACTCAGCTCTTGCACTATGCAATAGTTTGTATTAGATTACCAGTGTATTTAACAGTCTGAACATAAGTCATTGCACTTTAACAGCACAATAAAGCACAGATTGCTCAACAAATTTCAACTGATACCATGCAAACAAGTTTTGGGTATCTAACATGAACTGGGTATACTCAGCAAGCCTTAGTTAGTCAGGTATATGTTTAAGATACTTGTCCAATGCAACTTTCACCTGACAGATGGAGATATTTTAGTCTCCAAGTATATGATGCAAGCAGTTGAATAATTGTGCAGCATTGTTTGAAAAACACCGAGAACCTGTCTTAGTCACTAACTGTTTTTTAATCATTACACCAGTGGTGTAATACACTACCTCCCAGTTGGGCATACCACTGTGGTCCTGAATTTGGGACACAGTCATAAATGATTTTACAAACCTAAGAAATGATACATTTTTCTCTTCTTCTTTCACAAGAGAATATTTGTGTTGAGTGTAGTCTTACTCATAGCTTAGTTACATCATTTTACTGATTTTTATGCAAAACTTTTCTGCACAGTTTTAATTTCATTGACAAGAGATCACTAAATGGGTTCAAGAGGATGCATCAATACTCGGTAAGAGAAGAACTAGGATCTTCAGAAGCATAAGCACTGGTATTCCACTTCTTATAAAAAAAGTTCTTACAATATACCTTTTTGATTACATTTGGCAACTTTTTTCCTTGTGTGTGTTCTAAAACAAGTTACTATCAAATCTATTTATTGACTGCAACAGTCCAAAAGTAACTCTAACATATTTTGGATGCTGCCAATGAAAAAAGTGAACGAGTAAGGTTAAAACTCAACATCAAGAAAAGCAATGGAAGATCAATTTAACAAATAAAAATTTGAATAAGGCCTTCCAAAGCTCTGACTAACAGGCAACTTTCCATTGACATCAAGTGAAAAGTGTTTAAACTGTTGCATTACATACGAAAGTAAAATACGAACTATCAACAAAACAGCTGCAAAAATCATCATTTATTACAACTACTACATTGTTTAGGCCTTCAACTGGCCCATTGCAACTTGCACTGCTGAAAACATAAAAGAATAAAACACAAACATAAAAAACAATAATTCGGGTGCAGGAAGAGATTATTACAAAACTGACATAACAATGAACCAATGCCAAAACACCATCCTCAAGAACCAAATCACAAATTGTGACCTCCATGCCATCAGTTGATATTAAGCAGGTCTACAAAACCCATAAGTCCCAGGTGCTTTTGTGAGAGATTAAGCCAGGGACATCTAGAACAGAATGCAAAGGCTCATTTTACATCTGACAATAAAAAGGTGACAGCAAAATTCATAAATTTTACACACAACCACACAAATTTTTAATAACTACAAAAATTGGATGTAATGAAAATCGTGTTGTTCAGAAGTCGAAACTGCAGACAAATTATAACTATAATCACCTGATTTTAATGCTACCATATATTCACAACCATATATTGTTTAGCACTGACGTTGCTAGAAAGCTTACATGTAGTTCCAGCATTTTTGAAGGGCACCCTAATTTCTTGCTGCTCAATCATTTTAGTTCATTTTTGACAAAACAGTTTACAGCGACAAGCTGCCAAAGAAAAATGAATAGGCATACTTCCTTTTTCCAGTAAAACTACAGCACTTAGAGCTGGCTCACATGTTGGTATTAGTTAGATATGACATGCCAGGTTAGTTATTCAATTATACAGATGCTGCAATAGCCTCTATAGCACGTTGTCATCATTAACTTCTTTCTAAACATTTGCACTAGGCAAATTTTAGCAAAACAAGCTTAGACAAAAAGCAGCTTAGCAGGTAAGATAGGTGTGTGTTTAACAGCCCTTTCTCTGTCACAAAAAAAAAAGCAATCAAAACAAGCCTTCATATCCCAACCATCTTGATATACCTGGATCAAACTTGCAATTCATGTGTCCTACACCATGAGTTGACATCAGATATGTATTCCAGGAATTTCAAATGTTCTTATTAAGGACAAAACTCACAAATCCAAAGTTCACACTTTCAGTTGACTTCTGATGCAAGACTTACAAATCCCAAGTGTTTTGTCTAGGACAAAACTAACAAACTCAGTCCTACACCATCACTCATTATCTGATACAAAATCCACAGATTTCAAGGCTTCCATTAAGAAATAAACTAGTGAATTTCAAGTTCTACACCACCAGTTGGCATTAGATAGAAAACCTGCAACTCCCAAGTGTTCCTGTCACGCACTAAAGTCGTTTATCCCAAATTCAGACTCCCAAACCATTAATCAACATCAGGCATAAAACATGTGAATGCTAAGTGATACCTTCAGGCATAAATTGCATGACTTCGCAATCACTGGTCCGCAACATTACTTCTAGACCATCTTAAATTGCATGGTTACCCATTAGTCCATTTCTGACTTGCTGAGTGGACAGCTTTAACTTTTTTACCTGATCGAAGCATGAACATGTGCATCAATTATTTGATTACATGGCCTAAATTTTTGAGCACATGAAAAATTGTTTAGTTCAATAAAAAGCGACAATATATCTGAGGGTCAATGCTTGCACTGAATTGTACAAGCAATTTTAAATACCAAGACCAAGTCAAAACACAACACATGGACTCACTTGTTCATTTTCCGGTTTTGCAACTACAACAATTCCACTTTTTGACTGTTTGTGTTGAGCACTTTGTTCGTTTCCCATTTACAAACACGTCTTATAATACGCTTAAATAGGTCTTGATCTGCACCCGACGAGTCAACCACTTTACTCTGTAAATTTTACCAATAACTACGGTACATGTAATTGACCGAAAACGTGAAATACCAAGAGGAAATTCTAGTAAAAAAACGGAAAAGTAGGAACAATTTAAAACCTAGAAGGCGGAAATTATAAAAGAGTAAAACGGCAGAAATTTATTTAGAAGCCTTGTTTTTATGCGCAGTCACACTAAACTCACGAATACATCTTCTTTATGCGCTTTTGTCTCTAAAAAGAGTCGAAGAGGTAGGATCCTACAAGTTCTCTGCTAACTTCAAGATTTTAAGACTTGACTAAATCAACGGAGCTGTAGTGTCTCAAGACATGTCTAGGCATTGACGGATTACGCTTTTTGTGGGCCTGGGGCTCTATCATAATCAGAGGCCTATTTTTCATTCCATTCGTTGTATTAAAAACTGACAAATTAAAAACTTAATTAAAAAACTTAAAAATAATGCATAAACAAAGCATTTACTTAGTGCAGGGGTCGGCAACCCTACGGCACGCGTGCCACACTTGGCACGCCAAGCAATTTCCAATGGCACGCAGAGCCTTCCCAAGTTGCACAAAATGTTTTTATTATTCACACGGAAGTTGCACCAATCGGAGCTACACGGTCTATAAAAAATAGCCCAGTAGTTCCGATTGAATTCGTACACAATATTAGATACTAATGCCACCTATGGATAGGGTTACCATACCTCCCGCTTTTTCAGGGCTGGTCCCGACTTTTTGATCGAAAATCCCGCTTTTTGCTTCAGTCAACCAGAGGACTTAGATCAAAGGCTGGCAAACCTTAGTGTTGCTCAAGTAGGACAGAATGACAGTAATGACAATCATTTTGGGGTCAAACTGTAAAAATTTCGAAAAAAAGGGGAGATCTCCAAAAATAAAAAAGGCCAGCACCTGTGTGATTGCAGAAATTTTTGTATTTTTGGGCACATGAATGACACCAAACCCGCTGCAAATCATGAGATGGCCTTTTTTTTTTTGGAGACCACCCCTTTGGGCGTCCCGATTTTGGGTTGACAATAGTTGAAAAGCCCATAAATTTGGCCTGGTGCAAGGTTGCCATCCATTGTCCGGCATTTTGCTTTTCTAAATATGGTAACCCTATATATGGACTATGTCTGGTTTATTGTATATTAATGTATTAAAATGTATGAGGTTGGCACACTGAACGATTTCAAAACTTAAGTCGGCACACAGTTAGCAAAAGCTTGCCGACCCCTGACTTAGTGCACACACATTCAAATGACACATTTTCTGTATTTAGACAATGCAAAGCTTTAATAATGTCATCGTTATCTATTTTTTCCAAAAGTTCGTTTTCAATGCATAGTAGAGCAAAGAAATTCAACCTTTTCTGGCCCAGAACGCAGTTAATTCTTTACTCTTTTTAGAACTGAAAATGAGCGCTCGCCCGAGCAAATAGAAATTATCAGACAAAGGTAAAGCCTGAAAACAACAGATACGTTAGAAAATGCATGCATAAATTCATTTTCATTTATGAACCTAAATATCTGAATTTCTTTGCATTCGCTGTTAAAATGGTGTTGTTTTATCAGTGTAAAGAAATGAATCATCTCCTGAGGCAGTAATGACTCTTCCAGATCATCTAGATAATATTAAAGTAACGTTTTCGCACTTGCTTCAATTTAGTTGTCAGACATGGTGTTCAATTCCACCACAAAAGAAAATTTTTTGAAGACGGTCGTAAGCTTCTGATCGGGTTTTCATAGACAAAAGAATTTGGTTAATGATCGGCAAATATGAGTCTACTTCGAATCTGCTCGATAAATCAAGTGATATATTTTCAGATTCACCTTACTTTTCTTCTTTTCTTTCTTGAAATTTCATCAGTGTAATAATGACAGCCACTTAATGCTTGACCTCTTCCTTTGAATTTTTGAAATTGGGATCTTAGAAGTTTAATAAAGTCATGTAGACCCTGAAGCAAATTTGTTGCCCTATTCAAAGTCATTTTGCTGTCCTACAGACAGTCCCGTAGCACTCCAACTTCGGGCCCCCCCCCAAAGTAAGCGCAAGAGCCCCTGCGCACAGGTCATATCACTTTAGAGGTGTAAAATTGAAAAGCTGCATTAAGAAAATACACCACAATTTCTACATAAGTAAACAGGCTAATGTCAGAATAAAGCATGCCGATACCGAAGGTGCAAGTCATAAAAAATTCGGCACCGATGCCAGAGTTCAGTAGGACATTTATGCAGACACTGCGAAACGAAAGCAATGACACTGAAAAACATGAAAAAGTTATAAAAACACAGTATCATTTAAATAGTCTGGAGCGAACCTTTTTGTTCGCAAATGCTGTTATGACATTGTCATAATCAAGAGATCGGGCGCAGTCATTTTCGATTGACAACATGGCTAATGAAGATAGTCTACTGTCTGTCATAGACGTTCTATTAAAAGTTTTGATCAGTTTCAATTTGCTGAAGCTTCTTTCAGCGCTGGCAACAGTCACGGGGCAAGTTAGTAAGATTCGAAGTGCGATGTACACATTCGGATACAATTCAAATAAATGAGTCTTTAGAAGATAGTTCACAAAGTCTTGAGCCGTATTGAGATTGCGTTTATTTTGTAAAATTAAAACAAACCGCTGCAGCTCAGCGCTCATTTCATCAGAATCAATGTCACCGAACATTTTTTGGAACTCTTTACAGCAAGTAAGAAGAGCATTTTCTTGTTGCACAAGCAAAAGTTTGTCTCGTGTGTACAAAAACGAAAAGGCGGAAGAAACCTCACGTAACAAATTAAAGCGCTCCTTTATTGACATAATAGCCTGGTCTACTAATGGATAGAAAAAGTTGCTTTTAAATTTCAGTTCAGGAGTAGCTGTTGTTCCTCTTCACCTTGGTAATCAAACAATCTTCTTTTCTTTCCACTTCTTGACGGAGGAAAAGAAGGATCAATATCCAATTCCTGTGCTATTTCAACAGCAGATGTTGCGGCACTGTCATAACCCGTTGTGCGATAGTTTTGCAAAAACTTTTTAGTTGCCTGGATTTCCGTTTCCATTGTATGAAGGGAGACTCCATACGATTGAAGAATCTTGCTTGCTTTATTGACTTGGAATAGGATATCATACCAAATAAACACCGACAAAAGAAAACTCCATTTTGATAAATGAGCTATCAACGATTTTGTTTCTGAGGCAGCTCTTCCATCTTTTCTTTCTATGGAAATGGCTTCCAAGTCTTTCAGTGCCAGCAACACCTCTTTTAAATTGTATCGAAGAGGTTTGATGCATTTAATTCTGCTTTCCCAACGAGTATCAGATTGTGACTTTATGGACAGCTCCACATGTTTCTTCAAAATTTCCCAACGCTGAGCAGAGGAAGAAAACAGCACATACAACCTTGTAAGTACTCCAAAAAATGTCAATGCTTCCGTCGATGAATTAGCACTGTCAACAACAACTAAGTTAAGGGTATGGTTTGCACAGGGCACATAAACAGCTTTGGGATTGATGTCTAGCATTCTTGCTTGGACCCCAGAATGTTTTCCTTTCATGTTAGCACCATTATCATATGACTGACCTCGACAATCAGACAATTCGAGTTGCAGTTCGGTCGCTTTTTCTAAGAAAGCGTCCAACAAGCCTTTCCCAGTACTGTCACTTATTCTCAAGTAGCCAAAAAATGTTTCTTTAACAACAGCAGCTTCTTCATTACATAGTACATAACGGAGAATGACAGACATTTGTTCATGATGTGACATATCTGGAGTGCAGTCCAAAATTATAGAAAAATATTTTGCCAATTTCAATTGCTGTAAATTTTCTTTTTCAACTTCTGTCGCTAGCAATTCAATTAGTTCATTTTGTATGGTAGGACTCAAATAGTGATCTTTAGTGTTTTTATTCTTGATTCTGTCTTGAAGCTCTTTTAGGATCGGATCTCTTCTTGCCAAAAGCTCAAATATACCCAGAAAATTTCCATTGTGAGGAGATCCTAAGACTTCTTCAGATCCTCTAAAAGCAAGATTCCTTTCCGATAGAAACAAGGCAATGTCGATAAGTCTCTCTAAAACATTTCTCCAAAAACGTCTTTCATTGAAAAAAATATTCATCTCGCGTTTGTCGATAGTGGATGAATTTCTTCTCCCTTCAGCTAGCAACATCCATTGTTTGCAGCATTGTTGGTGGGAAATGCCGTTTTCAGTTTTTTCCGAAATGCCGTTTTCAGTTTTTTCCAAAAACCCTACCATGTATTTATACCACTACAAAAGGGGCTTAGTGTTTTTCCAAATAGCTTACAACAAAAGCAAAAAACTTGATCTGATTCCCCAGAATAAACTAGCCACGACCGTGAAACACTTTCACCATTAGGTAACACACGTTTATAATGGTTGGAGGAAAAACGTCGCCTTGGAGTTGTGTTATTATATGGAAAATTCATTATTAGTTGATGTGGTCCACGCTTTACTATATCACATTGTTGAGCATCAGAAATACTTTCAGGCCATTTACATGGGTCATCAGGGATAGGGGTAAATTGAGATTCAGATATTTTTGATATTGAAGATTGCGTATTGGCAGGTAAATCACAACTTACATTTTCTGGAAATTCACAATCACTTTGATGCTGATCGTCATAGTCTTCTTTTTCTTGTACACTATAGTTTTCTTCATCCCTCTCGGTACTAGTGCCAGGTCTACTCTGCTCAGTAATCTTGAAAAAATCTGTCATCTTGGGCAATTTCGCTACAGCATCTCGAGCAGTGGCTGCTTCTTTTCTCTTTTGAGCACCACTTTTTGAACGTTTCATTCTATACAATGTCAATAAAATACTTTATCTGCACTCTGCAGTGTATATATATTGTCCCGGTATTTATAGCCAAACAGAATTCCAGACCATTCTATGATTGTTGCGTAACAACGGCATTGTTACGTCAATCGAATATTCAAGATTCTACCAGAAAATCAATCGAAATATTCTAGATTCTGCGAGATAAAATTTTGCATTCACTTATGATGTCACAAGCCAATTTCTTTCTACAGTTTAAATCGGTTGTAAACAAGTCTGCTGAACTGAAAATAGTCACGTAGCCAAAAAGCAATTTCAGACTAACTTGGGCCCCCAAAGTTGGCCTGGGCCCCCCCCAATTGGGGGGTTTGGGGGGGCGGCTGCTACGCCTCTGCCTACAGAGCCTGACTGGTCTTATGAAACCGCTCCATTATACACGACCATACCTCGAGTAAAATACCAGTTTCAAGCTTTTCCATTAATGAAACAAAACCCCTGGCTGTTTCTTTAGTTTGATATTTTTCATCATTGTCACCACACATTGCCTTCAAGACTTGAAGAATCGCTTGGTAACCTTTTCTTATTGCACGTAGAGCATCATATCGCGCCTCCCAACGTGTATCAGACAAAGGCTAAATTGTTGGGCATTAAAGTGGTTTCAGTGCATCAGTAAGGAGATTCCCCAAAGAACACATAGAGTCCTGAACAAGCATGAAAAAACGGACCGCGGATTGGCAACACTCAGCAGCACATTTTTCCACAAGATTCAAGGAATGTGCTACACAAGGAATATATTCCGCTTGGTGGTTACATTCTTTTATTATAGCTTGCAAATCTTTATATTTTCCGCTTATGTTAGAAGCGTTCTCATAATATTGCCCTATGAGATCTTTCAAACTGATCCCATTGTCTTCTATAAACTCGAAGAGTAAATCAGCCGATTGGTGATCAGTGTGCCCACGGGTGGGTATAAACTTGACAAATCTTGCAAGGGCCATCACGTAAAACACACCGAAAAATTATTGTTAACTGGTCAACATTTGTGATGTCAGGTGTTGAGTCCACGGACTCTGAATAATATTTTGCTTGTTTTATTTCAGAAATAATAATATCTAACACTTTTGTTGCAATTACGTCAATGAATTCCTCGCATACAGTTGATGCGAAATACGAAACATGTCTCTTGCCTTTGTTCACTCTCTTTTGAATATGCTCAGCAAGAAAAGTATCGTATTCCGCCAACAACTCCAAAATTTCGAGAAAGTTACCGTTTTGTGTTGAACCAACCAAATCATTACTTCCGCGGAAGGAGAGCCCTCTCGATGATAGGAATTTTATCACACTTAAAACTCGAGCCAATATTTTGCATCAATATTTTCTGTCAGATTTTTTTTGCTCTTCCAAATCTTTGCAAATGCTTACATTTTTTGCTCTTCGAGAGATATATGTTGAAAGATAACTTAAGTGTTTGTTGAAAGATTCGTGCCTGGTCAGGTCGCGTGGTGCATGCTCCAGTCGCCAAAACCAACTGAAGCCGGCATTATTTTTTCAGAATCAAACGCAAAAAGTTTGCAAACAAAGCAGTAAAGTTTTTTGATGAAGGTGAATGGCACAATCATTCGTGTTTTACTTTTTCGCCGTTTGATTGTTCGCACCAAAATAGCGATTTAGAACAACGCCGTTTGAATTTATCGCCAGTAAAACTTGACTCTGAAGTAGAAAAATCTGCAGCAAGATGTTGAAACTCTAAACTTCCTATTTGGCAGCAGTAATCTCTTAGATGGTCAGAAATTACTCCCCAACATCCATGTCGTGTTGAATAGCTTCTTTAACCCTGTGCCCTTCATCCTCAGCAACATTAGATGACTTGGTTTGTAAATTTGGTTCCGATGAAACAATGTTTATATTTGGCTCTGGCTCTGCAATACAGTCACTCGAAGATGACCACAAAGCAGTTGCATTACTGGACGTCGTTTCTACAATGTTGCTTTTTGGTTCGCTTATATGAAAAAAATCAGTTATTTTTTTTGATTTTGCTACAACTTTTTTTAGTTTATCTTCTGATTCTCTTCTAGATTTCTCCTTTTCCCAACCGCTTTTATACTTTTTCATTTTTATTTTTAAATTCGCTAAAGTTTTAAGATCAAAAACGTTTAGATTAGTAAATGTTGGTAAAAGCGTAGTTGGCTACCCCCGATAAAGCGGCTATTTCCTTTCGATTTCAAAACAGCCATTTCAGACCTTTTTGATTTCAATATATGGGAATTCTCTAATAAATTTTTGTTGTAAAATTTAAACCTTTGTTTACTCAAGAATGGTCTGAATTTATACACTTGAAATTTAGTTTTGAGTGAAATCCCAATTCAAGGGAATTTGCTCCTTGAATACACTTTTCTAATATATTTTTTTCTATAGCAGTAGTTTCCAAAATTTAATTATTGAAGGGGCCCTTGAAAAGTTATAAATACTTGCGGTGCACTATTTACGCAAAAAATACCACAAAATTGTATGTAATCCATTTTCAGTATTTAAAATGCAAAAATATTGAAAATATTCAAATTAAAAAAAGTTTAAATTTGCAAATAACCATTTTTATATGTACCTCCATTTTATATCAATATTGATATATTTTTCAATAATAAAAGAGAAAAAAATAATTATTTTCTTTTGTTTTTAATATTGAAAGAAAATATTTTGTGGAATCAATATAAATTTTATTTAGCTGTTTAAATTAATTTAAAAGTATTTTTTTATTAAATATTTAAAGAAACAAATTTCCTTGAATTGGGATTTCATTCAATTATTTCATCTGCTTTCTACTGGTCTAAACTATTTGGTAAAATTTCATCTCCTTCCTTCTTCAAATATCGAACTATAGAAAATATACTTGCTTTTATTTAAACTTTTTCTAGCCTCACTTTTCATACCCAGCACAAACCTTCTGCACTTTTTTTTAAAACTTCAAAATAACTTGCAACAATTGAACATGTTATAGTCTTAGAAGAAGCCATTGTTACGGAATAATGTTATATTTTATATTATGACGTCAATATGTGTTTACATTTTGTTTACAATGTTTTATCCAACGAAAACGCAACTAAAATAGTATTTCTTACTATGACACAGTTTCGCTTGTGCTTTGCACGATGACGAGGCTCTGATGGAGAACGCCTTGCCCATGATACTTTTAAATTACACCTTCACTATTTTTTGAAAGTGATTGTATCACTTACTTTTATGACTTCTTTGACTTGGTATAGTGGTGGGCCTATTTCTTGGGTGGGCCTGGGGCTCCAGCCCCATCAGCCCCCGCCTTAATCCGGCCCTGTGTCTAGGTCTCAAGACATCATTTTTCAAAATTTCGGTCTCGTCTCGGTCTCGAAAGTCTAAAGTCTCGGTTTCAATGTCGTCTCGGCACCTTGAAGTGTCAAAAAATGGGTATGTCTTAGCCGTATTTAAAGATTCGTTTCAAAACTAAATTAAGTAACCCGAATTTCCGACAGTTTTGCTGTACAGTAAAACCCGCATTAATTTTAACTTAATACTGAAAAGAACAGCTTTACATACAATACCATTATGATGAATGCGTGTGTCACGATATATAATTATTTTCACGCATATGTTTTCGTAAATTTTCCACGTTTTAATATAAACTAATTAAATAATCCTTATTAAATAACTCATAGTTTGGTATATGGCAGCGTGTTCGAAAATTTATCGGAATGTCGAAAACTTAGTGTTAAAAAGTTTCGCAACATTTTGTAAACGTTTGGCATACAAGTCTCGTGTCTCGTCGTCAGTCACGGCAAGTTTAAGTCTCGTCTCTTCTCGGCTTTTCTGCTAAAAGTCTCGTCTCGTCTCCCAACGTCAATGTCTCGTCTCGTCTGGTCTCGGTCTTGAAGATTTTGGCTGAGACTCCAGCTCTGTACATCAAGCCATTCATCTAATTCATGTATCAAGAACTAGGGTTGCCTAGTGGTAGGCTGACCATATTCTATTGAGATAAAAATGGTACATTCTATGGCAAAAACGGTGCAATCGCCTTATTTATCTTGCAACTAAGTACTTTTTAAAAAATAAAAACTAGAGAGTTTAATAACGTATTTCTTCAATGTTGATCAAACCATCAATCATATTTCTTGTGCAGCAAATTAGATAAAGAAACCTTGTGCAGTAAATTTCGGTCTTTTGAGACTTCAATATAGAACTTGCCACTCTCCATATCATGATTTTATCTCACAATCAGCATTGCTTTCATCATCTCTACCGGTAGTCTAGATATTTCCTTTGACCACGTAGCCTAAAATTCCTAATAGAAAATATTCTTTTAACAGAAGCTGTACTTTCACGAAAACCAGCAATAAATCTAATATATAAAGCGCAATTCTGTCTGTCTGTGTGTCTGTCTGTTTTATTTCCTCTGAAACTGCTACAGGTACAAGCATCAAACTTCGCACGATTGATCACCACCCCGTGGTAAGTGTCATAAGAATATTCGTCACGTCATAATGACGTCACAATCAAAAATAATTTTTTAGAACTTGCATTACTTGACAAAACAACGCTTTTTGCTCAAGTGAAAACCAATCTCCGACTTACCACACTTCAAAAACTTTCATTTGTTAGGGGTCTAAAATGACGTCACAATCAACAATTCATTGCACAATCTCTTTTTTTGTTTTTTCTCAAAAAGTACTCATCGCAGAAATGCGATTAAACGTTCATTTAGAAGATATTAATAAGGGGCTTCCGATAAAAACAACTTTACAACAATTATTGCTTATTTGACAATGCTACAAGCAACTCTTTATTTAAGCACTTTAGGCCCTTTATGCATTTTTCCCCTTGCACGCTTAAATTGGCTCTATGATGTCATAACATACCTCGTACGATTCACACAAATCTTTGCTACCGCAGATCACAATATGATCTGCCACAGCAGCCAGCTGATTTGATGTTCTTAACCTCGACATTATTAATGGCGGGCCCCCGCTACTCCTATAAGTTAACTGTGAGTGCTTCATTTCCAAATAGTTTGCTCTTTGCATGGCGCGTTTGTGGCAGGGCCATGGAACATGCACGCAGTCAGAGACGTTAGTTCGTATTAATCCTCTACAATAACGAAAAAGTGGTAAGTAGCAATCCAAACAATAATGGCTCAAAATGCATTGAGAGGTCATAACGTTAAATGCCATCGCAATGCTTGCCACTACATAGTGAAAACAGCGGTAAGCAGCAAAATTATTCATATCATTCTGATAGCAAACATAAATGGTAAAGCCCATTACTGATATTTGTAAGTGCAGGGATATCTGTACAAATCACTAATCTTCATTTAGAAGTAGGGAGGTTTAGATTAGGGGCAAAGTAAAATGCAATAAAGTTCCAAATTTAAGAAAAGATCAAAACTGAACAATAATAGCATCAACCTGTAACACTGGATTAAGAGGGAATGATTTTGTTTGAAAAGAGAGTAATAGGCACCTATTGCAATCGATTAAATGACTTAAAGGAAAATCATGGCCCCTTTTCATGCTATAGCCGAATTAAAGCAAATAGCGCTGGCAAAAATCTTAATGTCACAAATATTAATACGAAAAAGAGAATGTAACTAAATCATTTCGTTTTTGCTCTCATAAATGTTTGTACTGTGAAGCTGGCGCAGCTGCATTAACTGATACCTTTTAAATCGACACGGGTGATAATGTGCCCTGCCGGGGTAAAATCGCACCATTCTTAGCAGAAAAATGTTTTCCATTTTGCTTGGTAATAGCTTTATAAAACTACGCTTTGCTTAACTCTTAGCTGACTCACAGTTACATTGCATTTGCATTGTCTGTAAACCCAACAAATTTTAATACACAAGACCTTTTTATTACTTCCACGAAAGTAGTTGAAGGTACACAGTTCAGTCTTCATGTCACTTCATGCTCCTTTTGGACAAAAAAAAGCCTATCTCAAATATTTTTGAGCGTTTTGTTTGAAAATAACTCTGCCCGATGTGCGCCTACTAAAATATGGTGAATAATTTTGGGGAAGCCATAGCCGCTTTTGTCGCTGTGACGGAAACAAGACAAATAGCGCAGCCAAAACAACTTAACATCACAAATATATATGGCCGGCCAATATTCGTAGGAAATGGGCAGCACCATATCGCAAAATAGACTTATCACTAAATAGTTATTCGTGTAATTGTAAAAGCAACCACCATTTCGCAGGTACCATCAGTTTTGATTGTTTTTCAATCCTTTCTCCCTTAAGCATTAACCATAATTTGTGGCAAGATTCTTTATGAGCATTGCCAGTCATGACTAAGAGAATATGATGATCACAATTTCGTGCACAAGAATTTTGAAAGTGCATAAAAATCATTTCACTAAATTATTTCACTTTTTGCTACTGCTCACACAAAAGCCCCATTCGTCAAGCCGGCGCAGCCGGTTAAACCGAAATGCTCAAACCCGTCATTGCTGATGCAGGGTCTCTATCGGGCGATGCCGGTAGAGCGGGTGGAGCCGGCTAGTAATTAAATAAACAGTGGACCAGGGTATCTAGGTTTCAAAACTGATACGTCAAAGTATTTTGATTGATCTGATTCAGGAGCATATATTCAAGTTCTTTTAAGGTTAATGTTAATGTTATACTTGTAGAGATCATCTGATAAAACTCCATTTACCCTTTCTTTCGTTTGGTTGCGATTCATCTGTTTCTGCAGATTGTTTCATAAACATTGATCCATTTTTTGTATGACTTTGTTCAAATGGATTATTGCATTCTTCTTTTACATACATCAGTAATTTGGCTCGCAGCGAGGTCAAATCTTCTGTTACAAAAGCGTTCGGAAATTTCACGCTATCCTTAAGTTTCTTTTTTGAGGAAATAAATTGATTTCGTTTTTTATAAGAAACTAGCCGGCGTCGCCAGCAGGGATCCCATCAGTAACGCCTGGGTTCAAAAAAATTGTTTCAGCCGGCTGCGCTAGCTTCATCCATTGTGTACTTGTGTAAACAGAAACGATAAAATTGTGTTTTTTTGCACGTTTTCTACACGTAATGGCGACCATCGCAATCTCTTTATCAAGACTGGTAATGCTCCCAAACAAAAAATGCTGCCACAAACTACCATTAATACTTTTAAAAAGTTTGAGAGGGAAGGAATTAAAGCACAGTCAAAAATGATGGCGGCCAAATGGTGGTTGCTTTCACGATTACAGAAATAAACTATTTAGTGGTAAGTCTGTTTTGCAATTTGGTGCGGCCTCTTTCCCATTTATATTTGTGGCATTAGTTCTTTGGTTGCGCTAATTGCCTTGTTTCCGGCATTGCGACAAAAACGGCTATGGCTTCCCCAAATTCATTCACCATATTCTAGTAAGAGCCCATTAGCCCAAGTTATTTTTAAACAAAATGTTACCTCTAATATCAGTTTTACAAATTATTAGGTTTATGGCTTTATTCCGACTTTTTTCAAAATTTGGAATATTATTTTATTGCTTTTAAGTATAATTATAATTTTAGATAACTTAACAGACAGCATATAAGAAACAGAAAAAATCCTTTCTTTGTGGTATAGGTCGGCGTCACCCTCAAGCAACAATGAGTAAGGTTGGGATTGAGAATGTCAGTTCAGCCCACCAAGCCTGCTTCACCCATTGAGCACTTGAGTGAACAGTAACGAAAAGATAAAATTTTTTCTGGACATAACATTTTCACGACTTGGTACGTTCTTTTTGCTAATACAATTTTTAATTTTTAGGTCCTGGCTATGCCTTAGGTCTATTTGCTCAGTTCATGGCTGATGTGAACCCAAAAAGGTCTTGCATTTCGCTTAGTTTGGAACTTGGGAACACATTTCTGATATAAAACTATTCTGAAGCAAAATAGCAATAATGTCTTTCATGTGGTGCAATTTCACACTGGAATGTTTTCTTTGGATTCTCCCTTGAATTTTTTCAAATCCTTGCTGGCTACGCATTAGGTTGCATGTTCTTTTCTCTCTGCTTGAAAGCAGCAACAAAGAAAATATAGGCCGAAGTTTCTGTACACGTAATGGTGATCATCTTGATCTATTAATCAAGAGTGGTAGTAGGCCTACTCAAAATGAAAGAATGATGTCACTAACTATCATTCGTACTTTTTTAAAGCTGTAGGGGAGAAGGGAGTAAAACATAGTCAAAAATTGATGGCAGTACCCAAATGGTAGTCGTTTTGACAAGTAAAGATATAAGGAATTTAGTGGTAGGCCAATTTGACGATTTGATGGGTCCCTTTCGTACCTATATTGCTGATATTAACTTTTTTGGTCGCACTAATTGCTTCAATTCGGTCATAGTATGAAAAGGGGTCATGCCTTCCCCAAAGTCAGGTAACCTATACCAATAGGCGCCTGTTAAGCTCTTTTCAACCAAAAACGTTTCTTCTAATTTCAATTTTTCAAATTGATGCTATTATTGTTTGATTTTGATCTTTTCTTAAACTGGGGATTTTATTACATTTAACTTTGCCCTAATTCAGACCTCACTACTTATAAATGAAGATCAGTGTTTCGTACCGATACAAAGAGCCTATCAATTACAAATATCAGTAGTGGGCTTTGATGTTTATGCTTTCTATCAAAATGATAGTGGATGATTATGCCGCCTACTGCTGTTCTCGATATATAGCGGCAAGCATTGTGAGGTCACTTAGCTTTTGACGGAACACTGCTTCGTAATAAGATTTAAGACAGAAGTCAGCAAGCTTAAAAAGCGCTTAAATCAATAATCGCTTGTTGCATCTTGATACAGCGTAAGATGCTATAGAATTACTTTTAGCAAAAATTAACGTTTCTTTAAACACAATCGATTAAAAAACAGTATGGGCGGGTGTACATAGCCACTACATGTCTCCCAAATTTATCGCGTGCTGGCAACGTCTTATTTGCCCTGTTTCCATCATAAGCGTTCTTAAACTAAACAGACTTTTATCCATTAAACTCAGCAAGTGCATAAAAGCAAATCAAAGTTGTCGGAGACGTCAAGGTGATTGATATCTATTTCCAGGATTAACCCATTATATATTAAGACCTCTACTTACGACTTTTTCGTTGCTGCAGGCGAATTGGTATGAGCTAACGCCTCTGACTGCGCGCATGTTGCTTGGTACTGGCATAAACACAGTCATGCAAAGAGCAAACTAACCCCAAATGAGGTACTCATAGTTAAGTTAGTGCAATAGCAGGAGCACCATTAATGATGTCGAGGTTAAGAATATCAAAACAGCTGGCTGCACCAGTCTCAGCCGATCTCAAAGAAAATGGCTTCAACATTTAAAATATGTAGCTGGACACTTACATTTTGTGTAAAAAGATTAAACAGGACAGTATTTATTCCTCCTCCTATTTTTCTTGGGGGATCACCAAGTGTTTTGATTGGAGGCAGGCTACTTTTTAAAATGTTTAGAGACTTCATTTCTAAATGAATTTTGTTAAATATTTTGATGGATAATGCCAAAGATCCATGCTATTGAGAAAGTACAGATAAAATGTACCAAAATACTTAGTTTTTCCAGAAATTTCTATTTTATCAAGTGCAGGCACCAAAACTTTTAGTGTTTTAAACCGGTAGACTACATTTCATAAATGTTAAGACTTTAATTTTTTGATGAATGTTTATGAAAACCAAGACAGATAATGTCAAACAACCATGCTGGTAAGGAAAAGTAGTCAAAATGTACTCAAGAACAAACTTTGTCTAACAATTGCAAGTTTTTTAGGTCAAGTAGGATAATTGTACAAATAAAAATAGCGCATGATATATGGTAACCAATTTTTAAGCAGCCGTTACAAACTAATTCTTAGCCCTAACTAATTAAGTGACATATTGCTGGAAAGAAAATTGGCTAAACTTTCAAAAGATAGTAATTGTTGGTATCTTATTACAATCTTTATGTGTTAATGTTAATGTTACATGTTTTTACTCAGCTTGCCACTTTTGGAGAGGGGCACAAGTTACACAACCGGTGTAAAGTTCAGTTTTTTTAGCATAAACATAAGCTAAATACTAAAGATACATATTATATACTATCAAAATTGCCTTAAAATAGTCTTTAATTTGGTTAAAAAAATTTTGAAAATCGGTAGAGAAATGAGGTTACCAATTTTTAGTAAACTGATTTTATAAAAATGTTGCAATTTTTGAAATAACTATTGTATTGTGAACTCTGTTAGCAAAAGACTGTCTTAATTGTGCCAAAGGGCATTATGATATCATAGAACGAGTTGTAAGTGCACGGAAGAAAAAGAAGAAGCATGCTTAGAAGGCTTAAAATGATTAAACAGAGAATAGGAAGGTTGCATATGACGTCACACATTTCGCGCCAAAAAACGTAGCTGACCAAAAGCTGTAATTTATGCTGGAAAGGTGTAGGGCGAACACCAACTTTTGGGGTTGTTTTGAAAACTAATGAGAAATTAATTAAAATTTGGAATGAATTATTGCTAGTTGCAGAGGCGTAGCAGCCGCCCCCCAAACCCCCCAATAGGGGGAGGTTCAGGCCAACTTTGGGGGCCCAAGTTAGTCTGAAATTGCTTTTTGGCTACGTGACTATTTTCAGTTCAGCAGACTTGTTTACAACTAGGGTTGTAATCCCGGGAAATCCCGATCCCGAATTCCCGGGATTTGGGGTATTTTTTCCAATCCCAATCCCGGGATTATATATCTAGAAATCCCGGGACTTATTAAATTTACTATACCCCTGATTGACCGTTTTATGTCAGCCTACGGAAGTGAGCATCATGTAATGTTACAATTCTAAAGTACAGAATTAAGTTTTACGTACCCTAGCTCAGCGTTTCTCAAATGGTGCACCGCAAGGGTTAGCTAGGTGCGCCAAACTTGTATTTCGTAAATTTACGACCTGTTATTTGCACTATTCTTTATTTTCGGAATTTATACAATTGGATACGATGACCATCTTGAAGTTGTAAGATATCCGACATTGCAATTATTACAGTCATATTCTTGGCGCAAAACCCTTTTCCTGGCATGCTGCTCTACATAAGTGGAGTCAGAGAGAGACTAAATGAAGTTACTGTTTTCTACACTCGATAAAGTTGCTGATGGAAACAGTATGATGTGCTCTAATGCCTCTAATACTTATAGCAGCTAACTGATAGCTCAGCTTCTGCCCAGAGAATGAGTGCAAGACACGAGCGCACACAGTGTAAAGAAGTCTGTATTCTGTACTGTGTAGTTAACTAGCAGTATAAATTGTGATGTCATACAGCATTGTTTGTGGCCCACATTTTTAATGAAATTGGAACAATTGTGTTCCCTTGCGCAATGCTTTGCGGAATTGAGCATAGGAAAGCATAGACACTTACTTACAGTTACAGTAGTTTAGTTGGTCACTGGCAAATTAAGAGTTATGTGCTTTCAGGTATATAAATGAAGTAACAAAACGCAAAGAAAAAACAAGCAATAGTAGCATATTTGTTAAGAAAGCACATCTAAAGTTTCATTTAAGCAAATGGGTAGAAAGTGTTGTGTAACGTATTGGGATGGAAACTATGATAGGAAACCTAAGGAAAAAGCGTACTGCAATGTATTCAATTCATTGCCTTTTTCATTCAGCGACCAGTAGATTGATAATAGTATATTACAACTGTTCCTAAGTTTTCCCTAGCTTTCAAGTTAACCTAAAATCGTGACTTCCTTTTTTTATTTATTTTTTTATTTAGTTCAGTTTGTATAATAACTTTACAGACTTTATTTACTACGCTTCAGTGCCACGAATCATTACTTATCTTGTCGCAATTTTTACAATTTTACAATCCCAATGTCGAACTTTGAAGAAGTCGGTGCTAAAAGAAAGTCAGAGGTGTGGCAGCATTTTTTGTTTTGCAAAAGCACAGAAAAAGCAAAGTGTAAATTGTGTCAAACAATTTTAAAAGCTTCTGGGTCCAGCACAAAGGGACTTATAATTCACTTGAAGTCAAAGCATAAGATTGAGGTGAAGTCTTGCCTGGACATTGAGGATCGGCCAAAACCCAAAATCAGGAAAATTGATTCATTCTTGAAGTCAAAAAAACCCAGCCTGGAAGAAATACTGAGCCAGCTAACTGCCGTGGATGGACTCACATTCAATCAAATTGCCAGAAGTGAAAGACTGCATCAAGCATTTAAGGCTGATGGTTATGTCCTGCCCAAAACACACCAACATGTTCGTAATCTGGTGATCAAAAACTTTGAAAATGTCAAGAAGTTGGTCAAGGAAGAGCTTGATGAAATCAAATTGAACAATGGTCGTTTTTCTATCACGTTTGACGAGTCGACATCAGCAAGGAGTCGACGTTATATGAACATAAACTGCCATTTTCAAGGAGGGTTTCATTCACTAGGATTGGTCCGCATTCATGGCAGCATGGACACAAAAAAAGCAATCAGGTTGGTTGAGGATCGACTAAATTGCTTTGGCCTTGACCTGAATACTGATATTGTTGCTATGATCACTGATGGTGCTAGTTTGATGGTGAAGTTTGGAAAAGAAACAAGTCCACTCCATGTGATATGCTATGCTCATGCGATCCATTTGGCCATTTGTGATGTCTTGTACAAAAGACAACCAAGTGCAGCATTCAGTGATGACCTTGACTCTGACAGTGCCAGTGCTGAGGAGGAAGGAACAGATGATGAAAAACAGGCTGAAATAGTTGACAAAGCTCCGACTTTGTCTCCGGACATTCAGTTCATAGTCAAGAAAGTTCGAAAAATTGTAAAAATATTCCGAAGATCTCCTGTGAAAAATGATGATGCTCTTCAGCCATTTATTCTGGAGACATTAGGCAAAGAAAAGAAGCTACAGCTGGATTGCAAGACAAGGTGGAACAGTTTGCTATCAATGCTAGAGAGGTTTTATGAACTTAGAAAAGAGATAAAAATGGCTTTAGTTCAGCTGGACATTTAGTTTGAATTGACTGAGGAGGACATGATGATTATTAAAGAGCTGTGTGATGCTTTGGCTCCTATCAAGGTTGCTGTAGAAGCACTCTCCAGTGAGGATGCAGACATTCTTTTGGCAGAAAAAGTAATTGCATTTACGTTGAAAAAGCTTTGTGAGCAAGGAACTAAAGTTGGCCAGGAATTGAAGAGCAGATTTGAAGCTCGAATTAAGGAACGCCGCAATGCTGAACTTGTCCATCTTTTGAAATATTTGAAGAATGCTTCTTATCTTGATCAACCTCAAGATCGATTTGGACACAAAGTTAAACGTCCTAAAATTGCTGCTCTAGCCACCAATATCTTGCAAAGACTATTTCTTCATTATGATGGCAATGAAGACAACCCTGAAAACCTTAATGTTGATGGTGCCATGGTAGTACTTGACCAAGAAAAGCCAATGACTTTAGCTCAGGAGCTTCATGCTTTTGTAGAAGATGACGAAACAGAAGATACCAAAAACACTGACCTGAGCGCTCATGTGGTCCAAAAAGAGATGTTGTTGTACGAGACAAGCAAAAGAAGGCCTGAAAATCTTGAAAGGTTGTTTACTGCTCTTAAAACTATTAAGCCCACATCAGTTGAGGCCGAAAGGGCCTTTTCTGCCCTTGGCTATTTTGCTAACAAAATCAGGAGCCAAATGAATGATGCCACTCTAGATGCTCTTATATTTCAGCGTCAATATTACAAGAAATAAAGAGGTTTTTGTTCTTTCCATACTACTTTTTTTAATTATTTGCTCAATCCCGAATAATCCCGGGATTATAAGTCTAAAATACCGCGAAATCCCGATCCCGGGATTGTATAAACTGGTCCCAAATTTACAACCCTATTTACAACCGATTTAAACTGTAGAAAGAAATTGGCTTGTGACATCATAAGTGAATGCAAAATTTTATCTCGCAGAATCTAGAATATTTCGATTGATTTTCTGGTAGAATCTTGAATATTCGATTGACGTAACAATGCCGTTGTTACGCAACAATCATAGAATGGTCTGGAATTCTGTTTGGCTATAAATACCGGGACAATATATATACACTGCAGAGTGCAGATAAAGTATTTTATTGACATTGTATAGAATGAAACGTTCAAAAAGTGGTGCTCAAAAGAGAAAAAAAGCAGCCACTGCTCGAGATGCTGTAGCGAAATTGCCCAAGATGACAGATTTTTTCAAGATTACTGAGCAGAGTAGACCTGGCACTAGTACCGAGAGTACTGAAATAGCACAGGAATTGGATATTGATCCTTCTTTTCCTCCGTCAAGAAGTGGAAAGAAAAGAAGATTGTTTGATTACCAAGGTGAAGAGGAACAACGAGCTACTCCTGAACTGAAATTTAAAAGCAACTTTTTCTATCCATTAGTAGACCAGGCTATTATGTCAATAAAGGAGCGCTTTAATTTGTTACGTGAGGTTTCTTCCGCCTTTTCGTTTTTGTACACACGAGACAAACTTTTGCTTGTGCAACAAGAAAATGCTCTTCTTACTTGCTGTAAAGAGTTCCAAAAAAAGTTCGGTGACATTGATTCTGATGAAATGAGCGCTGATCTACAGTGGTTTGTTTTAATTTTACAAAAAAAAACGCAATCTCAATACGGCTCAAGACTTTGTGAACTATCTTCTAAAGACTCATTTATTTGAATTGTATCCGAATGTGTACATCGCACTTCGAATCTTACTAACTTGCCCCGTGACTGTTGCCAGCGCTGAAAGAAGCTTCAGCAAATTGAAACTGATCAAAACTTTTAATAGAACGTCTATGACAGACAGTAGACTATCTTCATTAGCCATGTTGTCAATCGAAAATGACTGCGCCCGATCTCTTGATTATGACAATGTCATAACAGCATTTGCGAACAAAAAGGTTCGCTCCAGACTATTTAAATGATACTGTGTTTTTATAACTTTTTCATGTTTTTCAGTGTCATTGCTTTCGTTTCGCAGTGTCTGCATAAATGTCCTACTGAACTCTGGCATCGGTGCCGAATTTTTTATGACTTGCACCTTCGGTATCGGCATGCTTTATTCTGACATTAGCCTGTTTACTTATGTACAAATTGTGGTGTATTTTCTTAATGCAGCTTTTCAATTTTACACCTCGAGATATGACCTGTGCACAGGGGCTCTTGCGCTTACTTTGGGGGGGGCCCGAAGTTGGAGTGCTACGGGACTGGCTAGTTGGATCCTCGGAAACAAATAAATTTGATCGAAAGCATTTTGGTTGAAATTTGCGCACGTACGTACACACTTACAGGCAGAATCGCGCTTGATGCACAAGATAAATCTGACTATGGATGGGTCTTGTTTTTTCATTCCCTTTCGACCTAATCTGTGCGAATGCTTTTTTTACGTTTTCTTTCATTGTCTTGCAATATTTAATGTGATTTCCTCTCCATCGTCAGTTTTACTCTTCTATTTCGGCACATTGGGAATTTTCAGATTTTCTCGCCTCTATATTGCCCTAGTGCATTGGTTTTATAAAGGCTTAAATTGAATTCCTGTTTTGATCTTTCATTTACTTCTTTGGCTTCAGTTAACTTTTGTTTATTGATAGCTAATTCATTTTTTAAATCAGCCACTTCTTTCAGCAACTATTTAAAAGAAGAAATAATTTCTTGAAGTTGCTGACGATCTTCGTTTGTAAACTGCTTGCCTTGCAGTTGAAATTGTCAGACTTTTGTTTGCCTTTAGTCAATGTCCTTTTTCTCATTCAAAAAAAAAGACAAGTCTGTCACTCACAGCTGTCAGAAAGCAAGTGATGAATACAGCAGGCATTGTATATCTGACGAATAAATTTAAGAAATTCACGTTTCACGGACCTTTGCATCTAGTAAGCATCATCAAAATACGGTAAAAAGTTGTACTGAATTGGGCAGAATGAAATTCAGCCGTATTCAGATGACGCTTCCGAAAATTAAGGAAAGCAAAACGACGCTCTACATCCCAACGCCTAACCGATGTTGTTTACTTCAACAATACTGAAGACGACAGTGCGGATGATGTCCGCAGAACCGGCTTGTGGATTGTATATTAACAACTGAATTCGCTAATGCTTTTAAATATTTAAGTTAGTGAATACATTTTGAAACACGGCAATTACAAAACATTCGCTTGCTGAAGAGCTTTCCTAATTCTTTCAGCAGGTGTTCCTTTGTTTTTATCCCATATTGATCCTATGAAGTTGGAACAAGTTGTTGATCCAAACGGACAAGAAAACGTCTTCAACATATTTTCATATTGAACCCGAGTGCCAGGTCTTAAATTGTTCTGTGGCGTCACGGCAGCGCTGATTGTGACGATTCCAGCGTCTCGCAATCGTCTAGATATTGCCGACAAAAGAGCGGCTAAACAGCAAAACAATTTTTATGAACCGTTCCTCTTAAATTGGTGAATAAATAGGCTAACTCACTATTGTTTAGTGGTGAAACACCAATTCTGTTTTTTTTGAATCAACGATCAAAATCACCGTGCCGCTCTACATTCAATATTAGAAAGTCGTATACCTCAAGATTGTTTCAAGAGAATTACTCTACTACTTCCAATAACTAGACTACAATACTAGTAGTGGGACTCGAACTTACATCCACACCAACCAGTGGACTAATGGCTATTGGTTTATAGAACGGCAGATAAATCAACACTTCGTCAAAGTCACCGCTTAATCTTCCTTAAATACATCACAGCTTTATTTCAGCTCCTATCTTTGATTTGGCGGGGTACTTAAATTGACCAGACTGCACGTGGCCAGCGATATAACCTTGATTAGTATAGCACCGTTTCGGCACATTGCAATTATGACGCGAATCGTATCTCCTACTGATTGCACCATTTCAAACTGTACCGTCAAGGCGTTGATTACTTGATAGTGTCATTTTAATTGTACTTGATTGGGTCATTTTAGACAAGCTATTCTGTACTCTCGGCTCTCATAACTCAACATAGACCTTGACAAAATCTTACCGCTTGGCTGTGCAAATCTTGGCACACTGCTTAATAAAGCTACCATAACATTGGAAGCTTTACTTCTATCTCCTTGTGATGATGTAAACATGTTTCTTTCTGCACAGGTTAAAGCTAGATCGAAGAAAAAGCCTCCACATCGATATTGGAGAGATTGAGTCTGAAATAACATCAATACAATACCATTGACATTTTAAAACCTTTAATTTTGTTACAGGGTACAAACATTCGTTTATGAATGGTCTTGTTGGTGTAACTTATTTCAAACCAGGACGTAGCTAGGACATGAGCTTCCGTCAAACATATTACTGGGGATTCCTTCTTTTACGTTATTTCAGGTTTACATAAATGGCAAGTCAGTCTAACTACAGCGAGATGTTATGATTAGAATTACAGTGCGCTATTACGCATCACGTTAGCAATGCAGCTATACCAAACAAACAGACAAGGATTAAAAACCAAATACACCTATCGTAAATACTAAGCATTAATTACATATACAGTAGTAGACTGTTTGTCGTAACAACCAACCTATTCCACTTTTTTCATTTTATTTAGCTCTTCTGGTAATGTAACGTTTATTTAAGTTGATACAAGTTCTTATCGAGCATGCAAAAAACTTTAATATCCGTCAACGTTTCGAACAGCTATACAGCTGTTCTTCATCAGGACTAATAATAAGCGAAAGCACGAGTGAGGCAATATAAATAGTTTGCTACGCAATCGAAAGAAAAAGGCAAAACAAAAGGTTTGAAGGCGAATAATAAACAACTGTAGATTACGACAAATTATCATAAATTTCATAATCGACAATCATAATCGCAAATTTAGTGATGGAAAATGTAGAGGAAGAAGCAATGTCAACCTTTTTAAACCCACCCAAATTTTGGAGGAGATATGTTGATGACACGTTTGTTATTATTAAAAAAACAGAGGTTGATGAATTTCACAATCATATTAATAACATTGAAGCCAGTATAAAATTTACCACAGAACATGAGACCAACAATTCCATACCTTTTTTGGATGTCTGTGTTACTCGAGAAGCTAGTGGGGGGTTAATGACAAAGATTTATAAAAAGCCAACGCACACTAACAGATATCTAAATTTCAACTCAGCGCATTCTATGAGTCAGAAGCAAGGACTGGTAAAGTGTCTTTTAAAAAGAGCTCAATCACAATTAAATTCCAAGCGGGCAAATAAAACATTAGAAACTTCAAAAATTATGGAAGCTTTGAAAAAGAATGATTATCCCAAATGGTTTCTAAAACGCACAGTTAGAAGTTTGAAAACAAAAACAAATTTATCTTTAGCGGATAAAAAGGAAATTAAAACACGTGTTGTGCTGCCTTATGTTCCTAGATACTTTGAGGCTTTGTCAAAAATTTTAAGAAACGTGGGAATTTTGGTTAGTAGCAAACCGCATTTAACTTTAAAAGACATGTTACCAAAGGCAAAAGACTCGGTTGAAAGGTCGTCTAGACCTGGTGTAGTTTACCAGATTCCTTGTCGAGATTGCACTGGTATCTACATTGGGGAAACTGGACGGGCTTACAAAACAAGATTGGCTGAACATAAAAGGGATTTAAAGCCAGCAAATCTGGCAAAAGTTGATGACAACAATTTTAATAAAAAAACGGCATTGGTCAAGCATGTCATCACCAAAGATCACCGAGTTGACTGGGATCATAGCAAAATTTTAACCTTTGAAACAGATTTTACCAAACGCCGATTTCTTGAATCTTTTTTTATTCATAATTCTGAAAATTCAATCAATGATAAAGAAAATTGTTTTTATTCTGAAATTTATGATAATTTGTCGTAATCTACAGTTGTTTATTATTCGCCTTCAAACCTTTTGTTTTGCCTTTTTCTTTCGATTGCGTAGCAAACTATTTATATTGCCTCACTCGTGCTTTCGCTTATTATTAGTCCTGATGAAGAACAGCTGTATAGCTGTTCGAAACGTTGACGGATATTAAAGTTTTTTGCATGCTCGATAAGAACTTGTATCAACTTAAATAAACGTTACATTACCAGAAGAGCTAAATAAAATGAATTTATCAAAAATACCTGGTAGCCAGAATAACAATATATTCAACCTATTCCACATCTAAATTATTGGAAAACAATTCAATAAATATTTGTAAAAGATTTAATGTTCACTCGAGTCTTCTGGTGGTTCGTTGCCAACTCGAACCAAGAGTGAATTGACAAATAGAGGAGCCAAGCACGTCCTAACTTCGTTTGCAATACCACCAAACTTACGTAATTTGCTGCAAAGTTGGTGTGAGCTTCCGAGAACGATTTGACAATTGAAGAACGGCAAGCACTGTTGCTTATCAATTGAATACCTACACGAGTTGCTGTGTCTCCAACCAAATTCCACCCGTCAATAAATCTATACAAATGTTGGGTCATGAAATATTGCCTACTTTTAGCCAACTAATATAGTCTTAGCCTTGTAGGGAACATTTTAATTACAACTGATGATGCTTTCGGTATAAAGCGAAACGTTTCGAAATAAAATGTTCACTAGTTTACTGGCCATCGTATTTTTGCTCAGAATAGCCTACTTCATTTTAATATTGTTGTTGCGTCGAGTTGTTCTAATCAATCATTTAGTGTTATACGTGGCTTGTTCATGTAGCTAAAAAAACGATGGCTTCTTTAAACAGTACTGTATATAACTGGGTTTCTCCTATTGAAACAAAGAGCTTCGGGGCAATACTTGACAGTAAGCGCAGCCAGTATGTCGAGAAATTTAAACCCCTTGTTTCTGTGAGTATTGTCGGGGAGGAGATCATAACGTTCTATTATTTAATTTTCAACGAAGAAACACGTTCACTTGTAGACGTATAACAGCTATGCTCGAGACAGGTTTGAATACGGAAGCTACTGCTGGTAGAGCACCTTTTACCGAGATTAAGGTAGGCTACCGTTCTTCTGAGAACAACCAATCATTGATTAGAAGAAAGAAAGCAAAGAGTGCACGTTCAGCAGAACCAAGTATTATACCCAATATTTATTAAGGTCATTAGAATTAAGTTGTTAATTAGTTCATGATTCATCTTGACCATTTTAAGACTGCTGGTTATCGTAGCCATCATCATACATAATTTTTAAAAATGTCTACAAAATTATACTCTACTGATATTCCATTACTAAAAATAAACAGAAGTGATTTTACCCTTCACGTTTTGGAGCTTACTTCAATTCGATATGGAATAGCTTTACTTTACTAATTTTCACATTTTTTGCCACTTTATATCTTCCTAAAAACTTTTGCTAAAGTGATACAATTTTATACCAGCAATAAAAAAAATAAGGTAGCGAAACAAGGTGCCCATTCTAGAAGATTTTGGTCCCAAACACAAAAAACAAAATTTTCAAACAAAATTTTTTTCTTGGCTAATCTTGCAGCTACGGACTTTCAATCCTTATTATTAGATTAAAGTTTATTTATTTCATTGATGAATTATCAAGGTTAAAAGATTTAACTAATATTGGCGTTCTGCATCATTAGGTAAGCCAAATGCTCATCTCTATGTGTCAAGTTGCCCAATAGGAAGGTTGCACGCACGTGATCAAACGTCATCAAAATGCGCTTTCGAAAAAACTGGCTGACCATTTTGAGTGATTTTGCATCGAATTGAATACGAGTGATATTGTTTTATGCAAAGCAAATCGATAAACGTGACAGTTATTGAATGAACGTTAAATACATTGTTTTACTGATGTTAAGGAATGAATCTAAGGTCAAAGTAAGATAAGAGGTGCTAAGGTTTGCTTGTTGTTGCTAATACTTGGGCTAATTTTACGGGCTAAACATGCAGGCTTATTTGTAGCCAGCTTCTGTGAGGGTTTCATATTTGATTAATCAGCGTGTATGGGAATGATGAGTTTAAGTTAATTGTAATGTGTAACTTATACAGTATATTTAGTTGCGTAAGCATTCTGAAAAGTTGAAAACCTAAGTTATACTGTAGCCTAAATAACAGGGCAGACTTCTGTACCTTTTGTCATATGCTGGATTAGTTATTGTTGGATAAAATCAGTAAGTTTTTGAAATTTTTTGTCAATAGTGATTGCAGGCCAGTCATATTGATTGTTCAGATGTAATTGTGTGACCTTAACTTCTCCTTAAACAATTGTTTGGGGTATTACCTAGGCTGCTGGACCAAGGGTAATTAAAAAACTTACGGCACCGATTTATTCATTCATGCGTATGAGATCATGCTCTGTTTGCATGTCTTTCGTCACACTGGGTCACCACGACGGGTAAACTGCTTGGCCCCACCACCTGTTTGCCACATAAAGATGGAGGCATACTGTTAAATGCCTTGCTCATGGACACAACAATAAGCTTGCCGGCAAGCTTGCGATACCGGTAGTAATGATCAGATAATGGTTGTTTTTGCTAATGTATCGACTGGTATCTAATTGGTATAGTTTATTTTTAAGTGAGGAGCCAATGGTATTTAGATGGCACTTCTCTTAGGGGCAGCTTCCTATAGGAGGGTTGCATATGACGTCACACATTTCGCGCCAAAAAACGTAGCTGACCAAAAGCTGTAATTTATGCTGGAAAGGTGTAGGGCGAACATCAACTTTTGTGGTTGTTTTGAAAACTAATGAGAAATTAATTAAAATTTGGAATGAATTATTGCTAGTTGGATCCTCGGAAACAAATAAATTTGATCGAAAGCATTTTGGTTGAAATTTGATCTTTCAGCTGGCTAGTCTAAACTTAGTACTGTGTGCCAATTTAAAAATATTGCCACTAAGAAAAGTGCCATCTAAATACCATTGGCTCCTCACTTAAAAATAAACTATACCAATTAGATACCAGTCGATACATTAGCAAAAACAACCATTATCTGATCATTACTACCGGTATCGCAAGCTTGCCGGCAAGCTTATTGTTGTGTCCATGAGCAAGGCATTTAACAGTATGCCTCCATCTTTATGTGGCAAACAGGTGGTGGGGCCAAGCAGTTTACCCGTCGTGGTGACCCAGTGTGACGAAAGACATGCAAACAGAGCATGATCTCATACGCATGAATGAATAAATCGGTGCCGTAAGTTTTTTAATTACCCTTGGTCCAGCAGCCTAGGTAATACCCCAAACAATTGTTTAAGGAGAAGTTAAGGTCACACAATTACATCTGAACAATCAATATGACTGGCCTGCAATCACTATTGACAAAAAATTTCAAAAACTTACTGATTTTATCCAACAATAACTAATCCAGCATATGACAAAAGGTACAGAAGTCTGCCCTGTTATTTAGACTACAGTATAACTTAGGTTTTCAACTTTTCAGAATGCTTACGCAACTAAATATACTGTATAAGTTACACATTACAATTAACTTAAACTCAGCATTCCCATACACGCTGATTAATCAAATATGAAACCCTCACAGAAGCTGGCTACAAATAAGCCTGCATGTTTAGCCCGTAAAATTAGCCCAAGTATTAGCAACAACAAGCAAACCTTAGCACCTCTTATCTTACTTTGACCTTAGATTCATTCCTTAACATCAGTAAAACAATGTATTTAACGTTCATTCAATAACTGTCACGTTTATCGATTTGCTTTGCATAAAACGATATCACTCGTATTCAATTCAATGCAAAATCATTAAAAGTGCTCACCCAGTTTTTACGAAAGCGCATTTTAATGACATTTTTTGGTTCGGATAAGCGATTTTTTAGGATAATCAAACAAATAGGTCCTACAATCTTATAATATAACAGCATATACACATACGGTGATTTGTGGTGCATTATAAGCAGTATAGTAATCACTCATTTTTTTGCTTTAAGTTTTTTACTCTCTTTGTCGCTGTCTTGGTGTCTCATCCTTTTCAGAAGCAAAAGCTGTGTTGAATAACACTCACTCTGTCGTACACACTACGCTATTGCAGTTTCAAATGCATCAACTTTTGTTTAACGTAGTGCTCGGATAATCGACTTTCTACTGCCTGATACTTTGGAGCATAGGCTATATATTTGATGCTTCGTTGCTCATTAACCTTTTACATCATATTGACTTCAAGACCTTTAATTAAGATAATTTGATATATGTTGCGAGATCAACACGTTCCCCACGTATTGGCCCACATATGGCCCAACAGTCAATACAGTAATACAGCTCATATTGCTATACGCGGGAACGTGTTAAACATTTTCTTTATCACCCACAACCACTAAGGCAAAACGCCCAAGCAGAGCGAGGATTTTACCTCGAAAAAATTTCTACACTATTGTGGCAGTCTTTCAAATGCTTCTACTTCGTAGTTCTTGCAACTTCCTTGACCCAGGTTTAAATGTTTGAGAATATTATTAAAATGTACCCCAATTTAAACTTCTTGACATCATACAGTATCTTGATTGCTTAGCCTGTAACCACAAACTTTCTTTCAACTGCTCTGCAAAATGTCGATTTTTAGTCATGTTAATTATGGATTATGACGTTATGGCTTCGAAATGGCTTGAGTGTTCTTTTTACTTTATGTTGGTGTCAGGGATGTGGAAGCGGTTATTTTTCAACCGCTTCCGCTTCCACTAACAAAAAACGACCGTTGACAATTTTTTGAACTTTTGTGGGTCTGTAGCCTGCCTTCTCCTACACTTCATCATTTTGAGAAGACAAAAACCTTCATTTATTGCTATTACTTTATCTACTTCGCTTGAGCTTATTGTTCCGAACTACTCTGTGTTTCTTTTTCTTAGATATTAGAACTTGTGTTGAATGTAGAACAGTGCTTTTCAATCTTTTTGTCATCGCGGAACCCCTAATGTACTTTCGTGTTTGTCACGGAACCCCCCCCCCCTGACAAAAATTTAGAAATCACAAATTGGTTGCAAGAAAATCAAATATTTCGTTACCACAATTCAAAAAATAATTTAACACTTCAACAAATAGACAGTTATTACAAGTTTCTTCACCAATTACAACTACTTTTACAACAGTTAACTTCATGCTTCCCAGATCTAAACCGTATGACCACATATTACATGTAATTACAGCTCTCGACAATAACCTGTCGTCAGACTCGTCACAACAACAAATTACACCGTATAGCGCTGATTTTCCCTCTCTATCCTCAACTAACTCAGACTTTGAGTTTACTTTAACTCTAATCATCATTACGGATCTTCTGTCCGTCCCCAAAACACGTATTGACTCCGATCTTTTTGGATAGTGAAGTGCGAAATTTCTATCGTATATATAGTATATACATGTAAAGCGAGCAAAATTGAACTGCACCAATCAACAGCCGCCTCATCGTGGTGGTACGGTTCCCAACCCCGTTTGGGTTGGGTTAAAATGGCTGTTGGTCTTCCCGAGGGTCCCAGTTACCCCGGGCACTCCCCTCACACAAACCATTTTTTCGCCGTGCAGCCCCTGAACGACCACAGAAGGGTAGCACGCAGCCTCTTTAAAATCAGCCTGTCTTCTCTCTTCTCCTACCATTCTCTTGCCCGTCTTCTCATTCTTCCCCTTCTCCTGATAAGTGGCAACGTTCATCCTAACCCTTGTCCCGTCTTTCCCTATTTAGTATGCGCTGGAAATGTGACCTGGCGGGTAGAAATAGACCGGGGCCCCGGCCCCGGCCGGGGATGCCAATTTTTCCCCGGACCGGCCCCGGCCTGGGTGACTATCAAAAGTGGCCGGGGCCGGGGATAATTAAACAAACAATAAATTTTAACAATTCATGACTTTTGACTGGAAATTTAATATGCTTTTGACTGAAGATAAAAGGCAGTTTACCCCATATGCTGATCAAAAGCAAACAAATATTGCCTTTTATCAGTTTCAAGTTATTGTGTTTGGGATTGAGAGTATGGTAATTATGCAGCTTATGAATGACCACAGCATGATTTGCTGACTAAATGTATTTCTCAGCTATCTTTCGCTGTAAACTCCTTATTTTTCTTTTATCTTTTAGTTCATTTAACTTTTCTTATCTATGTTATAATGTCTTTCATCACAAATAGCTTTTTTTGTTTTACGAGTATTTCTTGGAGCAGTAGGCAATGAAGTTTAAACATTAAATAGCAGATCTAGCTGCCCAAAGTTAGTGGTTTTAGTTGTTTTTTTACAGCTAACTATTGTCTCACAAGAACAGTTAGCCTGAATATCTAAGTGGCAGCTGGGTTTGATTTTAAGTGAACTGGGCAGCTGGGTTTGATTTTAAATAGGCTTATATTCAGGTTCAAGCTTACCGTATTTTATTTAATTGTGCTATAAACTTGGAATCTAAGAAGCATTACTGGTAGTTGTACTAATTTATCATAATATTTCAGGTTTACTGCATATTAATTAGGCTATGTCTGCTAAAAAGTATACTAGTTCAAGTTTAGTGTGGGAGTTTTTTGTTGTGGGTGATAACCCTACAAAAGCTAGATGTAAGTGTAATGCTGTTTACACAAGAGGAAAAACGCCAAAGACATATTCCACGAAAAGTTTATTGAAACACATAAAAAAGAAGCATCTGCATGAATATGAAGAACTGAAACGCAAAAAAGAAACAAGCATGGTTGGACCTTCATCAAGTAATGCTAACGACAATGCAAAGGATGTCATGGATATAACAACAGCAAAGTCTTCCCAGCGGCCCTTGAAACAGACTACTATTGCAGAAACTTTTCAAAAGTTAAAACAATTCGGAGCAAATGATCCAACTCAAATAAAGTTAAATCATAAATTGGTTTCATTTTCCCCATAATGGAATGGTTAGTTGATGCAATGCTTCCATACGGTACTGTTGAAAACGATTGTTTTAAAAAGTTTGTTAAAACATTGTGCCCTAGATACAAAATCCCTTCTGAAAAGTATCTTCGCACTTGTTTGATGCCAAATATGTATTCCAAAGTGAATAAATAAGTAATTAGAATCATACATGAACATTTACTTTACTGTTCTGAAACTCAGATATGTGGAGTTCAGGAACAATGGATGCTTATATGTCTGTTACCATTCACTTCATCATGCAAAGAAGTTGGGAAAAGAAATCTATGGTTCTTGAATGCCTACCATTTAATGAAAGCCATTCTTCTGAAAATCTTATCAAGGCTTTACAGTCTGTATTCCTGGAATTTGGCATCGAAAACTGTATTCATGCTATTGTCGGGGACAATGCTGCCAACATTGTGAAAGCAACAAATAAAGGTGGATGGAAAAACTTGGGATGCTTTTTACATGACATCTGGTTATAACTAACAGTTTAAAATGTCAATGTGCTGTAATTGACTTGTTAGCTAAAGTTCGAATGATTGTGCGTGCTTTCCGTCACAGTACAAAGGCTAAGACACTACTCCGAGGTGCACAAGAAAAGGAACATCTTCCAGAGCATACACTGATCTTGGACCAAGAAACTCGTTGGAGCAGCACATATCAGATGTTGGAAAGGTTTCTGTTCCAAAAAAAGGCTATTGTCTTGGCATCTCTCGATATGGAAAAGTTGCCAACTCGACTCTTAGAAAATCATGAATGGAAAACGCTGCAAAGCTTGGTGAATCTTCTGAAAGGGTTTGCAGATGTTGTGACGTCTTGTGAGAAAGAAAGTGCATGCATTTCTAAAGCAATACCTGGGGTAAAATCTCTAACAAAAATGCTACGCAGCCATGAGTACTATGGGGTTAACACACTGAAAGAAGAATTGCTACAAAACCTGAAAAAACATTTTCATGGTGAGGATGAACGTGACTATTTTACATCAATTGAAGAAAATGAGTGGTACACTATTGCAACCCTGCTTAACCCTCGCTTCTAGAAATGAGGATTTTTGCATGAAGAAACGGCTGATCAAGCAGAATTCCTGCTTGTGCAACTGGTAAGCAGGCAGTTGCAAAAAAACAGCACATCTAGAGGCATGTCAAATGATGATCACGAAGCATCAACTAGTGCTACAGGCCCTAAGCGACGCAAGACCAGTGCTGCATCCCAGAGCTCATCTGGTGTTTGTGCATTTGCGTACTTTGATGATTCAAGTTCGTCTGAAGATGAAACTGCAGCTGCAAAAGATCCTGACGAATATGCAAATGCCAAAAGATTGTTTCCGAATATTTGAATAAGCCAAGATCTGGTTTTGATGATGTACCACTGTTGTTTTGGCAAGCAAGCTATGCTAGATATCCAGAGCTGGCAAATCGTGCCATCAGATGCCTGTCGCCTCCAGTCAGCTCTGTTTCTAGTGAGCGTGAATTTAAAGTCGCAAGAGATATTGCTAATGGAAACAGAGTTTGACTGAGGCCACAAAATGTCCAAAAACTCTTGCTTTTAAAATACAACTTAAAAACAATATCGTACACTCTGTCACTCTCCCAGAGGGTGAAATGCTTGACTGTAATCGAGATTGTCAGCAGTTACAGACTGAAGTTGAGGAATGGTTTATTGATGAAGACTTATAAACAGTGAAACGTTTCTAAACTTGCTTTCTTTGCCATAGAGTGTAGACTATTAAACAATGCAGATTTGTGAGGCATTTTGTTTTCCTTATTTTTTCTATTTTGGAGTAGTTTAAAATGTTTTTATTAGCAATTGCAAAATTTTGTAATAGTGCTCAAATATTTTTGTAAGCACTTTGCATTGCATAGTAGGCTCGTTATTAATGTTTGCATGATTTTTGAGAATTGTCTCACAATTTAAAATCAAAAATAGAATAAAAAATTCTACTTCTTACAAAATATAGGTAATTCTTTATTTCAAGTTATGGTAGAAAATAATCCATTACAGCACTTCCGTAGATATGGCAAACTTAAAAGTATGATAAACGGGTAATAAATATTACATCCAAAGGATAACACTGAAGTATTGTGTTTTTAAATAACTTTTAATGGGAATATATTGTGCATCAAGTCTTTTTAAATGTACATATAGTACTGTAATACCTTTATAAACCCCGGCCCTGGCCAAAATTGTTGCCCCGGTCGTTCCCTGCTGGCGGGGTAAGTCAGTGCAATGCTGCACATGCTCTAATTGGGTTCATTTAAAGTGCTCACTACTCTCCTTTTCTAGATTCAGAACTCTTGGCAGCTTTCAATCCTGGAGCTGCCCTCACTGCTTTTTTAGGAGATTCCACACCCACCAGCACTGTAATTTCCTCCTCGGACTCCTCCAGCTGGTATGTTTCCACTGCTCAATCTGGCCCCCTTCTGCTAATGCAGCACTTGCACCCCCCCCTCGCTTTTAAAACTCTTATCCTTTTTCCGCCCACTTTGTATCTTCTCCCTCTGCACCCTCACCACCGTCTCATGCCCCTGGCTGTATCTCTTTTCCTCTCAAACTCCCTCAGGGTTCTTCAATGGAATGCTGGGGGTCTCCAAGCCAGGAGCACTGAACTTCTACACTTTATTTCGTCTCATCCCGTTGACCTCATTTGTATCCAGGAATCTAACTTAATTTATCTTCCTCTTTCCGGATTTCTGGATTCTCTGCTTTGCGATCCGATGGCACTCACTCCCGATCTGGCATTTTTTCTATTGATGTCGTAGACGCTAGTGGCTGCGTCATCATTATCGTCAGGCATCATCATTTTCATCTTTCTATGAGCTTTCTACCTCCTCTCTTTCTTCACTTGACCCCTACTCTAATTATGTAGAAGTCAAAATCTCTCTAAACGACTCTTCCTCGCTTTTATTTTTTAATGTTTATGCTCTCCCTACTCGCTCTTTTCCGAAGGATAGCAGAACCAATTTCTTTTCTCCCTCCATTCTTCCCTCCTATGTGGAAGTGAAAGCGGTGGAATTTTCGTGCTTTTGCTTCCACACCCCCGGTTGGTGTAGTATCCTACCCTATCTTATTCAAAATTTTTTGTACTGGCACTGGAAAATAATGTATTGCAATTACCATTTTGATCAATCAGTGTGAAATAAAGATTAAATAAAATATTTAGAGTTGCGTATAGTTAGAAAAAATAGGCTATTTACTGAGATTAAAAATGATATCAGTATTAAGAAGCTTATAATGTGTTATCAAATGTAAAAACTGCAATTCTATCCGTGTATTTGTGTGTTTGTGTCGGTTCATCACCTTCTAAAAATCTTCACCTCTTCAAGGGGGTAATCTAATGTCATAATTAACGACTGTTTGCAAAAGTTGTTTTATTTATAGTAATGCAAGAGGCTAGCGATGCACATAGCAAAACTGCAGACAGTGACACTGTTTCGACCTATCAGGTCTCTTCAGTGCAGTTGGTGACCGACAAGAAGCTAGAGGCTTTTAATAAAGCATAGCTTAGACCGCCACACTTGCGGAATCTATACTAGATCCACTTGGTGGATGGTCTGTCAGTACTCTGCGAAGCCGTATCACTCGTGAATGAGTGGCGGTTGTCGCAGGTGCACTAAGTCTAGCAACTGCTAGAACAATAGTGCTGTCACAGCCTAGTAGTCACAAGGTCTTACATGTATAGTAATGCAAGAGGCTAGCGATGCACATAGCAAAACTGCAGACAGTGATACTGTTTTATTTATTTTCTCAAAAAGTGCTCCGCGTAGAAAAGCAGTTGAAGGCTTTTACGAAGTCGTCTTCCATTAAAAACTACTTTAATTTGCTTTATCATAAGCACCACATTAAATTGCTGTTTTTTAATCTAGCCCAGAAAGCAACCTAAAATTCGTGAAGAATTACACCAGTTACATACTGGCCTTTAAATAGCGGGCCAACACTTTAACTTAGGCGTTAAGCTCTGTTGCGAAAATGGGCAAAACCACTTAATAATTGATCACATGAGCTTTCCATCTTGATCAATGCTCATGAAACTTATACTCTACTCACTCTTCTATAAATTCTTTCATTTTAGCATAAACTGGAGTGTTAGCTTGGTTGACGAATTCAGGAGCAATTGGAGGTGAGAAACCTTCTCGTCTGAGTTTTCGGCAATTATCCACAAAATCCGACGAATCAACCAGAAACAAGATGTCCACGTTTTTATCTGCGAAAACCTATTGTCACAAAATTATTTTATAAAGGTCTCGGCTTACAATCTATACTACAAGATGTTTGAAACCTTAGCTACCATAACTCATTGAATAACTGAAAAATCTCGTTTAATTTACCCAATGTCACAACAAAAATTAGCTCTGTTTGAGAAGAAGATTAAGTTAAAGAAAACAAACTGCCTCCTGAAAAATGGCATTAGATGTCAGAAAATTAGGCCTATAAATCACTGATGAAAGTAAAAAAGATTGTCAATTGTTCATTTTCATATAGGAAACCCCTGTTCCTCAATTCGGCCTAGATTCTCCTAGAACTAGAACATACCAGCAGTAACACAAGGAATAGTATTGCACCTTTCGTCCATTTCAATAGCCGAGCAGTTGTTTGGAGCAAAAGCTCTGTTATCGTTACATCGACGTTTCCTGACTCTTTTTCCACCATTGCAGTCGGCAGTGCACAATTCCGTCCATGTTGACCAGCTCTGCAAAACAAAAAGCCTTTTAGTCTAATTTTTACCAAACTTAAATAAATACGTAACGCACAGCTTGCCAAAGTTATTGACGTTTAGGATTCGCGTAGAGTACGACATCAGATGACGTGGTATTTCGCTTATTAACTGGAGTGAGATATAGCTGATGACACAAAAATCTTACAAGGTCAACACAGCACGGCATCTACAGGAGACAAGATTGAAGAACAACAATTTATTTGGAGGAAGGAGAGAGAGCAATAGATTAACATTCTCTTTGTTTATCCTTTTTATAGTTATGAATCTGAGCTTACTTACGTAACAATAATTGCTGTTACATGTTTCAACTTCCCGATCAGTTCCAATGCATTGGAAAGCATGACTACACAATCGCAGCCTAATTCTGTTGCCTGTTCCACAAGTCTCGGAACAAAATGACCATGCTCCCCAGGAAGACCATACCGGAGGCGATTGTGTTGTAACTGCTGTTGTAACAGTGTCTGCTAGATTTGTTGCTACAATTTTTTTAGTGGAAGATAAAGTTTTAGTTTCTGGTGTAGTTGCAAAAGTAGAAAAAATTATTGGCGTTGTTTTTGCTGCTTTGGATGTTGGTCGTTCTGATGATAGCGGCTCATGTGTTGTTGGTTCTAGTGTCGTTAGTTTTCGTGTTGTTGTTTCTGATGTTGTTGGTGCTCGTGTAGTTGGTTCTTGTGTAGTTGGTTTTCGTGTTGTTGATTCTTGTGTCGTTAGTTCTCGTGTGGTTGGTTCTAGTGTTGTTGGTTCTAGTGTCGTTAGTTCTCGTGTGGTTGGTTCTTGTGTTGTTGGTTCTAGTGTTGTTGGTTCTAGTGTTGTTGGTTCTTGTGTAGGTCCTCCTGTTGGTACTGTTGGTTCTAGTGTTGTTGTTTCTCGTGTTGTTGGTTCTGATGTTGTTGGTTCTGGTGTAGTTGGTCCTCGTGTTCGTGTTGTTGGTTCTTGTGTCGTTAGTTCTCGTGTGGTTGGTAGTGTTGTTGGTTCTGATGTTGTTGGTTCTTGTGTAGTTGGTCCTCCTGTTGGTACTGTTGGTTCTGGTGTTGTTGGTTTTTGTGTAGTTGGTCCTCGTGTTCGTGTTGTTGGTTCTTGTGTCGTTAGTTCTCGTGTGGTTGGTTCTAGTGTTGTTGGTTCTGATGTTGTTGGTTCTTGTGTAGTTGGTCCTCCTGTTGGTACTGTTGGTTCTGGTGTTGTTGGTTCTCGTGTTGTTGGTTCTGATGTTGTTGGTTTTTGTGTAGTTGGTCCTCGTGTTCGTGTTGTTGGTTCTTGTGTCGTTAGTTCTCGTGTGGTTGGTTCTAGTGTTGTTGGTTCTAGTGTTGTTGGTTCTTGTGTAGTTGGTCCTCGTGTTGGTACTGTTGGTTTTTGCGTCGTTGGTTCTAGCGTTGTTGATTCTATTGTTGTTGGTTCAGGTATTGCTGGTTCTCGTGTCATTGGTTCTGATGTTGTTGTTGATGATGCAAAAGATTTTGTTACTTGTGTTGTTGATGTTAACGAAGCTGTTCGTCTGTTTCTATTTGTTGTTACCGTTGGCTAAAACAAAAGAAAAATGAGAAAGATCACTTAAAACAATTTACGGGGAATAATTTAGCTTCCCTTTTGCACTCTATTGCGATTTAATTGCGGTGGGCTCTGCATTAACATTTCGTAAAAATCAGCTTATAAATAACAAAAATTACGCCAATGTGTTGCAGTCATTTAATTTGTTTAGCTGACATATCCTGCTGTAGCTGAAAATGGTGTCTGGGTTAAAAGATCCCTGAACTGCTACCTCAGGGTCTTTCACAAATGAGAAACTAGATTTAATGTAATTCTTAAACAGAAACCATCAAACCAGTGGCTTTTGATTGCACCTAAAATCTTTTTTAGATCATTTCTTTTTAATGATGACAACTTACTTTGCATTCCTGAGTATTGCACGTTTCAACGTTGTGATTAGAGCCCTCACACTGAAACGGTTCACTACAATAGCGTGTCCTCAGTTTTACTCCTATGTTGCACGAGTCTGTGCAATCACTCCAGCTTCCCCAAGATGACCAACTAGGACCTTGCTCAAATGTAACCGGGAATTCACTCGCGGTAGATTGCTCGCTTTTTGTTGTAACGACAGGTGTTACAAGGGATCGAGTAATGAGTATTGCAGTTGGGGCGGAAGTTTGCATAACAAAGGCAGCAGAGTGAGTGATAATATAAGACGTGGACGATTGAGTTCTTGACAAAGTGATACCGGTAGAAGCTTTTTCCTTTGTAGTCGTAGCAGTAATATCCGTATTATGCGTAGAAGTTGTTGTTGTTGCTGTTGTTGTTGCAGTAGTTGTATTTTCGATGATTGATTGATTAGAGCATGGCTGAAGAATGCAAGCAAGCACTCTGGTACCACAATTCGCAAACTCCAATCGTTTTCGTTCCGAATTGGGTTCACCAACTTGTTCATTGCATGTCCTAGTAAATATTTGTGTTGAAGAAGTTCCAGGAAAAGCACAATTTGCGCATTTTTGTGTTTGAGACCACGATGACCAACTGCTGCACATATGCGTATTGCATGTTTCTCTTTGTGATATCAACTCAAACAAGGGCAAGTTACGTTGGTTACCTGTGAGACAATTTGGTAAGTCAATCGCAACACCATCAAATTCGCACTGCCTTGTCCTGAAATACAATGTAAATAAGAAAAATAGTAGTATATACTTCACAAAACTCAAAAGTTAAAAACAATTTTTGCCTAACTTGCACCTACTTACCTGAGTCGCATACCAGGAGAACAACCACCGGTACAGGTTGACCACAAAAACCACGAAGACCAAACAAAAGCACACCTGCCTAGACAACGGCGGAAAGATAATCGACAGCTTGAGTGACCAATACTTCCCAATCCCTCACAAGTCCTTAATATATCAAAATAAACATCTTTTAAATATATGTGAAGTGTTGTCGGAATGTGGAAAACATACAGTCGCTTTTTGAAGTTGCATTTTAACATGCTACTTATTTTTTGCCCCTTGTCGAAGCCTTAGTTCACCAATCATTGACGCTATAGATTAAGCGTTAAACTTGCTGTTCAAGGCCAGGTTAGACAATCAAGAACGTTATATTGCGTGGAGTGCAGCTGAGCGGATCTGTTGTGTGCTCTTAAGCATACGCTTCTGATTTAAATTATACTGTAGCTTGTAACAACAACAAACATTTATGGGTGACTACCAGGCTTGTCCATGGGAATGGGATTTCCATGGAAAATGTCCCATGGGATGGGATGGGATGGGACTGCACGCATTGCATTTCCCATGGGGCCTATGAGACAGTAGCCATGTGATAGCTTTTTGATAACGTCATACTTAAATAGATAGGCAAGAACTGGTAAGGAATACTAAACCCTAAAATTTATGGTGATCTGGTCACTTTGAGCGATCAGCTAAAGGCTACTCCCAACCGTGCAATCCAACAATAGGAAGGTTGCATGTGACGTCACGGATTTCGCGCCAAAAAAAGTGGATGACCAAAAGCTCTAATTCAGGAATTCTTAAACTGGGGGGCGTGAAAACTTCACAAGGGGGGCGCGAGCATGACAGTGACATATTGATGAAAAGCAGCTCCGAACTGCAGTCAAATCTCGTTACCACCTCGTTACTAATCCATTACATTAGAATCTGTGACCTTTAGTTACTGTTTTAATTTTCGCTGTCTTATTTACATCGACACGTCGTTATATGCTTCGCCTTCCTTTCTCCGCGGGAGATGTCACTTAGCACGTCGATTTTGCACTTTTTCATTTATTAGTTCTTTTCTCTCCCACGCCGTTAAACCGTATTTTCCAAACTTTTTGAAGGTTCACGAGCGAGATTCATTGTTAACGTTGTTGTGGAGTGGACAGTACCTGGTTGTTTTCAGTTAAAATTCTTTGCTAGAATTTATTAGTAATTTTCTTAGTGTTGTGACTTTTGTTTGCTTTTTTAAGAACTGATGATGCTTTCTTAAAGCGAAATATATTTTCTATTTGCTTTTTTATTTTGAGGTTGATTATTTTAACTTTTTAAACTTGTTAATCCCCCATAATTTACAAATTTTAGACCTTTGAAAAATAAGTGGTATTTAATTTAGCTGCGGTGATAAAAATGAGTGCAAAAAAGAGGAAGTACAATGAAGAATATCTGCAGTATGGTTTTACTGATGCAGCAGTGAATGGTCAAGTTGTACCACAGTGCGTTATATGTTTCGAAAAGTTGAGCAATGATGCTTTGAGGCCAAATCGCTTGAAGCGTCATCTTCAAACAAAACATCCTCTTCATCAAACGAAACCCTTGGCTTTCTTTCAAAGCAAGAAGGATTCTTTTAAAAAAATGAAAATCGCCTGTGCGGAGAACTTTAGTCAATTATCATCTGCGGAGCTGGTAGAAGCTTCTTTTGAAATTGCTCAAATGATAGCTCAAGCGAAAAAAACTCATAATATTGGCGAAACTTTGATAAAGCCATGCATGTTGAAAGCAAGTAGCCTTGTTTTAGGGGAAAGCAACAGCAAGAAGTTGGCAAAGATTTCTCTTTCAGATTTCACTATTAAGACACGAATCGATGAGCTTGCAAATGATATTGAATGTCAAGTTCTTCAAAAGATACACGCATCACCTTATTTTGCCATTCAGTGCGACGAAACGACTGACGTAGCTCAATTGTCACAGTTGATGGTCTATGTTCGTTTTGTTGGATCTGCTACAATTGAGGAAGAAATGCTATTCTGCAAATCGCTTGAAACGACCACTAAGGCAGAAGATGTGTTCAGAGTTGTTGATGCATACTTTCACAAAAACGGCATGAAATGGGAGAAACTTGTTGGCGTCTGCACTGATGGTGCACCAGCGATGCTTGGGTGTCGGAGTGGATTTATTACCAGGGTAAAGCAAAAAAATCCGGACGCAGTCGGAACTCACTGCGTAATCCATCGAGAGGCTTTGGCCTCCAAGACTTTACCTGCTGCAATGAAGAAAAAGCTTGCCATAATTATACGAATTGTTAACTTTATCAAATCAAGTGCTGTCAATTTCCGGTTATTTTCCCAGCTATGTAAACACATGGATTCCAATCATGAAAATCTGTTGTTTCATACAAATGTTCGATGGCTATCAAAAGGTAATATGTTAGCTCGCGTTTACGGTTTGAAAGATGAAGTAAGTATATTTCTTGAATCTCAGGGAAAACAAGATCTCCTGTTACCATTCCAATCACAAGAGTTTCAACTGGCAATGGCATACCTTGTTGACATTTTCGATACTCTCAATTGCCTCAATCTACTGTTGCAAGGAAAGAACACGAACCGTATGAAAGATTACGATGAGATACGGACATTCATAGCAAAGCTGGGGTTGTGGCATCGCCGAGTTCAACGGGGAAATGCAGCCTCATTTGCTACCTTGGACATAGCACTTGAGAATAGCAAAGCCAAACTGGAAGGTGAACTTAAGGTAGAAGTGGAATTTCACCTCCAAATTTTGAAAGAAGAATATGACTGCTATTTTCCAGACTTTGGTAATGTTGAGCTATCGGAGTGGAAGATGACGAGAAATCCCTTTGGAATCAAAGAAGATATTCTTTCGGAAGAACTGCAGGAAGAGTTTTTGGAGATGAAGTGCAACTCCACTGCTAAAGATGATTTTGAAGCAATGTCTCTTAACAATTTCTGGGCTAAATATTTGCATATATATAAGAATGTGGGCAGTGTGGCGATACGTACCCTTCTTTCATTTTCATCGACATATTTATGTGAAAGTGGATTTTCAGCACTTGTGAGTATGAAGACAAAATTTCGTAACAAACTGGAATGCGAAGCAGATCTTCGATGCGCGTTGTCTTCAACAAAGCCTCGAATTAAACGACTAGTTTCCCAAAAACAATTGCATCCTTCACACTAAGCAGGATAGTGGCAAATAAATTATTGTCCTATTTTTCGTGAATTTGATTTTTGAGCCTAGGTGAGGCGTGAGCATGAATGACAAATGTCAAGGGGGGCGCGACTGAAAAAGTTTAAGAACCACTGCTCTAATTTATGCTGGAGAGGTATAGGGCGAACACCAACTTTTGGGGTTACAGTCATACCTCATTTTACGAACTCCCGCTTTACGAAATCTCGGAATTACGAAATAGATTTTTAGAAGTAACAGCTTCAACAAAGAACCAACAAATTTTGTAATTTATCAAACAACTGAAGTATTATATTAATTACAATCGTTGTGCAATATTTTCTGCGGTCTTGTCTCACTGTCAGCAAGCTCTATCTGAAGAAAGTGTGGTTGGTTCTATTCAATCTTTTTGAATGTTAACAACAGAATACGTACGCAATTCAACGCTTTGCTATGAAAACAGAAACGCATTGACTTTGTCTTGAAACGTTCTGCAACGTTTTTGAGCGCAAATAGCAGCAACCCAAACCGTAGTGTAACAATTACAAACGATTTTATTGTAACTTGGCGCTTGAAAGGGATACTGCTCAGTGCTCATTGGCTAGCTCTGCAGTAAGTTCTTGCATTCCTTCCAAGACAGAAGCTCTTGTGCATATGTACAGTAGTTGTTAACTTATTTTTATTATTGGTTACTTTACCCTTCATCATGTCATTGAAAAGAAAGTGTTCGTTTTCATTCCTTTAGAATAAAAAAGTGTTCTTTTCATTTATTAAAAGCTTCGATTAAGTAATACATGCATTTTACTGTTCCTTTTTTAAGTTTATAATGATTTTTTTTCATAAGAACGTAACCCCAATTTCTGCATTACTTTCTGTGTATAAAAGAACCTCAGTTTACGAACTCTGTTTTACGAGCTACATTGAAGAACGAATTAGTTCGTAAAGGTGAGGTATGACTGTATTTTGAAAACTAATGAAAAATTGATTAAAATTTGGAATGAATTATTGCTAGTTGGATTCTCGGAAACAAATAAATTTGACCAAAAGCAATTTGGTTGAGATTTAGTCTTTCAGTTGGCTAGTATAAGCCTAGCATAATGGGCTAATTTTTAAAAAATGCCCCTAAGAGAAGTGCCATCTAAATACCATTGGCTCCTCACTTAAAAATAAACTATACCAATTAGATACCAGTCGATACATTAGCAAAAACAACCATTATCTGATCATTACTACCGGTATCGCAAGCTTGCCGGCAAGCTTATTGTTGTGTCCATGAGCAAGGCATTTAACAGTATGCCTCCATCTTTATGTGGCAAACAGGTGGTGGGGCCAAGCAGTTTACCCGTCGTGGTGACCCAGTGTGACGAAAGACATGCAAACAGAGCATGAGCTCATACGCATGAATGAATAAATCGGTGCCGTAAGTTTTTTAATTACCCTTGGTCCAGCAGCCTAGGTAATACCCCAAACAATTGTTTAAGGAGAAGTTAAGGTCACACAATTACATCTGAACAATCAATATGACTGGCCTGCAATCACTATTGACAAAAAATTTCAAAAATTTACTGATTTTATCCAACAATAACTAATCCAGCATATGTCAAACGGTACAGAAGTCTGCCCTGTCATTTAGGCTACAGTATAACTTAAATTTTCAACTTTTCAGAATGCCTATGCCACTAAATATACTGTATAAGTTACACATTACAATTAACTTAAAACTCATCATTCCCAAACACGCTGATTAATCGAATATGAAACCCTCACAGAAGCTGGCTACAAATAAGCCTGCATGTTTAGCCCATAAAATTAGCCCAAGTATTAGCAATAACAAGCAAACCTTAGCACCTCTTATCTTACTTTGACCTTAGATTCATTCCTTAACATCAGTAAAACAATGTATTTAACGTTCATTCAACAACTGTCACGTTTCTTCATTTGCTTTGCAAAAAACGATATCACTCCTATTCAATTCAATGCAAAAACACTGACTTTGGCCATCCACTTTTTTAAAAGCGCATTTTGATGACGTTTGATCACGTGCGTGCAACCTTCCTATTGAAAAAGAAGGGGTAAGGCAGAAAATTTCAGTTTTGAATAAATTCGCTTTTAAGTGAGGTTAGCCTTGGTCCTGGTTTAGTTTTAGCGTTAGATTTGAAGTTTGGTGGGCTTGATGGGTGAGTTTAATTGCATATTGTTGAGAGAGCTAGATTTCTGCCTTATCCCTTGTCTTTCAATTGCTAAATAGATAGGCAAATAGTTTTTAAAGACAACTTGAAACTTTAGTGATATTCAGTGAGTGGTTTACCGGTGTTTCTTTGAATTTAGGTGGTTTATGAGAAAATCTTAGATGGTGTAATTTTGACCTATCTGTGGTATAGGAGCTTCGTTTCAATCTGGCAACACTGCTTTGCGCATCATGCTCGTTGATGAACTGGAAATTGAAAATTTGCTGAATGAGCACAGTGATTCGGAATATGAGTGCCAGAATGATAATGAATTGTGAACTCTTCTGAACTTTAAAGTTAACAAAATCAATAAATTTTGTCGTTTTGTATCTCTTTTTGTACGTGGAGTCCTATCTAGTACGCATTATACTTAAATTTTCATAAATTTAATAACTTTTATTGAATTGTATTTTCATGGGAATCCCATGGGATGGGATGGTATGGGACAGGCATTGAACTGCTATGGAATGGGATGAGATGGGACAGAAAAATATGTCCCATGGACAAGCCTGGTGACTACTATCGACAATTGTAAGATTATTTGGAAATTTCCCTTTCTATTCATACATTTTGTTTTCAATTACATAACTAAGCTCTCATCATTTCGATTTACGTTACCGAGATATGGAAATGCTTCCTGTACTTCCACATTTTCCATTGCACTTCCCATACTCTATCCAGTTTGACCATCGATCGCATAGGCCCATGTTGCAGTCTCTTACTTCTCGAGACAGGCCCTCACATTCGGTATTCGCTACTTCATCATCTGCATCAAAAGCAAAGTTGCAAAGCATGATTACTAGGCTTGTACAGTAGTAGGGTATAAAAATTACGGGTTTTGAAAAGTTGCTGGTAAATCTAACATGTTCTTTAAAAAAAGTTGACAGCGTAAGAGTAATTTTACCAAACATTTTTGATAGTTTAAAGGCGAATATTTACGTTCAAACAATTCATAAAATTGCCTTGATTGCTGTTTATGGTTGATTTTGAAAAATTGATCAAATAATAAGATACAAAAAAATCAAAGTTGGAGATAAGATAGCCAACAAAATAGCTATTGTTTTGATGATTACAGAAGAAACTGTTTATCGTCTTGGTGCAATCCTTCCAGAACCGCATTTCTAAAACAGCGGTAAATTTCTTCGCTCTAGGAGGCAAATTTGCTTAATCTGTTTAATGATTGGCAAACTCTGAGCCGCGAAAATGATTATTCTTTTAAAAATAGGACTAAAAGTAGGGGTAACAACATTTTTTTATTATCTAAAAGCAAGACATTATTTTAGAACAATAATTTGAGAGATTCTTTGTTTGTTTATTAAATTGAAGAATTTTTTTAATGATCAGTTATTTGAAATCAATTGTTTTAATTTTGTCCCATTTAACTAGATACCGGTACTGTATATTTTTTTTGGTTAATTTTTCAACTTTAGTTAATTTTTCAACATTTTTTTGGAGATCAACTATTTGAAATTTATTGTTTTGCCAATTGATCACACAGACTTTTTTTAGAGCTAGAGCCCTATAAGAAATTAACGTATTGTGCAATCAGCAATAGTACCTAGGGGGTAAATCTAGCAAATTAAACTAATAAGGAAGAAAAAAATGGAAAAAAGTTTGAAAACCACTGCTTCAAGATTTTTATCCAATTCTGGCAAGCCTATTACGCTATTTAGTAAAATAATTCCTACTTGTATCCAGCCCTCTGTGTCTTTTAGAAAAAAAGTAGTATTTTTTTTTAATTTTGGATTTTATTGTCTATGCCCCTAACCCTGATCTCCAATATATCCTTTAAATCAAGACTGGTCTCATTATGGCTGTGAGTGGGTCAAAAAAGTGACCATTTATACAATGATAATAATATGTCATTTAGTGGGAGGCCCATTTCAGGACTTTATACCATCATTTTCCTAATTGTATTTGTGACCTCCTGTCTCTGGATGTGCTTACTTTTTTTGGTTGCGGCATATATGCGGTCAGGAAGAGAGAAAAGGCCATCGCTTTTCTCAAATTTTAACAAAAGGGCGAATTGACCCAGAGCCCAGAGTTCATCATCTGCATTCTAGTTGTTACAAGAAGTTAGATTATGGCTTAAATAGATAAACTATCTGTAAAAGTACGCCCAAAAATCGTGCTTTTACGGGAGGTTCGAATGAACGCGTCTCGTCTCGCTCCGGTAAACAAAAAGTCCAATAATAGTTAACCAAAAATATATTGAGAACAAATGAGTTGTTGAAAGGAACAAATAAAGGGTGATGGCGAGAGAAACGGTTTTCTGCAATAACAAAACCTAAACACCAAATGCACGACACGGTAACAGCGCTAACTGAGTAAGTTGTTTACATTTATAGAACGGGGTAAACAGAATCATTACACTATAGGTTTCAAACTCAGAATTTCAATAATATTTCATACAGTATGAATTAACGATACTCAAACGTATAGGACTTACCGAACAATGATCAGACGGTGATACAATTAAACTTCGTAGCGGGACTTAATCTCCACTTGGAGTAACAACTTGACAAACAGGATAAATTCCAATAACAGAATGACAGGCAACTCGCACTGTCAAAAACGCACGTTTCCAATAAAACAGGTCATTAAATTGAACGGGCAAGCTTATATACGATCTTTAAAACTGGTTACTAAATTTGTGGCTTTCGGGTAAATTACACTCAACTGAACACAAAATACTCAAACTTTACGTTTTACAAAATAATGCTAGATTTTATGTCACGGATTCAATTCCCGTGTCGTGCCATTAAAAAAAAAAGGCCTTACAAATAAAATAACGTGAAAAATATTTTACACTATCGTTCGGCTTTTTGTGTTAAAAAGGAAGTTAATTCTTGCTAAATCCTGCGAGATTTCACTTGGAAACTTAGCATTTTGTTCCACTTTGCTACACGTCATAAAAATGTGTCAGCGGTTGATTAAGAGCAGAGGTGGTAAGAAACGAAGTAGTCTACTTAAGTAGGTTTGTCAGTAACGAGCTACTTACTTAAGTACAGTAGTTTCATTTTTCACTACTTTCACTTTTAATTGAGTAAATTACGTGGGAAGAAACGTTACTTGAATGGTTAAACTTTTTACTTTACTATTGCTGTAGATGCTAAAAACTTCATGCTTGTTAACTTGGAATGAGATATAACAGATGCCGACAGACCGATAGGCATCTGTTATCTGTCATATATGCCGACAGGCTTTTGTCATATCTCATTCCAAGTTACAAGGTCTCGTCAGAACAACCACGTCAACGAGAATCGCATAAGCTGCAATATCGAACTCACAAAATGCGGTTGCTAGTCGGCTAGGCAGGACATGTTGGCATTAAGAACGACTTTGAATTCATATTTTTTACAAATTCGTGGTTGAAGTTGACTATTTTTAGATTGTATGTTGAAAAACAACTGGTGTTACTATTTATTAAAGTATATAAGGGAAAAATAGAGAGCAATGGCCCTTTCCAGACCGTATGACAATAGGAAAAAATGTGAAAAAGCAGAAGTCTTTATGTCTGCTAGAATACCAAAATGGGCCAAAAAAGATCTGTACATCTATTGGGAGACCAAATTGAGCTAGAATCTAGGTTTCAAAAAGTTAATCTCCAAAAAAGCTCTAATTTAAAAAAGCGGATAACAAACTGAAGGCTTTTAAATAAAATTTATCTTCTTTCACCTCTAGTTCTGACCTCAAAAACTTTAGTATCTGGCCCGGGCCAAGCTCTTAGCAGCTCTACATAGGCTTCACCTCAACGGAATATCTTTAAAATTGGTCAGCACCTCTGATTCTTACCACAAATCTGTGGCATTTCTAATAAAAGTTGAAAAAAGTTAAAACGAAAAATGTGGTTGGGCATAACAGATTTTGCTTTCGCATCTATTTGAAATTTTTAGCTAGTTTCGACTACGACTTTAATTGTTGTAAATCTTAAATATTGTAAAAGTCCAAGTTCTTTATTAGTAAATTAAATGAATCTTGGTGTCATTAATCCGCTTCACGTTTTAACAAGTTTTGACTATCAACAAGTATTGTGCCAAATGCACAACACAACAATAAAAAATAAAATGAAATAGACCTAAAGAAGTATAATCATTAAAACAATTTCGTGTGCAATTGCAAACCGAGGATTTGTGAAAGGGAGGAAGCATTGGATTTTTAGTTTGGTAGGCGGATAATGATCATTCTATGACCTGTTGTAAGTAACTTGGTTTTTGATGATCAACTTTCAAAGAAAAATAATTTTGTAATGCAGGAAAATTTTTTTGTCAAAACGGTTATTGGAACAACCGGGTGATTGGATGCAAGAGGTATAGCAGGAGCGGATCCAGAAACTTTTTGTGGAGAGGGTGAGAAGTCTAAGATGACGCATTATCATTGCAGGTGAACAGTTTTTTTGAGACTTTTTTAAACAAAATTTCTTTTCATGACTGATACAAACAAATAATTTCATGAAACGAAGACAATATAATTACGAAGCGGGTTGTAACAAGTTGTGAAATAAGCCTGCCTCTAAAGAGCTTATTTTTGTCATCGCAAACAAGAAGTATAACAGCGCCCATCTCAAACATTGTTCCTATTCTCATGTACTTAATGGGACGGACGGACAGAAGTGGTAAAATCATGGAAAGTTTCGAAGTAAGACCAATCTTAACGACGATCGGAAATAGGCTGCACCAATCAACAGCCGCCTCAACGTGGTGGTGAAGTCCCCGGCCCCGTTTGGGTTGGGTCGAAATGGCTGTTGGCCTTTCCGAGGGTCCCAGTTACCCCGGGCACTCCCCATTCATTTTTTCGCTATGCTGCCCCCTGAACGACCGCAGAAGGGCAGCACACAGCATCTTTAAAATCGGTCGCCTGTTCTTACTTTTTCTTCTCTCCTGCCCTACTCTTGCCCTCCTTCGTCTCCTCATTCTTCTTCTTCTCCTGATGAGCGGTAACGTTCATCCTAACCCTGGCCCCATCTTTCCTTGCTCTGTGTGCGCTGGAAATGTGACCTGGCGGGGCAAGTCAGTGCAATGCTGCGCTTGCTCCAAATGGGTCCATCTAAGGTGCTCACAACTTTCTTTATCTAACTTCAGAGCTCTTGGCAGCTCTCACTCTTGGAGCTGCCCCCCCCCCTGCCGTAACACTGTGACTCCCCCTCCTCGGACTCCTCCGGCACGTATACCTCCACTGTGGAATCTAGCCCCCCCCTCTGCTAATGCTGCGCTCTTGCCCCACCCTCGTCTCCAAACTTCTTATCCCCCATCTGCCCATCTTATATCTCCTTCCCCTACCCTTCCACCACCGTTCCTTGCTCCTGGCTATACTTCTGCACCTCCTGCCTCCTCTCCTCCCCCTGACTCTCTCAGGGTTCTTCAATGGAATGCTGGAGGTCTTCGAGCCAGGAGCACTGAACTACTTCACTTTCTTTCATCCCATCCTGTCGACCTTATCTGCATTCAGGAATCCAATCTTAACTCATCTTCCTCTTTCCGGATTCCTGGATTCTCTGTTCTGCGTTCTGATCGTACTCACTCCCGGTCTGGCATTCTCTCCTCTGATGCCTCGCATGCCAGTGGCGGCGTTGTCATTTTCGTCAGACAGGGCCTATCCTTTTCTGAACTTTCTACCACCTCTCTTTCTTCGCTCGATCCCTACTCTGATTATGTGGGGGTCAACATCTCTCTAAACAAATCCTCCTCGGTGTCATTTCTTAATGTGTATGCCCCCCCTATTCGCTCCTCCCCAACGGATAGCAGAACCGATTCCTTCTCTCCCTCAATTCTTCCCTCCTCCAGAAATCTCTTCATTCTGGGGGACTTCAATTGCCATCACCCGCTTTGGGACTCAAGAGGTACTTCCGACCCCCGTGGGGAGGAAGTATTCGACTGGGTCATCTCCTCAGACCTCCTCCCCCTCAATGACCCTGACACACCCACACTTCTCCATCGCTCCTCTGGCAGTCGCTCCTCTCCTGACATCTCCTTTGCTCCTTCTACTCTTGCTTTTTCTTGCTCCTGGGAGGTGCTTCAGGACCTGGGTTCTGACCACCTACCAATTCTCCTATCTATCCCTCTTTCTCCGGTCTTTCACCTTAACGAGCGCCCCCCTTCCTTCAATTTTCAGAAAGCTCGCTGGGATGACTTTGCCTCCTACTTTGACTCTCACTGTCCTACTGCAGAGGAATACTCGTCTCTTTCTCTTTCCTCTGCAGCTGCTCTCTTTACCTCTCTGGCAATGAATGCGGCCAAATCTTCCATTCCTTTCGGCCGCATCAAACGCCCTCCTAAAGCCTGGTGGTCTGCTGAGGTGGAAGAAGCGGTTGATGAAAGACGCAAGGCTTTCGCTACTGCTCACAGAAGCGATGAAGATCGCCAGGCTTACATCTCCGCCTCTCGACGTGCCGCGTCGGTCATTGCCAAGGCCAAGGCTGAGGCATGGCAGACGACCTGCACTTCTCTCTCACCTAAATCTAATCCTAAATCTGTGCACTCTCTTCTTCGCTCTATTGCTGGCTCTCCTTCCTCGTCTTCTTCCTCTCCTAACTTTCCTAACTGTTCCTCTCCCAGGGAATCGGCTTCGGTTTATGCCGCTTACCTGAGGTCTCACTTTTCCGTGTCTCAGCCAAAGGCCCTGCGCAGCAGAGCCAGAGGCTACCTCACTGAGCTCCGCCGAGCTACGTGCTCTGTGGAGTCTCACTCGTCCTTTTGCTCTCCCTTCTCTCCCGCTGAATTTCTTGCGGCTGCCTCCAACCTCTCCTCATCCACTGCCACTGGCCCAGACAAAGTTGCCTATCCCATGCTAAAGCATCTTCCTAGCTCTGGCATGGATTTTCTCCTTCACATCTTCAATCTTTCTTGGTCTTCACATTCCTTTCCTTCCATCTGGAAGACATCTTCTATTATTCCCATACATAAGATGGGAAAACCTCTCGACTCTCCTGCTTCTTTCCGGCCTATCTCTCTCACCTCCTGCGTATCAAAGCTTTTTGAACGCATCATACTATCCCGTCTTCTCTTTTTCCTGGAATCTAATTCCATTCTTTCTCCCCGCCAGGCCGGTTTCCGCCCTGGACGGTCTACACTTGATCAAATTCTGTACCTTTCTCAGTCCATTTCGGATGGGTTTAACAAACCCAGGCCGTGCTCTCGGACGATCCTGTCTACTATCGATTTCTCGAAAGCTTTTGACTCTGTCTGGCACCCCGCCCTTTTCCACAAACTTATTTCGGCTGGCCTCTCTCCTTGCTTTGCTCGTTGGACTCAATCTTTCCTTTCTGACAGGCGCGCTTCTGTGGTTTTTCAAAATCACAAAAGCCGTTCCTTTCGAGTCCGTCGAGGTGTTCCGCAAGGATCTGTTCTTGGCCCTGTACTTTTCTCCCTCTTCATCAATGATCTTCCGGCTTCTCTGCCTTCTTCCGTCAGCTGCTCTCTTTACGCTGACGATCTGGCCATTTGGTCCTCCTCCCCCTCGGTCCCCACTGCGGTGGAGGCCACACAAGGAGCTCTGTTTCGATTGGAGCGCTGGTCTGAGTACTGGTGTCTTCCTCTCAATCCGAGCAAATGTGAGGCTTCTTTCTTTTCAGTGGATCCCCACCAGGCTAACCTCCAGCCCAACCTCCTCCTACTCGGCTCCCGCCTCCGTTTTAATCCCACTCCAACTTTTCTCGGGGTCACCTTCGACCGCACTCTTTCCTTTTCTAAGCATATATCTTCGCTGAAGGCCAAATTTTTCCCACGTCTCAAGGCCTTACGCTGTATCTCTGCTTCCTCTTGGGGCCCCTCTAAGGAGTCCCTCTCTGTTCTGTACAAATCTTTTCTTCGGTCCCTTCTCACTTACGCTTCATCCGGATGGTTTCCTTTCCTAAGCGCTACCAATATCACCAAATTGGAACGCCTCCACCGAGCGGCCAGTCGCGCCATCACCGGCTGCCTCTCGTCGTCCCCTATCCCTCTACTACTCACCGAGGCTTCTCTACCTCCCCTACGAGTCACTCTGACTCACTTCACTCTTTTTTCTCATGAGCGGGCTCTTCGTCTCCCAACCTCCTTTCCCATCTCAGGTTTGGCCAGACTAGGAGTGAAACCAAGACTCTGCAGATCGTCCTGGAGAGCTTTTGCGTCCACTCACCCGCTCATGCTTCCTTCTACTTATTCTAGGGAGGCTCTTGTTGCTTGCCCTCCATGTCCTCCTTGGAATCTTCCCTCGTTCACGGTCGAGTCCACCCTTTCCTCTCCATGCTCTCGCTCTGATCCCCCTCACTCTCGCCAAGGTGCGGCTCTCGCCCACCTTGACTCTCTTCCTCCTCATGATCTGGTACTCTGGACTGACGGCTCTGTTCCTTTTCCTTTTGGCAAGGGCGGCTCCGGCGTTCTTGCCAACTGCTCTTTCTGTGGCACTGAGGCCACTCTTTCCTTTTCGGCAGGCCCAGTTTGTTCCAGTTTTTCCGCTGAAGCCTTCGCCATTCTGCACGCTCTTTGCTGGTCTCGGCAACACCATAAAGTCTGCCATTTTTCTACTCTTCTTCTCCTGTCTGACTCTCGTTCTGTCCTCGCCACCCTGTCCTCTCCTCCACCTTTCCTGTTATCTCAAACTCTGTGGCAGATCTGGCAGGAACTGTCCTTTTTCTCCTCCTGTTCTATCAGGCTACAATGGGTCCCCGGACACTCGTTTCTCCCGGGGAACGACACAGCTGATGAGCTTGCCAGACGGGGAGCGCTGCTTGCGCCCTCCGTAATCCCTTGTAGTCTCTCTCCTCTTATCTCTCGTATCCACTCTCGTCTTATCTCGGACTGGAGGCGTACTGTCTCTTCAAAGTATTTTGACACACAGGTTCCCTCAATTTCCACTGAGGAACTTGTGCTCCCTCGTCATGCTCGCTGTGTCCTCTCTCGTCTTCGCTGCAATGGACACAGCCTTCTTTTAGGTTCCTATCTCTCCAGGATTGGCAGAATCGAGAATCCTTCTTGCAGCGCCTGTGGACACTCGTCCCAGGACATCTCTCATCTCATTCTGCACTGTCCAGCTACGGACTCTTTGCACCGCTCACTCTTTGGCGACTCTCTGTCTCTTTATGACCTCTGGTCCAGACCCTGGGGAGTTGCCCGGCTTCTGGGGCTCCATGGTCTTCCGCCATGCCCCCATCCCTCGGACGGGGTCGGGTAAACAACAACAACAACAACATCGGAAATAGGAGAAAAGAGGCAATGCTTTCATTTGCATCAACTTATCGTTATTGCTCTCAGTAATGCTATTTGGGTGAAGCAGATGCAGCGGGATGAAATGAGATTTTTTTCATTAGACGTATCTGATTGGTAACTCTGCCCGGCGACGTCGGCGGAGCCGGCTAGTGATAAATAAATCTGAGTTTTGTAAATCTTAAGATGGGCAAAAGCTTTTTTTTCAAAATCTTGTTTCATCAAATTTATCTGCGTACTAAAATTGAGTAGCCTTCAAAGGGTAAATTTTTTTAATTGGGAACTCCTACTTCAGAGTAATCGACAAATTTGGGTCAAAATCAAATTGCCGAGAAAAACTAGAGAGTTTAATATAACGAGAGAGTGAAATAATTTTCCCCACAAATTTTAAATTGTAACATCTAATTTTTGGCATTTTGTACATTCTGTTTCCAATGTATATGCTTTTCTTCAACATGACGCATGCAAGTGCAACTGACGCATTTATTGGAGCGTCGAAAACATTTTCAAAGAGCTGAACAGCAAACCTCCAGCAAAGCATCGTCGTCTTCTGCTTTCCACGCCCCTAGTACATGTTTCCGAGCATTGCGACCACTCCGCCCACTTCCTCCAGACCGGTTTTGGTCTGGTTGTTGTAGAAATGCTAGCAGTACTTGTAACAATATCTGAAAACAAGCCATATTACGTTGCACGGCAAGCAACACGAGGCTGTGCACTTTACCCCTCTCAACCACAAGGTTTTTTCCTGCGGTCAAGCAGTTGACAAATTTTTCATCGAAGCTTCGTAGCATAAACGCAGCACAGTTTGTTTTTGCTTTAAAATTATTTGTGTCTAGTAGGCAATGATGGCTTTGTGTGGAGTGAGAGAAATAGCTTCGGAAAGTGGTACCCCAGCACCAGGTTTCCTGATGGTGGTACTAAAAACAGCCTCACTACAAATTTTGGCATGGCAGCTTCTACTGGCGTCTTGATTTCACATCCTAGTAATAAAGGCATTTGTAAGAAAAGCACAACATTTTTGCGGAAACAAGAGCCGATCAAAAACTATCATGAGAGCAATGTTGACCTCAAGAAAAAAATAATAACACCCCTAGTGCTTGTGCCAAAGTGTAAAGATCGCTGCAAAATACTCGCCAGATTTTCTTCTGTAGCAAGATGGAGCGTTGGCGGTTGGTGAGTAACAACACGTACGAATGGTGCAGGCATAGAAGGCATAATTTCCACAACTGACGCGCTCGTTAATAGGAATGTCGCACGGGCAACTTTCTGTGAAACATTATGAGAAAATCGTTTAATGAAAAATTAGACAAAATGGTTTCCAGAAATAGAACGTTCAATATACTCTTTGCATCTTCTCAATTGTCATCCCACGACCCTAAGTTGGATTTTGACTTTAAGTAAAACAAAAACCAGGCACCAAAAGTCAAATTATTAGGGTCGTTTTTTGCCTATAACCACCGACGTATTTACTGTAAAAGCAAAGTTTTGGGTAGGTCGAGTATTTTGTAAAATTAATTACAGTGTTTCCGGAATCAACTTTTTGAATCCAAAAATGTCGGCAATTGTGACCTCAAAATAAATGCAGGAACTTTTCTCTGTGATCAAATTTTTTGAAAGCGAGATTTCGCCCATTTTGGCCTGGAAACAAACAAGAAGAACTTTTCTTTTACATTTTTTCTTATGATATATCGCATGGAGGCACTACCCTTTATTCCCTCCTCCCCCCTCCCCCTGTGATACGCAATTGCCAACAATCAGTATATTTTCCGTTTCTTTTTGATTTAACGAAATTGATTTTTTTGGAATGTTAAATGAGTAAAACTTGTTTTGAGAAGCAGCTTTGAATGGCAACATCTTTCTTGTAGAGCCAAACATGTATTTTATGGCACAAATATTCAGCCTTTGTATATTAGATTTTGCTACTAGTATTTCGAAGCTGTATCTTCTCGAAGGATAGTTTTCTTGTTGCATTTGCTCTGCAAGTGCTGCTTCTGCTGGTTATTGTTACAGTGATTTTGTACAAAAGATTTTGTCGTCCTTGACAAAAATTGTGCCTTAGATGAGTTACCCAAATTCTTTTGGAGCACGGACCCATTCATGAATCTATCTAATTGTTTTCGAATACCAATTTTATTTCCATCGCTTTTTACTCGTTTTGTAAACCACTGGAAGCTTATCGTAGAAGTGCAATGAGGATTGTTCACTTGTTTTTCAAACCGATATTGTTGGTTTTAACGGTTTTGGGGTCAACTAAATGTTGACTGAAAGTATTACTAACATGAAAATACTTGATACTTAGAGAACTGACAGGAGTTTGTATGAAGTAGATTTAGCTAAGATTTTTGCGACGTAATCTAGTTGCACTTATGTAATTTTCAATCGTACGTCTGCTGGATTTCCCCAATTAATTTTCATTTATTCATGCGTATGAGCTCGTGCTCGATTTGCATGTCTTTCGTCAGACTGGACAACTACGACGGGTGGATTGCTTGGCCCCACCACCTTTTTGCCACATAAAGATGGAGGCATCCGGTTAGGTGCTTGCCCGAGGACTCCACGCAAGCTTGCCGGCTTGTTCTCCACATTATCAGTATTGTGCTGAGAGCCAAACAGGGAAGCTGTGAATACCAATTATTAAAGTGTTTTGGTATGACTCAACTTGGTGAATGAACCCCAGGTCTACCGACTGCTAAGCCGACGCTCTAACCGCTAGGCCATCGCGCCGGTCCCAATTAATGATGCCATATTGCTGCTGAAGAATGCTATAGAAACCACGCAGAAGAGTTGGTTGCGGTACGTGAGTGTTCACACGTTTATTCAGAATACCGGCTGCCATATCAAGTTTACTGGATGTCTATTGAGTATGCTCAGACCAATATATTTAAGTTGTTATCTATGTAAACTCCTAAATATCTGACCACTGGAGTACTTCTAATAATACGTTGGTTATATTTAAAAAAACTTGTCATTGGACCCAAAAATGTTTGAAGAAAAGATATCAGTTACATCGTGAAATTTGCTTGTGTGGTAAACGCTTCTTGTAAAAAGAAACTTGTACAAAGATTTGATTTTTTTTACCTCGTAAAAATCACCTCAGCTTTTTTCCATTTTGAAAATTAAAAAGAGCTTTAGCAACGTAAAAGTTTTCGAGCATGCTTTGCGAAAAATAGTTGGATAAACGCTTCTTGTGATAAAGAAATTCTGTCATTTGCGAACATTATAATTGTTTCTTATTAGCTAATTCATGATTGTTGTGTTTATCCACAACATTTACCAACTCATCTTAAATTCAACTTTCTCGATTTTTAACCATCATCTTGTAGGCAAACTTGTACTTTACGAATTGCCAGTGAAATTCAAAGAAATCCGTGTTGTTTATCAAAAAATTTTCAATCTGCCTCACGATTTTACGTACGTGTTCGTGCATTTGGCATTTGCAATTATATCAACTCTAGCTAGCCAATTTGATGAAGCAAATATAAATTACAGCAAATGCCAAAGCAACGCAATCTTATGAGCCTAGGCACGCTGTATAATGGGGAAAAAACTAACAATGTGATTTCAAAAACAACAACCACGTCACTTGCTCAAAATATACTTTTCGCCTTCAACTGGTGCTATTTTTTCTCACTGCATTCGTTGTTTTGAAATAATCTTGTAAGCTTGTTACTTACTTGAGCGATAACATTTCGCAACACTTCGAAATAACACGAACCGGATTACAGGATCATAACAGCAACCTGCTGACCGACAGGACTCTTCGGAAGGGTTGCTGTCGCGAATATTGGGACAAGGCGATCGTAGAAAGGGAGAGATGAGACATGGGCACTCTGAAACTCACATTACGTCATAAACAATAAATACTAGAACGAAAATTAATAGACCTGCTACTGACAATTAAATATTAAAGAAATAGCTTATCGCTTGCCTTTGTTCAATGTACCGGTATGGCATTACTTCACTTCTCTGATTTAAATCAACCCCACAGTTTATGTAGACTTTTCTGCTCTAAGCAACTTAGTTCCAATAGTAATACAATCAAATGATTACACCTAATATCTCTAGATACTGGTTTGGGTTTCGTGTAGGGGGTGGCATTGAAAGTGCGAAAAATTGTATTTTTGCACATTTTAGCGCGAAATAGCAAGTTTTATACTGTTTAGAGAATCTGGGTTAAAGACTATAACAACTGATTGAGTATGTCTAAACATCAAAATTCTCTTAGAAGGCCTTTTTCAATTCAAGTCTTACCTTGAGAAAATACTAACTGGCATCCTAGAAATAAAAGCAATGCAAACGCCCACACATACGAAACTAAATTGTCCATGGTTTCTATAATAAACTAACTTTTATTCAGTGACCAATTTTTATTTATCTCAGCCAAGCAGTTTGAAATTAATAACCTTCATCGCTATTTCTGGGGAAAATTTGACAATAGTTGAACGGTTAAAATCGTGTGAAAATTGGCCTGAAGCAAACATTATATTAATAGAATTATAGGACACGTTGCCACATACTCAAGCAGTTTAAATAATGATTAAATCTTCATAAATTTACGAGAAAATATCCATTATTTCGATTTCTATAATACCAGAACATTTATCAATCATTGAAAGTAAGGCCAAGTCGTGGAAAAATTATCAACATGCAAAGGTTTTGTTTATTTCATAATCTATACGTCTGGTAATTTTCAAACGCGCAGTAGGTTATTCGGTTCGAAAGCGGTAGGTCCGGAAATCACATTTGCGTTTTACTTATTGAGTTATTCGAATGACTTTAGCAAATGGTGTTTTTCAGTTCTAAAAGCAAGTTAGCGGGGGCAAAACTTTATTTTCCGCTCTTGACATCCCTTAAATTAGTTGGATAATCTTTCTTCGGAGATTGACTTTTTGAAGCCGTTATCTCTGGAAGTAGCTGCATTCCTTGATCGGTTTCAAAAAATTTGGGGAGCCATCACCACTGTTTTCTCCTCTTCTTAGCTACGCCCGTGTGCTTAAGTACAGTATCCCCCCCCCCCGCTTTACGTTCCTTTCCCTTCCGCGAATCCTGAAAATCCGCGAATTATTGATGCAGTTCTAAAGCGCCTATGTATGCTATAATATACGCTAAAATATGCTTCCCAAACACATTCTGAAGACGGTCTTACTCATTAATACTGTAATAATACAGCAACACGTAGTGACGATAAATTAAAACCATTTTGATTTTATTGTTTTCATTTTAATTTTATTGAATTTCACTTAAAAACGTTTTCCTGCTAAAAATTGGCCTAAAACATTCACGCAATTGCCGACATTATGAAAAAAACTTTGAGAGCAAAATCCGCGAGTATGAGGGGCAGCGAACAGTGAATCGCGAATGGGTGAGGGTATACTGCATAAGGACAACGATGAGAATTAAACATGAAACCATGCTAACAAAGTATTGGATCATGACTGAAATAAATCCTCGCTTTAAAACCGATGTAAGTAAAAAGTGCAACAAACTGCATACAATGCTTCCTCGATTATCTGTACCTCGTTTAACCGGCATTAAATTATCCGGTCGCTCTATTTTGCTTCATTTCAAAATTAGATTGCTTTTAACTAGATGTTGCAGAAATAGTTTCCGGGAAACTTTACGCTATATCCCACTAAAAAAAGCTAAAATACTGTATTGTCCGCGAATTTTCTGTGGAAGAAAACGCAATTAGTCCAGAAAGAGGACTGAATGACGATTTTGTAGAACAATTTGCTGCACTACACATTGAATTGACGACCTCTGATATTGATGGCTGGTTTCATGCTGATGGGCCAGGTTATGAATATTTGGATGAGCAGGGAATAGTTCATCTTGCTTTAGTAGCAGAAGGGAATGAATGTGATGAAGAAGAGGATGCAGACGAGAATACAGAATATTCAACGCAAAAAGCACAATGCTCTTTTTCTCGTGCAGAGGCAATGTAAATGCTTGACCGTTGCCTAACGTGGCTCCATATTCAGCTGGAAGCAACAGTTTCAAACACTTCCACTTTGGTACGACTTCGCGACTTTGTTGCTGAAAAACGCAAATCTTCCCGCAAACAATCTAAAATTGATTCTTATTTTAGTAGATCTAGTGTTGCAAGTGATAGTTAAGCGGAAAATTTCTTAGATTATTGTAATGTCGAACTTCTATTACTTCCACCATGAACGTGTTGTGTTTTTGTTTAAACGTTAAGAATTCAGTTATCCATTCTTTTTTTGCTTATCCGTTCAGATTTCTGAAAGTATTACCCCAACTACACCGGATAATCGAGGAAGCACTGCAATAATTTATTATTAGCGCCTATAAGACAATTTCAAAACATATTGCTAACCCCTCTTGTGTTAATATGTTAGCGTCATCATTGAGCGGCTTAGCGTATTTTTGGGACTAAATATATTTCGTGGTTAAATAGCATTGATCTTTTTAATCTGCTGTAATTCAAGCTCAACTCAAAAATGTCAAACTCGACATTCAATCTTATCAATCAAAAGATCGTGAGAGATGAGGTAAGCATCATGCGCCTTTGGATAGACCCAAAAGTAGGCTGTTAACTGATGGTGTTTTGATTGTGTAAATTTGTGCAAAGAAGTAAAAGAACGTTTGTGGAAATTACCTTACGATCAATCTTGCACTATACTTTTTTTGTCCAAGTTAACAAACGCTTTACAGCTTTTTCCAGGCAGCATCAGCCTCACTAAACCTTAGCCAAGCAAGTTCGAACTGGTGATTTTAAACATACATAACATAAAAGAATTCTAACAACGAATAACTAATTGAATCCAAAAACAATTTTTCACACAAAACATCAAAAAAATGGATATTTATATGTTAAGTAAATATTGTAGAATGTCGAAAGACTTGATAATTTTTTATCAAGCCTCTACAAGTTGGCTGAGAATTTTTGCGCTTTGATCGAGCAACAACACGAACTTTATTTTTATCCACGTTTACATCATTCAAATTATTGTTGTTAACAAATATTAAGACCATTTAGAGCTGTTCGACTTCGGTGTTCGATTTCAAAACCACTGTAATCCCTAGTAATTGTTTGTGAATGCTCCAAGTGCGGATAAAAGCAACATTTTTGCTGCGATTAATTGCAGCAGGCATTTGATATTTGACAAATACAAGAAGTTCGCGTTTCATTGTCTTTTGTATCAGGGGAGTATCATCAAAATACGGTAAAAAGTAGAACTGAACGGTTTTATGCTCTCCCACACTGGGATGATGCTTTTGGAGACCAATGAGAGCGAAACGACCTTCTTGACCGATCTCGTTTACTCCGATAAAACTAAACGGAGGCCCTGAGAATAGTATCGGCATAGCGGGCTAGTAAAATATAATTCACCAATAAATTTGCAAATAACTGTAACTATTTAAGTAAGTGAATACATTTTGAAACACGGCAATTACAAAACATTCGCTTGCTGAAGAGCTTTCCTAATTCTTTCAGCAGGTGTTCCTTTGTTTTCATCCCATATTGATCCTATGAAGTTTGAACAAGTTGTTGATCCAAACGGACAAGAAAACGTCTTCAACATATTTTCATATTGAACCCGAGTGCCAGGTCTTAGATTGCTCTGTGGCGTCACGGCAGCGCTGATTGTGACGATTCCAGCGTCTCGCAATCGTCTAGATATTGCCGACAAAAGAGCGGCTAAACAGCAAAACAATTTTTATGAACCGTTCCTCTTAAATTGGTGAATAAATAGGCTAACTCACTATTGTTTAGTGGTGAAACACCAATCCTGTTCTTTTTGAATCAACGATCAAAATCACCGTGCCGCTCTACATTCAATATTAGAAAGTCGTATACCTCAAGATTGTTTCAAGAGAATTACTCTACAACTTCCAATAACTCGACTACAATGCTAGTAATGGGACTCGAACTTACATCCACACCAACCAGTGGACTAATGGCTACTGGTTTATAGAACGGCAGATAAATCAACACTTCGTCAAAGTCACCGCTTTTTCTTCCTTAAATACATCACAGCTTTATTTCAGCTCCTATCTTTAATTTGGCGGGGTACTTAAATTGACCAGACTGCACGTGGCCAGCGATATAACCTTGATTAGTATAGCACCGTTTCGGCACATTGCAATTATGACGCAAATCGTATCTCCTACTGATTGCACCATTTCAAACTGTACCGTGAAGGCGTTGATTACTTGATAGTGTCATTTTAATTGTACTTGATTGGGTCATTTTAGACAAGCTATTCTGTACACTCAGCTCTCATAACTCAACATAGACCTTGACAAAATCTTACCGCTTGGCTGTGCAAATCTCGGCACACTGCTTAATAAAGCTACCATAACATTGGGAGCTTTACTTCTATCTCCTTGTGATGATGTAAACATGTTTCTTTCTGCACAGGTTAAAGCTAGATCGAAGAAAAAGCCTCCACATCGATATTGGAGAGATTGAGTCTGAAATAACATCAATACAATACCATTGACATTTTAAAACCTTTAATTTTGTTACAGGGTACAAACATTCGTTTTGGAATGGTCTAGTCGGTGTATTTCAAACCAGGACGTAGCTAGGACATGAGCTTCCGTCAAACATATTACTGGGGATTCCTTCTTTTACGTTATTTCAGGTTTACATAAATGGCAAGTCAGTCTAACTACAGCGAGATGTTATGATTAGAATTACAGTGAGCTAATACGCATCACGTTAGCAATGCAGCTATACCAAAAAAACAGACAAGAATTAAAAACCAATTACACCTATCATAAATACTATGCATTAATTACATATACAGTAGTAGACTGTTTGTCGTAACAACCAACCTATTCCACATCTAAATTATTGGAAAACAATTCAATAAAAGTTTGTAAAAGATTTAATATTCACTCGAGTCTTCTGGTGGTTCGTTGCCAACTCGAACCAAGAGTGAATTGACAAATAGAGAAGCCAAGCACGTCCTAACTTCGTTTGCAATACCACCAAACTTACGTAATTTGCTGCAAAGTTGGTGTGAGCTTCCGAAAACGATTTGACAATTGAAGAACGGCAAGCACTGTTGCTCATCAATTGAATACCTACACGAGTTGCTGTGTCTCCAACCGAATTCCACCCGTCAATAAATCTATACAAATGTTGGGTCATGAAATATTGCCTACTTTTAGCCAACTAATATAGTCTTAGCCTTGTAGGGAACATTTTAATTACAACTGATGATGCTTTCGGTATAAAGCGAAACGTTTCGAAATAAAATGTTCACTAGTTTACTGGCCATCGTATTTTTGCTTAGAATAGCCTACTTCATTTTAATATTGTTGTTGCGTCGAGTTGTTCTAATCAATCATTTAGTGTTATACGTGGCTTGTTCATGTAGCTAAAAAACGATGGCTTCTTTAAACAGTATATAACTGGGTTTCTCCTATTGAAACAAAGAGCTTCGGGGCAATACTTGACAGTAAGCGCAGCCAGTATGTCGAGAAATTTGAAACCCTTGTTTCTGTGAGTATTGTCGGGGAGGAGATCACAACGTTCTATTATTTAATTTTCAACGAAGAAACACGTTCACTGGTAGACGTATAACAGCTATGCTCGAGACAGGTTTGAATACGGAAGCTACTGCTGGTAGAGCACCTTTTACCGAGATTAAGGTAGGCTACCGTTCTTCTGAGAACAACCAATCATTGATTAGAGGAAAGAAAGCAAAGAGTGCACGTTCAGCAGAACCAAGTATTATACCCAATATTTATTAAGGTCATTAGAATTAAGTTGTTAATTAGTTCATGATTCATCTTGACCATTTTAAGACTGCTGGTTATCATAGCCATCATCATACATAATTTTTAAAAATGTCTACAAAATTATACTCTACTGATATTCCATTACTAAAAATAAACAGAAGTGATTTTACCCCTCACGTTTTGAAGCTTACCTAAATTCGATATGGAATAGCTTTACTTTACTAATTTTCACATTTTTTGCCACGTTATATCTCCCTAAAAACTTTTGCTAAAGTGATACAATTTTATACCAGCAGTAAGGAAATAAGGTAGCGAAACAAGGTGCCATTCTAAAAGATTTTGGTCCCAACCACAAAAAACCAAATTTTCAAACAAATTTTTTTCTAGGCTAATCTTGCAGCTACGGACTTTCAATCCCTACTATGAGATTAAAGTTTATTTATTTCATTGATGAATGATCAAGGTTAAAAGATTTAACTAATACTGGCGTTCTGCAACATTAAGTAAGCCAAAATGCTCATCTCTATGTGTCAAGTTGCCCAATAGGAAGGTTGCATATGACGTCACACATTTCGCGCCAAAAAACTGGCTGACCAAAAGCTGTAATTTATGCTGGAGAGGTATAGGGCGAATACCAACTTTTGGAGTTATTTTGAAAACTAATAAGAAATTAATTAAAATTTGGAATGAATTATTGCTAGTTGGATTGTCGGAAACAAATAAATTTGACCAAAAGCAATTTGGTTGAGATTTGATCTTTCAGTTAGCTAGTATAAGCCTAGCACGGTGTTCTAATTTTTAAAAAATGCTCCTAAGAGAAGTGCCATCAAACTACCATTTGCTCCTCACTTAAAAATAAACTATACCAACCAGATACCAGTCGGTACATTAGCAAAAACAACCATTATTTGATCATTACTACCGGTACGGTAAGCTTGTCGGTAAGCTTATTTGTTGTGTCCATGAGCAAGGCATTTAACGGCATGCCTCCATCTTTATGTGGCAAACAGGTGGTAGGGCCAAGCAGTTTACCCGTCGTGGTGACCCAGTGTGACGAAAGACATGCAAACAGAGCATGAGCTCATACGCATGAATGAATAAATCGGTGCCGTAAGTTTTTAAATTATTCTTGGTCCAGCAGCCTAGGCAATAGCCCAAACAATTGTTTAAGGAGAAGTTAAGGTCACACAATTACGTCTGACATATCAATATGACTAGCCTGCAATCACTATTGACAAAAAATTTCAAAAACTTACTGATTTTATTCAACAATAACTAATCCAGCATATGACAAAAGGTACAGCAGTCTGCCCTGTTATTTAGGCTACAGTATAACTTAAATTTTCAACTTTTCAGAATGCTTATGCCACTAAATATACTGTACAAGTGACACATTACAATTAACTTAAACACAGCATTCCCAAACACACTGATTAATCGAATATGAAACCCTCACAGAAGCTGGCTACAAATAAGCCTGCATTTTTGCTTATAAAATTAGCCCAAGTATTAGCAATAACAAGCAAACCTTAGCACCTCTTATCTTACTTTGACCTTAGATTCATTCCTTAACATCAGTAAAACAATGTATTTAACGTTCATTCAATAACTGTCACGTTTATTCATTTGATTTGCATTAAACGATATCACTCGTATTCAATTCAATGCAAAATCACTGAAAGTGGTCATCCACTTTTTTAAAAGCGCATTTTAATGACGTTTTTTGGTTTGAATAAGCGATTTTTTGGGATAATCAAACAAATAGGTCCTACAATCTTATAATAAAACAGCATATACACATACGGTGATTTGTTGTACATTATGAGCAGTATAGTAATCACTCATTTTTTGTTTTAAGTTTTTTACTCTTTTTGTCGCTGTCTTGGTGTCTCATCCTTTTCAGAAGCAAAAGCTGTTAAATAACACTCACTCTGTCGTTCACACCACGCTATTGCAGTTTCAAATGCATCAACTTTTGTTTAACGTAGTGCTCGGATACCGGTAATCGACTTTCTACTGCCTGATACTTTGGAGCATAGGCTATATATTTGATGCTTCGTTGCTCATTAACCTTTTACATTATATTGACTTCACGACCTTTAATTAAGATAATTTGATATATGTTGCGAGATCAACACGTTCCCCACGTATTGGCCCACATATGGCCCAACAGTCAATACAGTAATACAGCTCATATTGCTATACGCGGGGAACGTGCTAAACATTTTCTTTATCACCCATAACCACTTAGGCAAAACGCCCAAGCAGAGCGAGGATTTTACCTCGAAAAAATTTCCACACTATTGTGGCAGTCTTTGAAACGCTTCTACTTCGTAGTTCTTGCAACTTCCTTGACCCAGGTTTAAATGTTTGAGAATATTATTAAAATGTACCCCAATTTAAACTTCTTAACATCATACAGTATCTTTAATGGTTAGCCTGTAATCACAAACTTTCTTGCAACTACTCTGCAAAATATCGGTTTTTAGTCATGTTAATTATGGATTATGACGTTATGGCTTCGAAATGGCTTGGGTGTTCTTTTTACTTTATGTTGGTGTCAGGAATGCGGAAGCGGTTATTTTTCAACCGCTTCCGCTTCCACTAACAAAAAACGACCGTTGACAATTTTTTGAACTTTTGTGGGTCTGTACCCTGCCTTCTCCTACACTTCATCATTTTGAGAAGACAAAAACCTTCATTTATTGCTATTACTTTATCTACTTCGCTTGAGCTTATTGTTCCGAACTACTCTGTGTTTCTTTTTCTTAGATATTAGAACTTGTGTTGAATGTAGAACAGTGCTTTTCAATCTTTTTGTCATCGCAGAACCCCTAATGTACTTTCGCGTTTGTCACGGAATTCCCCCCTGACAAAAATTTAGAAATCACAAATTGGTTGCAAGAAAATCAAATATTTCGTTACCACTATTCAAAAAATAATTCAACACTTCAACAAATAGACAGTTATTACAAGTTTCTTCACCACTTACAACTACTTTTACAACAGTTAACTTCATGCTTCTCAGATCTAAACCGTATGACCACATATTACATGTAATTACAGCTCTCGACAATAACCTGTGGTCAGACTCGTCACAACAACAAATTACACCGTATAGCGCTGATTTTCCCTCTCTATCCTCAACTAACTCAGACTTTGAGTTTACTTTAACTCTAATCATCATTACGGATCTTCTGTCCGTCCCCAAAACACGTATTGACTCCGATCTTTTTGGATAGTGAAGTGCGAAATTTCTGTCGTATATATAGTATATACATGTAAAGCGAGCAAAATTAAACTGCACCAATCAACAGCCGCCTCATCGTGGTGGTACGGTCCCCAACCCCGTTTGGGTTGGGTTAAAATGGCTGTTGGTCTTCCCGAGGGTTCCAGTTACCCCGGGAACTCCTCTCACACAAACCATTTTTTTCCGTGCAGCCCCTGAACGACCGCAGAAGGGTAGCACGCAGCCTCTTTAAAATCAGCCAGTCTTCTCTCTTCTCCTACCTTTCTCTTGCCCGTCTTCTCATTCTTCCCCTTCTCCTGATAAGTGGCAACGTTCATTCTAATCCTTGTCCCGTCTTTCCCTATTTAGTATGCGCTGGAAATGTGACCTGGCGGGTAAGGATAGACCGGGGCCCCGGCCTGGGTGACTATCAAAAGTGGCCGGGGCCGGGGATAATTAAACAAACAATAAATTTTAACAATTCTTGACTTTTGACTGGAAATTTAATATGCTTTTGACTGAAGATAAAAGGCAATTTACTGCATATGCTGATGAAAAGCAAACAAATATTGCCTTTTATCAGTTTCAAGTTGATTGTGTTTGGGATTGAGAGTATGGTCATTATGCAGCTTATGAATGACCACAGCATGATTTGTTGACTAAATGTATTTCTCAGCTATCTTTCGCTGTAAACTCCTTATTTTTCTTTTATCTTTTAGTTCATTTAACTTTTCTTATCTATGCTATAATGTCTTTCATCACAAGTAGCTTTTTTTGTTTTACGAGTATTTCTTGGAGCAGTAGGCAATGAAGTTTAAACATTAAATAGCAGATCTAGCTGCCCAAAGTTAGTGGTTTTAGTTGTTTTTTACAGCTAACTATTATCTCACAAGAACAGTTAGCCTGAATATCTAAGTGGCAGCTGGATTTGATTTTAAGTGAACTGGGCAGCTGGGTTTGATTTTAAATAGGCTTATATTCAGGTTCAAGCTTACCTATTTTATTTAATTGTGCTATAAACCTGGAATCCAACAAGCATTAGTGGTAGTTGTACTAATTTATCATAATATTTCAGGTTTACTGCATATTAATTAGGCTATGTCTGCTAAAAAGAGTACTAGTTCAAGTTTAGTGTGGGAGTTTTTTGTTGTGTGGGAGTTTTTTGTTGTGTGTGATAACCCTACAAAAGCTAGATGTAAGTGTAATGCTGTTTACACAAGAGGAAAACGCCAAAGACATATTCCACGAAAAGTTTATTGGAACACATAAAAAAGAAGCATCTGCATTAATATGAAGAACTGAAACGCAAAAAAGAAACAAGCATGGTTGGACCTTCATCAAGTAATGCTAACGACAATTCAAAGGATGTCATGGATATAACAACAGCAAAGTCTTCCCAGCGGCCCTTGAAACAAACTACTATTGCAGAAACTTTTGAAAAGTTAAAACAACTTGGAGTAAATGATCCAACTCAAATAAAGCTAAATCATAAATTGATGGAATGGTTAGTTGATGCAATGCTTCCATACAGTACTGTTGAAAACGATTGTTTTAAAAAGTTTGTTAAAACATTGTGCCCTAGATACAAAATCTCTTCTGAAAAGTATCTTCGCACTTGTTTGATGCCAAATATGTATTCCAAAGTGAAAAAAGAAGTAATTAGAATCATACATGAACATTTACTTTACTGTTCTGAAACTACAGATATGTGGAGTTCAGGAACAATGGATGCTTATATCTGTTACCATTCACTTCATCATGCAAAGAAGTTGGGAAAAGAAATCTATGGTTCTTGAATGCCTACCATTTAATGAAAGCCATTCTTCTGAAAATCTTATCAAGGCTTTACAGTCTGTATTCCTGGAATTTGGCATCGAAAACTGTATTCATGCTATTGTCAGGGACAATGCCGCCAACATTGTGAAAGCAACAAATAAAGGTGGATGGAAAAACTTAGGATGCTTTTTACATGACATCTGGTTATAACTAACAGTTTAAAATGTCAATGTGCTGTAATTGACTTGTTAGCTAAAGTTCGAATGATTGTGCGTGCTTTCCGTCGCAGTACAAAGGCTAAGACACTACTCCGAGGTGCACAAGAAAAGGAACACCTTCCAGAGCATACACTGATCTTGGACCAAGAAACTCGCTGGAGCAGCACATATCAGATGTTGGAAAAGTTTCTGTACCAAAAAAAGGCTATTGTTTTAGCATCTCTTGATATGGAAAAGTTGTCAGCTCGACTCTTAGAAAATCATGAATGGAAAACGCTGCAAAGCTTGGTGAATCTTCTGAAAGGGTTTGCAGATGTTGTGTCGTCTTGTGAGAAAGAAAGTGCATGCATTTCTAAAGCAATACCTGGGGTAAAATCTCTAACAAAAATGCTACGCAGCCATGAGTACTATGGGGTTAACACACTGAAAGAAGAATTGCTACAAAACCTGAAAAAATATTTTCATGGTGAGGATGGACGTGACTATTTTACATCCATTGAAGAAAATGAGTTGTACACTATTGCAACCCTTGCAACCCTGCTTAACCCTCGCTTCAAGAAACGAGGATTTCTGCATGAAGAAACGGCTGATCAAGCAGAATTCCTGCTTGTGCAACTGGTAAGCAGGCAGTTGCAAAAAAACAGCACATCTAGAGGAATGTCAAAGGATGATCAAGAAGCATCAACCAGTGCTGCAGGCCCTAAGCGACGCAAGACCAGTGCTGCATCCTAGAGCTCATCTGGTGTTTGTGCATTTGCGTACTTTGATGATTCAAGTTCGTCTGAAGATGAAACTGCAGCTGCAAAAGATCCTGACGAATGTGCAAATGCCAAAAGATTGTTTCCGAATATTTGAATGAGCCAAGATCTGGTTTTGATGATGTACCACTGTTGTTTTGGCAAGCAAGCTATGCTAGATATCCAGAGCTGGCAAATTGTGCCATCAGATGCCTGTCGCCTCCAGTCAGCTCTGTTTCTAGTGAGCGTGAATTTAAAGTCGCAAGAGATATTGCTAATGGAAACAGAGTTTGACTGAGGCCACAAAATGTACAAAAACTCTTGTTTTTAAAATACAACTTAAAAGCAATATCGTACAACTCTGTCACTCTTCCAGAGGGTGAAATACTTGACTGTAATCGAGATTGTCAGCAGTTACAGACTGAAGTTGAGGAATGATTTATTGATGAAGACTTATAAACAGTGAAACGTTTCTAAACTTGCTTTCTTTGCCATAGAGTGTAGACTATTAAACAATGCAGATTTGTGAGGCATTTTGTTTTCCTTATTTTTTCTATTTTGGAGTAGTTTAAAATGTTTTTGTTAGCAATTGCAAAATTTTGTAATAGTGCTCAAATATTTTTGTAAGCACTTTGCATTGCATAGTAGGCTCGTTATTAATGTTTGCATGATTTTTGAGAATTGTCTCACAATTTAAAATCAAAAATAGAATAAAAAATTCTACTTCTTACAAAATATAGCTAATTCTTTATTTCAAGTTATGATAGAAAATAATCCATTACAGCACTTCCGTAGATATGGCAAACTTAAAAGTATGATAAACGGGTATTAAATATTACACCCAAAGGATAACACTGAAGTGTTGTGTTTTTAAATAACTTTTAATAGGAATATATTGTGCATCAAGTCTTTTTAAATGTACATATAGTACTGCAGTACCTTTATAAACCCCGGCCCCTGCCAAAATTGTTGTCCCGGTCGTTCCCTGCTGGCGGGGTAGGTCAGTGCAATGCTGCACATGCTCTAATTGGGTTCATTTAAAGTGCTCACTACTCTCCTTTTCTAGATTCAGAACTCTTGGCAGCTTTCACTCCTGGAGCTGCCCTCACTGCTTTTTTAGGAGATTCCACACCTACCAGCACTGTGATTTCCTCCTCGGACTCCTCCAGCTGGTATATCTCCACTGCTCAATCTGGCCCCCTTCTGCTAATGCAGCACTTGCACCCCACCCTCGCTTTTAAAACTCTTATCCTTTTTCCGCCCACTTTGTATCTTCTCCCTCTGCACCCTCACCACCATCTCATGCTCCTGGCTGTATCTCTTTATTTCCTGCTTCCTCTTTTCCTCTCAAACTACCTCAGGGTTCTTCAATGCAATGCTGGGGTCTCCAAGCCAGGAGCACTGAACTTCTACACTTTATTTCGTCTCATCCCGTTGACCTCATTTGTATCCAGGAATCTAACCTTAATTTATCTTCCTCTTTCCAGATTTCTGGATTCTCTGCTTTGCGATCCGATGGCACTCACTCCCGATCTGGCATTTTTTCGATTGATGTCGCAGACGCTAGTGGCTGCGTCATCATTATCGTCAGGCATCATCATTTTCATCTTTCTATGAGCTTTCTACCTCCTCTCTTTCTTCACTTGACCCCTACTCTAATTATGTAGAGGTCAAAATCTCTCTAAACGACTCTTCCTCGCTCTCATTTCTTAATGTTTATGCTCTCCCTGTTCGCTCTTCTTCGAAGGATAGCAGAACCAATTTCTTTTCTCCCTCCATTCTTCCCTTCTATGTGGAAGTGAAAGCGGTGGAATTTTCGTGCTTTTGCTTCCATATCTCTGGTTGGTATAGTATCCAATCCTATCTTATTCAAAATTTTTTGTACTGGCACTGGAAAATAATGTATTGCAATCACCATTTTGATCAATCAGTGTGAAATAAAGATTAAATAATATATTTAGAGTTGCGTATAGTTAGAAAAAATAGGCTATTTACTGAGATTTAAAATGATATCAGTATTAGGAAGCTTATAATGTGTTATCAAATGTAAAAACTGCAATTCTATCCGTGTATTTGTGTCGGTTTATCACCTTCTAAAAATCTTCACCTCATTAAGGGGGTAATCCAATGTCATAATTAACGACTGTTTGCAAAAGTTGTTTTATTTATTTTCTCAAAAAGTGCTCCGCGTAGAAAAGCAGTTGAAGGCTTTTACGAAGTCGTCTTCCATTAAAAACTACTTTAATTTGCTTTATCATAAGCACCACATTAAATTGCTGTTTTTTAATCTAGCCCAGAAAGCAACCTAAAATTCGTGAAGAATTACACCAGTTACATACTGGCCTTTAAATAGCGGGCCAACACTTTAACTTAGGCGTTAAGCTCTGTTGCGAAAATGGGCAAAACCACTTAATACAGTGGAATTCGGTTAATAAATCCACGGTTAATAAATCCAGCCGCTTATTACATCCAATTTGCTTGGAACGGAATCGTCCCAATCCTTTCCCGTTATAAAAACTTCGGTTAATAAATCCAAGCGCCGCTTAATACATCCAGTTTACGTGCTTTATGCAGTCAAATTTTTCTTCATTATGTACAAATAAGTACAATATTGCAAAGTGACGAAACAATATTGGATTATCAGTTTCGTATGGACAAGTACGTACATGTCCTTGTGTACTGGTAGGCCTAATCAAGCAGACTAATTGAACTTTTGAACGCAGATTTTTCTGTGTCGAATAAATACTGAAAAAATACTACATTTTGTGCATTTTAGAAAACGCCGTTTATTAAAGCCGCCGCGTATTAAATCCAAAACCGGCTGTCCCGAGGTGGATTTATTAACCGAATTCCACTGTAATTGATCACATGAGCTTTCCATCTTGATCAATGCTCATGAAACTTATACTCTACTCACTCTTCTATAAATTCTTTCATTTTAGCATAAACTGGAGTGTTAGCTTGGTTGACGAATTCAGGAGCAATTGGAGGTGAGAAATCTTCTCGTCTGAGTTTTCGGCAATTATCCACAAAATCCGATGAATCAACCAGAAACAAGATGTCCACGTTTTTATCTACGAAAACCTATTGTCACAAAATTATTTTATAAAGGTCTCGGCTTACAATCTATGCTACAAGATGTTTGAAACCTTAGCTACCATAACTCATTGAATAACTGAAAAATCTCATTCAATTTACCCAATGTCACAACAAAAATTAGCTCTTTTTGAGAAGAAGATTAAGTTAAAGAAAACAAACTGCCTCCTGAAAATGGCATTAGATGTCAGAAAATTAGGCCTATAAATCACTGATAAAAGTAGAAAAGATTGTCAATTGTTCATTTTCATACAGGAAACCCCTGTTCCTCAATTCGGCCTAGATTATTTTAGAACTAGAACATACCAGCAGTAACACAAGGAATAGTATTGCACTTTTCGTCCATTTCAATAGCCGAGCAGTTGTTTGGAGCAAAAGCTCTGTTATCGTTACATCGACGTTTCCTGACTCTTTTTCCACCATTGCAATCAGCAGTGCACAATTCCGTCCATGTTGACCAGCTCTGCAAAACAAAAAGCCTTTTAGTCTAATTTTTACCAAACTTAAATAAATACGTAACGCACAGCTTGCCAAAGTTATTGACGTTTAGGATTCGCGTAGAGTACGACATCAGATGACGTGGTATTTCGCTTATTAACTGGGGTGAGATATAGCTGATGACACAAAAATCTTACAAGGTCAACACAGCACGGCATCTACAGAAGACAAGATTGAAAAACAACAATTTATTTGGGGGAAGGAGAGGGAGCAATAGATTAACATTCTCTTTGTTTATCCTTTTTATAGTTGTGAATCTGAGCTTACTTACGTAACAATAATTGCTGTTACACGTTTCAACTTCCCGATCAGTACCAATGCATTGGAAAGCATGACTACACAATCGCAGCCTAGTTCTGTTGCCTGTTGCACAAGTCTCGGAACAAAATGACCATGCTCCCCAGGAAGACCATACCGGAGGCGATCGTGTTGTAACTGCTGTTGTAACAGTGTCTGCTAGATTTGTTGCTACAATTTTTTTAGTGGAAGATAAAGTTTTAGTTTCTGGTGTAGTTGCAAAAGTAGAAAAAATTACTGGCGTTGTTTTTGCTGCTTTGGATGTTGGTCGTTCTGATGATAGCGGCTCATGTGTTGTTGGTTCTGGTGTCGTTAGTTCTTGTGTAGTTGGTTCTTGTGTTGTTGGTTCTGGTTCTTGTGTAGTTGGTTCTGGTTCTTGTGTTGTTGGTTCTAGTGTTGTTGTTGGTTCTGGTTCTTGTGTAGTTGGTTCTTGTGTTGTTGGTTCTTGTGTAGTTGGTTCTGGTTCTTGTGTAGTTGGTTCTAGTGTTGTTGTTGGTTCTGGTTCTTGTGTAGTTGGTTCTAGTGTTGTTGGTTCTGGTTCTTGTGTAGTTGGTTCTGGTTCTTGGGTAGTTGGTTCTGGTTCTTGTGTAGTTGGTTCTAGTGTTGTTGTTGGTTCTGGTTCTTGTGTAGTTCGTTCTAGTGTAGTTGGTTCTAGTGTAGATGGTTCTAGTGTTGTAGTTGGTTCTGGTGTTACTGTAGTTGGTTCCGGTGTTATTACTGTAGTTGGTTCCGGTGTTATTACTGTAGTTGGTTCCGGTGTTATTACTGTAGTTGGTTCCGGTGTTATTACTGTAGTTGGTTCCGGTGTTATTACTGTAGTTGGTTCCGGTGTTATTACTGTAGTTGGTTCCGGTGTTATTACTGTAGTTGGTTCCGGTGTTATTACTGTAGTTGGTTCCGGTGTTATTACTGTAGTTGGTTCCGGTGTTATTACTGTAGTTGGTTCCGGTGTTATTACTGTAGTTGGTTCCGGTGTTATTACTGTAGTTGGTTCTGGTGTTATTACTGTAGTTGGTTCCGGTGTTATTACTGTAGTTGGTTCCGGTGTTATTACTGTAGTTGGTTCCGGTGTTATTACTGTAGTTGGTTCCGGTGTTATTACTGTAGTTGGTTCCGGTGTTATTACTGTAGTTGGTTCCGGTGTTATTACTGTAGTTGGTTCCGGTGTTATTACTGTAGTTGGTTCCGGTGTTATTACTGTAGTTGGTTCCGGTGTTATTACTGTAGTTGGTTCCGGTGTTATTACTGTAGTTGGTTCCGGTGTTATTACTGTAGTTGGTTCCGGTGTTATTACTGTAGTTGGTTCCGGTGTTATTACTGTAGTTGGTTCCGGTGTTATTACTGTAGTTGGTTCCGGTGTTATTACTGTAGTTGGTTCCGGTGTTATTACTGTAGTTGGTTCCGGTGTTATTACTGTAGTTGGTTCCGGTGTTATTACTGTAGTTGGTTCCGGTGTTATTACTGTAGTTGGTTCCGGTGTTATTACTGTAGTTGGTTCCGGTGTTATTACTGTAGTTGGTTCCGGTGTTATTACTGTAGTTGGTTCCGGTGTTATTACTGTAGTTGGTTCCAGTGTTATTACTGTAGTTGGTTCCGGTGTTATTACTGTAGTTGGTTCCGGTGTTATTACTGTAGTTGGTTCCGGTGTTATTACTGTAGTTGGTTCCGGTGTTATTACTGTAGTTGGTTCCGGTGTTATTACTGTAGTTGGTTCCGGTGTTATTACTGTAGTTGGTTCTGGTGTTATTACTGTAGTTGGTTCCGATGTTATTACTGTAGTTGGTTCCGGTGTTATTACTGTAGTTGGTTCCGGTGTTATTACTGTAGTTGGTTCCGGTGTTATTACTGTAGTTGGTTCCGGTGTTATTACTGTAGTTGGTTCCGGTGTTATTACTGTAGTTGGTTCCGGTGTTATTACTGTAGTTGGTTCCGGTGTTATTACTGTAGTTGGTTCCGGTGTTATTACTGTAGTTGGTTCCGGTGTTATTACTGTAGTTGGTTCCGGTGTTATTACTGTAGTTGGTTCCGGTGTTATTACTGTAGTTGGTTCCGGTGTTATTACTGTAGTTGGTTCCGGTGTTATTACTGTAGTTGGTTCCGGTGTTATTACTGTAGTTGGTTCCGGTGTTATTACTGTAGTTGGTTCCGGTGTTATTACTGTAGTTGGTTCCGGTGTTATTACTGTAGTTGGTTCCGGTGTTATTACTGTAGTTGGTTCCGGTGTTATTACTGTAGTTGGTTCCGGTGTTATTACTGTAGTTGGTTCCGGTGTTATTACTGTAGTTGGTTCCGGTGTTATTACTGTAGTTGGTTCCGGTGTTATTACTGTAGTTGGTTCCGGTGTTATTACTGTAGTTGGTTCCGGTGTTATTACTGTAGTTGGTTCCGGTGTTATTACTGTAGTTGGTTCCGGTGTTATTACTGTAGTTGGTTCCGGTGTTATTACTGTAGTTGGTTCCGGTGTTATTACTGTAGTTGGTTCCGGTGTTATTACTGTAGTTGGTTCCGGTGTTATTACTGTAGTTGGTTCCGGTGTTATTACTGTAGTTGGTTCCGGTGTTATTACTGTAGTTGGTTCCGGTGTTATTACTGTAGTTGGTTCCGGTGTTATTACTGTAGTTGGTTCCGGTGTTATTACTGTAGTTGGTTCCGGTGTTATTACTGTAGTTGGTTCCGGTGTTATTACTGTAGTTGGTTCCGGTGTTATTACTGTAGTTGGTTCCGGTGTTATTACTGTAGTTGGTTCCGGTGTTATTACTGTAGTTGGTTCCGGTGTTATTACTGTAGTTGGTTCCGGTGTTATTACTGTAGTTGGTTCCGGTGTTATTACTGTAGTTGGTTCCGGTGTTATTACTGTAGTTGGTTCCGATGTTATTACTGTAGTTGGTTCCGGTGTTATTACTGTAGTTGGTTCCGGTGTTATTACTGTAGTTGGTTCCGGTGTTATTACTGTAGTTGGTTCCGGTGTTATTACTGTAGTTGGTTCCGGTGTTATTACTGTAGTTGGTTCCGGTGTTATTACTGTAGTTGGTTCCGGTGTTATTACTGTAGTTGGTTCCGGTGTTATTACTGTAGTTGGTTCCGGTGTTATTACTGTAGTTGGTTCCGGTGTTATTACTGTAGTTGGTTCCGGTGTTATTAATGTAGTTGGTTCCGGTGTTATTACTGTAGTTGGTTCCGGTGTTATTACTGTAGTTGGTTCCGGTGTTATTACTGTAGTTGGTTCCGGTGTTATTACTGTAGTTGGTTCCGGTGTTATTACTGTAGTTGGTTTCGGTGTTATTACTGTAGTTGGTTCCGGTGTTATTACTGTAGTTGGTTCCGGTGTTATTACTGTAGTTGGTTCCGGTGTTATTACTGTAGTTGGTTCCGGTGTTATTACTGTAGTTGGTTCCAGTGTTATTACTGTAGTTGGTTCCGGTGTTATTACTGTAGTTGGTTCCGGTGTTATTACTGTAGTTGGTTCCGGTGTTATTACTGTAGTTGGTTCCGGTGTTATTACTGTAGTTGGTTCCGGTGTTATTACTGTAGTTGGTTCCGGTGTTATTACTGTAGTTGGTTCCGGTGTTATTACTGTAGTTGGTTTCGGTGTTATTACTGTAGTTGGTTCCGGTGTTATTACTGTAGTTGGTTCCGGTGTTATTACTGTAGTTGGTTCCGGTGTTATTACTGTAGTTGGTTCCGATGTTATTACTGTAGTTGGTTCCGGTGTTATTACTGTAGTTGGTTCCGGTGTTATTACTGTAGTTGGTTCCGGTGTTATTACTGTAGTTGGTTCCGGTGTTATTACTGTAGTTGGTTCCGGTGTTATTACTGTAGTTGGTTCCGGTGTTATTACTGTAGTTGGTTCCGGTGTTATTACTGTAGTTGGTTCCGGTGTTATTAATGTAGTTGGTTCCGGTGTTATTACTGTAGTTGGTTCCGGTGTTATTACTGTAGTTGGTTCCGGTGTTATTAATGTAGTTGGTTCCGGTGTTATTACTGTAGTTGGTTCCGGTGTTATTACTGTAGTTGGTTCCGGTGTTATTACTGTAGTTGGTTCCGGTGTTATTACTGTAGTTGGTTCCGGTGTTATTACTGTAGTTGGTTCCGGTGTTATTACTGTAGTTGGTTCCGGTGTTATTACTGTAGTTGGTTCCGGTGTTATTACTGTAGTTGGTTCCGGTGTTATTACTGTAGTTGGTTCCGGTGTTATTACTGTAGTTGGTTCCGGTGTTATTACTGTAGTTGGTTCCGGTGTTATTACTGTAGTTGGTTCCGGTGTTATTACTGTAGTTGGTTCCGGTGTTATTACTGTAGTTGGTTCCGGTGTTATTACTGTAGTTGGTTCCGGTGTTATTACTGTAGTTGGTTCCAGTGTTATTACTGTAGTTGGTTCCGGTGTTATTACTGTAGTTGGTTCCGGTGTTATTACTGTAGTTGGTTCCGGTGTTATTAATGTAGTTGGTTCCGGTGTTATTACTGTAGTTGGTTCCGGTGTTATTACTGTAGTTGGTTCCGGTGTTATTACTGTAGTTGGTTCCGGTGTTATTACTGTAGTTGGTTCCGGTGTTATTACTGTAGTTGGTTCCGGTGTTATTACTGTAGTTGGTTCCGGTGTTATTACTGTAGTTGGTTCCGGTGTTATTACTGTAGTTGGTTCCGGTGTTATTACTGTAGTTGGTTCCGGTGTTATTACTGTAGTTGGTTCCGGTGTTATTACTGTAGTTGGTTCCGGTGTTATTACTGTAGTTGGTTCCGGTGTTATTACTGTAGTTGGTTCCGGTGTTATTACTGTAGTTGGTTCCGGTGTTATTACTGTAGTTGGTTCCGGTGTTATTACTGTAGTTGGTTCCGGTGTTATTACTGTAGTTGGTTCCGGTGTTATTACTGTAGTTGGTTCCGGTGTTATTACTGTAGTTGGTTCCAGTGTTATTACTGTAGTTGGTTCCGCTGTTATTACTGTAGTTGGTTCCGGTGTTATTACTGTAGTTGGTTCCGATGTTACTGTAGTTGGTTCCGGTGTTATTACTGTAGTTGGTTCCGGTGTTATTACTGTAGTTGGTTCCGGTTCCAGTGTTACTGTAGTTGGTTTTGGTTCCAGTGTTACTGTAGTTGGTTCTGGTTCCACTGTTACTGTAGTTGGTTCTGGTTCCACTGTTACTGTAGTTGGTTCTGGTTCCACTGTTACTGTAGTTGGTTCCGGTGTTATTACTGTAGTTGGTTCTGGTTCCACTGTTACTGTAGTTGGTTTTGGTTCCACTGTTACTGTAGTTGGTTTTGGTTCCAGTGTTACTGTAGTTGGTTCCGGTGTTATTACTGTAGTTGGTTCTGGTTCCACTGTTACTGTAGTTGGTTCTGGTTCCACTGTTACTGTAGTTGGTTCCGGTTCCAGTGTTACTGTAGTTGGTTCCAGTGTTATTACTGTAGTTGGTTCCGGTGTTATTACTGTAGTTGGTTCTGGTTCCACTGTTACTGTAGTTGGTTCTGGTTCCACTGTTACTGTAGTTGGTTCTGGTTCCACTGTTACTGTAGTTGGTTCTGGTTCCAGTGTTACTGTAGTTGGTTCTGGTTCCACTGTTACTGTAGTTGGTTCTGGTTCCAGTGTTACTGTAGTTGGTTTTGGTTCCAGTGTTACTGTAGTTGGTTCTGGTTCTAGTGTTACTGTAGTTGGTTCTGGTTCCACTGTTACTGTAGTTGGTTCTGGTTCCACTGTTACTGTAGTTGGTTCTGGTTCCAGTGTTACTGTAGTTGGTTCTGGTTCCAGTGTTACTGTAGTTGGTTCTGGTTCCAGTGTTACTGTAGTTGGTTCTGGTTCCAGTGTTACTGTAGTTGGTTCCTGTTCCAGTGTTACTGTAGTTGGTTCTGGTTCCAGTGTTATTGTAGTTGGTTCCGGTTCCAGTGTTACTGTAGTTGGTTCCAGTTCTAGTGTTACTGTAGTTGGTTCCGGTTCCAGTGTTACTGTAGTTGGTTCCGGTTCCACTGTTACTGTAGTTGGTTCTGGTTCCAGTGTTACTGTAGTTGGTTCCGGTTCCAGTGTTATTGTAGTTGGTTCTGGTTCCAGTGTTACTGTAGTTGGTTCTGGTTCCAGTGTTACTGAGGTTGGTTCTGGTTCCAGTGTTACTGTAGTTGGTTCTGGTTCCAGTGTTACTGTAGTTGGTTCTGGTTCCAGTGTTATTGTAGTTGGTTCTGGTTCCAGTGTTATTGTAGTTGGTTCTGGTTCCAGTGTTATTGTAGTTGGTTCTGGTTCCAGTGTTACTGTAGTTGGTTCTGGTTCTAGTGTTACTGTAGTTGGTTCTGGTTTTTGTGTTGTAGTTGGTTCTGGTTCTTGTGTAGTTGGTTCTGGTTCTTGTGTAGTTGGTTCTGGTTCTTGTGTAGTTGGTTCTAGTGTTGTTGGTTCTGGTTCTTGTGTAGTTGGTTCTGGTTCTTGTGTAGTTGGTTCTAGTGTAGTTGGTTCTGGTTCTTGTGTAGTTGGTTCTAGTGTTGTTGGTTCTAGTTCTTGTGTAGTTGGTTGTGGTTCTTGTGTAGTTGGTTCTGATGTTGTTGGTTCTTGTGTTGTTGGTTCTAGTGTTGTTGGTTTTAGCGTTGTTGATTCTATTGTTGTTGGTTCAGATATTGTTGGTTCTCGTGTCGTTGGTTCTGATGTTGTTGTTGATGATGCAAAAGATTTTGTTACTTGTGTTGTTGATGTTAACGAAGCTGTTCGTCTGTTTCTATTTGTTGTTACCATTGGCTAAAACAAAAGAAAAATGAGAAAGATCACTTGAAACAATTTACGGGGAATAATTTAGCCTCCCTTTTGCACTCTATAGCAATTTAATTGCGGTGTGCTCTGCATTAACATTTTGTAAAAATCAGCTTATAAATAACAAAAATTACGCCAATGTGTTGAAGTCATTTACTTTGTTTAGCTGACATATCCTTCTGTAGCTGGAAATGGTGTCTGGGTTAAAAGATCCCTAAACTGCTACCTCAGGGTCTTTCACAAATGAGAAACTAGATTTAATGCAATTCTTAAATAGAAACCATTGAACCAGTGGCTTTTGATTGCACCTAAAATCTTTTTTAGATCATTTCTTCTTAATGATGACAACTTACTTTGCATTCCTGAGTATTGCACGTTTCAACGTTGTGATTAGAGCCCTCACACTGAAACGGTTCACTACAATAGCGTGTCCTCAGTTTTACTCCTATGTTGCACGAGTCTGTGCAATAACTCCAGCTTCCCCAAGATGACCAACTAGGACCTTGCTCAAATGTAACCGGGAATTCACTCGCGGTAGATTGCTCGCTTTTTGTTGTAACGACAGGTGTTACAAGGGATCGAGTGATGAGTGTTGCAGTTGGGGAGGAAGTTTGCATAACAAAGGCAGCAGAGTGAGTGATAATTAAAGACGTGGACGATTGAGTTCTTGACAAAGTGGTACCGGTAGAAGCTTTTTCCTTTGTAGTCGTAGCAGTAACATCCGTATCATGCGTAGAAGTTGTTGATGTTGAGGTAGTTGTATTTTCGATTGATTGATTAGAGCATGGCTGAAGAGTGCAAGCAAGCACTCTGGTACCACAATTCGCAAACTCCAATCGTTTTCGTTCCGAATTGGGTTCATCAACTTGTTCATTGCATGTCCTAGTAAATATTTGTGTTGAAGAAGTTCCAGGAAAAGCACAATTTGCGCATTTTTGTGTTTGAGACCACGATGACCAACTGCTGCACATATGCGTATTGCATGTTTCTCTTTGTGACATCAACTCAAACAAGGGCAAGTTACGTTGGTTACCTGTGAGACAATTTGGTAAGTCAATCGCAACACCATCAAATTCGCACTGCCTTGTCCTGAAATACAATGTAAATAAGAAAAATAGTAGTATATACTTCACAAAACTCAAAAGTTAAAAACCATTTTTGCTTTACTTGCACCTACTTACCTGAATCGCATACCAGGAGAACAACCACCGGTACAGGTTGACCACAAAAACCACGAAGACCAAACAAAAGCACATCTGCCTTGACAACGGCGGAAAGATAATCGACAGCTTGAGTGACCAATACTTCCCAATCCCTCACAAGTCCTTAATATATCAAAATAAACATCTTTTAAATATAGGTGAAGTGTTGTCGGAATGTGGAAAACATACAGTTGCCTTTTGAAGTTGCATTTTAACAAGCTGCTTATTTTTTGCCCCTTGTCGAAGCTTTAGTTCACCAATCATTGACGCTATAGATTAAGCGTTAAACTTGCTGTTCAAGGCCAGGTTAGACAATCAAGAACGTTATGTTGCGTGGAGTGCAGCTGAGCGGATCTGTTGTGTGCTCTCAAGCATACGCTTCTGGTTTAAATTATACTGTAGCTTGTGACAACAACAAACATTTATGGGTGACTACCAGGCTTGTCCATGGGAATGGGATTCCCATGGAAAATGTCCCATGGGATGGGACTGCACGCATTGCATTTCCCATGGGGCCTATGAGACAGTAGCCATGTGATAGCTTTTTGATAACGTCATACTTAAATAGATAGGCAAGAACTGGTAAGGAATACTAAACCCTAAAATTTATGGCGATCTGGTCACTTTGAGCGATCAGCTCAAGGCTACTCCCAACCGTGCAATCCAACAATAGGAAGGTTGCATGTGACGTCACGGATTTCGCGCCAAAAAAAGTGGATGACCAAAAGCTCTAATTCAGGAATTCTAAAACTGGGGGGCGTGAAAACTTCACAAGGGGGGCGCGAGCATGAGTGACATATTGATGAAAAGCACCTCCGAACTGCAGTCAAATCTCGTTACCACCTCGTTACTAATCCATTACATTAGAATCTGTGACCTAGTTTTAAAAAACAATTTTGTCTGGACTTTAATTAGTTACTGTTTTAATATTCGCTGTCTTATTTACATCGACACATCGTTATATGCTTCGCCTTCCTTTCTCCGCGGGAGATGTCACTTAGCACGTCGATTTTGCACTTTTTCATTTATTTGTTCTTTTCTCTCCCACGCCGTTAAACCGTATTTTCCAAACTTTTTGAAGGTTCACGAGCGAGATTCATTGTTAACGTTGTTGTGGAGTGGACAGTACCTGGTTGTTTTCAGTTAAAATTCTTTGCTAGAATTTATTAGTAATTTTCTTAGTGTTGTGACTTTTGTTTGCTTTTTTAAGAACTGATGATGCTTTCTTAAAGCGAAATATATTTTCTATTTGCTTTTTTATTTTGAGGTTGATTAATTTTAACTTTTTAAACTTGTTAATCCCCCATAATTTACAAATTTTAGACCTTTGAAAAATAAGTGGTATTTAATTTAGCTGCGGTGATAAAAATGAGTGCAAAAAAGAGGAAGTACAATGAAGAATATCTGCAGTGTGGTTTTACTGATGCAGCAGTGAATGGTCAAGTTGTACCACAGTGCGTTATATGTTTCGAAAAGTTGAGCAATGATGCTTTGAGGCCAAATCGCTTGAAGCGTCATCTTCAAACAAAACATCCTCTTCATCAAACGAAACCCTTGGCTTTCTTTCAAAGCAAGAAGGATTCTTTTAAAAAAATGAAAATCGCCTGTGCGGAGAACTTTAGTCAATTATCATCTGCGGAGCTGGTAGAAGCATCTTTTGAAATTGCTCAAATGATAGCTCAAGCAAAAAAACCTCATAATATTGGCGAAACTTTGATAAAATCATGCATGTTGAAAGCAAGTAGCCTTGTTTTGGGGGAAAGCAACAGCAAGAAGTTGGCAAAGATTTCTCTTTTAGATTCCACTATTAAGACACGAATCGATGAGCTTGCAAATGATATTGAATGTCAAGTTCTTCAAAAGATACACGCATCACCTTATTTTGGCATTCAGTGCGACGAAACGACTGACGTAGCTCAATTGTCACAGTTGATGGTCTATGTTCGTTTTGTCGGATCTGCTACAATTGAGGAAGAAATGCTATTCTGCAAATCGCTTGAAACGACCACTAAGGCAGAAGATGTGTTCAGAGTTGTTGATGCATACTTTCACAAAAACGGCATGAAATGGGAGAAACTTGTTGGCGTCTGCACTGATGGTGCACCAGCGATGCTTGGGTGTCGGAGTGGATTTATTACCAGGGTGAAGCAAAAAAATCCGGACGCAGTCGGAACTCACTGCGTAATCCATCGAGAGGCTTTGGCCTCCAAGACTTTACTTGCTGCAATGAAGAAAAAGCTTGCCATAATTATACGAATTGTTAACTTTATCAAATCAAGTGCTGTCAATTCCCGGTTATTTTCCCAGCTGTGTAAACACATGGATTCCAATCATGAAAATCTGTTGTTTCATACAAATGTTCGATGGCTATCAAAAGGTAATATGTTAGCTCGCGTTTACGGTTTGAAAGATGAAGTAAGTATATTTCTTGAATCTCAGGGAAAACAAGATCTCCTGTTACCATTCCAATCACAAGAGTTTCAACTGGCAATGGCATACCTTGTTGACATTTTCGATACTCTCAATTGCCTCAATCTACTGTTGCAAGGAAAGAACACGAACCGTATGAAAGATTACGATGAGACACGGACATTCATAGCAAAGCTGGGGTTGTGGCATCGCCGAGTTCAACGGGGAAATGCAGCCTCATTTCCTACCTTGGACATAGCACTTGAGAACAGCAAAGCCAAACTGGAAGGTGAACTTATGGTAGAATTTGTTTTTTTGTTTTATTTGCCATTTTTATCCTCCATTTACGAGAAAGCGAATTGTATCGCTATACTTTGGACGGGAAGTCCGCACTCGCTTGGGAGTTGCCTTTTTCGAGGTTTATGGGCCACCTGTCTTCCACATAAAGGCGGGGGCATCCCGTTAAGTGCCTTGCCCAAGGACACAACAAGCGAACTTGCCGGCTTGTTCTCCACAACCTCCCCATAAATGCCGAGCGCCAAGCAGGGAAGCTATAGATACCATTTTTTAAAGTCTTTTGGTATGACTCGACAAGGGGAATGAACCCCAGGTCTACCGACTGCGAAGCGGACGCTCTAACCACATACGCCATCGCGTTGGCTAGAAGTGGAATCTCACCTCCAAATTTTGAAAGAAGAATATGACTGCTATTTTCCAGACTTTGGTAATGTTGAGCTATCGGAGTGGAAGATGACGAGAAATCCCTTTGGAATCAAAGAAGATATTCTTTCGGAAGAACTGCAGGAAGAGTTTTTGGAGATGAAGTGCAACTCCACTGCTAAAGATGATTTTGAAGCAATGTCTCTTAACAATTTCTGGGCTAAATAATTGCATATATATTAGAATGTGGGCAGTGTGGCGATACGTACCCTTCTTCCATTTTCATCGACATATTTATGTGAAAGTGGATTTTCAGCACTTGTGAGTATGAAGACAAAATTTCGTAACAAACTGGAATGCGAAGCAGATCTTCGATGCGCGTTGTCTTCAACAAAGCCTCGAATTAAACGACTAGTTTCCCAAAAACAATTGCATCCTTCACACTAAGCAGGATAGTGGCAAATAAATTATTGTTCTATTTTTCGTGAATTTGATTTTTGAGCCTAGGTGAGGCGTGAGCATGAATGACAAATGTCAAGGGGGGCGCGACTGAAAAAGTTTAAGAACCACTGCTCTAATTTATGCTGGAGAGGTATAGGGCGAACACTAACTTTTGGGGTTATTTTGAAAACTAATAAAAAATTGATTAAAATTTGGAATGAATTATTGCTAGTTGGATTCTAGGAAACAAATAAATTTGACCAAAAGCAATTTGGTTGAGATTTAGTCTTTCAGTTGGCTAGTATAAGCCTAGCATAGTGGGCTAATTTTTAAAAAATGCCCCTAAGAGAAGTGCCATCTAACTACCATTTGCTCCTCACTTAAAAATAAACTACACCAATCAGATACCAGTTGGTACATTAACAAAAACAACCACTATTTGATCATTACTACCGGTACGGTAAGCTTGCCGGTAAGCTTACTTGCTGTGTCCATGAGCAAAGCATTTAACGGTATGCCTCCATCTTTATGTGGCAAACAGGTAGTGGGGCCAAGCAGTCCACTCGTCGCGGTGATCCAGTGTGACGAAAGACATGCAAACAGAGCATGAGCTCTACGCATGAATGAATAAATCGGTACCGTAATTTTTATATTACCCTTGGTCCATCAGCCTAGGCAATAGCCCAAACAATTGTTTTAAGAGTAGTTAAGGTCACACAATTACATCTGACATATCAATATGACTAGCCTACAATTACTATTGACAAAACATTTCAAAAACTTACTGATTTTATCCAACAGTAACTAATCCAGCATATGTCAAACGGTACAGAAGTCTGCCCTGTCATTTAGGCTACAGTATAACTTAAATTTTCAACTTTTCAGAATGCTTATGCCACTAAATATACTGTATAAGTTACACATTACAATTAACTTAAAACTCATCATTCCCAAACACGCTGATTAATCAAATATGAAACTCTCACAGAAGCTGGCTACAAATAAGCCTGCATGTTTAGCCCATAAAATTAGCCCAACTATTAGCAATAACAAGCAAACCTTAGCACCTCTTATCTTACTTTGACCTTAGATTCATTCCTTAACATCAGTAAAACAAATTTAACGTTCATTCAACAACTGTCACGTTTCTTCATTTGCTTTGCAAAAAACGATATCACTCCTATTCAATTCAATGCAAAAACACTGACTTTGGTCATCCACTTTTTTAAAAGCGTATTTTAATGACGTTTGATCACGTGCGTGCAACCTTCCTATTGAAAAAGAAGGGGTAAGGCAGAAAATTTCAGTTTTGAATGAATTCGCTTTTAAGTGAGGTTAGCCTTGGTCCTGGTTTAGTTTTAGCGTTAGATTTGAAGTTTGGTGGGCTTGATGGGTGAGTTTAATTGCATATTGTTGAGAGAGCTAGATTTCTGCCTTATCCCTTGTCTTTCAATTGCTAAATAGATAGGCAAATAGTTTTTAAAGACAACTTGAAACTTTAGTGATATTCAGTGAGTGGTTTACCGGTGTTTCTTTGAATTTCGGTGGTTTATGAGAAAATCTTAGATGGTGTAATTTTGACCTATCTGTGGTATAGGAGCTTCGTTTCAATCTGGCAACACTGCTTTGCGCATCATGCTCGTTGATGAACAGGAAATTGAAAATTTGCTGAATGAGCACAGTGATTCGGAATATGAGTGCCAGAATGATAATGAATTGTGAACTCTTCTGAACTTTAAAGTTAACAAAATCAATAAATTTTGTCGTTTTGTATCTCTTTTTGTACGTGGAGTCCTATCTAGTACACATTATACTAAATTTTCATAAATTTAATAACTTTTATTGAATTGTATTTTCATGGGAATCCCATGGGATGGGATGGTATGGGACAGGCATTGAACTGCTATGGAATGGGATGGGATGGGACAGAAAAATATGTCCCATGGACAAGCCTGGTGACTACTATCGACAATTGTAAGATTATTTGGAAATTTCCCTTTCTATTCATACATTTTGTTTTCAATTACATAACTAAGCTCTCATCATTTCGATTTACGTTACCGAGATATGGAAATGCTTCCTGTACTTCCACATTTTCCATTGCACTTCCCATACTCTATCCAGTTTGACCATCGATCGCATAGGCCCATGTTGCAGTCTCTTACTTCTCGAGACAGGCCCTCACATTCGGTATTCGCTACTTCATCATCTGCATCAAAAGCAAAGTTGCAAAGCATAATTACTAGGCTTGTACAGTAGTAGGGTATAAAAATTACGGGTTTTGAAAAGTTGCTGGTAAATCTAACATGTTCTCTAAAAAAAGTTGACAGCGTAAGAGTAATTTTACCAAACATTTTTGATAGTTTAAAGGCGAATATTTACGTTCAAACAATTCATAAAATTGCCTTGATTGCTGTTTATGGTTGATTTTGAAAAATTGATCAAATAATAAGATATAAAAAAATCAAAGTTGGAGATGAGATAGCCAACGAAATAGCTATTGTTTTGATGATTACAGAAGAAACTGTTTATCGTCTTGGTGCAATCCTTCCAGAACCGCATTTCTAAAACAGCGGTAAATTTCTTCGCTCTAGGAAGCAAATTTGCTTAATCTGTTTAATGCAGTGGTTCTCAAACTTTTCTAAAAAAATTACGCAATGGTCCCTTAGCAATTTTTCAAATGGCTCACGGTACCCTTGAAAAATTAACACAAATCAACACGTTGGTTTTTTATGGTATCAATGTGATGGGTGCAATTGCTTCTTTGTTACCAGTTCGGCTATGTTTGGTTCAGTTGTGGACAACGCAACCCTCATGTCATGAATCGCATTCAATCGATTTCGAGCTTTCGGCTTGATTGCAAGTAGTGCTGAAAATGCAGATTCACACTCATATGTTGTTGGGAATGGAATTAGTACTTTCAAGGCCATCTTTGAAATGTCAGGGTAGCTTTGTGCCATTTCAATCCAAAAGTCGCTGCAAGACTTTTCACTAAATAAGCGTCTCGCATTTCCATCATTCACCAAATCAATAAACTGTTCTTGAAGCAAGATATCTTGTGAAGGCAGATCTCCAACGCTCGTTCCAAAAGGGTCACTTACAAATCGACAATACCTTTCAAAATCTTCCAAGTCTGGGAAGTAGTGCCGAATTTCTTCACGAAGAATTGAAATGTGGCATGCCATGACCTCGAGAATACCTTCGTTGACGTTAAGTTCATTTTCATCAAGAAAAGCATTGAGATGCGGAAATGGAGCAAAGTTTTTGTTTTGCAATTTGGAATGCCACAAGGTTAGCTTCATGCTGAATGCTGACAACTTTTCCTGACAATGAATCAAATTAATCTCCTTTCCTTGTAGCGCCAGATTGACAAAATTAACAGATTCGAAAATGTCCACCAAAAATGACAAACACATCAAAAAACAATTATCAGAAAATTTCTGGTGCAATTCTGGTTTTGGCCCTTGCAAAAAATTTTTCATTTCTTGCCGTAAAATGAAAGCTCGTTTGAGCACTTTACCCTTCGACAGCCATCTCACACGAGAGTGCAACAAGACAGTTACAAATTCGGAATCATTTTCCTTGCATAATTCTGCAAATAGACGAGAATTGAGTGCATTTGCTTTGATGAAGTTCACTGCTTTAACCACGTCGTCAAGGACATTTTTCAGCTGATCCGGCAAAGTTTTCGCCATGAGTGCTTGGCGATGAATAGTGCAATGCGTACCAACAACATCAGGAGATTGTTCTTTAACCAATGTCTGAAAACCAGAACGGCAGCCAAGCATAGCAGGAGCACCGTCTGTGCAAACACCGATAACATGTTTCCATTTCAGGTTGTGTTTGTCGAAAAACTTGTTCACGAAATTGAAAATATCTTTAGCAGTTGTTCTTGTAGTGAGTGGGCTGCAAAACAAAAATTCATCCTCCAAATGTCCTTCGTGTATGTAGCGCACAAAAACACACAGTTCAGCTAAATTTGCAACATCCGTGGTTTCATCAAGCTGAATTGCAAAGAAGCCAAACATTGACTTCTGTATCTTTGACACCACATGCGACAAAATGTTTTCCGATAGCTCAGATATTCTTCTACTCACAGTGTCGTTTGACAAAGACACTTGCTTCAGCTTTTGAACTTCAGATTCTCCGAAAACATTTGATACAATAATTTGACAACAAGGCAAGATCAATTGTTCTCCGATGGTGTGGGGCTTCTTAGCGGTAGCTATTTTTCTTGCAACTTCATAGGAGGCCGTTAACCCTGCAGCATTTTCCTTCCATTGATCACCAGTGTTATCAAGTCTTGACCTAACTAAACTATCAGCCTTCCTTTTAAAAAAATCTGCATCTTTGTTTTGAAAATCTGGATGATGTGTTACCAAATGTCTTTTCAGCTTGCTAGGTTTTAGAGCAGAACTTGCTAATACTCTGTAGCACAGCACGCACTGCGGCTTTTCTTCTCCTCCAGAATTTATCACAGTGAAACCAAATTGAACATAGGAATCATTGTATCTTAATTTTTTTCGAGGTTGAGCCATTTTCACTTTTTGTACTGAAATTTAAGTTAAAATTTTAGTAAGGTTAAAAGTCTAAATTTCCTAAAACAAAACATATTAACCAAGATGTATGGCTTAAGGAAAAACGAGACGCCTCTGACCTTGGCACTTTTTAAATGTTAACTCCTACTACAGTAGGAGTTATGCTATTTCCTACTAAAGTAGGAGTTCCACCATTTCCCACAATTAGGCTACCATAGCTCCACATTCTTTTTGATTATTTACTAATTTGTAGATTCTGAAAACTTGTTCAAGGAGAATGAACAACCACACATTGCAGTATCCTTCTCTAAAACCAACACTGCTGCCGCCACCCACCAGGTTTTACTTTGGTATCGTTTTTGCTACTAACTACAGTAGGCTACTACACGATCTCCTGCTCCATTATTCGCAGACATCCAGCTAAAGGAGCCATTACACTGTGACATCAATAGCTTCTTGTGACATCATAAATGCCTATGCAGCATGCAAGGTTTCATGACAAATTGTGTTTGTTAAGTTGATTGGAAGAAAAGTTACCTGAAAACTTAATTTTACACAAAATTTTTTTCTTCAGCAGCGTCGTTTTAGTTTTTTTGGAGAGTGCTTCGCGGTCCCCAAAAAATTGTCTCGCGGACCCCAAAAGGACCGCGGACCCCAGTTTGAGAACCACTGGTTTAATGATTGGCAAACTCTGAGCCGCAAAAATGATTATTCTCTTAAAAATAGGACTAAAAGTAGGGGTAACAACATTTTTTTATTATCTAAAAGCAAGACATTATTTTAGAACAATAATTTGAGAGATTTTTTGTTTGTTTATTAAATTGAAGAATTTTTTTAATGATCAGTTATTTGAAATCAATTGTTTTAATTTTGTCCCATTTAACTAGATGCCGGTACTGTATATTTTTTTTAGTTAATTTTTCAACTTTAGTTAATTTTTCAACATTTTTTTGGAGATCAACTATTTGAAATTTATTGTTTTGCCAATTGATCACACAGACTTTTTTTAGAGCTAGAGCCCTATAAGAAATTAACGTTAAGTGCAATCAGCAATAGTACCTAGGGGGTAAATCTAGCAAATTAAACTAATAAGGAAGAAAAAAATGGAAAAAAGTTTGAAAACCACTGCTTCAAGATTTTTATCTAATTCTGGCAAGCCTATTACGCTATTTAGTAAAATAATTCCTACTTGTATCCAGCCTTCTGTGTCTTTTCGAAAAAAAGTAGTATTTTTTTTTAATTTTGGATTTTATTGTCTATGCCCCTAACCCTGATCTCCAATATATCCTTTAAATCAAGACTGGTCTCATTATGGCGGTGAGTGGGTCAAAAAAGTGACCATTTATACAATGATAATAATATGTCATTTAGTGGGAGGCCCATTTCAGGACTTTATACCATCATTTTCCTAATTGTATTTGTGACCTCCTGTCTCTGGATGTGCTTACTTTTTTTGGTTGCGGTATATATGCGGTCAGGAAGAGAGAAAAGGCCATCGCCTTTCTCAAATTTTAACAAAAGGGCGAATTGACCCAGAGCCCAGAGTTCATCATCTGCACTCTAGTTGTTACAAGAAGTTAGATTATGGCTTAAATAGATAAACTATCTGTAAAAGTACGCCCAAAAATCGTGCTTTTACGGGAGGTTCGAATGAACGCGTCTCGTCTCGCTCCGGTAAACAAAAAGTCCAATAATAGTTAACCAAAAATATATTGAGAACAAATGAGTTGTTGAAAGGAACAAATAAAGGGTGATGGCGAGAGAAACGGTTTTCTGCAATAACAAAACATAAACACCAAATGCACAACACGGTAACAGCGCTAACTGAGTAAGTTGTTTACATTTATAGAACGGGGTAAACAGAATCATTACACTATAGGTTTCAAACTCAGAATTTCAATAATATTTCATACAGTATGAATTAACGATACTCAAACGTATAGGACTTACCGAACAATGATCAGACGGTGATACAATTAAACTTCGTAGCGGGACTTAATCTCCACTTGGAGTAACAACTTGACAAACAGGATAAATTCCAATAACAGAATGACAGGCAACTCGCACTGTCAAAAACGCACGTTTCCAATAAAACAGGTCATTAAATTGAACGGGCAAGCTTATATACGATCTTCAAAACTGGTTGCTAAATTTGTGGCTTTCGGGTAAATTACACTCAACTGAACACAAAATACTCAAACTTTACGTTTTACAAAATAATGCTAGATTTTATGTCACGGATTCAATTCCCGTGTCGTGCCATTAAAAAAAAAAGGCCTTACAAATAAAATAACGTGAAAAATATTTTACACTATCGTTCGGCTTTTTGTATTAAAAAGGAAGTTAATTCTTGCTAAATCCTGCGAGATTTCACTTGGAAACTTAGCATTTTGTTCCACTTTGCTACACGTCATAAAAATGTGTCAGCGGTTGATTAAGAGCAGAGGTGGTAAGAAACGAAGTAGTCTACTTAAGTAGGTTTGTCAGTAACGAGCTACTTACTTAAGTACAGTAGTTTCATTTTTCACTACTTTCACTTTTAATTGAGTAAATTACGTGGGAAGAAACGTTACTTGAATAGTTATACTTTTTACTTTACTATGGCTGTAGATGCTAAAAACTTCATGCTTGTTAACTTGGAATGAGATATAACAGATGCCGACAGACCGATAGGCATCTGTTATCTGTCATATATGCCGACAGGCTTTTGTCATATCTCATTCCAAGTTACAAGGTCTCGTCAGAACAACCACGTCAACGAGAATCGCATAAGCTGCAATATCGAACTCACAAAATGCGGTTGCTAGTCGGCTAGGCAGGACATGTTGGCATTAAGAACGACTTTGAATTCATATTATTTACAAATTCGTGGTTGAAGTTGACTATTTTTAGATTGTATGTTGAAAAACAACTGGTGTTACTATTTATTGAAGTATATAAGGGAAAAATAAAGAGCAATGGCCCTTTCTAGACCGCATGACAATAGGAAAAAATGCGAAAAAGCAGAAGTCTTTATGTCTGCTAGAATACCAAAATGGGCCAAAAAAGATCTGTACATCTATTGGGAGACCAAATTGAGCTAGAATCTAGGTTTCAAAAAGTTAATCTCCCAAAAAGCTCTAATTTAAAAAAGCGGATAACAAGCTGAAGGCTTTTAAATAAAATTTATCTTCTTTCACCTCTAGTTCTGACCTCAAAAACTTTAGTATCTGGCCCGGGCCAAGCTCTTAACAGCTCTACATAGGCTTCACCTCAACGGAATATCTTTAAAATTGGTCAGCACCTCTGATTCTTACCACAATTCTGTGGCATTTCTAATAAAAGTTGAAAAATGTTAAAACGAAAAATGTGGTTGGGCATAACAGATTTTGCTTTCGCATCTATTTGAAATTTTTAGCTAGTTTCGACTACGACTTTAATTGTTGTAAATCTTAAATATTGTAAAAGCCCAAGTTCTTTATTAGTAAATTAAATGAATCTTGGTGTCATTAATCCGCTTCACGTTTTAACAAGTTTTGACTATCAACAAGTATTGTGCCAAATGCACAACACAACAATAAAAAATAAAAAGAAATAGACCTAAAGGAGTATAATCATTAAAACAATTTCGTGTGCAATTGCAAACCGAGGATTTGTGAAAGGGAGGAAGCATTGGATTTTTAGTTTGGTAGGCGGATAAGAATCATTCTATGACCTGTTGTAAGTAACTTGGTTTTTGATGATCAACTTTCAAAGAAAAATAATTTTGTAATGCAGGAAAATTTTTTTGTCAAAACGGTTATTGAAACAACGGGGTGATTGGATGCAAGAGGTATAGCAGGAGCGGATCCAGAAACTTTTTGTGGAGAGGGTGAGAAGTCTAAGATGACGCATTATCATTGCAGGTGAACAGTTTTTTTTGAGACTTTTCAAAACAAAATTTCTTTTCATGACTGATACAAACAAATAATTTCATGAAACGAAGACAATATAATTACGAAGCGGGTTGTAACAAGTTGTGAAATAAGCCTACCTCTAAAGAGCTTATTTTTGTCATCGCAAACAAGAAGTATAACAGCGCCCATCTCAAACATTGTTACTGTTCTCATGTACTTAATGGGACGGACGGACAGAAGTGGTAAAATCATGGAAAGTTTCGAAGTAAGACCAATCTTAACGACGATCGGAAATAGGAGCAAAGAGGCAATGCTTTCATTTGCATCAACTTATCGTTATTGCTCTCAGTTATACTATTTGGGTAAAGCAGATGCAGCCGGATGAAATGAGATTTTTTTCATTAGACGTATCTGATTGGTAACCCTGCCCGGCGACGTCGGCGGAGCCGGCTAGTGATAAATAAATCTGAGTTTTGTAAATCTTAAGATGGGCAAAAGCTTTTTTTTCAAATTTATGTTTCATCAAATTTATCTGCGTACTAAAATTGAGTAGCCTTCAAAGGGTAAATTTTTTTAATTGGGAACTCCTACTTTGGAGTAATCGACAAATTTGGGTCAAAATCAAATTACCGAGAAAAACTAGAGAGTTTAATATAACGAGAGAGTGAGATAATTTTCCCCACAAATTTTAAATTGTAACATCTAATTTTCGGCATTTTGTACATTCTGTTTCCAAAGTATATGCTTTTCTTCAACATGACGCATGCAAGTGCAACTGACGCATTTATTGGAGCGTCGAAAACATTTTCAAAGAGCTGAACAGCAAACCTCCAGCAAAGCATCGTCGTCTTCTGCTTTCCACGCCCCTAGTACATGTTTCCGAGCATTGCGACCACTCCGCCCACTTCCTCCAGATCGGTTTTGGTCTGGTTGTTGTAGAAATGCTAGCAGTACTTGTAACAATATCTGAAAACAAGCCATATTACGTTGCATGGCAAGCAACACGAGGCTGTGCACTTTACCAACTTTGCCCCTCTCAACCACAAGGTTTTTTTCCTGCGGTCAAGCAGTCGACAAATTTTTCATCGAAGCTTCGTAGCATAAACGCAGCACAGTTTGTTTTTGCTTTAAAATTATTTGTGTCTAGTAGGCAATGATGGCTTTGTGTGGAGTGAGAGAAATAGCTTCGGAAAGTGGCATCCCAGCACCAGGTTTTCTGATGGTGGTACTAAAAACAGCCTCACTACAAGTTTTGACCTGGCGTTTTGATTTCACATTCTGGTTATAAAGGCATTTGTAAGAAAAGCACAAGATCTTTTCGGAAACAAGAGCCAATCAAAAACTATCATGAGAGCATTGTTGACCTCAAGTAAAAAATAATAACACCCCTAGTGCTTGTGGCAAAGTGTAAAGATCGCTGCAAAATACTCGCCAGATTTTCTTCTGTAGCAAGATGGAGCGTTGGCGGTTGGTGAGTAACAACATCTACGAATTGTGCAGGCATAGAAGGCATAATTTCCACAACTGACGCGCTCGTTAATAGGAATGTCGCACGGGCAACTTTCTGTGAAACATTATGAGAAAATCGTTTAATGAAAAATTAGACAAAATGGTTTCCAGAAATAGAACGTTCAATATACTCTTTGCATCTTCTCAATTGTCATCCCACAACCCTAAGTTGGATTTTGACTTTAAGTAAAACAAAAACCAGGCACCTAAAGTCAGATTATTAGGGTCGTTTTTTGCCTATTACCATCGACGTATTTACTGTAAAAGCAAAGTTTTGGGTAGGTCGAATATTTTATAAAATTAATTACATTGTTTCCGGAACCATCTTTTTGAATCCAAAAATGTCGACAATTGTGACCTCAAAATAAACGCAAGAACTTTTCTCGGTGATCAAATTTTTTGAAAGCGAGATTTCGCCCATTTTGGCCTGGAAACAAACAAGAAGAACTTTTCTTTTACATTTTTTCTTATGATACATCGCATAGAGGCATTACCCTTTATTCCCTCCTCCTCTCGCCCCCTCCCCTTGATACGCAATTGCCCACAATCAGTATTTTCCGTTTCTTTTTGATCTAACAAAACTGATTTTTTTTTATTGTTGAACGAGTAAATCTTGTTTTGAGAAGCAGCTTTGAATGGCAACATCTTTCTTGTAGAGCCAAACATATATTTTTTATGGCACAAATATTCAGCCTTTGTATATTAGATTTTGCTACTAGTATTTCGAAGTTATATCTCCTCGAAGGATAGTTTTCTTGTTGCATTTGCTCTGCAAGTGCTGCTTCTGCTAGTTATTATTACAGTGACTTTGTACAAAAGATTTTGTCGTCCTTGACAAAAATTGTGCTTTGGATAAGTTACCCAAATTCTTTTGGAGCACGGACCCATTCATGAATCTATCTAATTGTTTTCGAATACCAATTTTATTTCTATCGCTTTTTACTCGTTTTGTAAATCATTGGAAGCTTATCGTAGAAGTGCAATGAAGATTGTTCACTTGTTTTTCAAACCGATATTGTTGGCTTTAACAGTTTTGGGGTCAACTAAATGTTGACTATAAGTATTACTAAAATGAAAATACTTGATACTTAGAGAACTGACTTGCGTTTATATGAGAACCTAATTTAGTTTTGAGTGAAGTAGCTTTAGCTAAGATTTTTTGACGTTATTTAGTTGCACTTATGTAATTTTCAATCGTACGTCTGCTGGATTTCCCCAATTAATTTTCATTTATTCATGCGTATGAGCTCGTGCTTGATTTGCATGTCTTTCGTCATACTGGACAACTACGACGGGTGGACTGCTTGGCCCCACCGTCTGTCTGCCACATAAAGATGGAGGCATCCCGTTAGGTGCTTGCCCGAGGACTCCACGCAAGCTTGCCGGCTTGTTCTCCACACTATCACTATTGTGCTGAGAGCCAAACAGGGAAGCTGTGAATACCAATTATTAAAGTGTTTTGGTATGACTCGACTTGGTGAATGAACCCCAGGTCTACCGACTGCTAAGCCGACGCTCTAACCGCTAGGCCATCGCGCTGATCCCAATTAATGATGTCATATTGCTGCTGAAGAATGCTATAGAAGCCACGCAGAAGAGTTGGTTGCGGTACGTAAGTGTTCAAGTGTATTCAGAATACCGGCTGCCATGTCAAGTTTACTGGATGTCTATTGAGTATGCTCAGACCAATATATTTAAGTTATTATCTATGTAAACTCCTAAACATCTGACCACTGGAGTACTTCTAATAATACGTTGGTTATATTTAAAAAACCTGTCATTGGACCCAAAAATGTTTGAAGAAAAGAAATCAGCTACATCGTGAAATTCGATTGTGTGGTAAACGCTTCTTGTGATAAGAAACTTATACGAAGATTTGATTTTTTTTACCTCATAAAAATCACCGCGGCTTTTCTCTATTTTGAAAATTAAATAGAACGCTAGTAACGTAAAAGTTATTAAGCATGCTTTGCGAAAAATAGTTGGGTAAACGCTTCTTGTGATAAAGAAACTCTGTCATTTGCGAACTTTATAATTGTTTTTTATTAGCTAATTGATGATTGTTGTGTTTATCCACAACATTTACCATATCATCTTAAATTCAACTTTCTCGATTTTTAACAACCATCTTGTTGGCAAACTTGTACTTTACGAATTGCCAATGAAATTCAAAGAAATCCGTGTTGTTAATCAAAAAATTTTCAATCTGCCTCACGATTTTACGTACGTGTTCGTGCATTTGGCATTTACAATTATATCAACTCTAGCTAGCCAATCTGATGAAGCAAATATAAATCACAGCAAATGTCAAAGCAACGCAATCTTATGAACCTAAGCACGCTGTATAATGGGGAAATAACAAACCATTTAATTTCAAAAACAAAAACCACATCACTTGCTAAAAATATGCTTTTCGCCTTCAACTGGTGCCATGCTTTCTCACTGCATTCATCGTTTTTGAAATGATCTTGTGAGCTTGTTACTTACTTGAGCGATAACATTTTGCGACTCTTCGAAATAACACAAACCGGATTACAGGATCATAACAGCAACCTGCTGACCGACAGGACTCTTCGGAAGGGTTGCTGTCGCGAATATTGGGACAAGGCGATCGTAGAAAGGGAGAGATGAGACATGGGCACTCTGAAACTCACATTACGTCACAAACAATAAATACTAGAACGAAAATGACTAGACCTGCTACTGACAATTAAATATTAAAGAAATAGCTTATCGCTTGCCTTTGTTCAATGTACCGGTATGGCATTATTCACTTCTCTGATTTAAATCAACCCCACAGTTTATAATGACTTTTCTGCTCTAAGCAACTTAGTTCCAATAATAATACAATCAACTGATTACACCTAATATCTCTAGATGCTGGTTTGGGTTTCGGGTAAGGGGTGGCATTGAAAGTGCGAAAAATTGTATTTTTGCACATTTTAGCGCGAAATAGCAAGTTTTATACTGTTTAGAGAATCTGGGTTAAAGACTATAACAACTGATTGAGTACGTCTAAACGTCAAAATACTTTTAGAAGGCCTTTTTCAATTAAATTCTTACCTTGAGAAAATACTAACTGGCATCCTAAAAGTAAAAGCAATGCAAACGCCCACTCATACGAAACTAAATTGTCCATGGTTTCTATAATAAACTAACTTTTATTCAGTGACCAATTTTTATTTATCTCAGCCAAGCAGTTTGAAATTAATAACCTTCATCGCTATTTCTGAGGAAAATTTGACAATAGTTGAACGGTTAAAATCGTGTGAAAATTGGCCTGAAGCAATTATTATATTAATATAACTATAGGACACGTTGCCGCATACTCAAGCACTTTAAATAATGATTAAATCTTCATAAATTTACAAGAAAATATCCATTATTTCGATTTCTATGATACCAGAACATTTATCAATCATTGAAAGTAAGGCCAAGTCGTGGAAAAGTTATCAACATGCAAAGGTTTTGTTTATTTCATAATCAATACGTCTGGTAGTTTTCAAACGCCCACTAGGTTATTGGGTTCGAAAGCGGTAGGTCCGGAAATCACATTTGCGTTTTACTTATTGAGTTATTCGAATGACTTTAGCAAATGGTGTTTTTCAGTTCTAAAAGCAAGTTAGCGGGGGCAAAACTTTATTTTCCGCTCTTGACATCCCTTAAATTAGTTGGATAATCTTTCTTCGGAGATTGACTTTTTGAAGCCGTTATCTCTGGAAGTAGCTGCATTCCTTGATCGGTTTCAAAAAATTTGGGGAGCCATCACCACTGTTTTCTCCTCTTCTTAGCCACGCCCGTGTGCTTAAGTACAGTATCCCCCCCGCTATTCGCGGGGATTACGTTTCTTTCCCTTCCGCGAATCCTGAAAATCCGCGAATTATTGATGCAGTTCTAAAGCGCCTATGTTTGTTATAATATACGCTAAAATATGCTTCCCAAACACAATCTGAAGACGGTCTTACTCATTAATACTGTAACAATGCAGTAATACGTAGTGACGATAAATTAAAACCATTTTGATTTTATTGTTTTCATTTTAATTTTATTGAATTTCACTTAAAAACGTTTTCCTGCTAAAAATTTGCCTAAAACATTCACGCAATTGCCGACATTATGAAAAAAACTTTGAGAGCAAAATCCGCGAGTATGAGGGGCAGCGAACAGTGAATCACGAATGGGTGAGGGTATACTGCATAAGGACAACAATGAGAATTAAACATGAAGCCATGCTAACAAAGTATTGGATCATGACTGAAATAAATCCTCGCATTGAAACCGATGTAAGTAAAAAGTGCAACAAACTGCATATAATGCTTCCTCGATTATCCGGCATTCAATTATCCGGTCGCTCTATTTTGCTTCATTTCAAAATTAGATTGCTTTTAACTAGATGTTGCAGAAATAGTTTCCGGGAAACTTTACGCTATATCCCACTAAAAAAAGCTAAAATACTGTATTGTCGGCAAATTTTCTGTGGAAGAAAACGAAATTAGTTCAGAGAGAGGGCTGAATGACGATTTTGTAAAACAATTTGCCGCACTACACATTGAATTGACGACCTCTGATATTGATGGCTGGTTTCATGCTGATGGGCCAGGTTATGAATATTTGGATGAGGAGGGAATAGTTGATCTTGCTTTAGTAGCAGAAGGGAACGAATGTGATGGAGAAGAAGATGCAGACGAGAATGCAGAACATTCAACGCAAAAACCACAATGGTCTTTTTCTCGTGCACAGGCAATGCAAATGTTTGATCATTGCCTAGCGTGGCTCCGTATTTAGCCGGAAGCAACAGTTTCAAACACTTCTACATTGGTACGACTTTGCGAGTTTGCTGCTGAAAAACGCGAATCTTCCCGCAAACAATCTAAAATTGATTCTTATTTTAGTAGATCCAGTGTTGCAAGTGATAGTTAAGCGGAAAATTTCTTAGAATATTATATTGTTGAACTTCTATCACTTTTTAAACCATGAATGTGTTATGTTTTTGTTTAAACGTTAAGAATTCAGTCATCCGTTTTTTTGCTTATCCGTTCAGATTTCTGAAAGTATTATCCCAATTAGACCGGATAATCGAGGAAGCACTGCAATAATTTATTATTAGCGCCTATAAGACAATATCAAAACACATTGCTAACCCCTCTTGTGTTAATATGTAGACGTCATCATTGAGCGGCTTAGCGTATTTTTGGGACTAAATATATTTCGTGGTTAAATACCATTGATCTTTTTAATCTGCTGTAATTCAAGCTCAACTCAAAAATGTCAAACTCGACATTCAATCTTATCAATCAAAAGATCGTGAGAGATGAGGTAAGCATCATGCGCCTTTGGATAGACCCAAAAGTAGGCTGTTAACTGATGATGGTGTTTTGATTGTGTAAATTTGTGCAAAGAAGTAAAAGAACGTTTGTGGAAATTACCTTACGATCAATCTTGCACTATACTTTTTTTGTCCAAGTTAACAAACTCTTTACAGCTTTTTCCATGCAGCATCAGCCTCACTAAACCTTAGCCGAGCAAGTTCGAACTGGTGATTTTAAACATACATAACATAAAAGGATTCTTATAACGAATAACTAATTGAATCCAAAAACAATTTTTCACACAAAACATCAAAAAAATGGATATTTATATGTTAAGTAAATATTGTAGAATGTCGAAAGACTTGATAATTTTTTATCAAGCCTCTACAAGTTGGCTGAGAATTTTTGCGTTTTGATCGAGCAACAACACGAACTTTATTTTTATCCACGTTTACATCATTCAAATTATTGTTGTTAACAAATATTAAGACCATTTAGAGCTGTTCGACTTCGGTATTCGATTTCAAAACCACTGTAATCCCTAGTAATTGTTTGTGAATGCTCCAAGTGCGGATAAAAGCAACGTTTTTGCTGCGATTAATTGCAGCAGGCATTTGATATTTGACAAATACAAGAAGTTCGCGTTTCATTGTCTTTTGTATCAGGGGAGTATCATCAAAATACGGTAAAAAGTAGAACTGAACGGTTTTACGCTCTCCCACATTGGGATGATGCTTTTGGAGACCAATGAGAGCGAAACGACCTTCTTGACCGATCTCGTTTACTCCGATAAAACTAAACGGAGGCCCTGAGAATAGTATCGGCATAGCGGGCTAGTGAAATATAATTCACCAATAAATTTGCAAATACAGTAGTCCCCGCTTAATAAGCCCACCTCGGGACCGGACGATTTTGGGCTTATTAAGCGGGTGGGCTTATTAACCGGGGGACAAATTTTCGCCACTCTCATGCGCATAAATGAATATGGTCGACTGTACTAAGGCTAAAAGTTGTTGAATCTATTAATACTGTACGCAACAGTTACAGATAACAAGCAATTTCTTTATTTATTACGATAGTTGTCTTGTTTATTACGATAGTTCAGAGCACCAGTTGTCTTGCCAATTGATTACCGCACAGATAAACGATCTGTGACGAAACAGTTGAATTAAGAACTAGGGCAGCAGCGTAACGAAGTGTGAAATCGTCGAAAGCAAGACAAAGAAGTGTGACTTTCGACGCGTTTTCACTCAGTTTTAAGCAAATGTGTTCGAAAATTGGGCTTATTAAGCGGGGTTTTGGGCTTATAAAGCGGGTTTTTTATCTATAGGAATAAATGAAGTAATTCCGGACCGGACGATTTTGGGCTTATTTAGCGGTTGGGCTTATTAACCGTGGGCTTTAATAAGCGGGGACTACTGTAACTGTAAATATTTAAGTAAGTGAATACATTTTGAAACACGGCAATTACAAAACATTCGCTTGCTGAAGAGCTTTCCTAATTCTTTCAGCAGGTGTTCCTTTGTTTTCATCCCATATTGATCCTATGAAGTTTGAACAAGTTGTTGATCCAAACGGACAGGAAAACGTCTTCAACATATTTTCATATTGAACCCGAGTGCCAGGTCTTAGATTGCTCTGTGGCGTCACGGCAGCGCTGATTGTGACGATTCCAGCGTCTCGCAATCGTCTAGATATTGCCGACAAAAGAGCGGCTAAAATATATCATAAATAGCATCGCGTTTGCCGCCTTGTTGCTGGGTATATCAAGCGCACTCACCACTTGGTTGAGCAAAGCGCGGCACGCTGCTCGCAAGCGTAATCACAACATTTGGAACTTCACTTCTATCCCCTTGCGATGAGCTGAACACGTTTCTTTCGGCACAAGATAAAGCGAGGTCAAAAAAAAAAGTTCCACATAGGTACGGGAGGGATTCAATCTAAAAAAAAACAGCATCGCCACCAACTACTTTTGAGGATGAGTTCGTGACCAGAAAGAGAAATTATGAAGAAATTAGATTTTATTTTTTGTTTGTCATGATGACGTTATCATAAACTATTACCGTTGTGCAAGTGAGCGGCACATCTTACCCCTAAAACGTCACTATCAGTGAATATCTAGAATATTCCTGGCTCAGTCTGAAGTAATTAAATTCATTATTTTACGTAGTTGCGCAATATTGAAAGCCTATTGGAACTTACAAAAAACAGTTTTCAATCTTTATTTGTAGTTTCCATTACTGCTCAAAATTTTTAATACGAAATAGATCACCTGCAATATTTCAGTTGATACTTACGTATTTTTCAGTAAAGTTAATATGGTTGTCGCCGAGCGATTTGACAAGGTGAAAGTTTCCTTTCGAAACAGAACTGCAAGGTTTACTCATAAGTTGAATCGCCACCCGAGTTTGAGTGTTTCCAACTGCTCTCCAATCCTCAGTAAATCTAAACAAGCAAATACCCTTGAACCTACACAACAAGGCTTAATTGTGGTTAGCTGGGGCCCGGATTAGGTGCGGTATAGTACGGAATGGTTTTCCGTACTCCGTACTTCCAAAAAATATCGCACCTACATTTTTTACTTTACTAAAATACGGTACGTAATAGTAAGGTACGAAATTTTTCCTTACCCTAATGTTGTATCTTTCCATAACAATTATTTTACTGGATTTTTGTTCTTACGTAACAACAAATGTGAGCTGAGATAAATATCAGCAGAAATAGAGAAGCTACGCTGGTAGAGAGGCTAAGTACTGCATTGAGTACTTCTGAGTGATGACAATAATTAATCACTCACTCTTGGGATAACTAAATGCCCTCGAATAAAACTATTCTCTTCTATCTCAGTATCCCACTGGAATCTCACTTAAAACTAGAATGAACAATCTAAAATAAAATAACTTCCCGTGGAGTAACACAATCTCATTGAGATCTACGATCTAGAATCCAGAATGATCAATCATCGTAACAAGGCTCAATACAGTATATGCTAAACATTTAGTTTTTAAAAGGTTCAAAAAGATATTTCTAGCGATTTCTACTAAAACAGGCGAAGATTATTTTATAGTTGCTATGCTATTGCAACACAATTGTTTCATCACAGAACGAATCTCCTACAAAAATCTACTTGAGTTATTTACTTCAAAACATGTTTGTCACTTGATAAAATGCAGAATTTAAGAAAGTTCTAGGTCATTCAACTCAGGTAAGATCAAACCTGAGCAATTAATTGAATTTTACGCTGTAATAAGGCGATATTTGTTACACCTGTGAAATTGGAACTTCGTGTGACTTTTGTTTTCAACAAAGCAAGTTTTTTGGAGACTTTAGATTAGGCCCCCGGGAAGAATATGGTACAGTACAGAAAAAAATGACGCCGCGTTTCCTTACCGTAGTGTGCCAGAAAATACCGTCCTAAGTAATTTCGTACCGTGTTTTCTTCAAAATTTAAGCGTATCATACGGTAATTCCGTACCGTACCCAATCTCCTGCTGGTATATTTCTGATACAAAGCCTGGTGTAACAATTTTTTCCAATTGTGAAATATTAAGTCTTCTAAATGACCAGAAACCTATTAGTACCGTGGGCTCTGGTAAAATTGCACCCTATGCCTCTCCCCCTCAAAAGCTAGCATTATGCTTTGTGCTTACCTATTTGTTTCTATTCTGGCATTAATACAAAAAAGCAATTCGAATTAGAGCAACCAGAAAAAGAATGGAAGCAGCCACAAACTTATATTTTACTTACTTTCTTATAAATTCTTTCATTTTAGCATAGACAGGAGTGTTAGCTTTGTTGATAAATTCTGAACTGATTGGAGGAGAGAAATTTCCTCGGCGGAGTTTCCTGCAGTTGTCCACAAAATCCGACGAATCAACGAGAAACAAGATGTCCAAGTTTTTATCTAATGCGCAAAATGTTGTTTATGCTCTAATCTGTTGCAAAGTTGTGACAACACAGATTATAATTCGAAAAGAACCAAGTTTTAGTTTTATATTTTTTGCTCGATAAAATTAATCTTACTTATGATTGTTTAGTTCAACTGTTTCCAACCATAAGTTCGTGGAGGATTTTTGGGGTTCCAAAGATTTTCTAAAAGGATGATCTCCAAGAAAAAGGTGTTCGAAATGCTTTTTCAACAAAAATAATCAATTTTAAAGAGTTACTGTTTGTTTTAAAATGAAAATGCCTCTAGCCCTTCGGTAGAAAATAAAATGTTACGCCTACAATTGAGTAGGAGTCCACACATTTCAGCTGAGTTTTCAAAAGGATCTATGACATCAAAAATAATGGAAAACACTGGTTTAACCGTTCAAAAGTTAGGTAATTTGGAGTAGATTAGTTTCATCAAACCATTGCGTTTCAACCAAAAAAATGTTTTGCTTGAAGACATTCAATCAAAATTAAATGTAAATATTGAAGTACATACCACTAGTTGTAGATGGCAAGGTTGAGAAGTTGTATTGGGTTGGTTGTGTTTCATAGGAAGAGAAAACGAAATCATTTTCGGGAGATGATTGAAATCGAACAGCTTGAGGAATTGTTGTAATCTTTAAAGTTTCTTCGGCTAAAAACAATGCTTACGCATCTGTGGCGATGTTTTTGATTGTTGCGCTTGAAAATGTCCTCAAGCAAATAATAGCCTACACCCTAGGAACACCTCTGCTATAAATGCCACATCTTCAACCTTCAAGCCTCCAGCCACTAAACAACACTGCGGTTGGAACTACATGTTAAGAGTAGCTATCAGCTGAGCAACTGGCAAACTGCTTTTTTAACTAAAGCACTAAAGTTAAGATCTAGTCAAGGGTAAATTGACGTAAATTGACCTTCAACCAAAAAAACATCAATGCAGTGCCCGTAAGGCATCGCACCAGCGACTTCTCTATTACTAGTAAAACTAACGTTGTAAGCACTTTAATGTATACCTGAAGGGAGTGATGTTGAAGCTGATGACGTTGAGGAGGAAGTTGATGTGATTAAAGGAGCACAGAAATGTCTTGAATAGCAAGGTATGTCAATTGAATAGCACGAAGATGGGTGGTCTGTAATTAATTTATCAAATACAAGCAGCTTAAGATTGTGATCGAGAGCATCTTGTTACGAGAAAGAATACTTGCTCTTTTTTAGCAGCGCTGCTGTATGCAAGAATAGCTAGCCAATAAAAGCTTTATTAAAAATTGCTTTGCTAATTTTCGATACAATGAAAAATCTCTCCTGGCTTGCATTTTTTTGCATAATTAGGTTTGCTTTGGGAAACTGGATGTTCACTGTTATCCTGTGTCTCAACTCCATAATGGGAAAGAAATTGATTAAACGTAGGAAGAGTTCTAATAGCTGTCTTCGAAAAAAATACAAATCTTTGAAAAAAGTCATGTAAAAACTTTTTCGCATTTTGGATGGATGATTGTATACTCGATTCCCCCCTAAACACGTTTTCATTTTGACGGCATAAAATCAATTGGGCTTCAAGACTGTTCAAATGTTATTTTATTGGTTTTCCAACAACGACACCGCAAGATATTCCTTACTTGCATAGTTTGTATTTCCTTCCTTGCAATTTCTTGTTTTCCTTTTGTAACCTCTTACAACCGCAGTGACATTCGGACAATTGTAAGTACAATTCGAATCTGTCCAATCTGACCATTTTTGACACATATCAACGTTACAGGGTTTTTGAGGTAAGTCATCAGGGATGTCACATTCAAAAATATCTTCAGTTACGGAACCATTTCTGGAGACAAGAAGTAAAAGAACAACTTATACAAGGAATAACAATTGTGTGATCTTGGCTGCAATCGAAAGTATATCACTTGCAAAATACTGTTGGTTATACGCAATGGCACAAACAGGGGCGGATAAGAAGATTAAATCCCTCCTTTAGTCATGAAAACTCCAAAAAAATTGGATCCTTTTTAGAGTTGCAGCCACCTCAAAGCATTCTGGTAGTGCGCCTGACTGTGCACAGCAAGTGTAGCAATGTGAATTCTATAGAAAGAACTCACTTTAAAAAAGCAATCTGGGGTATTTCAAACTTGTTGCATATGCTAAAAACACGCTAACCACAGCTCCCTTTTTAGAAAATAAAGAGACAAGGAGTACTCTTGCCTACCCTTGTAAATTATGTAAGCGGAAGCCAAAACATACTCCAGGGGTGGCTAGTACACTCTAGCGTATGCTTTTATGCTCCAGCGCACACTTGTGTTCTCCTGTAAACGTTTGTATACTTCAGCGTACGCTTGTAGAATGTGTAAGCGGCAGCGGTTTAATGGTTCCATTGTCACTCTCACCTTCCTATGCACGACGTTGGAAACTTTCTGGAAATTCCTGGACTACAGCTGTCACTACACGAGGTCCATTCACTCCATGACATCACCGAGTCCGTTTCCGGCTTGACTTCTTTTGAACCAGCAGTGGTTGTATCTTGTTTTGGAAACGCAGTGCTGATTACTTCACTTGCTTTCTCATCTACTTCAGGTGCGTTGTCAAACGCCGGTTCCGAAAAGAGCGGTGCACCCACGTTTGAAGCAATACTTTCACAAGTTTTCACATCACATAAAGCTCTTTTAACAGCACAAAATTCGTACTCCTTGCTCTTGCTGAGTAAAGTGTCAGTCGTTTTGTTCAGACATTTTCGCACAGCATAGCGAATCGAATTGACGTTGGGAATAGTGCAAGATCGAGTGCAAGGGCTGAATTGAGACCATCTTGACCAAGCATTGCACATGTGCAAATTGCAATTTTCTACTTGAGTGACTTCTCTCCACAACTGCAGGCTCGGCATTGAATAACCCTTCTTTGCACATTTTCTGACGTTATCTCTCTTTTTGTTAGTGGTGCACGTTCGTTGCCTGAAAAGTATTTAAATATTATCTTGCCGTGAACACCCAGCTTAAAATCGTGTTTTTTCTACATTGGCTTATACCATGTTCATACTTCACTTAAAACGTAATGTCATTTCTTTAAAATCCAAAAAAAATTAGCCTATTTTGCACGATAGGAAATTAGAAATGGTACGAGCAATAATATTACTTTTTGGACTAAACAATTTTAGATGACATCTGAAATTGAAAAAAAAATTATATAAAAGGTTCTTTGAAAAACCCTTTAACTTACGAATCAAAATTTTCCACTGATGACAATTTTCTTTTGGAGTGCATTTATGAAACGATTGGTAAAAGTAATTTTGTTATTTTTTTAAACTTTGAGGCGACAATTTTAGAGGCTACCTGTAAGCGACGCTCACAACGATCTCTTGTGACAGCGTCATGAATTCTAGTAAGGCCACCCAGCACAAGCATCCTGTGGGATGGAGCACAATAGTAATTTAAGTTTAAGCTTCTGCAGGCTGCAAATATTTAATGAAATAAATTCTTTCATGATTTGCTTTGGAACAAATATTAAAAATTTAGAAAGAATTCATAAAACAAAGGAGGTTGACAAAACTTTGTTTTTTGCCACCACCCTAAGTCTACTCAACGTTGGCACGCACAAAACTTTATTTTACCTTATCCTTTTTCCAGGTGAACAACGTGAACATGCTGACCACTTCATCCATTCTGACCAGGATGCTTTTTGGCAATTGATGTTAGTACAAGATTGATAACCAGAAAAGCAACTGGGTCTTCCCAATCCACCGCTGCCCTGACATAATCTACAGTACAAACAAAATGAATTGAGATTTACTTTATTTACAAATAAAAAATGGTATTTCAAAATAACAAATTCAAGAAGACACCATTGATTTTTGACTTAGCTGTAGTCTCTGATGACCAACGGAAAACAAAGTAAGATAAACGCTTGAACGGTACAACCAGCCACATTTTAGGCAAGATTTTAGACTTCCACACAGCGTTGTACCTGAAAATTCTTATTCTTCCCTGTGTGCCGCAGCGACCAGAACATGTTCCTACTTTTGTCCAGCCGGACCATTTCTCACAGAGGTCATTATTACACGCTTGAACTTTTTCATTAATTCCGTTGCACTCTTCGGAAAGCACGACCTTACCTGTTAAAAATTTGCAACCATTACGTAAGTTTCAATGGTTGCGCAAGACATTATGGTTGTCTAACAGAAAATAGCGTCTAAACAACACGTTTTGAATAAATGTTTTAGTGGTAGAAAAGTTTATGCAACCTATTGTTTATACTCGTATAACTGTGGATGCAAATTTTCAAGATTGCGAGTAAGTTCATCAGATAGTTGACGGGATTGATATTTCTAGACGATGGTTGGTCACTCCTCTCTTTTAAATATGGAAAATACGGCCCCGGCGCGCTTGCAATGTTTAAAAAAGATTTCCGTTCCAAGACATCATCACTACTTTTTTTCTAGCAATTTGCTTGATTTTGGTATTTGATTCCAATTTCTAAAACCTTTTCGTCCTTTCCTCCAGCCTAACCAATTCCTAGAGCTTTGCCGTAAATAATAATTAGACCCTTCATCACGATTTGTAAAGTGGGGCACAACTACATTTTTTTTTGAGGCAAAGTTGTTGTTAGTTTCCAAAAAAAAAAAAGTTGCTCATTTTTTAATCAAAGTAACATGGTTAGGATGGAGAATTTTTGTTCCTTCGTGTCTCCTCGTTGCATCTATGCAAGCAATATTTCAAATGTAGCAATATTTCACCTTCTTTGCGGCATAGTCGACGACTCCTTTGTGTTCCAGAAGAACACGAACTTGAACATTCACTCCAATTTTCCCAAGAACTCCAAGCGGCCGAAATCAAAATAGTCGCAGGAGTTGTTCTCCTCGTTGTTATCGGAACAGTCGTTCCTATTGCAAACAGCAAGAGTTCACAACCACATGGGCAGCTCAGAATGAGGATATTGATCTAGTTTTTACTTTTTAATCGAACTCTCTACAAACCAATGTCTCTGACATTTACTGCAGAACACGAAAACCAAAATCCACTTCGGTGAATCGGTATTTTTCAAAGACAACGATGCAAATTAAAACGTTGGATTTACTTTTGTGTTTGGAAGGGAAGCAAAGAATTTAATTCCATAAATGTGTAAAAGCTTATTTTCTAGTGCGTGACAAATATTTTAGGAAAACCCTCTTTTTCTTTGGACCAACTTCACACCAAAAATGACAATTGCCAGCTACGTTTTGCGCATTTTAATGATCACTGTCGTTGCCACAAGAGCATAGCTTCTTTTATTATCGTTAATAAGATATGGATAATCAGTAAAACTTATAAAGTAAATTTAAATGGAGCCAACTCTACTAAGTATTGGAGCCAACTCCATCCAGCCAATTCTAAATTCAGTAAAGCTAATTCCACTAATGCCAGGCGTCATCTATTCCAATATTTATAACTTACTTGCTTTTCTTTTAAAGCATCTGACGCTACTTCTTGCGTCATAGCAGCATCCAACCCGGTTACAAGAGTTTTCGAACAAATTTCCACAGCTTTCCCTTTCCCCAAACGGGATTTGGCATCGGCACGAACCTTTGAAAAACAATTCAAATACAAAGCTAATGAGTCAGTTAACCTAAATTCCGAAGTCCCATCAATTTAAAATAACATTTAGTAAAATGCAGTACCCGCTAACGGAGATGGCCAGATTCACTTTATATATGCAAGATACAATAGAGAACAAATTCACACCTAAAAGTTATAAATTGTTTTCTCTTTGATTTAATAAAATACCATAAAAACAGCTGCTCTGTGCCTCTTATGTTCTTAGTTGGCTTGGTACACAAACATTAACCAACCTGTCGCCGAGTAACATTTATGAATCCTGAAAAGAAGTTCGATGGGATAGTTTCTTCTGTCGTAGCAGCATCCCGCTGCTCTACATGATTGTTCTGAGGTTATGGTGGAGCCAACCACGCAGGGACTGCGATTCATAACAGCAACATTGCATTGGCATTCTGTAAAAAATATATAGCAGCTAATGCTAATGTAATAATTTTGTAAGGTTGTTTTATTTCTACCCATCACAAAACCATAAAAATGGAAATTCTTCTTGGATCAGTTGAGAAAATTTATTTTTTTGTTTCCACTTATTATTTGCTCTTTGTATGTGGTTATTTTGTTTATTTCTTTATGTCAGTTATTTTTCAGATAAAAACTAAATTGTCGCCCCGATTTTAGCACGAAAAAATTCTTTCGCATTGTTGTGTCTTCTTTACCACTGTTTCTAGTTTTTTATATTCATTGGGCTTTACCATGATAATGCGGAAATACAGTCAAAAACAAAAAACTGATTTCGTACCAATACGAACAATTGAGTTACTGCGAAAACCCACTCGGTGTAAAGCTTTTGAGAATAAAAATGTTTTATCACGTTTGTGTACTTTAGGCTTATCAAATTTGCGTTCGAAAAACTTTTTAATTTTAAGTATGTGAAAATGAACCACTGCAACAGCTTTGTTAATAATAATGTAATTTTAGCTTTCTTAATATAAATTTGTTCATTAAAGTTAGAGCAGATCACGAATAAAAATAAAAATATATCCGCCAACGACATTTAAAACTTGGTATTCGTGATATCACCAGTCGTCCATCCAAACAAGATTGCAGTGGAAAAACATTTGGGAGTTAAAACTTTTGTATTTGATAGAATTAGTCGCCGATACTAGGAACTTAAAAAGTGCAAAATGGACCGAAATCAAATCAGCTTCGGAGTTGTATTTTTTAATTGCGAGGAGGAGGAGGAGGAGGTGCCTCTCACCTAATGTAGATATACACCAGCAATTAAAAAATGCTATTTTGACCGAAAAAAGTTTGACTTTTTGTTAATAATTAATTTTTAGTTTATTTCTGTTCTGATTTTTTAAATACTAACATAATGGGAATTTACATGAATTTATCAAAAACAAAATGGACATCACATGGCAAACAAAGAAATGGCAAAATAATTTAGCGTTTTTATACGAAAAAATTTACATAGAAAAAGCTCTTCAATTTATTTGGATAAATAATTTACTTTTAAACATTCAGTTGTGAAATATAATTGCTGAGAATTTTAAACGAGCGAGGCCGCTATTACAAAAAATGCCCAAGAACGTCGTGTTGTAAACAAATCTCTTGTGTTATAACGTTACTATAATATTGGGTAAATTTGACTTTACTTTTCAGATGAGCTCTCACTGTTTCAATTCCATAGCATAGGCCTGACCCCGCCTGTTCTACACAATGTACGTCTTGCAACTTATGTTTCAAATTCTAACTTTTGTTTTTTACTAATTTTATGCCAACAAAAACGCTTTTTTTGAAAAACTTCTGAGAAATATCTTGAGAAAGGCACTTTTAAAATCATGTGTAATTTCACACAAACAATACTTACGCAATTTAGTTCTAAAGTTAGATTTACTCAAGTGATATTATACCAAAATCCACTTAATTGTAACATTTGGGGAAACTCTAGCTTTTCAAATATAAAAGAAATATCACTTAACAATTACAATTAATCTATTATTGAAGTAGACTTGATTTCAAGAGTTTAGCGTGCCACTGTAAAAATTGGTCAACTCATTGTGATTAAATTTGATGAAGCAAAACATTTTGTTTCCCCTATTCGTTGAAAAACAACCTGATAAAAAAGGGACTTTTTAATTGTAATTGCATAAAAAATTGTAATTCTTGAGAGAATTTTTCGATTAATGTAAAATCTACTGATTGCGGTTAATTTTGTGATTGCAGCAAAAAAGAGAAAAACATCACAATCACCAGCGAATGTTTCAAATTAGAAACGGATATAGTTCTAAGAGGTCCATTTAAATCACTTTACGGCACCCCCGAGAGTTGTGCCTTTTCCGACATCTGTCAAACTAAAAATGCCAAACTTTTGCTCCAGCTTTAGGCGATATGAGGAATTGACCGCTGATATTGTTTTTGCCGCTGAGTGAGGTATTAAGAAGTACAGTATTGCAAAGAAGGATTTTCGGAGATTTTTGGTGGGAAAAAGGAGACTACATTACCTCCGACCGCGGTCAAACAAGATTTCGCTTTGGCATCAACTTCAGCATTTCTTATTGCTTTTATATTAAAAGTGTAGTTTATCCTGTGTTACTTAGTGTGCAGGAAATAATGACGCCGTAACATTAATAACAACTCGGTGCGTTGATGACAAGAAATTTATCGCAACGCATTTAAAAAGGAAGGAAATAAGTGGTCGTTGAATTAAACTCATTTAAATACAAAACGTCGAAATGCCATAACTTTAAACATTTTTGGGTCGTTTTGGCCCTCCTCTCACGGCGTTTCCAAATAGATTTTAGAACATCGCGTTTTGTGCAGTCATAGACGTAAAAGTGAATGTGCAAACAAATCCTTTTTTCAGCTATCGCCTAACTAAACAAAGGCTTATTTCCAATAGGGAAAAATACTTTTGTAAACACCCATGCGCTCTTTTCTGGAGATTGTTAATACACAATTTAACTTGTTGATTAACTTTTGTTATGATTGATAATTAATTCTTTTTTTGGGACTGTTGATCTCGGGGTTGTTAATAATTTACTTTTAAAATACAAGGTTCTTTGCCAAAAGCTTTTTGCAACGCACTAGCCATACCTCAAGAAGTTGAACGCAAACAATGCAGTTGTAAACAACTGCAATGTTTATTGCAACTAAATTCTTGTGTTTTCGTAAATGTTAAAATTTCAAAGAATTGCGATTGCCTTGCAATTCCTGTGGTGTTACTAAAAAGATAGACATTCGTCTGTTTTTTCCCACACGACACCATCATCAATTGATAGGTTGAAAAGCTTCAAGCAAAGAAGTTTTTTAAAGCTATGGTTATCAGAATTTATGTTTCTGATATAATTAATATCGCAATAACTAAACTTTAAAAAATGCGTGGTATATTTTCTATTTTAATAAAGAGCTGTATAGAATATCCGTGATAAACTTCTGCGAATCAAGGTTTCGTTGAAATGAGATCAGAGATCGGCTGTTTCATAGGCCTCCTCGCAGAAACTAAATATTAAATTCCTCTGGCGTCGGCCTTGCTAGATCAAACCTCGTATTTGAAGCGATTTTCTAATGGCGGTTGTTAAATAAGCAGAAAAACACGATAAATATCATCAAACATGGAATTATTAAAAACAAATGCAACAATAAACTATGGTTGTTTTATGTGTAATCGCATTTACACTATTTGATACAAAAATAAAAAACTTCAAACTAGACTACACTTCTTCGTGAAACTTTTATTGTAGCCTAACATTTTATGGTAAAATTAAATACCTACCTTGGCTAACAGACAATTGAAATAGCGTAGTTTGCATCAAAATAAATGCAAGCAACATAGTGCTACTCTTGATGACCGAAAGTTCTTGTTCTCGTCGGATCAATCTGCAAACTGAGCTACTTGCTTCTAACCTTTTTATTTCTACCTCGAGCCGCTTAATGTCAAGAATTTGATTGACCTTTTTTTAGAATTAGCATGCCGAGACGTAAATCTATCGTGCAAACAAAGAAACACGCACAACATCCAGAAGTAAAAGACTTCCATCTCCACAGCAAGTAAGGCAGGGAAGGAAGCATGCCCCTAAATTTCACGGACCCGAACCCGACATTTGGTCTACTTTATTTTCAAGTAAAATACTGAGACCAAAGTTTTTTTCAATTGGACGCATATAAGTTGGTTTATTGTTTTTCTCTGGATTTCCTTCAAACTTTAATGCAATCAATTAATTTATTATCAGTAAAGAACGAAATTGCAGTACCTGCTTTATTTATTTGTACAAAATCTATTACTTATCAATGGTGAGTTCATTTTATGAAACTTACCGTAAAATGTGAATTAGCTTTTCCGAAAAACTAAAATCGTGTAGTAAACTAACGTCACAGTTTCACAGTGTAAGTTAGCGGTTCTCAAAATGTGCGCTGGGATATTTTGCCAAAGACGCCACGTAAATCGAATAGAAATGGTTGTAACAACAAATTGGACTAATGCGGTGTCAAAAAAAGGCCTGAGTTGAGTCTGAGCAAAACAAACAGTTTCACACAGCTGGTCCTCTAAATCAGGGGTGGGCAATTGTTTTGGCCTGCGGGCCGCATCGCGGTCATGGAAGCTAGCTGAGGGCCGAACTTATTAAGAAAGGCATCGCGAGGGCCGCACTGAGGATTAAAGAGTCGTTCGAGGACCGCATTGACCAGCTATAAGTGGCCGAGGGTCAGTGCTCAGGAATTTGCAATAGCCTGCGTCAGCTTCCTGTTATGCGAGACCTCCTTACATTGACCTTATACCGCGCGTGGCCATGGTGGTTTCCAAAAAAAGAAAGAAAGGTCATCACCCTCTAATTGCACGGAAAATGCGTCTGTACAATCTACCAAAGGCTCTTTTCAACATGACATGTAATACTGTGCCTTTTTCTTGCCTCTGTAATACGGCTATTGTTTCTCCACTTATCATCGTAAATCAGCTTTACTAAAGTTTCAAAAGTGTTCGCGGGCCGCACAAAATGCTCTCGGGGACCGCATGCGGCCCGCGGGCCGCACTTTGCCCACCTCTGCTCTAAAAAAAAATGTCTTCAACCTAAAATCGGGAAAATTTTGGAATTGACTCGGACGCCGCAAACCTTGCCAAGTTTTTATAAGGTGTTGAGAGAAAAAACTTCGGCAACCACTAGTTTAAGTGGTGACACAGGAAATGTTCAAAAAAGACATTTATCCAGTAAATCTTGGCCTACTTCTAGTGCTCTTTATGCCTTGCTTCTTGGAATGCGCGACGATCAAAAACATATAATTTTGTGCAAAACGCATACTGCACTCAGGCTTAACCAAGATTTTTGTAACAGAGATAAAGGTCATTTTGAAGAAAATGTCTGTGCTAAGGAGTTGGGGGCTAACGTATAATTTTTATGAAAAATCAACATTTGTAGCAAAAGTTTGTGCTATGGAAATATTCAGCTTCCTTGTTGCGTGCCTAACCGCACGCTAATCAAATATTTTTTGTTACTTTAAAAGTTGGAGGTGTGCACCTTGTTATAGCCTGTGGCCTATCTTGAAACGCTTTTTTTGGGGGGGAGGGGTCTTAACAGAACCTAGCATTTATACAAATGTGTGATCTATTTTAATTAGTTGGGGCCCGTTATAGTATTTTGGCTCATTTTCATCAAAGCCTACAGTAGTTTGTATTTTGCTTGAAAATACTTTAACAGCCTTACTAGACTTGGGCTAAAAATTTGGGGAGAAATGGCTTATTTTCCCTTTCGTTACGTCTGTTTAAGAAACAGAGCATTTAGGGCGTAGCCAGCAGGAACTTAAGATGAGGTCACAAATAGCCTGTAATAACAAAAGGAAGCTCACTTAGCTGTAAAACAGGTCTACCACTAAATCAATGTCGCTATATACTTGACCTGGCAGCTTTACACAAAAGTTTGTGTTAGCCAATTTCGAAGAGCAACTGAAGTGGCCGCGATGTAAGCTTGATTTTATAGGGTGGTGGTAAATGAAAATAGTAGGCATGGCATGCTTATGACAGGAATAGTAAGCGCTGTGCATGCGTAGCATCGGCCAGTAGGCATAGTGCAAGCACAGTAAGCATCTTACAGGCATAGTACAGAAATAGTTGGTTTTTCAATCATATTACAAATATACTAGCCATAGTAACGGCAAAGTAAGTATATTACAGATATAGCACAAGAATAGTAGGCATAGTAGGGGCCCAGTTAGGTGTGGTAAGCATAGCAAGTATAGTGGATATAATAAAAACATATTAAGCATAATAACCATTTTACAAGCATAGAATGAATAACACAAAAATAATAGGAGTAAAGAGAAGCATAAAGACATAGCAGGGCTAGTGGGTATTGCACAAGCATAATACAGGCATATTAAAATTGTAGTAAAAGTATCAGGCATAATTGAGGCGCAGCAGACATAGCACAGGCGTAGTAGGAATATTACAGACACATTAGACATGGAATAGTACAGGAATAGTATGCATAGTGCAGGCATTGGCTATTAGTCAGAGTAGGCATAATACTGGTATAGTAGGCATAGTAAAAGCACAGTAAGTGTAAAAGTATAAGAGAGTTATAGTAGGTGTACTACAGGCATAGCAAGCATAGTAAAGTCATTGTATACATAGCAGACTTACAGTGATATTAGGGAGAGCAATCATTGCATAAGCATTAGGCATGAAAAAAATATAGTCGGCATAGTAAAGGCATTACAAACATAGTACAAGCATCCCAGGCATAGCAGCCTACAGGCATATTAGGCATAGCAAAATCATAGTAGGTATAGCACAAGCTCAGTAGGCACAACATATACATAGGCCTACACGCATAGTAGTCTACAGACGTAATGCAGGCAAAGTGCAGATTTAGTCGGCACTTTCCTTTCAGCGGACACAATGTGCTCGTAGTTGCTAAGCCTATTACAGCTGTAATATTCTTATTGTGCTGGTGCTATGCCTGAATTAGGTCCTTCCTATACCTGCAAACCTATACTACGCCAGCAATGTCTTCTGTGTTTTTGACATGTCTTCTATGTCCACGCAATGTCTACCGTGACTGTGTTATGGCTAGATGAGGTCAAAGTAGCCTAAAAATCTTCTTGAATAAAGTATTGTTACTTACTCAAAAAAATACGCAAGTAAAAGCAAAATATATTGAGAAGTTTTTTACTTGAGTAAAAGTAAAAACGTATTCCAGAAATAAACTACTTAAGTAGTAAAAGTAGAAAGTAATTTTGTTTTTTTAGCATTTTTCTCCTGTATCTTTCTTAACCGGTGGCTATTAATTGGGGGTGCTAGAAGTGATTTCTAGAGATGCGAGCCCATGTGTCAATTTCTACGGTAGCTTTATTTACATTTCAGACAAACTAAATATTTTCGTGTATGATGCAGGCAATAGCGTCATTATAAAAGGGGGTGCCCCTGGGAGACGTCATGTTTAGAGGTGACACTGTTTTTAGAAGACAATCAAAGGGGTTAACATAATTAAGATTGAAGACTTTTTTCTTTTGAAGAAAACTCTGGAAATTTAGGTTGAAGACCTATCGTTGAACAAACTTTTGTATTTTGGGGTGATACGTTTGAATTCCGTCCCGGGTGCCAAAAATTAAAATAGAATGGAGAGCAAAAATCAACGTGTTTAATCATAAGAAATGCGAGATGCCAAATAAATTGAGATCCTTTGATCCAGATTAAATGGTGCAACATAGTGCAGACACGTTGGCATATTTATTCTGATAATTACTGCTTTTTCTTGTAGGTCTATTTGATTGTTGTGTTATGCCTTTGATAAAATGTTTGTTAATGATTAAAAGTCGCTGAAACGTAAAGCAGTTTGAGACCAACGCTCTTAAATCCCCCCAAAAAAAACTTAGATCTTCATCTAATATATCGGATGTCCCAGAAAAACTCAACAACTTTTTGTTAAGGATTTTCTCGGCGATAATGAAACTGAATTTATTAAAAATTTACACACAGTAACCTTAGGATATTATCAACACTTTTGCAAAGTATCTGAAAGACTAGTTGGAAATTATGTGAGTACTGTCAAATTCAAAACAACGTCTCAAAAAATGCAATATCAGAGAAGAATTTATTTATTTCAGTCCATCCTCCTCCACGACTAAACGAAGCCGTTTCTTCCACGCAGAAATACTTTTGCGTATTTCTTCTAACGATATCTCCTCCCATGATATTATTATCCCGCTCATTAACGCCTGCCCCGTCAATTTGTCTTGCACTCCTCTGCAAACTTTCTCCTTCAAAGAGTACCTCATGGCGTAATTCATCGGGTTGCAGTCAGGACTTTGCCGAAGCCATTTAACCTTCTCGATGAATTCTGGTGTAGCCTCGTCCAGATGAGCCTGGGTTACCCTACTTGTGTGAGAAGGAGCCCCATCTTGCTGAAACGCATAACTGTTTTAATTATGACGTCACAAAGCGCTTATTTAGGAATTACTTGCATAAATTTACTCTAATATTGCATTTTATGAAATTCTTTATTAAAATCCTTATCAAAAAGTAGTTACTTTTTCTGGGACATCCGATATAAAGCGAAATTCTGTCTATGTCTCTCGATTTTAACTCCTCTAAAACAGCTAGAGCATTAAAAAAATCAAGCATCAAACTTGGCACGGTTGATTACCATCCCCTGGTGAGTGTCATAAAGGGTTCGTGACGTCATAATCAAGAATGTTTTTTTAATTTGTATTACTTGACAGAAGACAACCGCTCAAACAAAAACCAGCTTCCGACTTTTTACATTACAAAAACTTTCATTTGTTTGGGATCTAAAATGACGTCACAATCAACAATTCATTGCACAATCTGTTTTTTATTCTTTCTCAAAAAGTACTCATCGGAAAAATGCGATTCAATGCTGTTTCAGGAGATCTTAATGAGGTGTTTTCGATAAAAACAACTGTACAACAATTATAGCTTATTTTGCAATGCTACGAGCTATTCTTTATTTAAGCATTTTAAGCCTTCTCTTTTTTCCTTGCACGCTTAAAACTTCTGTGATGTTATAATATGTCTTGGACCATTAACACAAGTCTTTCGCTATCGCAAATCATAATATCAAGATGTTTTCAAAAATTGCAACCTTTTTGCAAAACCAGTTTATCCAAAAACTGATTTGTGACCTCATTTCTCAACTGATTTTCAAACTTTTTTCAGTAAATCAAAGGTTATTTCAAGGCAATTCCGATAGTGTATAATATGAAAAATTAATGTTTGTTTTTATACTGAAAAAACTGAGCTTTAAGACCGGTGATGTAACTTTTTACCCATCTGAAAAGTGGTAAGCTAAGTAAAAGCAGATTTAACCAATTACTGTCCTTAGAAAGCTTAAGAAATTTGCTTTCTAGAAATATGTACACCAATTACTTAGGGCTAAAAATTAGTTCATAATGACTGATCAAAAATTGGTTGCCATACATGATGTTTCATTTCTAGTTGAACAATTATCCTACCAGAGCTAACAAACTCGCAATTGTTAGACAAAGTTAGTTCTTTGGTAATCGGCGCGATGGCATAGTGGTTTGAGCGTCCGCTTTGCAGTCGGTAGACCTGGGGTTCATTCCCCTAGTCGAATAATCCCAAAAGACTTTAAAAAATGGTATTCGCAGCTTCCCTGCTTAGCGCTCAGCACATAGGGATAGTGTGGAGAACAAGCCGGCAAGCTTGCTTGTTGTGTCCTTGGGCAAGGCACTTAACGGCATGCCTCCATCTTCATGCGACAGACAGGTGATGGGGCCAAGCAGTCTACCCGTGGTGGTGGCCCAGTCTGACGAAAAATATGCAAACCGAACATGAGCTCATACGCGTAAATAAATAAAAATTTTTTTGTTACATTTTGACTACTTTTCCTCACGAGCATGGTTCTTTTGCATAATCTGTCAACGTTTTCAAAAACATTCATCAAAAACTGAAGTCTTCAATCGTTTATGAAATGTAGTCTACCGGTTAAAAACACACAAAATTTTAGTGCCTGCTTTTCACAAAATTGCAATTTCAAGAAAAACTAAGTCTATTAATACATTTTGTTTATTCTTTCTCGATAGCATGGATCTGTGGCATTATTAATCAAAATATTCAAAAAGATTCATCAAAAAATAAAGTCTCTACAAATTTTAATATGTTTCCAACTCCAAGCAAAACCTCTGGCGATTACCGAAGAAAAAGATGAGGGGGTAAAGATGGTCCTGTTTTGTCTTTTGCAACAAAATGTAAGTGTCAAGCTACACATAATCTTAAATTGAACCAATTTCCAATGCAATTAGGTGAGGCTGGCTCAGCCAGCTGATTTGATGTTCTTAACCTCGACACAAAAATAAAGGTCCCCACTATTGCTATAACCTCACTGTGAGTTCTTCATTTCGGATTAGGTTGCTCTTTGCATGGCAGCGTCTATGCCAAGACCAAGGAAAATGCACGCAGTCGCAGGCGTTAGTTTTTATTAATTTGCCAACAGTAACGAAGAAGTGGTAAGTAGCAATTCTAATACAGTATAATGACTTAAAACGCACTGTTAGGTCATAAACTTAAATGACTTCACAATGCTTGCCACTAAAAAGTGAGAACAGCAGCACGCAGCAAAATTAACCACTATCATTTTCAGAGCGAACATAAATGGTAAAGCCCATTACTGATATTTGTAATTGCAAGAATATTTGTATCGGCACGAAACACTAATCTTCATTTAAAAGTAGGGAGGTCTGGATTTAGGGGCAAAGTTAAATGTAATAAAGTCCAAAGTTTAAGAAAAGATTAAAATTAAACTACAGTAGCACCAATGTGTAACACTGGATTAAGAAGGAATGTTTTTGCTTGAAAAAGCTTAATACGCGCCCAACGGAATAGGTTATATGACTTAGGGGAAAAGCATGGCCCCTTTTCATGCTGTGGCCGAATTAAAGCAAACAGCGCAGACGAAAATATTAATGTCACAAATATAAATACAAAAGCGGGCCTTCAAATTGTCAAATAGGCCTACCACTAAATGGCACCGTTTCCTTCATTGTTAAAACGACTACCATTTGGGCGACGCCATCAATTTTGACTATGTTTCGCCCCCTTTACACTTTTAAAAATTATGAATTGTTGTTTGTGACATCATTTTTTCTTTTTGAATACTTCCAGTCTTGATTAATAGAACAACATGATGGCCATTACATGTACAAGAACTATGGCTTATATTTACTAAATCATTTCGTTGTTGCTCTCACAAATTTTTGTACGGTGAAGTCGGCGCAGCTGTATTAATTGATACGTTTAAAAGTGGTACGGGTGATGGTATGCCCTGCCAAGGTAAAATCGCTCCATACTCAATAGAAACATGTTTTCTATTTTGCTTGATAATAGCTTTATAAAGCTACCGGGTTTAAACCTGAAAATTTGGGTAAAGCAAAGAACTTATTTAACTTCTCGGAGCATACCTAAATAAGGAAAAACGAATATGAATCATAATGCGTGGCCAACAGGCACTTCAAAAAGATTGAGGGGAAATTAATTAAAAGCTCAACGTCACTGTGTCAAATCGCAACACATGGAAGATATTATTGGTACTTTGCTTTGTAATAGCTTTATAGAGCAACCGGAATCAAACCAAATATTTGGGGAAAAGCAAGGACTCTTTTTATCTTTCCAGGGCACGTCAAACAGGGAGAAAAGAACATGCTACATAATGCGTAGCCAGCGAGGACCTGAAAAAGTTAAAGGGGAAATCAAAGGAAAACAACGTCTTTGTGTGAAATCGCAGCACACGAAAGACATTTTTGCTAATTTGCCTTAGGCTTAGAATGCCTTAATATCAGAAACATGTTTCCTACTTCCAAACTGCGGGAAACGCAAGGCTCCTTTGGGTTCGTGTAACCAATGAACAAAGCACATAGACCTAAGACATGGCCAGGATCTTGAAATGAGAAATTCTATTAGGAAAAGGAGCACAAAAGGTCGTGAAAATCTTATGTGCAGAAAGCGCATAAACTTTTGGTAACTGTTCACGCAGCCAATTGTAGTTCCAAAATCAAAAATACCGTTTTTTAAAGGAAATCAATTAAACCATTACGGGGGTTGCGAATAGCCGCCATTATTTTCCAAAAGCTTCTGGAGTTCCTGGATACATCTTGCTTGGCTTGTGTTCTATGTAGGAACTGAACTTTCTCGCAATTGGAACAGTCAGCGATTCCAAAAACTTTTATTTGTTCTATTTTATGAAGAGCATCGAAGCACAATTTCAAAGCTATGGGTAGGAAAGACGTCCAACTAATTTACCTAAGTATTTTCAAGAATACCTTATTAAATATTAGGATCAGTTTTGACGACTTTTTTGTAGCTGAATGCCTATTTGTGCGACCTAAAGCCTTTGGCTGGGCGCATGTTGCTTGGTCTCGGCATATACGCAGCTGAAAAACAAAGTAATCCAAAGTGATGCACCTACTGTTAAGTTATTACAGTAGTAGCCATAAGTAATGATGAGGTTAAGAATATCAAATCAGACGGCTGCATCGGCCTCACCCAAATGCATAAGAAATGGCTTCAACATTTAAATGATGTGTAGCTCCAAACTAATATTTTGTTGCAAAAGATCAAAACAGGACCATCTTTACCTTGATGTTTTTCTAGGGGGATCACCAGTTTGTTTGTTTGGAGTAGGCTATATTTTAAAATGCTTAGAGACTTCAGTTTTAGATAAATCTTTTAGAAAATGTAGACAGCTAATGCCAAAGAAGCACGCTTTTGAGAAAACATAGAGAAATGTATCAAAGAGCTAACTTTTTCTAAAAATTGCAGGTTTCTTAGGTCTTGTAGAAAAATTGTTTAACTAACAATGGCACATGGCGCATGGCATCCAATTTTGATAAGCCATTATAAACCAATCCTTAGCCTTAACTAATTAGAAAAACATATCACTGGAAACAAATCTTTTCAGCTTTGAAATGACGCTGAGTTATACCTATCGTAACGTTTATACATAAAACTAAACTCTTTTTATTCAACTTACCACATTTTTAGGAAAATAAAAAGTTATAGTAAATGTACATGTCTTACATTAACGGAATTGTATTGAAATGCCCTTAAATTTTTTTTTTTAAGTTTAAAAATTGGTTAAGAAATGTCACAAATCAGCTGTACTGTTTTTGAAAAAATTATCAAATGATGATCTCTGGTAGCAAACGAGTGCGTTAGTTGTGACTAGCACCATGATGACATCATAGAGCGAGTTGAGAGTGCAAAAAAAAAAGAAAGCGTGCTTAGAAGGATTAAAATGCTAAAATAAAGCGTCTGTTTTTGCACTGCCAATTCATCATTTATTGCTGTAGGGTTTTTACTATCGAAGACACCTTGAAAAAATCTTCCGAAAAAGCTTGTTAATCGCGTTTCAACGATCAGTATTTTTTGAGTAAATAAAGAAAACAAATTTTACAATTAATTGTCAATTATGACGTCTTGAAGTTGTTAAGTCGGGTCTGGCTTTTGTTTAAGTCAAAAACCGTGTTCCTGGGTCCAAAAATGCGATTTAAAAAGTACAATTGATTAGGACGTCATGATGACATCATAAGCCTCTTTATGACACTCACCACGAGGTGATGATCAATCGCGCCAAGTTTGATGCTTGTACCTCGAGCAGTTTTAGAGGAGTTAAAATAGACACATAGCATTGCGCTTTATATTGATGTAATAGATGACGTAATGTGAATTTCAGAGTGCCCATGTCTCATCCCTCCCTTTCTGCCATCATCTTGTCCCAATATCCGCGACAGCAACCCTTCCGAAGAATCCTGTGTTGTTGTTGTTGTGAGAACCCCTCCTCTTTCTCGGAATGGAGGTAACGCACGAAGGGTAATTCAAGTTCACGCGGTCAACCTAATTGAAATTAGGCTAGAAGAGAGTTGCCAGTCCATTTCGAACCAGTCATAAATGACTGGTATCCCCACCACCAACAACGCGGACTGCTACTGGTGGGTACCCAAGAGTTGCCTTTTACAACATGGTGGGTGAGCAACTTCACAATTGTAACCCGGTGAAGTACGGGTAGGCCATTTGTCTGCCACATAAAGGTGGAGGCGTCCCGTTAAGTGCCTTGCCCAAGGACACAACAAGCAAGCTTGCTGGCTTGTGCGAGTCCTGTCGGTAAGCAGGTTGCTGTTACGATCCTGCAGTTCGGTTTGTGTTATTTCGAAGAGTTGCAAAATGCTATCGCTCAAGTAAGTAACAAGCTTACAAGATTATTTCAAAAACGATGAATGCAGTGAAAAAAAATGGCACCAGTTGAGGGCAAAAAGCATATTTTTAGCAAGTGATGTGGTTGTTGTTTTTGAAATCAAATGGGTAGTTTTTCCCCATTATACAGCGTGCCTAGGTTCACAAGATCGCTCTGCTTTGGCGTTTGCTGTGATTTATACAGGGTATCCCAAAAAATGTATACACTATCCATTTGTAACAAGAATTTGTTATACCGCACCACCAAGCTAATTTCGAGATTTTAGAAAGATGGGCGCACCTCCCCCTTTTATGGTGATGTGAGAATTTCTCTGGATAAAAATATGCAAAACAGATAGTTGGAAGAAGAGGTACAGTAATTATGTGAACATTCTGAAATTGACCGAGGCGATGGCGTGGTGGTTAGAGCGTCCGCTTCGCAGTCGGTAGACCTGGGATTCATTCCCCTTGTCGAGTCATACCAAAAGACTTTAAAAAATGGTATCTATAGCTTCCCTGCTTGGCGCTCGGCATTTATGGGAGGTTGTGGAGAACAAGCCGGCAAGCTCGCTTGTTGTGTCCTTGGGCAAGGCACTTAACGGGACGCCCCATCTTCATGTGGAAGACAGGTGACCCGGAAATGGCAACTCCCAAGCGAGTGCGGACTTACCGTCCAAAACATAGCGATACAATTCGCTTTCTTGTGAATGGAGGATAAATATGGCAAATAAAAAAATATAAAAAAAAGTTGAATATTCAACTAGCTCACCAGATTAGACATTTGCGAATTTCTTTGTGTGAGGGTTTCCAAAGACAAAGTTTGCTGTAGGAAACCTGAAACAATTGCTAAAATGAGAGAAGCAATTGAAAAAAATGTGCTCGAATGCCGTAGAAAATGTTGTTGGACGTTGCTAAGTCGATTTCTTCAAGATATAAAAAGCGTATTGAACAGAACGGCAACCAGTTGGAGCGCTTGTTTGAACTCGTCATTAAGCAAAAAATTAAATTGTTTATATTTGTATTCTTTCTCTTATCAATTTATTTCCCAGTCAAAATCGATAACTTGATTAAGTTATAACGATTCAAAGAGTTCATTAGAGTTTATAGAATTGTAAATGCCAAATGCATGAAGACGTACGTAAAATCGTGATGCAGATCGGAAAATTTTCAAATTAACATTATGGATTTCCTTGCATTTTACTGGCAATTCGTAATGTACCAGTTAAACTACAAGACGGTTGTTAAAAATCGAGGAAGTTGAATGTAAGGTGAAATGCTAAATATCTTCGATGAGCGCAACAATCATCAATTAGCTAATAAGAAACAATTATAAAGTTCGCAAATGACAGAGTTTCTTTATCACAAGAAGCATCTACCAAACTATTTTTAGCGAAACATGCTCGAAAATTTTTACGTTGCAAAAGCTGTTTTTGATTTTCTAAAAGGAGAAAAGCCAAGATATTTACGAAATACAAAAAACCAAATATTTGTACAAGTTTCTCATCACAAGAAACGTTAACCACACAAGCGAATTTCACGATGTAACTGATTTCTTTTCTTCAAACATTTTTGGGCCCCAATGACAGGTCTTTTTAAATACAGTAGGCGCCGCTTATTATGACCACGGATAATGTGACCAGCCGCTTATTATGACCAATTTGGTATGGTCCGAAATTTTTCCATTTAAAATTCTCTGTTTAATATGACCGAATTTCGCAAAATATGACCAACATTTTCTCCATCTCTCTTGTTACGGTACAGTATTTTTTCCCGCCACGCACTCATAACTTCGTTTTTTCAACATATTGTTACATACTGTACTTAGTTTTACCGTCACTTGTGCTGTTACAGTACTGTACTTTGTTTTACTGCCAACGTCACTCTGTTACTTTGGTTAAACGATGCATTAGACGGTATTTGGACTTTTTGTGGCATACGGCGTTGATTCAGGAGCTGTTATGGAGGCTTCGGTTTTTATAACCATTCGGATATTATGACCAAAATGGTCTGGTCCCAAGATGGTCATATTAAGCGGCGTCTACTGCATAACCAACGTATTATTAGAAGTACTCCAGCGGTCAGATATTTAGGAGTTTACATAGATAACAACTTAAATATATTAGTCTGAGCATACTCAAAAGACATCCAGTAAAGTTGACATGGCAGCCGGTATTCTGAATACACTTGCGCACCGCAACCAACTCTTCTGCGTGGCTTCTATAGCATTCTTCAGCAGCAATGGGGCAGCAGATTGGGGAAATGCAGCAGACGTACGATTAAAAATTACATAAGTGCAACTAAATTACGTCGGAAATTTCTTCGCTAAAGCTACTTCACTCAAAACTAAATTAGGTTCTCATATAAACGCCAGTCAGTTCTCTAAGTATCAAGTATTTTCATTTTAGTAATATTTATAGTAAACATTTAGTTGACCCCAAAACCGTTAAAACCAACAATATCGGTTTGAAAAACAAGTGAACAATCTTCATTGCACTTCTACGATAAGCTTCCAGTGGTTTACAAAACGAGTAAAAAGCGATAGAAATAAAATTGGTATTCGAAAACAATTAGATAGATTCATGAATGGGTCCGTGATCCAAAAGAATTTGGGTAACTCATCTAAGGCACAATTTTTGTCAAGGACGACAAAATCTTTTGTACAAAATCACTGAAACAATAACCAGCAGAAGCAGCACTTGCAGAGCAAATGCAACAAGAAAACTATCCTTCGAGAAGATACAGCTTCGAAATACCAGTAGCAAAATCTAATACATAAAGGCTGAATCTTTCTAGAATCTATGTTTGGCTCCAGGAGAAAGGTGTTGCCATTCAAAGCTGCTTCTCAAAGCAAGCTTTGCAGGTTTAACATTCCAAAAAAATCAGTTTTGTTAGATCAAAAAGAAACGGAAAATACTGATTGTTGGTAATTGCCAACAATCAGTATTTTCGGTTTCAAAGGGGGGAAGGGAATAAAGGATAATGCCTCAATGCAATATATCATAAGCAAAATTGTAAGAAAGAAGGTCTTGTTTGTTTCCAAGCCAAAATCTCGCTTTCAAAAAATTCGACCACCGAGAAGAGTTCCTGCGATTATTTGGAGGTGTCACCAATAAGTAAATTTGCCCTAAACAGAACAGTTTTTATGTATGTATAGTTATTGTAATCTGTTGTTTTATTTTGCAGTGATCATTTTTATCTATAAATCTAAATTGTCTGAAGCCCTAAACTTGCTAAAGTGTTTTCAAAGAAAGACGTTTTTCTTTCGGATTTATAAATAGATTTGTAACTCACAAACCTTTCTGACGTCACAATGGGTGTCTACGTGACTTAGTTTTCCAGCATATTCTAGTGATTCTTGTTTCTTCTCGAAGATTTCTTCTTTTTTTTTTATCATCGATTACGTAATTTATTTAGGGTGCTTTTTTGTGTCATGTGATGTTCTAGCAATTTCTAGATTATTTTTCGTCATATATATAAGGTGGCGAGATTTTATTCATATCTATAGAGAGATTCAGAGAGTGAGTAGTAGATCAGAGTAGAGTAGAAATTAGTGTTGAAAAAGGCGTTGTTGTGTGGTGATTGTAGTGACAGGAATCAAGCGATTATTTTGTTGGTTTTAGTTTTACTTGGTCTCTGATATTTATTTATTGAAGTGCTTTAGTTCTGTGTTTTGGTAAGCGAAGAAATTCGAAGTTATAAAGTGGTTTGTGAATACATTGTTCTGTTCTTGATCGAGAACTGCGCGGGTTAAAGTATCTTAGGGCAAGCCAATTTTTTCCTAGCTATTAAGTTGCAACCAAACCTAATTATTTGATTGATACTGTAAGTCGCTTCAATTTTAAGAAATAAATTAAGATTGAGATAGATTCAAAACTCTATATAAAACGCGACAGGAGGCCACACTGGGCAAAATTTTTGGATTCAAAAAGTTGACTCCGGAAACAATGTAATTAATTTTATAAAATGCTCTACCCATCCCTCTATTTCTCTGCTACCATCAGTTTTGACTGTGTGTCAATCCCTTCTCCCTCATAGCTATCAACAATAATTTGTGGCAAGATTCTTTGTGAGCATTACCAGTCATAATTAAGAGAATATGAAAATCACGATTTCGTGTACAGGAATTGTGAAAGTGAATAAAATTCATTAACTTTTCGCTACTGCTCACACAACAGCCCGATGGGTGAAGCCTTCGCAGCCGGTTGAACCCAGATACTAAACCCCTACGTTACTGATGGAAGGCCCCTACCGGGAGACGCCGGCTAGTTACGTATATTTACAAGGCGGTTATGCCGGTGTCGCCTGCAGGGCTCCATCAGTAACGTCGGGATTGAGAATATCGGTTTGTTCGGCTGCGTCAGCTTCACCTATCGGACACAGGAAAAGTTAAGCACTATTGTTTTTTCTATACATAAAATTTCGCGACCTTGTGCACTCCTTTTCCTACTAAAATTTTTGACTTCAAGCTGCTAACTACGCCTTAGGTCTAAGTCTTCTCTTCATTGCTTATGCGAAGCCAAGGGGGCCTTGCGTTTCCTTAGTTTGGAAGTAGGGAGCACATTTTTGATATTACGCAATTTTGAAGCTAAATACCCATAACATTTTCCATGTGTTGCAATTTCACAGAAAGACTTTGTTTACTTTTGATTTCCCCTTAAACTTTCTAAGTTTCTGCTGGCTTTGCATTATGTTGCATGTTCGTTTTTCCCTGCTTAGGCGTGCCCAGAAGAGTTAAAAGCGTCGTTTTTTTCCCAAGATTTTTAGCTTTGCCCCGGTAGCTCTATAAAGCCATTAAAAAGCCAAACAGAAAAATGTTTCTCCTAAGTATGATGCGATTTTACCCTGGCAGGTCTTGCAGGGGTGTGTAGAATTATCTAAAATTAGAATCATGCAGGGACATCTAGATATCCCTGGATCATGCCATCATTTGTGCCGAGTTAAAACGTGTCAAGTAATTCAGCTGCACCGGCTTCATCGCACAAAGATTTGTGAGAATAGCATCAAAGAGTTGTAGAAAATATAGGCCATAGTTCCTGTGCACGCAATAGTAATCATCTTGGTCTATTAATCAAGAATGGTGATACTCACAAAAAATGAATGGTGCCACACATTATCATTGATACTGTTTAATAAGTGTAGGGGGAGAGTCAAACACAGTCAATAATGATGGCGACGCCCAAACGGAGGTTATTTTGACAAGATATGATCTATTTAGTGGTAGGCCTGTTGGACGATTTAGTCTGCCCCCTTTCGTATTGCATTGATGGCATTAGGTTCTTTGGCTCATTGGCTGCACTGTTTGGTTTAATTCCGCCATAGCATGAAAAGGGGCCATGTTTTATAAAGTCATACATTTTATTCCAATAGACGCCTCTTAGCCTATTTTCAAGCAAAAAGATTCCCCCTTAGTCTAGTTTTTTAAATTGTTGCTATTATTGTTTTGTTGTGATCTTTTCTTATACTTGGTTATTTACTTTGCTCTAATCCCGACCTCCCTACCATTAAGAGAAGATTAGTCTTACGTACCGGTACAAAGAGCCTATCAATTATAAATGCAGGTTGACCATCCATCACTAATCCGGAATCATTGGGACCTGGGGGTGCTGGACCAACCATTTATTATTTTAGAATACACAAACCCAGTTGCTAACCACCTCATCTTAAAACTAAAATATCCTCTAAATAAGTACAAGTTGGTTAATACAGAAAACACCAGTGAAATGTTAATGAAATGCAAGTAAAATAACCGGTACAGGTACAGTTCAGTACAAAATTAATTCAGTGTACTAAATTACAGTACAGTTACTGTTTTCTAGGTCAAATTGGCGCCACATAACTGATTGCCAAATTAGTGATGGTCAACCTGTATCAGTAATGAGCTATACTATTGGCTATCAAAAAGATATGGGCAGTTTTGCCACTCTTGATTGTACGAATTCCCCAGCTTTAAATATTTCTCTAGGTTAGTTACTTAACTCATGCACAAAATCTAGATTGTCTTTTTAAGAAGAGCAATTGGTTCTCGGCGCTGATTTTAACCTCTTTTCTGACATTTGTTACCCCAGCCAGCATGATGACTTTTTCTTTATTTTTGGATTATCTTCAAAATATCGCTTTCTCGTCCTGAAGTAGACGCACGAGCACAATTTCGTCTGCCAGCAAAGTACAACAACCTTTTTTTGTAGATCGACCGCCTATTGACAGACAATGAAATCAGAACGGTCATCTATGAGACCTCACGACCCACAAACTTAATTTAATTTTCAAAGCATTTTCCCAAATTACAAGATAGACAGCAATTTCTCAAGATCTTGACGAATTTGCCAAGGTTAGGCAAGGCTGTTGCTGTAATTTTCCAAGATTTGTTAATTAAAAAAAAATTTTCCAAGACCTTAAAGTAGGCAGTAACTTCCTGAGATATTGGAAAACTTTCCAAGGAGTGGCAATGCTGATAATAGAAAATCATGCCTGCTGCTGTTCTCACTGGATAGTGGTAAGCGTGTGCTAAGATTATAATGTAATAGCACTTTAAGGATTCAAGACAGAAGTAAAAGTATGGTTGAAAACACTTAAACAAATAATCGCTTGTTGTACCTTGATACAGCGTAAGATGTTACAAAATCACTTTTAGCAAATACTAACGTTTTTGAAACACAATCGATTAACAAAACATTATGGGCGGTTGCGCGTAGCCACTACATGTCTTCCCAAGTTTATCGAGTCCCTGGCAATGTCCTATTTGCCCTGTTTCCACCTTAAGGTGTCCTTAAACTTAACAAACCTTCATTAAAATTCAGCTGGTGTATGGAGGCATAGCAAAGTCGTAGGAGGGCGCCAAGATGATTGATATGTATTTTTTAGGATTAAGCTCCTAAATATTATATCCACTGTTTACCGCCTTTTCGTGATTGTAAGCGTATTGGTATGAGTTAGCGCCTCTGGTAGAGCAAAAAAAAAGAAGCTGGTTGTAAATCCCATCGTAACGTTGCTCGTTTGACATCTTTCAAAAACCTTTTTTCAAAATGTTTAGAACAAATACCAGAACGTCGCGTCGGAGCTCAATCTCTTCTATATGTATTCACAAACCTAATCCATTCTCTGTTTAATTCTGGGTTTTTCAAAGGAAAACGAAATACTGGGAATTTTTCAGGAATGACATGAATTTCATGCTGGCGCTTTAGTATCCCGTTTTGCAATAGGTAACAACACATGTATTTACTATAATTATGTCAAAACGATTATGGAAAGTACCTAAAACAAAGTAAACTCTTTTTGAAGAGATAGCTTTAAACTTGAAGAACATTTTTACTCACAAAAGTAGAAATGAAAATTGGCCTTGCATTTTAATAGTGCTATACTACGTGCAGCTAGCTGGCTAGAGTCCGAATCAACGAGCTAAAGATTCTTCAAAATGAATACGATAAACTTAGGTTAACAGCTACGTCATCAGAAATAAAGATTTTATCCATGGCTTCATTCACCATGACGTTTGTCTAACGGTACTATTATCTACTTCGTAAATGTCCTCCCAACACTCATACATTATAAATACCTAACTTACAGTAAAATTAACAACTAACAACAATAGCTAGAACTGCAGATATTAAATAATTTCAACAACTTAACTGGACTTTTTGAACTGTGCTGTGCATCCTAGCACTGATAAACGACTCGAGAAAGCAACCCTGAAAAGCACTTTATTGAAAGATTGTGAAGGATCAGCTCTGCTGGAAACCAACAGTTGAAGAAAAGTAAACAAGTGACGAGCAAATGTTACCCATCTAATTTCCGCACTGTAAGGTAGAATGTCTGGCCGTCTTCTCTTTTAAGTAGGTCATGGTGGAATGGTTTTCATCGAAAGGGTCTTGTTAATAACTCCCAAAAAGCTTTTAATTGCATTTCTACGATTAGTAATTTTTAAGAAAATACACAAAACAAATTGTGCAATCAAGCGTTGATTGTGACGTCACTTTAAACCCCAAAATGATGAAACACTTTGTAAGGTGGTAAGTCGGGGTTAGGTTTCGTTTGAGCAAAAGCGGTTTTCCTGTGTCAAGAAATACAAATTAAAAAACTTATCTTTGATTACGACATCATCATGACGTTACGGAGCCCTTTGTCACACTTGCCCCGAGGTGGTGACAAATTGTGCCGATATTAAAATTTGCACGTCCTGTAATTTCAGAAGAGTTAAAGCGAACGTTCGTAAGTACCTACGTAGGCCTACATCCGTACAAACAGAATTGCGCTTTACACATTAAATTGGTTTAGTAGTTAGATATTATTTTCATCTTTTAAAATAAATCTTTAGAATGTTCAAAAAGATATGAAGCAATATGGCAAACGTCATTAACAGTGCCATAGGGAAACAACATGTCCAGAGTAGAAGCCGTAAACACGATTTAAAAGGGCAATGCACATGAAGTGGGGGAGTCTTTCCTCCCTGACGCCGGTGCTGCTTCATGATATTTCTTATACAATATCAAGTTCTGTTTTTATCAGCAAAAACTGAATGATTTATCAAAAAGAATAAAAAATAGAATAAAATAAATAGTTCTTTCCAAGGCGTTAAACATTTAAACTAATTCTATCACAGTCGAACAAATTATATGTTATCGTTACGAGCATAATGATTGAAAACAAAATTCACCGTTTTCCTGAGGGGAAGACCTGAGCGAGGTGCACACATAGGATCATCCTCCCTACGCCACTGATAACTAATAGTAATGCCAAGAGTCACAACCAAACTGCATATCCATATATAGCAGATTCAAACTGGTAAAACCAGAGTTTCAAACACCACTCGTGAAAATCAGTTATAGCCTACCGTATATAATCATGTATACGTCGATCTCATGTATAGGTCGATGTGTATTTTAAGGGTATGTGCATTAGACTTTATTCGAAATTTACTGTAAAAAAATTTCATTTAATGGTTTCCCAAATATATTAATTTGTTAAACTCAAAAGCGACAGGTGGCAATACAGCACAACAATGGCGGCTCCCAGGTTATGATTAAGCATGCCGTCGTAAGCTTGTTTACTAATAATACATACCGTCTATTTTAAGCTAATTCAACACCTCTACAATAAATTTCACCGATATTTGATAATTTTGTGAAGAAACGTTTACATTTATAAGGTGAAGCACCATATTATAAGAGTTTGTTAAGGTTTCATACGCGGTGTGTATACATGTATTGCATGTATAATAACGGAGTTTTCTTTTCATATTCACATTCTATACCACTCGGCAGCAACATGTCCATAAACATTACTCTTGTATAAGTCGACCCCAAAAATTTTACCTTAAAATCGTCTCACAGAAATTCAATTTATACATGAGTATATACGGTATATAATTATTTGTATGCAACTATGTAAACAGTCAGCACTAATGAATATAGTTGACTCATAGCCTGTATACAGTTTAAGTCATTTATAGCTTCGTGTATTCAGTATTACACAAATCAAATCATCAACCATTTTCCTCAGAAGAAGGCCAGTCTTTTCTTCTGCCAGCACTGGTTCGTTCCCCTATTTCCTAGGGTTAGCGGTTACAGAAATCGCGTAAATACTAGAAATTCAAACAGATTTATTGATTCTACTATTGAAATTAGCAAACTAATGATGCAGCTGATTATCTGCGAGAGATTAATGCATTTAATTTCAGCATCCGAAAAAGAAAAACTTGCAAATAATTAAGTCAAAATCCAAATCCACTGTTGGAAAAAAAATAAATTCAAATCCGATCCAAATACTGAAAAAATGCTTAAAACCGGCAATTGAAATCCAAATCCGCGATCATCTCTAAGCGAGAGACTGAAGGTCTAATTTTAATACCGGGGATCCACTTTCTGTTGGTAAAAACGATCACTACTTTTGTACCCGCCATCCTATTTTAACCTTACTCGTATCCCTGCCCTCCTGCAATCTTTGAAACGCACTGCATAAGGTTCGGGATTAGTGAAGTAGGGGCGCAGCTTATTCCGTCTGAATATTTTTATTTCATAGGTCTCCCTCTTTTAGTTTTAAAGTGCATTTGATTTAGGATCGGGAATTAGATATATCAAAAGAACATAACTTTTCATCAATGTTCACACCGCTTCTCTATGAGTGGAGCGGGAAGAACGGGCTGAACTGATTTTCTAAAGCCCTCTGGCAGGGATCTGCTAGAGACGCTACAAATAATTTGGAACAAGACTTTTTAGAATATCGACAGCTTTTGGAAAATCGCTTGTTTTTGGATGGCCCTTGCCGACACAATGTCAAAGCGGGGTGCACTAAAGTGGTGGTGATTTGAAGCAGCAATTAATCGTTTTCTCAATGACAAAAATAGTTTACTAAAATAGGTTTGTTGTATACATCTTCATTTTTAAAAGCTCACGCTTGGTGTTTAATCAATCAATCATTTATTTTATTTTTGCACAAATTAGCATAAAAAGAAAAGAAAATTTGATAGCAGTGGACAGAAAAAGGAGACGATGGCAAAACCATATACGTAATACATGCACATGAAAAGAATTTGGTTTCAATTTGAAAATGGTGGCATGGCCATCGCACCTGTAAGGTAGCAGCCAAATAAAAACACAACGAAAAAAAGTGTAACGGATTCGTTAGTCTTGATTGCTTTTTAACTTCTGGTTACAATTTGTTTATGATTACAATTGTTAGACACTAGGCGTGTTACATGTATAAAGTTTCTCTCACCGATCGATTCTTTCTTCGTCCAATTGCGGTTGAATTGATTTCTTCTACTACTAAGCGACTTGAGAACTGCAATTTTGATCACTAACCAATGACCTAATGTGCATCTAAAATACAGTTTTAATGCGCTAACACAGGGATTCTTAAACTGGGGGGCGTGAAAGCTTCACAAGGGGGGCGCGAGCATGACAGTGACATATTGATGAAAAGCAGCTCCGAACTACAGTCAAATCTCGTTACCACCTCGTTACTAATCCATTACATTAGAATCTGTGACCTAGTTTTAAAAAACAATTTTGTCTGGACTTTAATTCGTTACTGTTTTAATTTCCGCTGTCTTATTTACATCGACACATCGTTATATGCTTCGCCATGGACTTCTAAATAGTAACATTAAAGACTTCTAAATAGTAACTTCTACTATTTAGAAGTCCATATGCTTCGCCTTCCTTTCTCCGCGGGAGATGTCACTTAGCACGTCGATTTTGTACTTTTTCATTTATTCGTTCTTTTCTCTACCACGCCGTTAAACCGTATTTTCCAAACTTTTTGAAGGTTCACGAGCGAGATTCATTGTTAACGTTGTTGTGGAGTGGACAGTACCTGGTTGTTTTCAGTTAAAATTCTTTGCTAGGATTTATTAGTAGTTTTCTTAGTGTTGTGACTTTTGTTCGCTATTTTTTAAGAACTGATGATGCTTTCTTAAAGCGAAATATATTTTCTATTTGTTTTTTTATTTTGAGGTTGATTAATTCTAACTTTTTCAAACTTGTTGATCCCCCATAATTTACAAATTTTAGACCTTTGAAAAATAAGTGGTATTTAATTTAGCTGAGGTGATAAAAATGAGTGCAAAAAAGAGGAAGTACAATGAAGAATATCTGCAGTATGGTTTTACTGATGCAGCAGTGAATGGTCAAGTTGTACCACAGTGCGTTATATATATGTTTCGAAAAGATGAGCAATGATGCTTTGAGGCCAAATCGCTTGAAGCGTCATCTTCAAACAAAACATCCTCTTCATCAAACGAAACCCTTGGCTTTCTTTCAAAGCAAGAAGGATTCTTTTAAAAAAATGAAAATCGCCTGTGCGGAGAATTTTAGCCAATTATCATCTGCGGAGCTGGTAGAAGCATATTTTGAAATTCCTCAAATGATAGCTCAAGCAAAAAAACCTCATAATATTGGCGAAACTTTGATAAAGCCATGCATGTTGAAAGCAAGTAGCCTTGTTTTGGGGAAAAGCAACAGCAAGAAGTTAGCAAAGATTTCTCTTTCAGATTCCACTATTAAGACACGAATCGATGAGCTTGCAAATGATATTGAATGTCAAGTTCTTCAAAAGATACACGCATCACCTTATTTTGCCATTCAGTGCGACGAAGCGACTGACGTAGCTCAATTGTCACAATTGATGGTCTATGTTCGTTTTGTTGGATCTGCTACAATTGAGGAAGAAATGCTATTCTGCAAATCGCTTGAAACGACCACTAAGGCAGAAGATGTGTTCAGAGTTGTTGATGCATACTTTCACAAAAACGGCATGAAATGGAAGAAACTTGTTGGCGTCTGCACTGATGGTATACCAGCGATGCTTGGGTGTCGGAGTGGATTTATTACCAGGGTGAAGCAAAAAAATCCGGACGCAGTTGGAACTCACTGTGTAATCCATCGAGAGGCTTTGGCCTCCAAGACTTTACCTGCTGCAATGAAGAAAAAGCTTGCCATAATTATACGAATTGTTAACTTTATCAAATCAAGTGCTGTCAATTCCCGGTTATTTTCCCAGCTATGTAAACACATGGATTCCAATCATGAAAATCTGTTGTTTCATACAAATGTTCGATAGCTATCAAAAGGTAATATGTTAGCTCGCGTTTACGGTTTGAAAGATGAAGTAAGTATATTTCTTGAATCTCAGGGAAAACAAGATCTCCCGTTACCATACCAATCACTAGAGTTTCAACTGGCAATGGCATACCTTGTTGACATTTTCAAAGCTCTCAATTGCCTCAATCTACTGTTGCAAGAAAAGGACACGAACCGTATGAAAGATTACGATGAGATACGGACATTCATAGCAAAGCTGGGGTTGTGGCATCGCCGAGTTCAACGGGGAAATGCAGCCTTATTTCCTACCTTGGACATAGCACTTGACAACAGCAAAGCCAAACTGGATGGTGAACTTAAGGTAGAAGTGGAATCCCAAATCCACATTTTGAAAGAAGAATATGACTGCTATTTTCCCGACTTGGGTAATGTTGAACTAACAGAGTGGAAGATGACGAGAAATCCCTTTGGAATCAAAGAAGATATTCTTTCGGAAGAACTGCAGGAAGAGTTTTTGGAGATGAAGTGCAACTCCACTGCTAAAGATGATTTTGAAGCAATGTCTCTTAACAATTTCTGGGCTAAATATTTGCATATGTATAAGAATGTGGGCAGTGTGGCGATGCATACCCTTCTTCCATTTTCATCGACATATTTATGTGAAAGTGGATTTTCAGCACTTGTGTGTATAAAGACAAAATTTCGTAACAAACTGGAATGCGAAGCAGATCTTCGATGCGCGTTGTCTTCAACAAAGCCTCGAATTAAACGACTAGTTTCCCAAAAACAGTTGCATCCTTCACACTAAGCAGGATAGTGGCAAATAAATTATTGTTCTATTTTTCGTGAATTTGATTTTTGAGGCTAGGTGAGGCGTGAGCATGAATGACAAATGTCAAGGGGGGCGCGACTGAAAAAGTTTAAGAACCACTGCGCTAACACTTTTTCACCCAACTACTTTTCTTCTTCTCGTCACCTGTTGGCTGGATCATGGCGTGATCCAGCTTACTGTGACATCACAATACATATAAGGACATCATAAGTAGCATAGGGTCTTCGTCCTTATGCTGCAAAAGCATACCGGTACGTAGCATGTACAAGGTACCAAAAAATACATTAAAAATAAAAAACTGTTGTGTTTTAAACTTAACAGAGAAGCTATCAGGTACTACATCTTGCCCAAAGGAGACCTAGGAGCAACGACAGCTAAGAGACAGCTCCTTTACGTCTCAAGGCATTTAAACTCTGTCGCCAGTTGTAGTTTTAAGTCCTATACTGTACCTAGGACTAGTGTTGAAAAATGCATTTCCAAAAAATAACAACAAAAATTTAATTGACACTGCAATCGCTTTAAGCAATGATTGTATAGCTACTTCATACCGACATTCTTTAAGAATATTTTGAAGACGTTAGATTAAAAACTTTAGTCAAAAATTTACTTAGAAATTTTTCCGCTAAAGCGTTGTCTACAGATCCTACTACGATCCCACAAAATTCCTGGTATTAAAGAAAAGTTGCTTTTTTTTGACCAATCAGTGTTGCAGAACTAGGAAGATTAGGACAAACTAAATGACCAAAAAACAAGATGAAAACTAACAGTAAAGTAGTGACGGACTGAGGTCGTTAATTAGGCACTAGTAGCTTGCTAGCTTCTATCATCGAAGTGTACACTGCTAGCCAATCCTACTGGTATATGCCAGATTTAATCTGTTAATTGCAGATTAAAGAGCTGGAAATGGCTGCTAGAAAAAATCTTCCTAAAATTATAACAGATATTGAAGGTAAGAAAGAAAAACAAACTGATTCTTACAATAATCCAAACCCAGTCTTTGAAAATTTGTTAGATTTTATAATTGTGCTCAGCCCATCTTATTCAATTTAGTTGTTTTGTTAGCATGCTGCGTATTTGTGCCAATCTGAAAGTATTTTAATGTCACTTAAATTGGATATGATATATTACAGATGTCGTGACACAGTTAGCCAATGAATTCAAATTGTCAAATGAACCAATTACTGATGACAATCATGCTTTGCACAGGTTGGTTATTAACTGTAAGCCCTGTAATTAAATTTTATTTGTAGCTCTGTACTATAGGATATACAGTTGTACAGTATGCAAGATACTGGTAAAGATTTAGAATTGATGATGGCGTCAGCCAACAACATTGCTTAAAAAATGTATACCTATCTGCATTACAGGCACATCAAAAATACCAAAAGACTTAAAATTTATTGTCGTATTCTATTGTCCAGCCTATTAGTGAAAACTAAATTTAATAAACCAATAACTTCAAAAAAGTAAATTAGTTACCGGTAAATAGCCCCGTATTTTTTTGTATAACTCCCACCAAGTTCTTAGCTACTACATTGATGTTTTCTGATGTAGTTTTGGCTGCTGAAAACAAAAGTGGTATTTAAATCTGTTGCAAATCAATAGTTTTCGAGATATTTACATTTGAAAAATGAACTATTTTCATGAACCTTTATGCATATTTTGCTTCAGGTTTAGGGTTAGGGTTAGTATGAAGCTGGTCCTGAAAACCATCGCAAATCTGATAATTTTTGAGTTATGAGGTCATGTTGCCCCAGGGGGGTCTCCCCCCTGACCTGTTTTTTGCGATAGTTTTCAAGGTCAGATTTGTGCTCAGGACCACAAAAATTGTCAGAAAAACATCAAAAAATAGCCCATTTAGTGGGTGGAGTGAAACAAAAAAATTACCAATAGCCCCATGTGAGGTCTAGGCTACAATGCCTTGTTTATGTTTGGCAAGTAGCTTTTGTTAGTTTGTGCTCAAAGCTATTTGTTCATTGGTTTAAGTGTTTTCAATATGGAGATGTCTTGACACAGTTTAAATTTTATATCCACTTTGTATGGATGACATTAAACTACACAAATGCAAATTTATGGAAACATAAAAAAACACTGGCTTAATTACAGAAATTGCAGAAATATAAAAATTTGTAGAAATTAAATGATTACAGTATTTTAAAGACCAGCGTAGCTATAAAATCATAAGATGGATAGTTAAACAATTCAGTTAACTAAATTTATCCAATCAGGTAGTTATATTTTCAATTTTTAATTTATTTATTAGTTTTTGTATTTCTTTGATTTTCATTTTTTTTAGCTATTAGTTTTTTGCATTATATTATTTATTTCAGATGTAGTAGTTTCATATTTTGGTGTCAATTTCTGTCATTATTTTGAAACGAATTTGCAGATTTTTATGATTCAGAAATTCCATATTTCAGCCTGAATTTCCTTACTTAGTGTTGTACCATTACATATAGCACAGAGCCAAGATCACTGTACTACATACAAACAGATGTCAAAAATTTTGGATCTACTAAAGAATCAGCTGAATTGCTGGATATGTGGAATTGGATAGCTTACTATTGAAATACAGCATTGCAAATCAGTGTTTTTGGGTTGAAATTAGGGTTAAGGTTAGAGTTAGAATTAGGTTAGAGTTACTTCAAACATTATTACTGATTTTTAGTAGATTCATAATTTACAGAGAGATTGATGTTTGTAGATTGTGTGCAAAGCTTGAATTTTTGCTGCATTCATCTATCAAGGAAAAATCAGTCTTTGGAAGTCGAAAAAATTATTGGCATTGGATATATGCTTGTTTAAAGAATACAAAAGGTTTGGCTGATGGGCTTAAATATGTGCAAGCTAATAGAGAGGTATGGTAGGTCTTGATAAAATCTTTGTTGTTTGGCCAGTTAGATGATGTGTGGTATATCTAAAGGTGGATGTGTATAGTATACATTTTTTGCAGCTGTGTATGTTTTTTGCTCTCATGGATTTTTAAATGAAATTTTTATCTGCTTGGATATTTATAGGCAATGGTGTTGCACAGCATACCTTTTTGTGCAAATAGCTGATTTTGTCAATAAAATTTTTTTACATTTTTGTTCCCAAAAATGTATACGCTTATACTGTAGTTCATACTTAGCTGACAAAATCAAATATTCAAATAACAACATATATTGTAAAGTATTACATAAATATTCAAGCAGATGAAAATTTTTGTACAAAAAGGCATGAAACCAAGTGACCTACAAAACTGGGCAAAAATTCTACGAAAGTGAATACTGTGTACACTGGCCTTAAGGTAGGTACAATATATTACACACTTGAATGGTGAAGCACTATATTGCAAACAGTACTGCAAAATGACTTCAGGTTCAATTTATCTTTTAAATAATTGCCACATTTTCTTCACAACAAGGCATATGTTAGAAGTGTTTAACATGCATTAATATTTTGTCATGTTGCCTTTGTTTTTAATGACCATTTGCAGGCATTTGGGCCAGTGTTCCTTTTATGTGAGAAAAACGTGCAGAAGCATGTCCAGCGGATTCGCAGTTTAAATTCAACAACACATAAAAATGTCCAGGGGTATTTGGTAATTTTTTTCAGTTGGTTAAAATTTTTGCAATTTTGCTAGCAAAATTTTCAATTAACTGTTTAATGCATGGGAATCAAAGGTTGAACCGACGCTTTTTAGGGGAGTGCAACCTCTCACCTAAACAGCACGTGGCTGTGACGCTACAGTGAGTGATGGCAACCTAAATATCTTTGGTGTAGCAAACGATCTCTCAAGCAATTAACATAAAGTAAAGCAAAAAGCTTTTTTTTTACTTTTCTCTGCCAATTTCAATCGTAGCTAAAGAGCAATAATACCAAAAAGCACTCAAACTTTAGTTTAACGCAACTCATCATTTTTTGAGGGAAGTTCGAAACTGGAAGTGGTTGAAATGTATATTTTTTCTTTATGCTTTAATGTCAATTTCAATCATGCTTGATAAGATAAAAAGGCACATAGATATCGCCTTCAGTTTACCACGAAAAACACCATTTTTTGAGGGAATGGTTTGGTTTTTTTTTCATTACAAACAAATAACCTTCTGACACTTGCCAGTTATGAAACTAAAAGTAAGAAAGAACAGAACTTCTAACCAATGTAAGTTTTAATTACCCCCCAAAATGTGTTTCAAAATAAAATGTAGTTGACAGCTATGTGCCGTGATAGCTTACCAGTCATAATTGAAATAAGCCTTGAAACGTGAACAAAAAAATGTGGATTCTAGTTTCGACCTGTATGAAAACTTTTATATTTAATTGTAGCTTTTTTTGTGTCAATTGCTTGAAAGGTAATTTGTAATACAGTAAAATTTGCCTATAACTTTAGGGGATTGTAAAAAAATTACCATTCACGATTGATTATTCCAAAACTGTCTTTTTATTCAACATTAAGTTATATCATCTAATCACGTTTACCAGCGTAGAGAAAAATTACTAAACAGTCAAAACTCATAAAAAGTTTGGCACTGCACAACAAAACCTTCCTTTGAAGCGTTATTGTGTGGTACGGCTATTGCAGTCGTTTACATCTGCCTGTAGTCAGTGGCACCGGGTAAAGAAGATGGGGTCCCCCGGAAACTTTTTCCGAGAAGGACAGTCCCTCGCAAATGCTGTAAAACTATGTGGTTTTTAATGAAGAATAGACCTTACTTTTGTTAGCAGTAAGCACCTATAAGTAAGACTCTAGTTTCATGTGTAGTTACAAATACCACCTTTTCAATTTTTTACTCTGCTTCAAAGCTGTGTTTACCAAACTCGCGCATATTTGCGACCATGAATTTCTCTGTTTCCTTTACTTCAGTCAAGTTTCGAACGCTTTTCAACAAAGATAGAACTTCGGTCAAGTTTTGAATGCTTTTCACTAATATAGAATTTCATCTATCAAATATTTGCAACCTCTTTCCTCACATTCGTTCAATGGTTAATTAAACTTATCATGAGCCAAAAAAATATTTCTGCAATTATCTTCAACGATCCTGTAAACAAGCTTCAGCAGTGTCTGAAAACTGCCATTACTTTCGCCACAATACCTAGCCAGATAATGTTTTGCTACTTTTTCGCATTAGGGACAAAACTTCCAAAAAATTAAATCGTTTGTTTCGTGAATGGCTTGTGAAAGTAGTTGAAATTTTTTTATTGCTATCCGAGATGAGTTGAAGGAAGAAAGCAAAACACATACAGCATGACCACTACATCGTACGAAAATCTTTAATTTTCTCCTAAGTTACGCGGCTTTGATCGTCAAATAATTCCAATTTCAGATGGAAAATTTACTTGCAATTGAAAAACTTTGCTGTTTAAGTGATTACAATTTAGAAATGTAACTAGTTTGATTATTTGCCATAATCAGGCGGCAGTTGAAGTTCGCCGATAATATTTGTTCTGGCGTCATAGTTGTGGTGACCTACCTAACATCCTATTAAGTTCAAAAAAGTCATATTTTTCATGCTCACGATGAGCGTCGGCACAGGATTAATCTAATTTCATTTACATGCAGTGTTAACCTGACATTCTGAAATTTTATGAATTACTGTTGCTCAGGTCGCAGAGTTTGAGTGGCCGAATGTATCTAATTAAACAGAAATAACCTGGTATTTCGCCGCCGCGGATTAGTAACTGTTATGTTACTTGTTTGTGAACCTTTTTTAGGGCTTATATAATCACGCAAATGATTACGTCACCGAAACTCAACGTCACAGTTTTGCTTCTTCTCCCATCCGAAAATTTTGAGAACTCTGCGTTTGTGCCCATACAAGTATTGTTCCGACTTGTTTTTAGTTCATCTTTAAAAATTTTAACCCACTGTTAACTCCAGTTCCTGCTGCAAAAGACGTAACAGAGTAAACAAGATACTACTTGCAAGCTGGCGTCTTAATCGAATTGAAAAATAAAGATCAGTCGTGACAGATGATGATGGCTCGGATCAGATGTTTTTAATGGGCGGACTACGGCCTTACGGGGCCAATACTTTATTTACTCTTCACATCGGGTGTAATTGGAAAATTTTCTTGACGACTTGTTTTTTATTTTATTTGGACAACATCCCTGAAATTTACTTTGATAACTTTTTTGAGGTCGCCTATGAAATTGAGAAAAATATATAATCGGGCCACGTGCCTCTGTGCGTTTTGAAAATGGTCCACATGCCAAAAACGGTTGAAAAGCACTGAAGTAGGTTTAAAATGCCGTAGTCGAAAAAATACTTATGCGGGAAAAACAAAGGGTGCGATCATACGCAAACAAATGAAAAAAGATGCGAAATAGTGGAATTCTGCAAGGACTGAGGGAAATGTTACGTTATTATAGACAAGTTGACGTCATAAATGAAGCCGTTACACTTGTTTCTACTCTACAATAAATGTGTGGAAACAGTGCGTGCGTAGCTTTCAAGTTGCTGTTGCGTTGCTGTCGCGTTACGTCAGACGCTTAGCTGCCTTCGAAAAAACTTTGGACGAAGGACCAGAGATATGAATTGGGGTAAACGACATCTTTTTTTACCTTAGCGTATAAACTAAGCAGCAGTAGGCTACCAAAAACATCTTTCTCTTACAATTTTTAAATACATTATTTAAGCTGGTGTAGCGATTTGTTCAGCAATGTCCACCAAAGTTCGTCCGGCGGTTTTCGTACATTTGCTAGCAATTTCACACTTGCGCCGGCGGTTACGCACTGACTAAAATCTTAGAAGGGAACACTGGTGTGGGCATAGAATCACTCAAAGTTCTAAAATATCCCGCTGACATCTCCTGACACCAAACTTTTTTTAGCTCTTATTTGAGGGTTTCCAGGTTTGATGTTTTCTTTACTGCCATGACTTTTTCATTTTTTGCCAGCAATTTTCATTGGTATTCAAATTAGGACTGTTTCCAGGCAATTCAAGTAGATCAGCTTGATGTTTCTTCAAAAACTTTTACACCTTTCTTGCCTTGTGGCAGGGGCACTCTCCTGCATGAACACTTCACATTCATTAGTGCAGAAGAAGTTCAACATGCGTCCCTGCAAAACTTGTTAGTAAGCATTCGCATTCATCTTTTTGTTCTGTAGTAAAAAATATAGACCAGCCCTTCCCATCTTGCCCGAAAAACTGCCCCCACACCATAACAGACTCTGCATGTTTTGCAGCTGGAACAATGCACCAAGGGTCAAATCGATCAGATGAACTTTGGCACCTGACAGTGGTAGATCCTACTCGGAAGACTTAAAATTTGTTTTCATCTAAAAACATTACCCTGCCTGAACAGTGGGTATCTTTTTTAGCAAAAGCAAGGCACTGCTTTTTTCGCTGCATTATGATATGTTTCTTTGCAACTAGGCAAACCCTAGCCTTTCTGGAGGCAATGCTGGACTGTCCTTATGGCCACCTGCTTCAGCAAATCTGCATGCATATTTTTCAAACCCAAACCTGTTAGTTGAGGATTTTTTTGTAGCTCTCTTTTCACGATAGCGTCAGTATGCCGTGATGTCTTTTTTCTTCTTCCTCCACCAAAATTATGCCTGGGAACTTCAGTGCTTGAAAGAGCTTTAGCATCTGGTAGCAGTTCCATGACAGTAGATTTTGCTCTTCCGCTACGTTCACTATGACTTTTATTTGGGCCTTTTCTTATCTCCATGCCAGAATACGAGCCTTCTCATTACTAATATGTTTCTTAGGCATGTCTACACTTACACAAATGAAAAAACTAATTTTGCAAAATTTAACTGTTCTTGTTTAAGACATCCAAGTTAATTTGCTTGAATGTTGTGAGTGTTAAAAAATGAAGTAGGTTCCAAGTCATTTTGCTGTAGCTGTAATATTTTCCATAAATAATGCAATATATTGTTTTAATATGCAAGATTATGTGACATAAATTTGTATAACTTAATTTTTTTTCACAAATTAACAATTTACTCAAGGTGCTTCCCACTTAATGTCACGTGCCATGCATGCTATATGTTTTCATACTAAGACAGTTGCACTGGTGCATTTTCCTAGGGCACTTAGGTCTGGTCAATATTCTTAAACCACCTTACTATGGCTGCATACAGTTTAATTCTCGTATGGAGTTCTCTGCCGATTGTGAACTCCAATGATCATGTTTATTCTACATTTGATGATTACACTTTTCATTCTTTGAAAAAATTTTACTAATTAATTTTTTTTTCAACCTTCTGTATAGTGCAAGACCCTCACTGACATTTTTCAGCTTCTCATAACGTTAAGCAATGTGTTTAATCTATTGATCGTAATATAACAAGGATTGTATTCCAGCTTCGTACATCAAAAGGAAGAGCACGAGCATTTATTCGATATTGTCTTGTTCACCAAACGTTGGCTGACAGCTTGCAGAATTGTATTATGAATCAAGCTCTTTCTCGTCAATATTTCAGTTCAGACTCTATTTTATCTAACACTACATATTCCTCTGCATTTGTTACATCATTGTATGAGCTGAATGCTGTTAATTTTGACTTGAATTCAAAAGGTTTTGATCTTGACTCTGGCTGGCCAACTTTCTCCAGGTATCTGTTATGGTTTTTTACATATATTGTCTTTCTCAGACCATATTCTATATATCAGTTTTTAAATATGTAACCGATGTGATTGTTTTTTGGTCAGTGAACTGCCAGTTTTGTGCTTATTACTGGTAAAACTGATAAGACTGTACATTTCCTTTTAGAGGCGTTGTAAGCATTCGTTCAAACATCATGCTTGCTTGATATTATGTAAGTAGTCGTTGAGTTTTCAATTAATTTAGCAAAATTCGAAATAATCCTCAATCAAGTGTTGATCAGTGGGCTCTGCAAAGTCATGTTGGAAGTTTAAGCAGTTTTCCAAGTGCTTCTGTTATAATGGATACTCCTCGCATGCATGATAGTGGTAAGATGTGAATTAAGATGGATATTTTTTTTACTATTTTTCAAATTTGTTGTGAAATGACCATAGTTTATTGCAGAATTGTTCCATTAACAATCTTTAAACAAGTTGGGAAAAAGAACAATTACACTGTTACATAGGCTAGTGATCAGGCCAATTTGTATGTTGGAATGAATTTTTGTTTCAAAGCAAGTTGGTGTTTTAATATTTTTAAGGAAGCAGTGGTCATCACAGCGTTGATCAAAGGGTAGAAGACCTTGTGCTAGAGCTGGATCAATCTGATCAGAGGATAAAAGAACAGCAGGTAGAGACTTAATTTATAGTAGGCTAGTTAGGTTAGCGCAGGAAATGCGTGCCATCAAAGGCTGTGTGGTCAATGCAGACTCTGATTTTGTTCGGCAAGGTCATTTTCTCTTCGCACATAACTTTTGCAGTGATTTTGTTTTTGTTTATGCTATTTTTTATGATGATTTAGGCAATAATAAGAATAAAAACTTACTCAAATTAACAAACGCAAGACCAACAATCTTAGGCCTATAAGTCTTTGAGTAAGACCTGAAGTGTGAAATTGAAGTCAAATATCCGTCGCGTTCGGCCATGAAGCTTGGCACGTAGTAAAGTGTTTTCCTGTAAAAGGAGAGTTTAAAATGTACCCAGTTAAGCCGTATTAGTTGGGTTTGGATTGGTATCCCACTTGTATTTGATATGGCAATGCTTGGTTGGTGTACATGTGTATCATATGAGGAATAACTATTTGCACCAATCATGTGTTTTAAAGGAGGCAATGAACTGGCAGTATCTGCCAAGTAAACAATATTTGCATTGCAGCAACTTATATTGGAACTTGAAACCAAAGCAGACAATTTAGCCAAGTCTTCGAATGAAAAAGAAGACATTTTTGCACGTGTGATATCTGATTTGGAATCAAAGAACCGTCATTTGCACAACGCAATGAGCACCATGTCTTCGGAATTTGAGGCAAGATCCAAAGTTTATTTTTGAAAGCTTGTTGTAGAAGCAAATCTTAGAAAGTCATTTGTTTACATGCTAAGGCGTCATACAAATGCCGTCCTGACTTAATCTCAATATTTGTGATTGTCATTTCATTTTTTTGAAAATGTTTTCTGGACGATTGTAGTACAGTACTAGTCTACGTTTGTTTGTTTTAGCTTCTGCAGCTTATTGGTAGTACGCATCTTCCCTCATTGCCGGATTGACTGTGCAGAATTTATTGAATGGCTGTAATTGCGAACGCATAAGTGAAAGAATAGCAGTGGTAATGCTATTGTTCTAGCTACACTGAGTAAATACGTTTGTGGGGCAAGCAATTCATGAATAGCTATGGTGGCGGTGTTACTGTTGACCTATTTTAACCTAGTATTGTGTTATCATTCATAATATTTATATCGAGCTCACCAACCTTAATATTTCTGATAAGTAGCAAGCGAAAAATTGCGTGCTTTTATTGATGTGCTGCTATAGAGACGACAAAAATGTTTATTTTTTTATTTTCCAGGCCCGAGAAGAACAATGGAGAAACAAGCATGATGTATTGTTAAAAGATTTTAGCACCTGCGACAGCAAGAACAATTCTTTGCGAGCCAAAGTCCAGCAACTTGAACAAGACAAACGAACTCTTGAGGACACTGTGTCACAAAAAATGACCAATATCACAAGCGCTTTTGTGCCCTTGACCCAGAGTGATTCCACCTCCATATTAGGCTCAACTGCCACGCAACAATTATCCCAGAAACACAAGCAAGCTCTCGAAGAACTGCACGGAAAAAACGATAACTTGTCAAAAGAACTCAGCAAGAGCAGACAGCGATGCGTCGAGCTACAGGCTCGCCTGCAGACATTTGCAACTGGTGCTGACGCCGCTGAAGAACTGCACTTCAGGCTTGAAGAAAAACAGTTGGAAATCAGTGCTTTGGAAGGCAAAATGGAGTCACTTGCTAAGGAACATCAAGCTTTTACGGAGAAAATTAAAGAAGCGTTGTCAGTACCGGACGATGTCAAAGAGGTGCGGGTTCATAAGGATTATTGTTTGGTTGAGTGTATGTATAGCGATGGTGCTTGCTTGTTCATCCTAAAATGATCATTTTTCTTTTACCCTGCAATGGAAGAGTCCAGAAAGGACTTCTAGGTTGACAGATTTTGATTCGCTTCGTTTTACTTTCGGCGGTTCTAAGGACCACAAGAAGGTATCAGCTTTTCGTATTCTGCGTACATTGTGTGACCGCTCAAGTAATTTGTGGCGCCTTGTCGCCTGCCTTAAATTACTTTGTCAATGATGTAGTGTAGTTACTACCATTAAACGTAGCTAACATTTAGCAAACGTGAGTAAATTTATCTTTTCACGTTATGAATACAGACATTGGTGTGACCAAGTCGAATAAACCACGACTATACTGGTCAAAAAAGACTGGTTTTCAAAAAGCGCAATTGTGGTTCATGTATTTTGTAACGCTGAATGTATTATTTTTACTTCTCTTCGGCTTGTTTGTTTGTTTGTTTTGTAAATACAAATTCAAAAACTGCCACAATAACAAAAGCCATCTCAAACCGAAGTTAAAAGAGTCGCTGTATGAGTGTGTCATCAGGCTCAAACGTGATCTTTCTCTTTACACTTGAATACTTTCATCTTTTTTTATTGCATTTTTCAGGTCGGCGTTATTGTACAAGTCATTTCAAATATGAAAGAACAAAGCAAGAAAGATAACGAAGTTTTACAACAAGCACACGTTTCTGGTGATGACGTGTCCTTAGCAGCTTCACTGAAAGGTTATTTTGTTTTGGTATTACGCAGTTCTGCAGTTGACACCTCGGTGCAATTAATGTTGATTACTAATCTGTCAGCATGCAGTCTGGGAAAGTAATCAATTCAGTCCGTTTTGGCTTTTTAATACGTTTCCTGCAACTTGATAATGGAAACTAACCGTTTTTTGAGAATGAGTGTCGATTCAAAACATGTAAGCCCATATTATAATTTTTGTCCAAGAAGTAAAAGTGTGTTGATTGGGCTTAGTAAAAGCAACAGTTAATTTCGAACAAGTTATAAATACGGATTGGTAATCCTGACATTCCCAAACCGGCCCACCATTGCTCCAGTCAACTACGTTGTTTGAGCAGCCAAAGTAGTATAAAAAATACAGGGTGTCTCAAAAGTAAGTATACACTTTAAAATTTGAATAACAATCTAATGGCTTATTCAAATTTGTCAAAAGTTTACAAAAATATTCTATAAACTACTAGAAACAGATTACCGTCCTAATATCTCGTTGAATTTATATATTGACAGAATGTTAGACCACAACGTGGAAACCACCAATTTCGAGATATATCAGCCACTTATTGACGCATTCTTACCCGACACTTTGCACTAAATCTTGTGTAACTAGTCCACATGATGCTCTAATGTTTTGTTCCAACTCTAAAAGGTTTTGAGGCTGTGTGGAGTAAAGTTGACAAAAAATGCTTGGGTTGAAAAACTGTTTCTTTCAGCAAGATGGAGCTCCTGCACATTACACCAGGAAAGTCAGAGATTACTTAAATCAGTTTTTTCTAGGTAGGTGAATCGGGTGCAGAGGTCCTCTAGAATGGGCCGCTCGTTCACCTGACTTAACCCCATGCGACTTTTTTCTTTGGGGTTTCCTTAAGAGTAAAGTTTACTCCACACGGTCTCAAAACCTTTTAGAGTTGGAACAAAACATTAGAGCATCATGTGGACTAGTTACACAAGATTTAGTGCAAAGTGTCGGGCAGGAATGCATCAATAAGTGGCTGAAATCTCCCGAAATTGGTGGCTCCCACGTTGAGGTCTAACATTCTGTCAATATATAAATTCAACGAGATATTAGGACGGTAATCTGTTTCTAGTAGTTTATAGAATATTTTTGTAAACTTTTGACAAATTTGAATAAGCCATTAGATTGTTATTCAAATTTTAAAGTGTATACTTACTTTTGAGACACCCTGTATGTGTGTACTGAGTTAATCATTAGCTCAATGCGACATTCATTGCCAATGTGATGTTGTGGTCTTGTGACTCGCAGCGAAGCTACTCAAGCGTAGCGTTCAACTTTAAATTTGTGCGTCGTGCACTGAGATGATTCAGCGCTCTAAACGCTAAATCCGTTGCTCTTTATCCCTGTTAGAGTTGCATAATCGGTCAAGTATTTCAGTTGCAATTTTACATTATTAAGTATTTTCAAATTCTCATATAATTGATTGATGGTTCAAAAGTTTAACATCGCCCTGTAAAAAGCGAAAATTACCTTTTAAAATAATTGCAAAAACAATTGCTAAAGTTTTGCCTCGACTATTTCATGGATAAAACAATTGCTAAAGGCAAAATAAATATATCACATGATGCTAAACTGCAGATAATGATTGTGCTGCAAAACATTACTCATCTAGCTGACCAAATTGTCAGTCGATATCTTATGACTATGTCACGTGGTTTTGTGTTTGACTAGTTTAGGCGGCTGCGTAGAATTCCTAATACAATATGGCAATGCTAAACTCGTGTAACTGTTGTTATTACACAATGGGATTTCTGGCTAATCAAATAATGTTTTGCCAACTATCATCACATTGTTCTTTAATTACATCTTTACAAAGTCATCTTTGCACAAAAGTTATTGTGCTCCACCGTAGTGGCTTTCTGTCAAACTGAGCTATTCTTTGATACCGTGCTCTCATGCACCAGTGCTGTGAAATCGTAGCTTTTTTCACAATAAATGATAAATCATTTAATCGCCAACCAGTAACGAGGCTTCTCTTACAGTTGAGAACAGAAGTACGCAACTACATCCAAGATCTCCCTTCTGTGTATTTTATCTTATTTTTCAAGTAAAAACTTGCCCAAGTTAGTGGTATGGAGTAGCCTAACTTGCACATTTGCAATTTCTATGTGCAACAGCCAGCTTGTTGAATTCTGACCAAAATGTCCGCAGTTTTATCGCTTACTTTACAGTGTAGCATAGTACATGTATTATTGATGAAGAGATTCTACACACTTGAGCAATTTCAGTCCAAGTAAAGTTTCTTTGTTATTCACCGGCAATACAAGAACTTGACGTTTGAGTTTTTACATTCAAACTTGTAGTTATTGGATGAATTTGTATTGGAAATGGCATCGTACTTATTTCCGTTCAAGCGCTGCTTTGTCAGATCGTGATCGATTTTTTAAATTTTTGCAGAGGAAAACGAGTTGCTGAAATTCGACAGAGATGTTGCACATCTTGATAAAGATTCCCTAAAACACAAACTCAAAGCATGTGTACTTGAAATTGAGGAATTAAAGGTATAGTATGGACTGCGTCAAATAACGTGATGTAAAATCATGATCAAAGTGTATTTTTATCACATCAACCAAAATTGTAAAGTTTCGAACAACGAAGTCAAGTTAAGGTCTAAAAAATGTGGCATAAACTGTAACTCAGTTGTGGTAGTGTCGTTTGTACCCAACAAGCTTGAGTTAACTAAAAAAGTGACTTTGCTGGCATTTTGGATTTTTAAACAAAAGACGTCATTTTTTATGTGCAATCAGGTGGAGTTGGAATCGTCTCGTAGTGAATCAGCCAATCGAATTCAAGAGCTAAAGGAAAGGTTGTCAATCGAAGAGCATCAGATGGAAAGTCACAAACGTCATCACAAGGAAATGCTTTCTGATTTGAAATTGACGCAAGATGCCTTGCAACATAGCGAAGCCGAATTAGAGGAAATGAAAAATCGTTTTGAAGATCTACTACAAAAAGAAAGGTGCTGAGCGGTTATCATGTTGTGATGTGTTTCGATTTCTTTTTTTTTTTTTTGCAAACTTCGGGTTGTGTGCTTTTTTTAAGCTGGCTAGCGTATGTAGCTGAATATACTTGAACGAAAAGAATAGGAAAATGACCTGCTTAAGATAAGCATTTGCTTTTAACCATGATGATTTTTTTGTGTATCTCACGATACTCGTATTTTATGTAACATGATATCAGTGATTTTCAAGCAAGGAGCTCGTAGACCCTAAAGAAATCAATGTTAAATCTGTTGATAAATTTTTCTTGCCTGTTTTGGCTTCAAAATTTGTTTTTGTTCATCGTTGTTGATCGAAGTCAGCAGTAGAGCTTTACTGACTGCGAGTTGCCGTAAGCAGATTTAAATTTGAGAACCATCCATACAATAATCGGTTTAGCACCTCAGATCTTTTAACTTGGCATTTGTGCTTCAAGAAATTAAATTCTAGCGAAGTTTATCCATGCCGATCTTTTTACTTGATCGTGCTCCAGTTAAAATCTGTTGAAATCCTCAATAATTTTCAAGCGCATTACTGTACTGACAAGTAATTGTATGGACAGTTCAAAAGATACTTTTGTAATGACCATTTATTATGTGCATTTTATCCACTCTTGCATCATGTAAATTTAATTTTCAATGCACTGTACAAGTAAACTGTTGCACGCATTTGATCAACTTTTCTTATAACTCGCTATGACGTTCGCTTGGCATATTTCATTCAGTATTCCAAAAAAACTGCTCTTTCCTTCAGCATCCTCTTACTAGGCCAGATATATTTTTGGCACAGTGTTAGAAAACAATCTAAAATAGTTTGTAAATTCAAATGGTTGCCGGCAAGAGAATTTTTATATTGAATATGTATTATTATCACGAAGTACTGTGTTTCTTCAAAAAGGAAACCGATTTCCGAAAGCTCTCGCGTTTTTGTTTTTAGTTCATTTTTATTACGTGAATAATTCTGTTGTTGTCAACCAGTTGAGTCTTTAAATTATTTAATTGAAAATCCACCTTCTTTTCATTAATCAAAATTTACTTAACTATTGAAACATTTAACTATGGTTGTTGATCTTTGAATAGCTGCTATCTTGCTTCATAAGCAGTGCCACTGTGTTTTTACTGTCAGTAACTAAAAGCTGCAGCGCAGTTCTACTGGAATTAGAATTTGTAACAGCTGTCCTCAATGTTTTAATTTTCAATTTCTTTGGTCCCTAAATTAAGATGATATGCAGGGTGGCTAGTACTGGTGTTTAATGTAAAGCAATCAGTAAATTCTTTCCACTATGAATATTTCCTTGAATACGGATCTTATCTCACTGTGAATACGTTGTCGGCAGCAACCCAATGCCCTGAGCTTCAAACTTGCGGTCGAAAGTCTGCGAGTTCAGCGCTCAGGGCGTTTCGTGGCGTACGGCATGGCCAGACGAAACCACTAATGCTTTCAAGCTTCCGCTTCGAGTTCAAACTATAGATTGGGCCGACCGTAACAACATGAATATGCGGCTGGTAACTCAAAGACCATCGTGTCACTGTCTCCCAAACTTTGTTCAATCCGTGTTCGAAGATCAAAAAAAATTTCGTCGTAACTACCTGATGGACTTTTGCCAATCGCATAAGTGCTGCAAATTGTTATAGAGACGCTGTGTTTGGTGTAGTGGCGTTTGTGTTTTTGTGAGCAGGAGCACTGTGAACCATTTCAAATTGATCTGCAATGCTGTCCAGTTGCATTCTGCATTTTTTCTGGTGATACAAACAAAATGCAGTTGTTTGCATTTTTTGTACAAGAGCTCTGTCTATGCATTTATGACGCACTCGTATGTACAGCGCATTTCGTATACACTGCTTGAAACCATGGTGTGTTTCAAAGCGTTATGAGTGAGTGATCAAGTGTGTAATAGCGAAAGTTAACACATAGGGCAAGATGCTTGTACTGTATGTGAAATTTTAATGGTGCTGCAAGTTTGTTTATCCATGTTTATATAGCTTAGAAATCCACTAGGCCTCTGGTGAGCACCCCCACGTTTTTTCTTTATTGTACCAAGTGGTCCCGAATGTTTTTTTTTGTTGTGGCTTCAGTACCAGTTTATTGAAGCAGTAATTTTTTAACCGCTGGGAGATCTTGGCACACGTGCGTGAGACATAAAATCTCTTTGTTTGACATAATTGCATGGGAGTAGAACAAAAACGAGAGAAATTCGTAACGGTTATGCCAGTGGTTCTCAAACTTTTTTCGATGCGATGCATCCGAAACTACCAGTGCTTGCGACGCACCGGAGAACATCGTGAGGTTTTGGTTCAACGTTTTACAGGATAAATATGATCCGAAATGTTAATAACTATCGTTATATTTGTGAGATTTTGCTTTACGTCTGTCATCTTCAATCGTAAAACTACGCTCTTTTAAGGTTGTAACTTGACTTTATTGTTTTCATTTATTTGGCAACCGACTGCGTTTATCTTTATTTACCCTGCCCTGATTTTAATTAGAATCATGCAAATAGATTCTTAAGCAACAAGTCAACAATTGCTACAGTGTATTAACAACACTTTTGAAAAATGTCATTGATTCATTGTCCCGTTAGCGAAAGAGAGATCCAGTTTTTTAAATCGGGTTTTGTCTCCGTTAACGGAGATCACTACATTCATCGTATCTTTGTAGAAAGTTCATACAAAGCATTGCGCCACTTCGTCATGTCGGTGGCGTTTTCCTTGTTTTTTCCTTTATGCTCTTCCACCTGCCTTCTTCACCTTATCTTCAGTTCCGCACGCTTTCTTCTTCTAACCACTTCAACATCCAAGGCTCTTCGCAGCGCCTTATCCCCATTTCTCAAAACATGTCCACATCATCGCACTCTGCTTACGCTGGCCGGCGGTCTAAGTCTTTTCCAGACTTGGTAAATCTATAAGTTCTTGGCTACTTCTTTTTCCAATTGATTTAGCTCCTCACATTGCTCGTATCATTGCTTTTTCATTTCTCACAATTGCCTTTTCATGTTCCCTCAGACATCATATCTCCTTCCGTGCAGCATCGCCGACCTCACTTCCGTGCAACATCGCCGACCTCACATTACTGTGATCCTACCTTTCATCTTCAACAAAAACTTTTTTCTGCGAAGCAATTACCCAATTGTTTTAAATATAATTCTTGTTCTTGCTGTCACCGCTGCTTCACTTTCATCACTGGCATTTAACCTGTCCCCTCCGTAACAAAAACTCCGAACAAACTCGACCTGGTGATGAAATGATAATTCATCCGGTGCCACAATTCCTTTTATTGTCTCAACAAATCCTTAACAAACAAACCTTTTGTTACAGTTGAAGTCACTCTCTTTATTTTTGCGCATCTACCTTGCTCCCATTTAACACGTTTTGTGGACAGCACCAAACTTGACGTTATGCTTACAACTATTCCCCATCACTTTCGTCTTTTTGAGGTTAACCTTCAGCTCCTTGCACTCAAATGCCTTGTTCAATGTCAAAAACTTTCTCAGATTTTCTTTACTTTCACTTATTAAAACCAAGTCATCTGCATGCAAATTTATTAATCAAGCCCACATTTGCATACTTCATGATTACATCTACCGAACTTGCAAAAATCAGGGGAGACCTGGCAGATTCTTGATATACAACTACTAGCGCCCAAAATTCTTTAGATAACCGTGATCCCACTCTAACTTTCTTTTTTACTCCGTAATAGAGACTGATGACCGCACTCACAATTACATCTGGTAAACCTTTCTTCTTCATTGCTAGCTCCAATACTTTTTCGAAACTCAATCAAATGCGTTCTCAATATCCAGAAAACACCTACACGACTTTTTCTGTTCATCTCTATATTCTTCTTGCATTCTTACAGCAATCAATACCACTGTTGTTCTTCTGCCTGGCATAGAACCAAATTGCATTGCATCAACATTCACTGATTCTGTAATCCTTTCCAGCACTCTGCAACAATCTTTATAGCACGCTCTGACAACTTTACCCCCCCTCTATGCATTACAATTTTTTTTACATTTCCTTGTCCTTTGAATATTGGCACCAACCCACTTGTTTGCCATTTGTCCGGTATTCATTTTCCATCCAACACAAGTTGGCAAAGTTTTATCATCACACTTATCCCTGCTCCTCATCGAGCAGATATCGCTGTTAGAAGAAAATAAGTAAGGGAATCTATGTTCTGAACTTTTTTAATGGATCAATTATTGCTCCAAAACCAAATTATGTTGGGACCCCCTCACACAATTAAAACGGCGCACCAGGACGTCGCGACGCACAGTTTGAAAACCACTGGTTTATGAGTTTAAATGGAAAATAATGTCAAAAAGATTAAGAACTGCCGCAGTAAAGAGTGATTTGCTAAAACTGATTGTAAAATATATTAAATGCTGAAAGCAAGATCTACTTCGGTTTTAAAGTTTTTCTTCAGACTAAAGTGTTATGCTATGCTTATATTAAGTTAGATTCCAGCATGCTACTCACAGTAACATTTCATCTGTGTTTACATTTGGTAGGCAAGGTAACAGTTTTATCGCCGGAACTTAAATCGAAATAGTTGATCAGCATGTGTTTACGTTAAAATCGTGTTTTTTAGGTGCAACTTTCAGTTTTGAAAGTGTGATATGACAGTTTTTTGTCTTGTAAATTAAATCTTACTGCTAGGTGTTATGTTTTGCGTCTTTTTTTTCATTATTTGGCTTATTTTTTCATGTTGATTAACTATTTGATTTTTGATAAATGAATCTTAAATTGATGTCTCTATGGATTGGACAGAAATTATATGTAGCTGCTGCATATTTGTGTGGTCTCATTTCTTTTTTAAATACTTTTTTGTGATAACAAGTTCTAAACAAGTCGGCCAAAACAATGCTTTTCTGACGTCAACATTTCGAATTATCGCAACAATTTGAAGAGTTTTGCGGCCATTATTAGGTGAGTGATTTGTTTCTGTCCATTGCATAGAGCTTCTGTTACAGCATTTTGCGCACTTGCTGATTTGTTGTAATTGTTTTGTAGACAACAGAAGGCCGATTGGGAAGCAGCTAAATCGAATTATGAAGACGATATCACAGATCATGAGTTAGCAATTGAAGAGCTGCAGGTTTGTGAAATCGTTTGCGGTTGTACTTTTTTTTTATCTTTTGTGGACAAAACAGAGTGTGGTGTGAGGAAGGTAGGTCCACCACCAATGTTAAATCTTGTTTTTTCAAAATCCGAAAAATGTGAACGCAGTGAAAGATAATGCCCCAATCGCAAAAAGAACAAAGATTTTCAAGCGCTGAGATGTTCTCTTTTTTGCGATTTTTCAAACTTTGAATCCATCAAATGCACTGGAATTTATTTGTATGAAATCAATCAAAGCATGCAGTTTAAGATTCGAAAAACAGAACATCGATTAAAATATCATAATTTCAGCCGAAATTTCATAATTGGAAATTGCATTTGTTGAAAAATTTGCTTCCACCTCAAAATGTTTTTCTAGCTAGGCTCGTAATGAAGCTAGGAAATGAGCGAGATGCTCACACGATGCGTGGCCACAAGATTAGAGCTCCGCGTTTAAAAGCCAGGCAGTAATTTTTGTTCTACTTCATAATTCAGTTTTTGGAAGACGCTTTTTGTACGCCCATGAAAATAGCACTCCGCGTCGACAAACAGTCCTACATCCACTGTAATTACAGGCTGAGGTGCAACATCATTCTACCTTGACCTCTACTTTGGATAAGCAGCTTGAAACGGAGAAGACGAAATGCAGTCGATTGACTGGGGACCTGATGGCGTCAAGTGATGCCGTCAAAGAATTTTCGTCTCAGCTAGAACAAACCAAAACTGCCATTCTTGAGATGGAAGAAACGCTCTCGGAGCTTCGATCTGAAGTTGTCCGCCTCACCTCATTAGAAGCAACGCATCTAAAGCAAATCAGTTTTATATCTGATGTTATAGAGAATTTCCTACAAGTCATAAGGTATGCGTGCTTGTTTTGTTTCTTACTTTTTGATGCTCGCCTTTGCCAACTGACACGCAACCCAGCGTGTATGCGAGTTTAAAACAAGGCGTTACAAGCTTCTTTCGTTTGCGATTCCGCTTACACCTTGAGGGATGTACAATTAGAACTTATTTGGCTTGGTATGTTCTCCGAAAATTGTGGCTTCACTCGTCAGAACTGTGTTTTTCTCCGACTTCGCCTCCAGTGTACCAAATGAAGGACAAATTACTATCGTGCTTACTAGTGTTGAAGACCAATGTTGTATTAACACTCGATATGTATTCAGCGATTATCATTCTCATTTCTGTAGAGCGTATAGTCTTCTATTCCTTTGCTTTGCTTGTTCAGATCCAATAGAGTTTTTAGTGTTATGCTTAACGACGGGGTCAATGGTCAGATGCATTAACAGGTCTCGCTTGGGAAATATGTTATAGTTGCTTCGCAAACATGAACTGTTAACAATCTAGTAGTACAAGGTATGGGCAACAATTTATACCGGCATGTTGCTGTCCCTTTCATTTACGTCGAAACTTCACCTTTTTGCCTACCATGACACGCAGGTGCATACTCAAGTGTGAGAAATTTTTGTTTTGGGTACAAATGTTTCAAGAAGTAGATTTTTTCACTTATTCACGAATTCAAAGGATAAGCAATTTAGCAATCTAAAGATAGAGATTCTCGTGTAGAAGTTTTCGTTAAGTAAAGCCGTGTTTTGTTATTGCCGCATTGCTTTTGAAAGGCTCTGTAGCCGCATTTTTTTCAACTTCGATGCAGTACTTTTAGTGGTATGGGTAACTTGGAGGCGAGTTTAAACACAAGTTTATTTTATCACCGCTACGATCATCTTGAGATCGAAGAGTAGAATTAGGTAGCTTATGCTATTTATCACTTTTTAAGATCTCTATAAAAACGCTGTGTTTATGGTTACTGTAAACCTCTCCCTCAAAAAAAAATGCTTTTATAATCTGAAATCAGTATGCAATGCTGGGGCTCTGCATTGGTTCTAAGACATCTTCTTCAGGTCAATTGACGATGCTGTGGACTTGAATGGCTTGAAGTTGGACGATAAATCTCAGGAGATCTGTTTTGCTGTCGGCGACAAAGATGCGTCGAAATCGTGGAAAAATTTGGAAGCGAATTTTTTCAAAATAACCCTCCAATACAAAGATGCTAAAAGTAAGCGTTTTCGAAGCACACTTTTTCGCCGTAACGAGCGGTATGACGTGAAGTGCAGAAACGAATGTTGCGTGGGATGGAGCGTCTTTAATGACAGCAGCGTTCGTTTGTTAAATCTCACTGTGGCTACTTTGTTGTATCCTTGGTAAAGACGGTGTTTATCCTGCTTGGTTGCGTTGTTTATGGTGAAAATGCACACGGTGCAAAAGATACTAATGACCCCGCAACAGGTCTGAACAAGGAAGTGTTTGTGGTGTAACATGAAAAGCTTCCCCGTGACCCAAGATAATTTAGCGTATAACTTTTTTCATTTGATGCGATAGTGCTCCAGCAGTTACGTGACGAAAAGCTTTTAGTTGAAGCGCGTGTTGTTTCCATTTTCTTTCAACTTGCGTGTTTTTGCTTGTTCAGATGATGTTCAAAATCTGCAAAAAGAGATGTCTACCCTAAGAAAAGCAACCATTATCAAGGAATCAAATTACGAAAGTGAGATTGCGAAGTTGCGTGAGCAGCTTGTCGAACTGCAAGCGAACAATGAAATAGGTCTTGTCACAATTAAGAGCCTTGGCGACAAGCAGAAAGCTTTGCAGGTAATACTGATGCACTTCCCTTGTGTAGAAATTTCTTGAGCGAGAAGTAGCGGGAAGCGAATCAGACTGCAATATTTTGTTTACATCAGTGTCTTGCGATCTAGCTTGCGCTCAAAAGCCTCAGCCATTTGTGCTCAACTTCATATTCATGTTATTTCTTTGTTGAAGTCATTTGACGTGCAGTTGGCATACGTTTCAATAAATTATCGATTTGTCACATATACAGGGTGGCCACAAAGTCACGCACCAATGTTAATTAAAAAAGTTATAGTAGTAACATTTATTCAAATTCAAAGTTCTTTACAAGGATTACAAATGCTCGATACGTTCGCCGTTTGCAGCTATGCACGAGCCAATACGAAATTCAAAGTTCCTGTAGACAGTAAATAATAAATATTAACATTGGTGCGTGACTTTGTGGCCACCCTGTGTGTGCAAAGCGAAAGCGTCTTTTTTGTTTCTGCTTCAGGAAAGCAAAGCCTTTCATATGGACGAATTGGATAAATTGGGCGTGGAAAAAGTGGAACTACAGCAATCATTAAGCGAAAGCATCAAGACGACTGATGAGGTAATGGCCACGTCAGTACTAGTTGGTGTTTTTGTTCATGGGGTCGTGTGTTTGGAATTCTATTGCGACTGACGTTGTAGCCTGCGATAGCCTTTTCCGCTCTTGCGCCGGCTATAGTAATGTTTTTCGCATTTACCGTGGAGCTGCGTGGTTGTCATGATTAGCGGTGCGCCCTTAAGCGGATTAGGGAATCAAGAGATATACCGTAGCGAGAGTAGAGAGTAGCGAGCAGAGAAGCTGCCGCCACACTGGAGTAAAATATCGACTTTTATTGCTACATCTATAAATGCAGCGTCACTCGCAAACGTGAGATTACGTGGTTTCTGTGTGGTTACGCTCTTAGGAAATGAAGACACTCTATAGTATTGCCATATAGTGCCTTTCCTTAGGGCCCAACCACATAGAGACCACGAGACTCTCAACTTCGCGTTTGCAAGATACAGCTTTAACAATAAAAGCCAGCATACTTCGCTACTGTTGCCAGTATTTCTCTTGAACACTATCACATAAAACTCCAAAACGTTTTTCTAAGTCGCTTTGCATAAATGATCGATTCAGCTTCGACTTCGTGTGATGGAGGAATCGGCAAAGAGGTTGGAAGTTGAAGATAAAGTCAAACGACAAGACGACGATATAGAAAGACTGAAGGATAAAATCACACAATTGCTACTGTGAGTATTCCTGCGTGCGTGAGAAAATGAGCGGTAATGAATTTATACAGGTTGACATGTTTCAAGAAATTTTCTGCACGTTTTAATTCGATGATTGAGTAAGCAATAGATGGATTCCGCACAGGACTAAAGCGTAAATTTGATTGAGTGTCTTTTTTAAAATCTCTTGAGAAGTAAATTTTTGGGAAAGATTCAATCGTAAAGTCCTGTTTACAGCACCAACTGGAAAAAAGGTCGATTTAGAAACTAAACGTATGAGCTGTATGGCTTAGTAGAGACTTGGCTTTGAGCAATTTAGTTAGCAGGTGCATCTGTAGGTCGTTAGATCTGTAAAGGCCTTTGGGCCTGCTGTCTTTCTATTTGTTCAAACAAAACAGTGTGTTTAGAAGATTCATGCAATTAAAGGTCTAGCTAATATTTTGCAGCGATAAAGATAATTTGTGGAAAGAAGGAAGATATTTCAAAGATCGTTTCCTGAATCAGAGTGATGTTTCGGAGGATGTGACCTGGGAAGATGATGATGAGGTGTCGAAGTGCTCTTCTTGTGAGCAAGCGTTCTCAATCACCAATCGAAAACACCACTGCAGGTTGGTAAAATGCATTGGGGAAAGTAAGTATAAGCAAGGATCGCTCACTTATTATGTTGATAGCCGGTTAAACGTGTTCTGTTGCTCTGTAAACCAATATTTCTTTTTCGGTTTTTTTTATGTAGACGTCCGCTTGAATGGACTTCACCCAAGGTGCTGTGCTGCACTAGATATTGAAACTTGCCAGCATGTCGCAAAACGGCGACTACTGTGCGATTACCAATGGCAGTGTGCCGTGGTGGTATGGCTACCACGCTGCGATTGGTTCGATGTAGATTGCCGCTTTCCTCGAACCCGATCTTGGTTAGGTGTGCGGTATGAATCTAAATGACTGTTTCACGCCGTGCCACCATTCCAAGAAAGATGCGTAAAACACACACTCACACCACGCGCGAGTAACTCTTTATTGCATGCGTGACAACGTTCCTTCTTAATATCGCAGTGAATGTGTATCAAGAGCTGTGCAACTTGGCAAGTAGATTAAAGCAAAGTGACTTTCTGTGAACGCTGCAACGTTGAACCAATAAAGAAAATTTTGAATACACATTGCGAGTTTTCGTGATTTTCTAGAAACTGTGGCAAAATATTTTGCAAGAACTGTGCATCGAATTGGGTTTTAAAAGATAAGAATAAAGTAAGAGTTTGCAACAAATGCATTCCTTCATCTGATGTCAACACGTCCAGTATATCTTCTGATGCTGGTTACGACTGGGCCTCGCCCAAGTCTATGTCGACACCTACTCCAGGTAATTATAATAAGCTGACTGGAACAAGTTAAGACTGTTTAATGTAATCATGATTCTGTGAGTGCCTTATGATACTAGTTTTGCAATTGAGTAGCCGCGAGAACGAGATCAAACGATCAACATGTGGATTTCATGACTATGATAAAGACATTGTGTTGCAATTTCCATAGCTTGATTGCGGTAACTGTTGTGGGTGAGCGTTCGCTGCTGGCAACTGCGTAGAAGGCGAGAACTCAAGTTTATGCTTTTTCAAAATTAAAAAGTTTTTTTATCAGTAGAAAATGTTTGTATACAATTCGTTTTATACAAAGTCCTCAATCTGGCACAAGATGAGCTTAGCTTAGTTTTTTTCATTTAGATCATAACGAACAATTATCAGATGACGAATGCAGTATATTTAGTGATAATCTCAATGATACCAATGCCATTGGAAACGACGACTCCATTTTACCAAACAGGTATCTTTACACCCTATGAGCGTTTAACTTGTAGACCGTCTCTCATTAAGTTTGACATTTAGTCATTCCACCACGTCGGCTTGCAGCTTTGATTGCTTTTGCATGTAACTTGTTTTTGTAGTTTTTAAGAGCGATTTTTATATCCGAGGTAAGAGGAGTGCAATCTCTTTTGCTGAAGGATCAATTTAAAACTAGTTGAAAATTTTACCAGCCAACCAGTTTTTAATTCCAATTTTCGCATAGAACTGTATCTGGCATTTAAGACAGATCGGCTTTTTCTTCCTTCGCTGTACACATCTTTCACACAAAATTAAAGTGAAGACTCTTTTTTGGGGATTAATGTTTCCTAAGCGCAAATTTATGTCGTGTTTGATTGAAATTGAAAATTCAGACCTTTTTTTAAAGATGAATGTTTACAACGTGAGAAGCAACAATTCCGGGCCACAACATCCTTCTGCGAGCCGCAAAATTCTACGTCCTGGACTGCAAATTGCACACCCCTGTCTTTGGTTAAACTATAGTGCCACAATTCAAGCTTTGAGTTAGACTGAAAGATTTCGTTGTACTGAAAGCCCCTCAGTTGCGTTACAAACGCAACTCATGAACCTAACCTTTGACAAAAATCTCAACGATTTTATAAAATAATATAAGAAGCGGTCTGATTATTTTTGGGTATGTTTTAGAAAAAGACCACTGTTTTAGAACTTATTCCCCAATTATCGAACTCTGTGTACACACCTTGAACTTTCCTTTTTATGTCCGTAATTTTTTGCCGAACTCGAACTTGGAAATCGAAAACTTGAAATGCAGATCTCAAACAAAAATCGATCGAGTTCGTCATCCCGCTTCGGCCTGACTTCCTGCACAGGTGCAAAAAAGATGCTGCAACGCTTGCCAACCGTTTCCAGTCGTAATAACTGGTTTAAGATTGTTGCTTTTTATCCAGGCGCATTTCGCAGGACACTAACAGTGAAGATGAAATAGTAGTTGCCGCTCGCCGTCAGTTTCATCTTCCTGTTTATATCGAGCAAGTGGGCGATACCCTGCAATGGGAATTCACTTCAGACAAAGACATCAATTTCAAGATAGGATTCTCCCCAACTGAGGTATGTAGTTGCCAAATTATCTGTACTTCAGAGTCTTTAGAGTTTAGACCAAAGTTAAGAGAAAATGCTGTCGCTGGTAAAGCACAGAAACATATTTTAAGTTGAATGAAGCAACCGCCATGGTGTAGTGCTAATGTTCTTGTTGTGGTTACCCTTCTCTTCCTTGGGATGGAGGCACGGCATGAAACGATTTTCCAGATTCATGCCGCAAACCTTATAAAATTAGGCTAGGGTAAAAGTGGCAGCCCATTTCGAACCAGTCGTGAATGAAAATTACTGACTGGTAGCCCCTCCACGAACAATGCGGACTGTTACTGATAGGCACTTGAAAGTCCCTTATGACATGCTGGGTGAGCATCTTCACTATTCTAACCCGGTCAACACGGGTATGTAGTAGTAATCATTTCGGACTTGAAACCAAAAAGGTTCGAAGTATGGAGTTCGAAACTCCATAGAAGGACCATTAGTATCTGTCAAGAAGAGCATCCGGAATTTAAAGTAATACGTTGCTTCAGCAAAAAGTCTGGTTCGAAAGCGAGTGTGTACTTAGAACATTAGTGTAAGGTCCATGGAAAATGGAATTGTTGAAATAGTGGCAACTTTTATGCTTGTTCCTTTATCTTTTACATATTTTTTTCTACAGGAGGACAACACCATGGTGGATATTTTGCCATCTAGAAAAATAGATTCACACATCAAACCATTTTCTGGTGATCTGGTGGCGAATCAGGAGGGAGTATATACCTTGGTGTTCGATAACACGTTTTCCATGTTAGTTTAGTTTTCAGTATGTTGTAAAACAGGGTTAACTAAAGCTTTCTTAGTATTGGCTACGATTCACTAATCTAAATCATTAAATGCGCGCATAAAAAGAAAAGTTTTTATGACAAAATTTAAAACTAAACGTCTTGGCAATATCATTTTGCGTTATTTTATCAACAAGAATAAGTCTTATTATCTTAACAAAACAAAGCTTTCAAAACTTATTTTTCGTTTGGTAGTCAAACAACTCAACTGAATGTGGTCTTATCGCTTTACCAGTATTCTTTTTGCTGCTCGAGATCACACTGTGAGTAAATATCTCCAACCGTTTCCTGCATTTATCAAATTCAGTAGCTTAGCATCAATCGCAAATACGAGATTAGTCGAGGACCGCATTTGGCCTGCTGATAGCTCTTTAAGCGTCCACACAGTAGAATATTGCTGCAGAACTTCTCAATGTTTTCAAACAGCAGTGAGTTGGATCTCAAGTGCTGTGGGATTACTCTAAAGTTTGCCCGACAAACGATTCGTGATACTAGACTTTAACACTGAAGCTATGCTGTATAATTGTAAGGGTTGTTTGTGGTGTATCGATGAAAGAAACTACTGTTATCCAAACTTGATCACTATTTCTTTAGATTCAACCAGAAAACGATCAAATATAAACTCGGCATTCTTCCAAGCCAGTCCACATAATGATGGTACAAAACTGCTTGCCAAACTGGAAGTGCGAAAAGCATCAAGTTTTTAAAGAAATAATAAACCTTAACATGAGCGAGTGTTATTTAAAATACCAATTCCCAGTGTTTCAAGAGATTGTTTTGTTATCAACGTTAAGCAACCGCTAGCTGAACATGGATATATTCATCTGTTTTGAGAAAGGTTTTTGTGTTCTGCGTGGATGCTCGACCATACTTAACTATCATTGCATAGGAAACGGACTTACCGAGCAGTTTGTGTCAGTCTTTAAGCGATTTATTTCCTTATCGATCCCAACAGTATGGAGCAATGAACGTGATCAAAACCAATTATGAATAAGTCTGCTTGACCAATCTGGCTTCTGTCGTTGCCAGGCAAAGCTGTATTTTATGGTTTAAATTAAAACTTCGGGTGTAAATCATAAAGTGGAAAATTATCTTGCTCACTTCACTTAAAGCATAAGCCAGGCTTTAAACGTTTCTTCAGTCTGACAACTAGTTCTTTCGAACGCGTACTTGCTAAATTATTGATATTTTGCCGGGTTTGTCCTCCGACGAGAGCTCTAGTCTCTTCTGCCTTTGACACGACTAGTGGAGTAGAATTATTCGAAAGCACTACCACGAATTGCCGTGTATTTTTGCTTTATTGATGTGAATTGCTTGTATGTTTTATCGTAAATTAATGTGATAATTTGTTTTCGTGTGTAACACGTCATTTGGCTGCTTTTTCAACATTAGTATTGCTTAACTGAAAAATCATCTCTGCACTACACTTCTATGATAGATTTTGATCTTTAGGTTGAATGTTCATTTTACCTACTATAATCGATTGATGATCAACAGTGGTACTTTTTAGATGTAAATCATCATTAGGTTATCGGTATGCGAAAGTGTAAAAAAGTATTGACCATTGACCTATTAGTTAAATATGGAACTTCGTCACTCTGTGAAGAGACTATACAAAACTGTGAGTTTTGCCTAGGACTGTATTGTGCTTTGCTGTTTGTTCTAATACACCAAGCAAAAAAAATCGTAATGCCTTCTGCAAGAGATGAGGGTATACCCAGGAAGTTTGTAAAAAGTAAAGCAGGAATCTTTGAAAAACGGTTGCTTTAAATTAATGCATTGAACGCTAAAGACTTAAGTTTTTAATATTCAAAAATCAACTTTCGGCTGTTATCCAGTGGGGCCAGTGTTTTCAATTTGTTCCTCGTTTAGTCAACAGCAAAACATGTTCCTTGCAGTCCTTTCTTTGCCTTGCGAATTGTGATCCGCTCCAAGTAATGTATCCTTAGAAGCTGCGAAGAAAATTTTAGGGATGAATTTTGGAATGATTTGCGGGCATTTCGAACTTTTGTGACGCCTCTGCCGTTACCAATTACCTAGCTTTGATACATGTAGTTTCGAATGCATCTTGACCGGTTTGCTTACACGTGCTCGTTTTGCAGCTCATATTCATGGGAAAAGAATATCCTAAAGGTGGAACTTACTTTCGAGACCGTTGCCATGCCGTTTTTATAAAAAACAAGGACGTGAAAGATCCCAAAGAAATTAAACAACTGGTCGGTCGAGGAGAGTTTGTGGTCAAAGAATTAGAAGCTTTGTATCGACTGAGAAAATACAGGACAATGCGTAAACGGTATTATAACACAGAGACATTTGAAGAAACTTTATTGAAAAATATGAAAATTGATCAGCTGTAGAACTGTGCTTGCAGACAACCTAGAAAACCAGATTTGAAACGCCATCAATCGTATAACTTCACAAAAAGCAACTTGATCGATGGCGGTATTGAATTCTCTTTGAACAGTCTTGAGATCGTTTATTGATGTAGACTCAAGGTTCTTTAGCACATCGGTAAATTTAGTTTGAAGTAAAACAAAGCGAAAGTGCTTTAAGAATTTTGATTGTTTCAACTCACAAAATGTGAAAACTGGTTTTCTTTTTGTCACAGTAATTTATTGCCCAACAACGCACTTATCCAATTTATCAACAAACGTGATCGTTAAACAGCAATATATTTCATAATGTTTTTCGGTCGTTTTGATTTTGTTTTGACCTCGATACGGTTCGCTTGCCAAGATCACGTGATGGTGATGTAATAGACCACGTTTTGGAAGCTTGAGCGCTGAAATGAAGTTATGAAATAGCTTAATAAGCAAATGGAACGGTTATTAGTATGCAATTCGAATTTAGCCTTGGGCTTAAATAACTGGTCAGTCAATATGACAGTTTTGGTGTGCACTGTGGCATGATGCTGTAGAGCTATTATTCCCTGATTAGGAACAAGGAAACAAAAGAACATCTTTGTGTTGAGTGGTCATTGCCATTATCTAGGTGGTTCAAGTGTAAAAAGACCTAGCCAAAAGCTTTGACCAACCGAAAACTGAGCAATTATAGCTGAAGATCACCAGTGGCCGTATCTACATCTTTTAGATAATTTAATTAAATACAGGCAATCGTTCAGCCTTAACTTTTATTAACCGAAAATATATTTCAACTATTTAATAGTCATCATCAGTTCCTTATTGTCTAAAAGATCTTGGCGTTGAGATAAAATAACTAAAAGTAACTTTCCAGTACAATGCAACCACTTAGCTGGAAAATTTGTCGTAAAATGCGTTTCCAAAGGCATAACAAATAGCCATCTTGAAGTTTAAACGCACGATTTACGTAACCATGAATCGCGCTCAAACTCGCTTCACCTTGTTGGCTGGGCGATGGAAGAGTCAAAAAAATATTAAAGCTTTCGACTTACTTTACAGGTAGTGTCAACGTCACGGCTGGAGTTTGTGGCAATGGGATGACGCTGATATCTCGAGCAGCGAAAGTTAGGTTCACGTCCGTAGTGCTTTCTGAATTGATGAAAAGAAATTAGCTTATCAGTGCCATAGAGATAGCGTTGGAGTTGGAAAATGCTTTTAGGCAACGATAGAAATGGTTTTGCATTAGGTTTCCGACCCAAAATTTATTGCTGCGCGAAAAAAATTACCTGTTTCGTGCTGGTTGGTACAAATTACAAACTACTGTGGCTGCAATGGAGGCGGAGGTTGAGGACAAATTGTGGCGTAAAGTACAGCACGAGTTTGTCTGACCCACTGAGCAGTGTTCTGAATGAATTGATTGGTAGAGGCATAGTACATAGGTACTCTTAAAATCAGTCTACTATCTGTTCCTTCTTTGTTATTCTGCCTTTTGTTTCTTTTTATTTTGACAAGCAACATTCACACAAGCTCTGGCATTAACTTGTTCGGTGTGCGTCAGCAGACTTGGAGGGGTATGTCAAAGCAACGATCTTCCCGCTTCCAATAAATCTTTCCAAGATGCATTTTCCTAACCAAAGTTCAACTCCTTTCCTTCATGTCACTACTGGAGTCTTTTTGCTCCATTCCGGTTTCTATCGAAGATAAGCATCTTAAACTGCTTCGCTCTCCCTTTCCAGGCGTGCATACCGCCACTGTGGGCTGCAACCCAGCAAACCCTTTTTCTCTCTGCGCAGTTCAATTTTTCACTCCCATTTGTTGGCCTCCTTTACCCTCTTCGTTTCCTGTCTCGAACCGCTCCTCCTGAATATTCTCCTCACCCTTTCTGTACGTGTGGCTGCAAAGGTTAGTGAAAAAGCCACGTTTGACTGGAGCTCTGCTCTGCTTTCTTTTTAACCGACAAAATTTGAAGCCTCCCCCGTTTTTGGCAGAATTCCATTAAGCTAATCTTTGACCACATTACCTGCTATGCCTGTTTGAACTACCGATTAGTTGGCAACTTTTTATCCATCAGAATTAAACGAAAAGCATTTTTACCAAGAACACAGCTCATTCATGGTAAGTTTTAAATTAACAATCGATTTGATTTTTGCAGCCAGAACACTGCTCTATTCAACTCGATTAGGCCTACATTGCCTGCTGTGGTTCAAAAATACTTCTGCAACAAAGGCCCGCTTACGTGGAGTTGAGGCAACGCGATTTGCAACTGTATCAACACGTGCAGATGTAACGTTGATTTTCGACTGCTCAACAGCAGAGACGACACGGTCCCTGCGAGGTGTTTGATAAACCATTTTCTGTGCAGATTTCAATATGGCTTCCACGTTCATGCGCTGTTTCTTTCGTTTAAAAGTAGCAGGAGTAACAAAGCCAGTGTTGCTTGGATTCGGTGTGCATGGGGTGCCAGGTGGGTTGGTGAGCGCAACACCTGCAAAACACAGCGTCGGTCATTCAAGCATAGAGCTTAAGCTCGATTACCTAATCTCCAATCAAGATTGAACAACAAGACAAGTGGACTGCTGGATCACATCCAGTATCTTTCCGAAGGACACAAGCAAGGTTGCCAGCATTTTTTCCGGCAGTCTCTTTCCAGCTGAGGGAAAAGCAGGAAAGCTGTGAATACTTTAGTATCTAAAGCTAGATTTGCCCCAGCAACCTATTGTATTAGAGGCGTTATCACCACTCCACCCACCGAGACAGCTAGTGCACGTAATTGCTTGGCTGCATTACCAAAAAAAGATCTCCGGTAACATCACAATAGCACAGTGCTATTGCTGCGTGGCCCATCTAAACCGAAATGTTTAATTTGTAGTTTCCTCCACCTTTAGATTGTTATCAAATATTTTTTCTACTATGACGAAAATTTGGTCAAAGCGATAATGCTAATGCAAAGTCTGTCAATGAATGGAAATCATAATACACACCCGCTGCCGGTCGTTGGTTGGCAGCTTCTGCGTTTTCCTGCTCGCGTTCGAACCGCTTCAAGTCGAATTCGATTTCGCTCGCAAGTTGTTTATCGGCCGCAAGTAAAACCTGAACTTCTTTGCGATATTCTTTCATTACTTCCTGAAATGCAACGCATTGCAAGTGACCACTTTTACGCCAGAAAACTAAAAGTAACCAACACAAGAAGCAGCTAGGAGCATGAAGGTAACCGCGCAAATAGAGAGTGTGATGACCGCTGACTTTGGTGCAGTTGTGCCCTTGAAAAAGATATCAGTGGGCACAATACCCTCCTTGGTTGTTGTCGTTACCCAACCTCCCCCATCGGGATGGAGAAATGGCGAAGATCATGGAACCCCAAAAGTTGGGCAACTCGCCATGAACACGATCTGTGGTGGTAAATAGAGAAAAGAGTTCCTAAAGAGCGTATGGCGTGGACTCCGTAGCTGGAGAGGACAGAATCGGATCGGATAACCACAGGGGCTGTACAAAAAATTCTTGATTATACAGAGATAAAAATTCAAACGGCACCCTGATTAGTAGCAGTGTTTGTGGCATAATGCACTGTGGCGGCGGTGCTGGTAACTTTGTAGTTGTTCTGTGAATGGGAAAGTCCTGGTAACTAAGGCAATTCAGGCTACTTCTATGAGAATTTATTAATGGCTATGGAGCGTTGACAGCTCGTTGTCGTACCAACTTTGACTTTATTTCTCACAGTTTCATCAGGTCACACTGACACAAACGTTGCTCTCACTAACCTACTACATATGACTTACTTTCAAATACAACATCACATTCTTCACTAACGGACTTTTCAACTCAGCAAGCATATTTTTCAATGTTATTATGATGGGCAAAATGTTTTCGATTAAATTGGTTTTGACAGTCTAAAACAAGGAAATTGATTAACTTACTAATTGCAATTTCGTCTCTTGTCACGAATGCTACTAGTTGTGATTCTATGTTAACACGACGTGATTTGACTTTTAGTTAAGTTTATTTGATGTGCAGTAGAGTCAGCTACTGGTCACATTAGGTAAAGTGCTGAACAGTTGACGCACCTTTGGCTACAAAATTAGCTCCAAAAACGACAACCAAAACGACAACCAAAAATTTATGCCTTTGAAGCGACCTAGAAACTTTTCTCCCAAATGATTAGATTATATTCATCTTTTCCCACCTGCAATATTATTTTATGTCTGGCAGCATTCTGAATGATTTGCAACTGTTCTGCGGGATTATTTGTGTTCATGTCATCTTCGGCGTCGCTTTCTTCACGAGCACGCAAGCAACGCAAACGGATCTCCTGTGATAAAAACGTGATTTTAGAAAAAAACTGTTCAAACATAGGAAAAAGCGAAGATTTAAGAGTTTTATCCTTCGTTCACAATGAAAATCTTTAAGTTAATTATACCTGATGTAGAACAATTTAATTTTAAACCCGCTGCGAAGTTATCAGTACTGATGGCACAGCGAGTTTCTACCACGAGTCTGCAACCGAGCAAGGAAAACGCGGTTTCCAAGTGCGCAACAACGTAGAGATCTACTTACCTTGCAGCAGAGAACAGACAGCGCATCCGTGAGCAAGTTACGAGTCTGGTTGTTCAAAGGGATTGATTTTTCAACGAAAGCTTCTAAAAACAAAATAATTCTTGAAAACTTGCTGCAATCGATATAATGAATAGCTTATCGGTTTAGATATCACACTTGGTACCTTGGTCAAGATTAGAGAATTGGCTGAAACTATAGTTTACTGACTTATTGTCTTACATAACCTGCTAAACCATTCATATAGTTGCCCAATTTGTAAACATGCAACAGGAAAACTTTTACGGTTCCAGATAGAACATAAGTTCAGACCTGGTTCGAAGATTTATCTATGGTTGTCAATGCATTTCGCAATCCGTGCTTGACTTCAGCGTACACCAAGCTTTAACGTCTCAATACGTAATTACCTAATATATCTGTACAAAGCTTTCCGGTCAAATTTATTCGATGCTGATCTTCCATGTTGGTGAGCATGAACTCGTAAATTTCCATTCGCTTTTTGAAGTTTGAAGACAAGTTGAATAGCTTTTTTTCTCTGTCAAAAGAGATATTCAACAATTTTAAAATGTACGGCAAGTGTTGGATCAGGTAAAATTGTTGTAGTTGTCGGTGATGTAACGCGATCCCTTTGCCGAAATGGGGACATGAGGGAAGACCATGGGGACCCCCAGAACCCGGGCAACTTCCTACGGCCTGCACCGGAAAATAATGAAAGAGTTGCCAAAGAGCCTGCGGCGCAGAGTCAATGGCAGGACAGAGCAGAATAAAGAGCATCCGGAGTCGAGTGACCACAGAAACTACAGGAGGATACTGGGGGACTCGTGTTTCGAAAAATTTTGATTAAACAGTGCACTCCCAGTCCAAGAGATAAATTGATACGAGATGGACTGTAGGTGACTGAAGCAGCTCATCAGCTACTCTGGAGGGACGCGAACCCAAAGTAGTTTCTGCTTTTCGCAATGCTGCATGACGACTCTCTTATAAGACAAATAGAAATTGAAGGCTTTATAGGTGACCTGTTTGAATAGTTCAAGAATGGTCAAATCTTACCTTGGCGTTTTGACGTGCTTGTGCACATTGTTGCCATCGTAACTGTTGAAATAAAACAAGCAAGCCACGAAATTGCGATAGAACAAACCGCCGGCCACCTGCGTTCCTTTGAGCAATTGATCAAGCAAAAAGTGCCTTGCAAGTGATTGCACCTCAATGTCATCATCGCATGCAGAAAAGAGAAATTTAAATAAAAGTGCATCCTTCCACTTGATGTACTCACGCTGTTAAAAGCAGTTAAATTTCAACTCTTTCCAATAACAGGTTACTGTTGCACACCAAACAACTCGTGTTCAGATCCGCTTCGGGGTTGTCGGTAGTGCGAGCTGAAGCCAGACAAAAAGAAACGTGGGTTCGATGCCGTTGCGTGTCTCAGCAGTGCGTCATCAGCATTTCATCGCGTGAATTTAAAAAAAAAACAGTGCACATAATGCAACTGCTTTCACTGGGATTATCGAACGATGACAAGTTTTAAATCATTTTTTGCAATGGTATGTCACAACAGTATAATAAGGATACCTGCAAAAGACTGCTAATAAGCACAATGGCATGTTTTCGTACAACAACTGTTTCATCTCCAAGACAATTAAACATCTCGCGTAAGTATCTAAATCAATTGAACAGCTGTTAAAAATCAAGCGGCAGAACACATTCACTAAATCAATAATTACCGAAATATAGAAGTTGCTAGTTGCTAACTAGCAATTTTCAAGCCGATCTCCTATTAAGAGGGATCCGCCTCCAGCATCACACTAAGGTAAAATAGAAATAATTTGCTCAAAAATGATCACCAGCATCATACAGTACCATACAGCAATCTATTACATCATGTCAATAACCCGCGACCGGTTTCGACCTTATTGGGTCTCATCAGGTAGGTGTAAAAAACATTCAATAATAAACGTGCTGAAAAACACAAATTTGCCATTGGGTGCAAAAAAAAGATGCAATACAAAACAATATGATACAGCAATACCTATATCATGGGGGTCTCATTTAAGGACACACACACATGACATGGACAACAAGTCACATCGGCAAGCCCGAATAGGGGTGTGAGATCATTGTCAAGACTTATCATTCCATAAAATATAGAAGTTGCTGGTTGCTTGCCGATGTGACTTGTTGTCCTTATCATGTGTGTGAGTCCTTAAATGAGACCCCCATGATATAGGTATTGCTGTATCATATTGTTTTGTATTGCATCTTTTTTTGCACCCAATGGCAAATTTGTGTTTTTCAGCATGTTTATTATTGAATGTTTTTTACACCTACCTGATGAGACCCAATAAGGTCGAAACCGGTCGCGGGTTATTGACATGATGTAATAGATTGCTGTATGGTACTGTATGATGTTGGTGATCATTTTTGAGAAAATTTTTTCTACTTTACCTTACCGAAACATGAAAAGGATTTTCATTTATGCTTGATTAAGAGTAGGTTTACTTTAAGCAGTATGCACGTGCAGTAGAAAGTATTACAGAAAAATGAAATTCTGTTTATGCTGGTCGAGTAAATGAGTTGTGCAATACATTTTTATCCTCCGGCTACGGTAAAGCGTTTTGCTAGAACATCGTTGCGTTCAGATTCGCTTCAGAGTTATCACTGGCACACCACATTTTTACCACAAGCAAATGATACAGTTTGCAACAACGTACCGATACTGTGAAACGGGCACTAAGATTGTAATACGTTGCTGTGGCCGCCATTGAGATTAACTGCACTCTTTTTAATCATGACAGAGTACACTCAGTTTCATATTTCACCCTTTACTCTATAGCTGAGCGCCTAGCAGGAAATCTGTGATATAACTCGACAACAAAAATAAATCAGTGTACCAGAATTCGAAACGGATGCTCCAACCACTCTACCACCCGGTCTCGTACACACACTTTTTTACCGTGTTAGAATAGTGAAGCTGCTCACCCAGCATGTAGTAAGAGGCGACTTTTGGCAATCAACTAATGGCAGCCCGCCTTGTCAGTGGTGGGGCTGCCAGTCGGTAACTTGTATTCATGACTGGTTCGAAATAGCATGAAGCTTTTCGTCGCCTGATTTTCATTACGTTGACAGTGCAAATCTGAATTGCTTTTCGTGCCGTGCCTCCATTCCAAGGAAGAGGAGAGGCTAACTCACTCACATACAAGTTTAGAATTGATATAAACGACACTTACGGGTCGACCAGTTGAGTCTGCAGCACGCATAGATCAGTCAACACCGTGAGCGCGTTGCTTCGACACTGCATGTGAACACAGGACTCCAGTTCTCTGTGAGAACACAACCATTAATTGGCTTTTCAGAGGCCAAACGGCCATCAGTAACAGTGTCAAAATTGAACATGATAAAAAACTAAAAAATGCAATACAAAGCACAGACGCTTTTGGCCCCAGTGAAGGAACAACTTTTGGTGTTTTACTTTGCATTCTTTTATATTGCTGATAACTGTTTTGCTCTTCCAAAACCGGAGAAGTTTGCTCATTCACAATTTAAAAGCTTCAGATAGTAATCCCACTAACAACTGTCAAGCCGGTGTTATTTAGCGTGTGCAAAAATTTGCGGCATCAGCAAGTTGCTGAATCGGCCTCACGTAGGATATGTCTAGTTATTTTGAAGTAATTAGAATTTATCGACATGCAATTAAATGATTGGTGTGGATTTCGGTTCGAATACCAATCCTAACTAACATCGATTGTTAAACAAGCGATTGTTGGTAGTTGTAAAGTTTAAAGGTATATACAACTATAATTATTTTCATGCACTAAAACCTATATAAAGCACTGCCGGTAAAATCAGCATACTCAGTCGTGTGGGTTGTTTCAAAAAAAAAAAAATATGGCAGACTTGCGATTAGGCATCTTCTGTTCAGTTCCTGCAGAAGAAATACATGTATGTATTCTAGAAATGCCAATTATGGCTGGTATCGCTATTAGACTAAATACTATTTAAACTAAATCGATGTGACCGTTCCTTTAAACTGTAATTCGACAGAGCTGCGAAAAAAGACAAACCTGCAAGAAATAGTACATTCAAACACTTCTAGTCTTAAGAAAAAAATTTTGACGAGGATTGGTTACACAAAAGGCTTCGGGAATACTTTACTTAAGACAATTTTTACATTTTGTGTAGCAAATCCCCGCAGAAGAAATACCGCATTAAATCGTGCTACCTCGCAAATGCAGGAGTACATTTCTTCGCCAGCCCCTCGTCAAGAAAGCACATTCGCCCAAGGTTAAATATGGCATGAGCGCGAATAGCAGGTGGCACTCCTTGCTTTCCAAACTGAGATAAAGGCTGAGAAGAGCCGTCGTCATCTGTTGAAGATTTATATTAAAAAAAGCAATTTTAACATTTTTTTGGTAGAACGCAAAAACAGGCGTCGATGATGAGAAGTCTGCAGAAATGCCAAGCATATTGTCATCACTGCAAAATTACATTAATTAACACATAAATAAAAAATCCGCCACAAGGGTACAAAGAGATAACTCTCCAACGCTATGCTTTGAGAAAAAGCTACAATTTAAGAGCGTCGAAGAATTACTTTTAAAAACTTTCCGTTTCATCATAGGTTTAACAACTGCCACTACCATGGCCTAGTTCAGGGGCAGCAACCTACGATCCGCAGGCAAAATCTTACGGCCAGCGGCTCCTCCAGGGACGGTATAGCTATATTGCCGCGTGTCAATTTCTTATCTAAATAGTTTGTAATTTCAGTTTTCTATTTGTCTTGCAGGCCTTTTTATTCGTCTCAGTAAGCGGATTGTTTCCTGGCTAAATTGGCGCATGCCTTATTTAACTCCACTTTATGTTGTTCTCTGGCCTGGCGTTTTAAAATATGATTTAGAGTTTGCAAAAGAACTATCTTAATAAGATTTTTGGTCAGCGACAAGTACGGTAATCCTTTGTCGTAACATGTATTGCAGTAGGACTCAACTCGTAACAAAGCTTACAAATCTAAATTTGCAACGCAAATGTCGATACCCCACCAAAACGCCTTTATGGGAATAAAAAAACAACGATGAAGGCAAATGCTGCAGTTACAATTGTTTTCTAAAGATTGCGTCAGAGTATCGAGCAATTTCAGATTTGGAGTTTGATTTTAATATTTATGCTGAATTGTAGAACAGAAATTTATGCCGAGGGTATATCACTGCTTGATTTCATGGAAAATATCTTAAAAGTGAATTATAACCTAACTTGACTTATTATAACTTTTTACACGAGTGAACAACTATTATCAGCAATGAAACAGACCAAAAGTATGTTGAGAACACAAATAACTGACTTTTGCCAAAAACATAAAGGCTGGTTTCCATTAGGCATAAATTGCAGGCGTGGCGTGAAAATTTTTTTGTTTCTCTATTTAGTTTTATGCGCGCAGCATACAATTTTTCACGCTATGCCTACAATTCACGCTTAATGGAAACCAGCCTTTATGCTTTTGACATAAGCGTAGCTAGGGAGCCAAAGTGGCCATGACCCCAAATTTTTGAGTCGAATCAAAGAAAGATATTTCTAAGGGTTCTACGACACTTAACCCCCAGTCACATACATCCGGTCATATCCTCCCGCCGGGCTCCAACTCCACTCCAACCCTAACCCTTACCCTACCTCTAACCCTAACCCTAGCCCACGAGACCGGGGGTAAATGTCCTGGGGGTAACTTTCCTGATACCATTTCTAAGTATAACGGCAACAAAAGGTCGGCCTTGGCAACGTCATCAAACAAAATTGAGAGACAAAAAGCCCCGCAAGTATTTTTGTGACTTTCTCGAAATTTGCTTCTGACCTCATCTAGCCTATCATCTAAACTGTAGAAATTTTCCAACAAAAAGTCAAGTATCACGCTAACGCTGTGCGGTCGACGCATGTATTTTTTAATTTCCTTATAAACTGTTACTAGTTTGGTCAGGAGAAGGGTTGCGTAGCCACTGCAGCTCAGGAAAAGAATTTTTTAACTGCAGCTCCAAATCGAGCTTAATTGTATCATTGATTTTGATTTTCTGCAAATCGACTACTTTACTTCATACGCAAAATAAATCGACAATCTGGGTTCGAATCTTTCAGGACTCGGAAGATTTGAAATTTAAAACAATTCTGCCGAATACGCACAAAATCCGAAAAACGTCCAGGCAAAAGCTAATTTGAGTGACATAGATTTTTTGTGCCACCAGCTCCAGCTACACAATAAATGCAGTTAAAAGCTCCAGCTCCGGCTCCATCAACAATTGTTGGCTACACGGCTACAAGCTCCAGCTCCGCAGCCCTGGTTAGGATTAATCTGCAGCTTAATCAAGTTGTAGGGAAAAACAGAGGAGGAAACCAATCAATAGACGCGCATAATATAAAAGGAAATTCCTGACTTTCAAATTACGAATTGTAAAAACGCGCGAAAAAATGTCCAAACCCGCAATGTTTAACAAAATAAAAACAGCGAAGGAAACCCTTTCGCGAGGGAAAAATTAACTGACGCCCCGAGATCCCGCAAAATTTGCTTTTGGTCCGCGGTTAGGAAAAGATTGCCCAAACCCTGGCCAAGTTATAAAAAACCATACAATTTCAATATTAAAATATACTGAAGGCAAAGTTCACCAGCAGCCGATGGACTTGTGAGTAAAGCTTGAACTGATAGCAAGAGTCGTTTCGGTACTTTTTTGCAACGCAAACTGGCTTCAGCTGCGACATAGAGATGGTTGATCAGTTGATCCTCGCTGAACTCATTGTGTTGTTGCGATTGCGAAATGACCAGATCGGCAAGAAGCGCATCGCGAGAGGACAACAACTGACTGCACCAACTTGCCATAGCATTCTGTGAATATTTCATGATATTACAGTACGGCCTATGTGCACAGCTACGGGTAATCTTTCTCCGAACTAAGCCAATTACTTACGAGCAATTTCAACCCAACTTTAACTTCATACAACCCTGGCTGGAAAATGAGGTAGATATTTCATTACATTTCAGTTTTTCATTTTGCCAAAAGATCACATTAAGAAAAGGTTTGTCACTTCATTAAGGCTGTGAACTTGTCTATTTATAATGATCGTGTTAATCATTCACGAAGTAAACGGCTGCTCTAAAAGTGACTATGCATTAAACTGGTAGGGTTTAGAGATGAAGTTAGAAGATCATGATGTAAATAAAAACTCGTCCGTTAGGCCTGCTAGTCCAATTACCATTAAAAAAGCAAAAGTGAGTGCACTGCAGTTTAATGATTGCCACTACCCTATCCATCAAAGTATGAATATCAACAGCGGCTCAAACAATAAGTATAAATATAATCAGTCACACCTGACTTGACGTATGTTCCTTGTTGAGACTTTCGACAAGCATGTATAGTGATTCAAAAACACATCCAATTAGCTGTATAGGACAATTGCCTCCCTCTACCTCTTTTCTCAGTAGGTCTATTTAAAACACAAAATATGTCACTTCGTAAAAGCGTTTCCTTCAAGTTTTTGCTGGGCGTTTTGCCCAAAGTTTAATTTCAACAAATGTCAATTTAAATGCAAATCTTAGCTGAAATCTTGATCTGAAATGCGTCGAAAAGAATTAAGAGTTAAATCTTTTAAGCTGAAATATACGCAGGCATGGAGCTGACTAGTCTATCGCTGATTTGCTAAGAAAACGTTGGCTTAAAGGGAGTGTGCCTGTTTTTGACAAATTGTCGGACAGTATTTCATTATACTCGCTCTATGAACTGCACATTTTTCAAAACCTTGAACATGTTGAGTTAAAAATGCAAAAATTTCCTTTTCAAAAAACTCACTACAAGCGGCACATTTCAAGAAATACTTTTCTAAATCTTTTTCTGTGTCCATTAGTTTTGGGACAGGTCGATACTTTCGCATCTGACCAAAACCAGATGCTTTACTAAAATATTCCAGCACATTTACGTCAAAGCTGATAAAAATCAAGCATTATCAAGATTTCTTCACCTTGTACTAGTTGCTTGTCTTCATCACTCATATACTTGGCGGTGTGGCCCAGGGAAGAAATCACGTCCATCTATGAATAAAACTTCAATTTTGAAAATTTTAAACACTAAACTAATTTCGTGCGGCACAGAGTCACTTTAGCTAGCAATTGAAACGTAGAAATTGCTGACACGTTCCCATCCTGACGACTGTTCATGATACGAGAGGGCTATGGTCATGTCTGCAACATTGGCATTCGAACTATTAGTGGCTAGAGCGTCCGTTTCAGTTGAAAGACTTGGGTCCAGATGCCTTGTTGAGTCCAACTAAGGGTTTTTAATGTATTCACAAATCTGCTCGAAACGAGGGACATGTTGTTGCCCGACCCCTTCCGAGGGACGAGGTATAGTGGAAGACCACAGATCCCCAGAAGCCGGGCAACTCTTCGGGGCGTAGACCAAAGGTCGTAGAGAGACAGAGAGTCGCCAAAAAGCATGCGGCACAGAGTCCGTAGCTGGACAGTGCAGAACAAGATGAGAGGTGTCCTGGTACGGATGGCCGAAGGCGTTGCATGAAGGATTCTCATTTTGCCAATTCTAGAGATAAGAATCTAACAGAAGGCTGAGTCCGTTGCAGCGAAGACGAGATGGCACAGCGAGTGTGACGAGAGAGTACAAGTCTTCAGTCGAAACCGCGGAAACTTGTGTGCCAAGAAATTTAGATGAGACAATGCGCCTCCAGCCCGAGAAAAGGGAAGAGTGGATACGAAAGGTAAGAGAGATTACAAAAGATTGCCGAAAGCAGGAGCAGCGCTCCCCGCCTAGACAGCTCATCAGCCGCGTCATTTCCCGGGAGAAACAAGTGTCTGGGAACCCATTGTAGCCTGATAGTGCAGGAGGAAAAAGATAGTTCCTACCAGATCTGCCAGAGAATTTGTGGCAAAAGGAAAGATGGAGGAGGGGACAGAGCGAGATTCGGAGGAGAAATGGCAGACTTTGTTGCCCACACCAGCAAAGAGCTTACGGAATGGCGCAGGCTTTAGCGGAAAAACTTGTCTGTCGCGTGCAATAGAAATTTTTGATTCTATTTCAACTTTAATTTACTTCTTGAAATTGAGGCAACTTGCTGTGTCGCTCGAATAAGTAAGTCTGGTTGCAACTCAATAGCTAGGAAAAGATTGGCTTCCACTAAGATACTTTAACCCACGCAATTCTCGATCGATCAAGAACAAATACATTCACAAACCACTTTAAAAATTCGAATTCCTTCGCTTGTCAAACACAGAAACTAAAGCACTTTAATATATAAACATCAGAGACTAACCAAAACTAAAACCACCAAAATAATCGCTTAATTCCTGTCACAACAATCACCACAGAACGCCTTTTTACTACACTCTACTCTGCCACTCTAAATCGTAAAAATCTCGCCGCCTTATATATACTTACACGAGCTTCCATAAAATGCTAGAACATCACGAGACACAGAAAAAAACACCGTCAATAAATTACGTAATCGGTTGTCGAAATCGAAACTACGTAAAAATTACGTAATAAAAAAAATCTTCAAGAACCAAGATTCACTAGAATACTCTGGAACTTAGTCACATAGTCAACCATTGTGACGTAAGAAGAGGCGTGTGAGTTACAAATCTAAATGCAAAAGAAAAAAAGTTTTTTCAAAAACAGTTTAGCAAGTTTAGGACTTCGGACAATTCAGATTTACAAATAAAACAATCAGGGCAAAACAACTAAACATATATAAAAACTATTCTTTCAAGGCAAATTTCCTTATTAGTGACATTGAGCATATTGGGCCTGCCGAAAAGGAAAGAGTGGCCTCGGTGCCACAAAGTAAGCAGTTGGCAAGGACGCCAGAGCCACCTTTGCCGAGACGAAAAGGTACAGAGCCATCTGTCCAGATCACCAGGTCATGAGGTGGGAGAGAGTCAAGGTGAGCGAGAGCCGCACCTTGACAAGAGAAAGGGGGATCAGAGCGGGAGCATGGAGAGGAAAGGGTGGACTCCTCAAGGAAGGAAGACCGGGAGGGCATGCAAAGAGAACCTCCTTAGAAAAAGTAGGAAAAAGCATGAGCGGGTGAGTGGATGCAAAAGCTCTCCAGGAAGATCTGCAGAGTCTTGGTTTCACTCCAAGTCTGACCAAACCCGAAATGAGAATGGAGGTTAGGAGACGAAGGGCTTGCTCATAAGATGACAGAGCAAAATGAGTCAGGGTGACTCGTAGGGGAGGTAAAAACGCCTCATAGAGAAGTGGGATGGGGGAGGACGAAAAGCATCCGATGATGGCGCAACTGGCCGCTCGCTTGAAGGCATTCCAATTTGTTGGTGTTGGTAACGTTTAGAAAAGAAAACCATCCGGATGAAGCATAGGTGAGAAGGAGTCGAAGAACAGCTTTAGACAGGAGAGAGGGACTCCTTAGAGGGGCCTCATGAAGGAGTAGAATACAGCGTAAGGCCTTGAGGACGAGGAACAACTAAGCCTTCAGCAAAGATACATGCTTAGAAAAGAAAAGAATGCGGTCAAAAGTGACCCCAAGGAAGATTCAAAAGTGACTGAAGCGGAGGGGAGAGTTGAGTAAGAGGAGGTGGGGGTTGGCTTGGTGGGGATCCACTGAGAACAAGGAGGCCTCACATTTGCTCGGATTGAGAGGAAGACACCAGTACTTAGACCAGCGCTCCACTTGAAGTAGCCTCCACCGTAGCAAGGACCAAGGTGGAGGAAGACCACATGGCCAGATCGTCAGCATAAAGAGCAGCTGATGGAAGAAGGCAGAGAAACAGGAAGATCATCGATGAAGAGAGAAAAAAGTACAGGGCCAAGAACGGATCCTTGCGGAACACCTCGACGGACTCGAAAGGAGCGACTTTTGTGAATTTAAAAAACCACACAAGCGCACCTATCAGAAAGAAAAGATTGAGTCCAACGAGCAAAGCAAGATGGAGGCCAGCCGAAATAAGATTGTGGAAAAAGGCGGAGTGTCAGGCAGAGTCAAAAACTTTCGAATAGTCAATCGTAGCAAAAATCGTCTGAGCCAGGTTTGGGTTAGTTAAACCCATCCGAAACGGACTGAGAAAGTTAAAGAATTTGATCGAGAGTAGACCGTCCAGGGCGGAAACCGGCTTGACTGGGAGAGAAAATGGAGTTTGATTGCAGAAAGAAGAGTAGAAGCGATAGAATGATGCGTTCTAAAAACTTTGATACGCAGGATGTGAAAGAGATAGGCGGAAAGGAAGCAGGAGAGTCGAGAGGTTTTCCCATTTTTGGATGGGAATAATAGAAAATGTCTTCCAGATGGAGGCAAAGGAATGCAAAGACCAGGAAAGGTTGAAGATGTGTAGGAGAAAATCCATGCCAAAGCGAGGAAGGTGCTTTAGCGTGCGACAGGCAACTTTGTCTGAGCTGGTGGCAGTGGACGAGAATAGGTTTGTGGCAGCCGGAAGAAATTAAGCGGGAGAGCAGGAACAGAAAGTGGAATAAGACTCCTCAGGGCACGTGGCTAAGCCGAGTTGGGACAGGTGAACGAAGAACATCGCAAAGAAAATCATATGAACATGCACCGACTCTTTGACGTGTCTGACGATGAGTTTGGCATTTTGCCACGCGAATCAAATAGAGGCATACAAATCGAAAAGCAAAGCAGTCCGGTTTTGGTTCCAAGACGTGAGGGCTCAACACTCAAAGCAATAAGTAAAAAAATCAAGTGAAAACCCTTCAAAATGTTGCAACCAAACACGACTTAGTTTCGATTCATTTCATTTTGTTCTTTGAGTTTTTTGTGAGTCTTAACTCAAAATCTTTAAAAAAAACACTGACATATAATGCACAAAAAAATTTATATCACACACTTTTTGTTCACTAAAAAACCCCCACAAACCGTCAAAGCAAATTCTGAATTCCTCTTTTTAAAAGCAATTTTAAGTTTACATAGTTATTTCCAATATTGAACTTTAAATTACATACTTGTATGCTAATTGACGCGCTAATCTGACGGTCTACTTTCCACTGATGAACTATCTTGGCAGCAACCGACTCACTCCCAGTAAATAACGTAAAAATTGACAATAGCATCCAAGCTTGAGCTACAAAATAAATGTTGGCATCCAATTAGTTTTTTCCTTACTGAACAGATTACCAATTTACCAGACCCGCTTTCTTTACGAAAACAAATATTTTTTTTAACATAATTCTGGCGATTTTGGTTGTTCCTTTTTTTTTCGAAACCGCAGGTGCAACAAGCACCCCTGTTCACACGGCAAATCCAATCAAAATCGGGTTACCAAAAAGCAGCAGTCATTTTGAAGCAGTTCTAAACATAAATTTTACATAGTAATATAGTCCGACGGCCAACAAGGTAGATAGCCATTTGTGGATGTCTAACATTACCTCTTACGACATGTGGAAATTTCATGAAGCATGGGTAAATGACATTCAAAAAATTGCCTTTGATAGGTATTTAAAATGAGGTTATTGGGTGGATGGCTGATACCCTTTTGGCTAACATGACGCTTAAAAGGAAATACAAAACAAAATTAAAGCAACACCACATTTAATTAGAGGCAATGCAAAGTCGTCAGACTTTCAAACACTTATTTACAAGGCAAAACTTAACATAACACACGTTGGTAGCCAGTGCAACTCAGCTAATTATGTAACACCTTTTTTTTTCGTATCTTTGGCATGTTCAACAATAACATCAAAAACATTCATTTTCAACTTTCCCTGGTTGAACCACTCCTTTGTGACTTTTTGAAGAAAAACTCTGCAAGTAGAAAACAGGCTCTAAAGCTTTAAATTCGCGGTAAATTACGATATCGATAGAGCAAACTGGAAGCTTCTAGCTGAGCTGTTGAAATGCGACGTTGTTTTGAGCGCAAACAAGGGCACCTGCTCTGAGATGTTTTTAATCGATGCGGTGGCGTGGAGGTTAGAGTGTCCATTTCGAAGTCGGTAGATGTGGGTTGAATTCCCCTGTCCAGTCATACCAAATACTTTAAAAATAAATTTCACATCTTTCCTGATTGGCGCTCAGCACGTAAAGAATAACGTGAAACAAGCCCGGCAAAACCGTTTGTTGTGCCTTTGCGAAAGGCAATTAATGAGATTTCTCCATCTTCATGTGGCAGACAGGCGGTGGGGCCGAGCAGTTTACCCGTCGTGGTGGCCCAGGGTGGCCCAGGTTTGGCCCAGGCCATACGCATAAATGGCGAGATGTTTTTGAAAAAACTGTTTCTGACTGATAATGTAATAATCAAAGTACAAGGCTTTCATTTTCTAAAAGGTAGCAATTGGATTGAAACAAGACCAAGCTGCAAGGCAGGTAATACAAATGACAGCTTTACTGAAAAGATATTTTTTTAACTCAATAGCACCATCGTTTTTGAGAACTGCAGGCCATCGAAAAGTTGGTGTTAATTGGTTTAAAAATTTTTGCCAGCTTGGCTGTTTATCGTTTAAAATAAACCCAAAAACGGCCCTGGCCTGCTCAGCGATATGACTTCGCAGCAAAGAATCATCAAACACACTCCAGCACAAATTCAAATACTAACATATTCTGACGATTGACTCCATGGCAAAGAAACGTCAACAAGTTCCATGCCACTGTGCTTCGTTCTTCCAACTTGGATAAAATAATTTCTTCTATTAACTGAATAAAAAAGTAAAGACATTTCATAAAAATTTTCTTAATTTCATTTGAAAACTTAAATGTCAATAATGCAAAAAAACTACACAAAACACAATAAAAAAAATACACCGGCAACAATGATCCCCAGAGCGAGTCTTCAACATTTTTGTCACAAAGAAACTAGAACAAAGCGTTTTCACCATCGAGGCAATGCGGCTTCGTTGTACGTACCTGGGAGGCTTTCTCTTGCATTGACGTTTCAGCATCCATGATAGCAGGAAGCAAGCACGTAATCCATGCCGATTGGACGCTAATATTTTCGGGATAAGTCTACAATAAAAAAATATATATTTTGCGGAGAGAAAATTATTGAAGAAATAGCTTAGTAGTGGTTAATATTTGTAGAACGAACTTAGATATAAAATGGATTGAAAAAGCCATATTCTATAGTCAGTTAAAGACATTTTAAAACTGTTTACGCAATGATCAATCTATATTAAAGAAGCAGTTAAAAGCATATTTTTTTATCAAGCTATATTATGGAGCTATAAAAATATTTTTTGTACGAGAAACCTTTGGCTGGATGCCACCCCTGACAGAACATCTTTGTGAGTTACCAAAACTCTCGACATAGGACATGTTATTTCAAAAGCAATGCATCCAAACAGGCAAAATTGCCCAAAATTATTTTGCCAAGATCACTACAACAAAGCCATCGTGAGGTTTGAACGCAGCACCATTGCCTTCATAAGTAATGCTTTAAATTACACAACCGTGGGCCGACAGAGCTATATGCCCAGTGCCATGCAAGGTCGGAATAGTAAACTGCTCACGCAGCATGTTGTAAGAGGAGACTTAGGAGTTACCCATCTATGGCTTCCAGTTTGCAACTTATCTGTACGACAGGTTCGAAACACACTGCCGCTTTCCCTAGCCGGATTTTGATTAGGTTTGCAGTGTAAACATGAATCGCCATTTACGTTGTGCCTCCATCCCAAAGAAGAGAAGGAGTACCGTATTTTTTGGTCCATAAGGCGCACTTATAATCCTTTAATTTCCTAAAAAATGGAACGTGCGCCCTATAGTCCGGTGCGTCGAATATGTGGATCAGGTTGCGCTTTGTCACCAAGTTCTGAATAAATTTTATGTTGTAATGATCGCTACCAACGCAATAGTACCTCCCTCAACTCGTTTTCTTGGGAGCAAACTTCTTTCTTTCTTGCGATCAAATTACCTACTCTCATTCGCTTTACAAGTGTATCTTTCTCTTCACTTTACGTGCGTAAACACATACATACGTCGCGCAATTATTGCAACATGTACGGTACCTAGCAACTGGCCGTACACTTCTCACGCAATGCGAACACAGCAATTGATTGTTTAATCATAAAATACAAGCACGGTACCGATAAAATGCGTTGAGTTTTGGTTTCATTACATGCGCCTTATATATGAAAATAAACGTGTTAGAAGACGTCTATTGATACTGCGCCTTATAGTCCGGTGCGCCCTATGGTCCGAAAAATAGGGTAAACAAAGTTTTACAGGTATTTTTAGGTTATATAAGGAGTTTTAAAGTTCGTTATTATCCAATACAAATCGTCTTTTGCATGTTGCTAAATTTTAATACACATCAAGAACTCACAGTTAAAACATTGGTTAAGCTTTGTATAGCTGACTTTCGAATACTCAACAAAGGATCTCTGGATCTTTGATCAAGCAGAGAAAGTGCTTCTTTTGTAGCTGGTATATATCCACGACATATAGCTTGCTCTAACGCATGAACTGCATTTTTGCGAACCATATATTTTTCTTCACTGGCCCGCTTTGATAGCAGTGAAAACAAGTTGCATTCTGTGGCAAATATGTGTAAAGTCAGGTTGGAAAGTTGGTCTGCAACATAAAAACGATACATACCGACCAACTGGAAGTTGCAAAGGGAAGGAACAGGCACAGAATTAAGAACAGCCGGAGTACACAACGGCAGGTCTTCACTTAATTCCATGGGTGAAGGTCGACAGCCAGTGCCAGAAACTTTCCTATAATATATGAAAGTCTATTTGCGCTGCAGCCTCAAGTCATAAAACATAATTGTCAACAGATAAAACACCAAAGCAGGCTAGAAGAGGAACTGCTTTAAAATCTTCACGTTGGTGCAAAAACTGTCTTGTGACTGCAACTGCTCAAACATACTTGCTTTGCTCTCTGGTGCGATTGCCAGTTGCAGTTGGACTCTGCAGGACTTCCGAAAAAAACAGGGGACCATTGTTTGGATTTTCAAGAGCAGATGCAAGTACGAGAAGCGCTTTAGAGCGCACTTTAGGTGTAACATCAGATACTGCTGCGGTGACAACCTAAAAAAAATTCGATCCAAAAATACAAAATATGAAACGCAGAAAACAAAGAAACTTACCTGGAGAAGTAAACCATGCGATAAATGGTCTTTTGCAACACTAGATATTTCTTCGCCGTCCTTAAGTTTTCTTTCAGGCTTTGACAATATTTGACCAATAACAGACAAGGCAGACACACGGTATCCAGTCTAGAGCAATAGTATAACAGAAGTGGGAAGATTTACACGGTTCTTATTAAAATGCATGTTGAGTAATAGTAGGAAACATATTTTCTGGCATAAAACACAAATCTTGCCTTAGAATGAATTGCGAATTTCTTCAGCCAAGCCAGAAATTCTGCGTACCAACCAACTGGCATTTCGTTCAAAATCGCAGCCACAAAACATGAAACTTGAGCTCGATACTCTGCACGATCTGGACACTGTTATACAACCAAATTATCAAATGAGTAAGTATGAAATAGCATACAAAAGGACGAAACAAATATAAAACCTACTAATACCAGTGTGTGGTTGTTCGTTGTCATGATGCAAGTATTGGCGAGAAAAATGCTCACAATGTGTTGCTTTTTTGCAACTGCTTCACAAAATGTTGCTGCCTTTTTTTTTATTTTCACATAACTTGTTCAAGCTACAGTTAGTGCACAGGTTTATGAAAAATTACCTGTGCCACAAGATTTTGAACCAATCTCCACACTGAACGATTTACTGCTTCACCGTGCTGTTTGTAAACCGATACTACCAAGTCAACAGCTGCTTGTGCTTGCCCGATTACAGACCTAGCCAAATTAGAAGCAACTGCAACTGAATGCCGCATGGTTATGGTTGTCATAAGGAGCCGAAACACCAGAGTAGACAACTGAAAACAACATCTGTAGTAACAGTGAATGGAAACAATCAACGAAGCGCAACCACTCAAAAATACATTCAATTCAGTCTAGTTTAAAAGCTAATTTGTTGTCGTTTGCAGGCATGTTACTCTCTGTAGAATTCAGATTGCACAAAAAGATTGAAGATAGGCTGTTATAAGTTCAACTGTAAATATTTACGCGTGACCCGATAATGAGATAGCCTACATATTGGCAACAACAAGAGCTTATTACATTTGCATTACAATATTGGTTTTGTTTTACCGCACAATTCACTGGGTATCAGGACAGTTACCCCCTGGACATTTATCTCCCAGTCTCTTGGGGTAGGGTTAGGGTTATAATTAGAGCTTGAGTTGGAGCACGGCATGGGGGGATATGACCGGGGGTAAGTGTCTTAGAACCAATTCACTGTGTGCTAGGCAACAACATTACGGCACAATTTCTGGAATACAAGTAGAAATGACAAAACCTCGCACCTCCGTCACGTTTCCATGTTTAGCACTAACCAGAGATGATAAACCAGAAAAACTAGACCGACTAGGAGATACATACTCATTGACATCACTGAAAAACAAAACTGGTAAGCACAAAACCGCACAACTACATGAACAGTTCATACTTCTCGACAGGAGGACTTGATGCAAAGGACTTGACAATGAGTATAAGTGCCTGCAAAAAAGTTTGCAATTATTGTTTCACACTTGAAGTTTTCACGTGAAACTCACCTCAATGCTTTGCGTCAACTCTGTGTGTTTATTCTTTAATGAGTAAGCGGAAAGCAAAGCACAAAAATCTTTTAGCAAAGAAGAAAACACATCAAGCAATTGAACCTCTTCGTTGACAGTTAGTTCTGTTCTTGGTTCAGAGTCCTATAACAAAAAACAAGTATAACACATGCTGAAATTAATCAATGATATATTCGTGCACCCATGCTACCTAATAGAATCGTTTGTTATCAAGTGACGAGTTGAAAAGAAATAATGGAACTGCTCAGATTCACTGGTCAACAAAAATTTTGTTGTATTTCTACCAATTCTTGTTCTTATCTAATTTGGAAGCGCTGAACCTGAATTCGACCGAAGTTTTTTTTAAAAGTGCTAGATTTATATTTTTTTGCAAAATTTAAAATTTCCTAAAAGTGACACATTTTGTTAAATGACGTCCTTGCTTACAATTGAATAACCAGTCTCAAAACAAAAATATCTGCCGAAAAATTTTTGTTTTGCCAACAGATATTATATTTGCAGACAAATAGGCATCACTTATTTGAAAAATCTGTAACAAAAACATTTTTGCTGCTATCTTACATCTTATAAGCGCATTTTTTGCAAAATGACATAGAAAAGAATGATGTCAATCTACAATTTTCAAAACCCGAATTGATGCATTTTCTATTCAAATAGAGGGTGAAGAACTTTTTTCTTTTTTTTCGGAAATCAATATTTTTAATGCTGGAAATTAAGTATTTGCAGTTTTGCACCCCTTCACCGGCCACAAAATTAAAGGTGATGGACCAGAGGTTGCACATCCCTAAGCTACACCACAGTACAAAAAAACAATATCAGTCAAAAGATGCATGCAACTTGCCAACTGCAGTTTGGCCACTCCTGCAATACAGCTATGAACTGGTTGCTAATATACATCCACGCTCCACGTTGTGGAGATGTGTTCTACAGCAGCCACTTACTGGTTCAGTTCTCTCGGGCTGTACAAACAAGTAGAAATGTTTGGTTTAGTAGCATACGAGCACAAGCTGCGCAGAAGATAAATATTCCACGCAAAATAAAATGCACATTTACTTGCAATTAATTAGTTGAATGTTACAATGTATAGAAGTATAAAGACAGCAAACATCCGTTTTTTGATTTACGTCAGCTAAGGTTTTTTGAAATTCAGGTAGTCTCGCTTGTGCTGTTTAAGTTCAATCCAAGCGGTCAAACAGCACAAGCAAGAGTACCCAAAATTCTAAGCTAAAGTAAATCAAAAGATAGATGTTGGCTGTCTTTGTACTTTCATACATTGTAACATTCCACTAATTAATTGTAAGTTAATGCGCATTTTGCTTTGCCTGGAATAGTTATTTCCTGCGCAGCTTGGGTTCGTATGCTACTAAACCAAACATTTCTTTAGTCTACTTGTTCGTACAGCCCGAAAACTGGGCCAGTAAGTGGTGGCTGTAGAACACACCTCCACAACGTGGAGCGTGGATTGGCAACCAATTTATTGCTACACTACATTGAGTTACTAACAATGGTGCACAAGATTTAGTAAAGGTCAGAATTAAACCCATACCTCTTACTTCAAAGACAGATATTTTAAATCGACTCAACTGGTATGCCAATAATACTGCGTGTACATGCTATTATACCAACATTGGGTTTACACAATATGTTAACATTGCATTTATGTGCTATGCTAGTAGCACGTGTTTGTAATAATGATTGCGTTTCACCATGTATCCTGGAAAACATTGTTTGAAGAATGCCCAAATGGCAAACATTCAATAATATCCTCTCCAAATTCGTATCACGTATCTTTGCAATTTCTAGGATCTAATAGTATACAGTAGCTTGTGTGTGAAAACTACATGTTTTTGCCAGCGAAAATCCCTTAATTAAAACGATTTAAGGATGAAAAGTTCAAGAGCGTTCAGGGGAAACAGAACAAGGTCAAATGTGCAAACAAATTCGCAGTCTCATTTTTAAGGCCAAAAGCATAGGAAAAGCTGCAAATATCATAACTCTTTGAAAATGTACAAAATTTAAACAGCCCTATAGAGATACTCGATTGTATATACACCAGCTTATTTTTCTTTTAAAAATCAAGACAAGAAAGTTCTTTTTTTCAAAAAAAGAAAAACTTTACAGACCAATCCAGCACCAGCACCTGGAGGTTAAAAGTTCAGTTGCTTGCTTGGACAGATCGATATTACGTACCAAGTCATTCAATTCTGATTGACTTAACTGCTAGACAGCTGCTCCGGTTTCACTAGAAAAATCTTCAGATACTGTATCTGTTCTTCTATACTTCATTTTCATGACCTCTTCCTTTGGGAGTCGGTTTCTTCATTTTTGGAAGACACAAAACCACCAAAGACTGGAGGAAGAAGCCTATCAGAGTGCGGGACAGGTTAATGAGCTAATGAAATACTTGGACAAGCGTTTAGCGACTTTTGCATTTACTACACAAAAGTAGCAGCCAGTCATGTGGTCTTGGTCTGACGCCACACTGTTGGAATGCCAAAGGGCACTCTTACGCTTTCTTTTTGTACAGTCTTGAAGCATTTCCTTGCAATTATGGCACACAAAATGTTGAGATCATTTCCTATCTTGATCACCAAGAAAGATAATGCATGTAGATTGAGATTGAGAAAATAATGTAGACTTAGAAAATATTATAATGGCTTGGTCACCTGAACAGAAAATTTATGCAGTGGAAAATTACTTCAAATATGAGTTATTCCTCAGAGTTCTACAAGAGTTTGAAACCTATTTTTGGACGGAGAAATGCTTGAGGAAAAAGGACTATTTATTTGTGGATAAATAAATTTAGAGAAAATGGAGCCGTTTGTAACTTAAACTTAAAAAGTGCAAACAGGTCAACTCATTCAAAATTAGCACAAATTCAGGCGAACATCGACCAAGTGAGCAAGTCGGTGAGGCAAAGTCCAAAAAAGTCATTGCACAGAAGATATCAAGAGTTAGGGATCAAGATTGGGTCACTTGGAGCCATACTGAAAGATCTAAACCTTTACCCCTTGAAGATCCAACTCAAACAAGTACAAACAGATGAAGACATGAAAAAAACCGGTGCAAATGGCACGATGGTTTGCAAATCAACTAAAACAAAATTTTCTTGATGAAGTGTGGTTTTCTGATAAGGCTCACTTTTGTTTAAGTGGTCAAATAAACTCGAAGAACTATGTGTTCTCGGGCAGTGAAGTTCCTGATAAAGTACCAGAGAGACCACTCCATAGTTTGAAATGTACCGCTAGGTGTGCCATGAGCTGTCATGGCATTATTGAGTCTTACTGGTTCAAAGATGACGCAGAAAAAGCAGTCACAATTAAGAGTGAACTATACACTGCAATCCTTTCAAAAATTTACAGAGCATTGGGACAAATGACAGGCGTTGACTGTGACTTACAGTGGTTTCAACAGGATGGTACAACACCTCATATCTCCAATGTAAACTTACAATGTTAGAGCAACGTTTTCAGGAACACATTATCTACAGAAGAACAGATAATGAATGGACTCCTCACAGTCCCAACATCAGTCCGCACCTGATTTTTATCTATGGGGGCTTTTCAAAGACAATATACACAAAAACAGCTGCCAGTCAATTTCTGATTTGAAAAAGGCAATTGCTAAAAAAATAAGAAGAATTCCAAAAGAACTGTAACCCAGTTATTTAAATTTTTCACAAGAACTGCAAGTTTGCTTTCAAAAAACTGGACAACATCTGGAGCATATGTTGTAATTAGAGCCAAACACAATCCTAGCGCAAATTTTAGGATGAAACATGTAAGCTTTGCCTTACATAGCCTGTAAAAAATTGTTTTATAAATTGCAAGTGCAATACTTTAGAAATGAAAAAATTATTACCGTATTTTTCAGACCATAGCGCGCATTCAGACTATAAGCTGCAGTATCAATAAGGGTCTTCTAACACGATTATTTTCATACATAAGGTGCATCAATGAAACAAAAACTCAATGCATTTTATTTCGGTATCGTGAGAAGTGTACGGCCAGTTGCTAGGTACATGATGCAATACATGTGCGATACATGTATGTGTTTACGCAGGTAAAGTGAAGAGAAAAATACACTGGTGAAGGGAACGAGAGTAGGTGAAGAGAAAAATACATTCGCAAAGAGAATGAGAGTAGGTAATTTAAACGCAAGAAAGAAAGAAATTTGCTGTCAAGAAAGAAGGAGTTGAGCGAGGTACAATTGCGCTGGTAGCATTTATTGCAACATAAAATTTGTTCAGAGCTTGGTGACAAAGCGCAACCTGATCCACCCACACATTAGACACACCGGACTATAAGGCATACGTCCATTTTTGAGAAAATTAAAGATTATAAGTGCACCTTATGGACCAAAAAGTATGGTATATAAATTTTTTTTGGCATCATTCTTTTTTTAACATTCTGTATAACAAAATGCATCCCGCATATTTTGGGCTTAATGTTTACTAGAAGAAACCACAACCAAATCAGAAAACAAGTTCAGAATCAAAAAAAGTCCAATGTCTATGTGCTAAACACAACCAAAAAAAAAAAATCGTGGTTGTAAGGCTACCACTAGACAAATGAATATAGATCCTGTAGCCTATCCTTTAGCATCCATCCGCAATACCGTACTATAATGCAAGTTGCTAAACTTGTTCAAACGTCCTTAAATGGCAGTACAACTTGATAGAGCTGAAACTTTCCACCTGAAACACTGGTACCATATTATAGATAAAGCACACACAAATGGCCAAACTTATAATACTGGAGTGGCAGTAAAGCATGCTGTTCAGCAATCAAGTCTGCAAAAATATTCTGCGGCAATATGTGAATCATTCAGCTATGACAAGCAAATGTTCACAATGGTTGAGACAATGTATAAAAAGGAAAAGCGCAACACAGATAAAAATTATTGGGTACAGATCATATTTATGTATTAAGTACCACAAACACAAAACTTAAACTGTCAATTGCATGAAAACTAAAGTGTGTCAAAAGGTTCTGATTGCAAATATGAAATCAACATCCTAAAATCATATAGAATCAATTAAAAAATCTCACGCAAAAAAATAAACAATATTTGTAGACCAGCATTACAAAACCAATATATCACACTACTGTACACAAAATTCTAGTTTGATAATGCAATTAACCTGTGGCTGGTGGCTCTTTTTCGATTTCTTCTTACTGTGCTCAGGAATAGCTGCAACTATCTTGAACGTATCCAACGCCTTTTCAAACAATAAAGAATGATGAAACTGATTGCCGCTGCTGCCTGTTAACAAAAACACCAACAGTATATGCAGTGAAGTGTAAAGCAATTTTATTGGTAGCATTCTAAAAAAATTCTGGAGGAAGTATTAATTGTAAGTTGTATCACGAGCCATTGTAATTCCATACTACTAGCATATATTATACGAGCACCATGCATAGTACAAACAGTTAATACATTGCCTACTTGGGTTAAAAATATACCTGGTTGTGGCAACAGAAGAAAATAAATGTTGGCAGCAGCCAATGACCTCATTATTTCCATGAAACTTGATGAATTTTGTAAGCCATAATGCAGAAGATAAAATATCCACACCTGAACTTGTTTGCTGTCAACTTCTTCAGCATTTATAATATTCCAAACACTCTGAAGAAATCGCAAAAGTTATCACTGTACCTATAATATTTAACATAATTGCAATTTAATTGGATGAATGCCAAGTTGACACTGCCAAAAATACCCAGGCATATGTTTATCTAAACACGACAAAACGCATGCATTTTGAAATATTTATATGTACCTGGAATAAAAGGCTTTAAAATAAGTGACCAAAACATTGTACTTCAGCAAAATTACATTTTTGATTGTCAACTAGACTTTTTGCAATAAAAAAAAACTTAAATTTAAGCTTATATCTAAAATTACATATCATTTGCATGTTGCTAAATATTTACAAAAATTGAGAGACAATACTGAAAAAGACAGTTAAAATAACCTGACCAACATAATTACAAAATTACAATTGGAAAATTTATAAAAGTTTATGATCACTAATAAACTTTTACAAATTTTCCAATTGTAATTTTGCAGCCATGTAGGTTAGGACATTTTAAATGTTTTTTTCACTATTATCACTCAATTTTTGTGGGGTAGTGTTTTTCGTTTAAAATTCTATATAAGCACTGGTATTTGTCAGAAAAAGCATCTGGAATGTAAAATGCTATGTTGCTCTAACAAAAAGTCTAGTTCGAAATTGAGGGTGTAGTGGTAAACATACACTGAATCGGCATGACTGAGCCTATCAATCACAAGAAAAAATATGTAAAATCGACTTATTTTATGATCAACTTGTGCAGTACATTCATGTATAATATCAAAAACAACCTCCTTATAAAAACATCGATTACTAAAAACTCACAAACGCTTTAAAAAGAGCAGCTTACATGATTGCTGTTGCAAAGCTTTTTTATAGTTGAAAGTAAGTTGAAAATGCATTTTGTGCTTGAACCATCAATATTCAATACAAAGCTTGGTTCTTCTGTAAATTCTGTCACAAAGCATGCTTCCACGATTTCTATATTTAAGAAAAACAGTGCAGTTGGAATGATAATAAAGGGTTCCTTCTAAAAAAAAATCCAAGTGATGTAAACAGCACAGAAAACAAAGGCAGTATAGGAGAGATCTTTCTAAAAAGCCAGAGCACTGTCTACACTACCTGCAATGCCTATACTGCTTCCACTGTCTGCACTGCTTTTCTACCCATTCTTACACTAGCTGACATATCTATAGTAGGCCAATACTGAGCTAAGTGGCTAGCCAGGAGGTAAACAAGCATTGACAATGCAGCTGGGTACAGCAATAACTAGGTTATAATTGCTGATAACTCTACAGACAGCAATGTGGTCCAGTAGGTTAAAGTACCAATTATATCAAGTTTTACCAACATTGATGATTGAATGGATATCACATTGTATGCCTTCAAACCCAATGATGACTCCACAGTAATTACCTTGGAATAGAGATGGTACTACCAGCACTGCACTGCAAAAGCTTGTGCCAACTTGCAATGCATTGCAAATTTTTTTTATAGTTTGTAAGTTGCCTCAATTGCACTGCCCTGGAAATTTTTTGCATAGGTCATAAAATCCTACTTTATGATGAATTTCAAGGTTTAGCAGACAACAGCTTTTTAACTTTGATAAATATTTTACAACAAAGTACATTACTGAAAAAATGAAGCAGCACAAAAATACAGAATTAGAAAAAAATTATTTTGAAACAGGGAAAGCACCAACTAAATTACAAAAATTTATAAAGATAATTCAATTTAATTATTATCTAATTTTACCCTATTGAGTTGTTATATTTTTACTTTTTATCAACTTTTGTATCTACCTCAACTTCTTTTCCGATATCTGATATTCCAACAGTGACATATCAAAAACTATATTTGACAAAAATTTGAGGAGGCTATTTTGCCATTGATGGTACTTTACCCTTGGGTGCTATTTTGCCATCACCATTCATGCGTCTCTATACTGGGATATTTGCTATAATTCTGATAGTGATGCTGTGGAGTAGTGGATAGTGCAGCTGCCTTCAAATGTGATGATTCAAAGTTTGAATCTTTTCTGGTGGGGTACTTAGGCAAAGGTAGTGTACAATTGGGGCCCAGTATGTGCATGTACAGGGGAGTGAACATTAAGGTACAATTTTTTTCATTTGTCATAGAAATTGACCAATCAGAAACAACCCCAAGTCATGTGTGTAATACCCATTAAAATTGAACAATCACAAACATCTGAGAGCAAAATAGCTTCTAAGGGTAAAGTGCCCTTGACACCAAAATAGCTACTGTCACAATTTAATGCCTAATGTAGACCCACCTCAGATTTCAAGTACCAACACCCACCTCTCCAGTGTAACTGGGGATAACATCAGTGTTATGTAATTTGAAAAAAAATTACTGCAATGTGTCCTGCAGAGAACCCAACCATAATTGAAGAAAAAAAAATTATAATGAAGAGGTGAACTCCGAACTGTGGCATTCAAACACAGCAATAACAACCATCACTCTACTGATACACTGAGAGCAAATTATCAAATGCGCTTATTTAAAGACACTAGTCAAGAAGTCTGTGAGTGTACTTAGCTGGCTATGGCAAAATAACCACTATGTATGTATTTTCAAAGCTTCATTTTATGTAATTCACATCCAAATTGCTAGTTTAGACTTTTTTTAGAGAACAACACACAGAAAATTCAACTGCTAAATTGTCAGAGTTGACATCCACCTAAAGCCACAAAAAATTTCAAGTTCAAACCATAGCCATTAATGGCAAAATAGCTACTATGCATTTTCAAAGCTTAATTTTTTGTAATTCACATCCAAATTGCTAGTTCAGACTTATTTTTAGAGAGTGTACAAAAAATTCAACTGCTAAATTGTCAGAGTTGACATCCACCTCAGGCCACAAAAAATTTTGTCGTGGATCCAATTTTGGCCTAAAGCTGCAGGATGTACAACACTGCTTAGCACAGCTGTCCTGCAACACAGGATAAAAACTAATGCAAAAATACTTAACATATATCAACCTGTAATTACCTGGTGTTAGCTCCAATATTCCAGAATTAATGAAGGACAATTTCATTTCTCAAAAACAGCAAGCTACAATTTAATACAAACTAAGCAGCTTACCACATTACCAGTACCTGTCCTAACGTGTAAAAATATATTAATCAGGTAGAGTTACTATTAAATGTAGAAAATAAAGTAAGCCATTGTTTGAATACCAAATTTGAGCTTTTAATGCTGATGTTGCTTCGTGTCAGCCAAGCCACAAGCTAATGCTACTCTAGGATGCAACTAAAGAGGGTTCACTCTGCAGACTAATTTTAACTCCAATCTTAACAATCAATAACTTTGACTCTATGCTGCAATTTTGTAGGGTTTCCGGGTTCACACTTAACCTATCATGCCTAGCTACAACTGTACAAGCACATCAACAAAAACAGATCATTTATGCATAAGCTACCTAGCCTAGGTTGACAGTTATCTTACTGAGCTGCTGCACCAATTTTCAGTACCTTTCCAGATTCGACTTCTATGTTTTTTATTGCAATTAAATGCATAATATCTTAACACCAGTGCAGCAGTTCCTGCAACCAAATTCAATTATTGTTCTACCTAGCCTGCTTTATAGACTTAACAACGCAATGGTTTAAGCGTCCGCTTCGCAATCGGAGGCCTGGCGTTCAATCCCTTTGTCGAGCCATACCAAAAAACTTAAAAAAATGATATCCAAAGCTTCCCTGCTTGGCATTCGACGTTTAAGGGATGTTGTGAAAAACAAGCCGACAAGTTTGCTTGTTGTGTCCTTGAGCAAAGCACTTAACGGGATATCCCCGCTTTTATGAGGAAGACAGGTGGCCCAGACACCTCAAAAATGGCAACTCCCAAGCGAGTGTGGACGTCCCATCCAAAATATAGCCATTCAATTTGCATTGTTGTGAATGGAGGATAAATATCGCAAATAAAAAAAATACTTAGCAAAAGTTCAAGCATAGCTATCAATTAGTCAAGACCGAAATACCATTTGCTGACACTATTTAATTTAATCAAAGCTTTTAGTTGATTAGGACAACTTGAGCCAATCTTGCACCCAACGCAAAACAAAACACCAAAAAGTTACGATACAGTGTTTTAAACATTTGGCGCCAAATTTGAGGGTGCTGCCCTTCCAAAATTTAGGAATAGCTGCTTTTTAAGTTTTGGGTGATTAAAAGGAATTTCAAAAATTGACTCAGACTGAGATGAACCCCTTCGCATGCTTTGATTTTATTTGATAAAACTATGAAAACCTAGTAAATCACATCAAACTCGAGCCTAGCGATTTTTAAGGTGAAAATAGAGGCAAATAAAATTCACAAATTTTTTGCTTTTATTCACACAGGCTAAAAAGTGCCCAATTAGATCTAAGTTTCTAACCATAAGCTTCTTTTGTCATCGCGAAAGTTAAAAGTGAGTCACAATAAAAACATCTCTTTTTCTACTTTTGCAAATAAATTACTTCATTTGTCGATCAATTACTCGATTTTTCCAAGAAACATGCAAGTTTTTACTCTAAAGTTTAATTTAAATGTAGCCTACTTATTCCCTTGCGTTGAGAGACTGATCCAAGCTTGTTAGCAAAATTGGGAGGCTTGTTATGCAGTTTTTGCCTTTTTTTTTATCTAGAATCAAACTTCTAAAAATCGATTTAAATATCTAGTTGAAGATCTTTCTTTTTGAGATTAACACTTGAAAAGCGATTGTTTTTTCCTATTTCGAGACCAGGAATTTTTGAGAAAAACTGTTGGTGATCACTTCTTAACATTAATATTTATGTACTACCTCATGAGAAAAATCTGTTTTGAGATGAACTCCATGAAATTGAATTTCGCAGCTTATCTATTTAGAGGGCGTCCATCAGCATATTCTGGCCTTCTAAAACGATCACGCCCCTGTAAAAAATTTAGATCCTGCGTTCGTAGATAGGCTGCTGGTACCCTCTGGGCTTCATGTTTACGCTTACTGCTATTTGAGACCCGCTCTTTACCATAAGATTTTTTTCCATTGGTTTTTGTTTTTGCTTCAGTTCTTTGGAAATAATTATTCTTTAATCTTTATGATTAGCGCAGATGCGCAGGAGACCAAATTGACAATGCAATATTATTTACAGCAGACCAATTATAAATCATAGATACTACAGAAAACATTTGCAATAGTACACAAACAACACAATTCTATTTAGCAAAAACAGACAGCGACAGACCAAGAGTACTAACGCGGGAATGCTAGTTGTGGTCGCCAAGTCAACAATATGCTTTAGATGCAGTTAAAGGGGGGCCACTGCTTAACTAAGACTAGTGCGGCAGCACCAGGTTTCAACTCTTTGATTCCCGCGCCAAGCATACCGTCGTGATTAGCACTGAACCAGTAGAGTTGCTTTGCAGAGCTAGTAATGTTAGCTCTACGGATCCTTTCTACTTCGTCAAACAAAAACAGGAAACGGTTGAAGCTTTCTTGCAGTTTTTTATTTACAAATATGCGCAGCCCCTCCAAGCGTGCGCAGAACGAAAATTCACGGCGATAAAGGCTACCACACAGCCTTAACAACAATCAAGCAGGAGGTCCAACACTCAGGCCCAAACAGAAGTCCGAAGAATAATCAGGCCGAATCGAAAAATTCACTACTCGTTTCACCACGTTCACGTTTTGACAAGAATAGCGAAAATACACGTGATCACTATATATATACTGTATATATATATATATATATATATATATATATATATACGAGCAGATGCACCTGTTATATACATGAGTCAAACATGTGGCCTTATTTAACCACAGGGCAAAGACCAAAGAAAGACTGTAGAACAAAGGAGGGTTTTTTAGAAGTAGTCCGTAGGAAACCCGGTTATAACGCCTACTACTTCTTAGTAGGGACTAATTGTTCGGTTCGCTGTAGGGGTCTTATTCAAAGTTATATTTACTTAAACTCCTAACAAAACAACATGAGACACCTTAATATACCACAATATCAATCGATTTTGTGAGAAATAGTTAGTCATAGTGAGTTAGTTATAGTTTATTGTTGTTTGCCCAATACACTCAATAGACGTCAACATAGAACAGTAGTAAGATAAAATAGTACATTCGTGCATGGGACAGGAGACACTGAAATAACCCAAAGGTTTACTAGTCAGTACCTCCTAATACCAAAAAAAAAAACAAATAAATTACCAGCAATAAATAAAAACTAAATAGAGACTGGAAAGAAGAAGTAAAAGAAAAAAAAAGAAAGGAAGTTATATTTTGTATAAAAGAGCATAACTTGAAAGTCACATATTTAATGCATTAGCAATTTTTATGAAATAAATCTAGAACTAAGGCAAAACTTTCAATTTAATAATCTCTAATCATTTGTTCTTTTAATATTTTTTTGAAGACTGGTAACAGTTTTGTTTTTGAAAGTTATTAGGCGAAGAAATTGTATTAAGGAAATTGTAAACCTTGCAACTAATTGGCAAAGCAGCATACGGGCGTAAGGGGCATTAACAATTTATTAAAATGAATATGCCAGGAAACAACAATGAGTATACCACCCAACCAATCTAGACGAGACCATCCCTGGACGCGTTTCGTCCTTTTGGACTCATCAGCAGGGCCCGTCCCGTCACAAGCAAAAGTAACCCACTCATTAACGTTATCCTTAAAAAAAAGAAAAAACAAATCCAACACATGTAGAAGCACTGAGACTTCAACCGACGAACTATTGCTTTGCTTAGCAGGGCAGGTTGACAAATTGGTAATTGGTAAGCCCGTATGCTGCTTTGCCAATTAGTTGCAAGGTTTACAGTTTTGTTTTTATAGAATTGTCTAGAGTTGCCCACAATTTAGTACCTCGAAAAGCCAATTGTTTTTGTGACATTGTTTTGTTGACCCTGGTTAAGAAATAATTGTTTTTAGCTTTTTGTCTTGCACTGTACGAATGCACACTTTCAAGTTTAAAAAAATCTTTTTCAAAAACTTTAGGAGTCATATTGCAATTTAATTGATGCATAAACTTTAATAAATTTAATTTGTAAATGTCTTCTAATTTCAATAATTTTAGTTATTTATACAGTATGCTAACGTGATCAAATTTCCTACTCCAGGTCATAATCCGAATAATGTTGTTAAGTCTTAAAACTATTTCTTTTTGTCTAGTGTAGGTTGCTGTTCCCCATAAAATAATACCATATTGAACACGACTGTAAATTAAACTATAATATAACAATTTGAGTGTTTCAGTATCAACAAAGTTACGTAAGCGATATATTACAGCTGAGGATTTCGAAAGTTGCAGAGAAAGTTGTTTAATATGTGGTTCCCAATTAAGACTATCATCTATGAGCATACCTAAATATTTTACGTTTCTAACTCTATTTAATTCATTTTGTTGTAATTTGATTTCAAAATGATTATTTGTTGAGGCATTGACATAATTGTCAATGAGCATATAATTAGTTTTTAGATATATTTAAAGATATCTTATTATTTCTCAGCCAAACATTTATTTTATTTAGTTCATTATTAACTCGTTTTTCCAACTTTTTGATATTACAGTCAGATAATTGTAACAAAGTATCGTGAGCAAATAAAGTGGTTTTAAAGTTTGAAGACGAAGGTAAATCATTAACATATAAAAAAAAGTAGCGGCCCAAGAGCAGACCCTTAAGGCACCCCCCAAGTGACAGTTCTCAGACTTGATCTGTAATTGGAAACTCTTGTATACTGATATCTGTTGCTTAAAAAATTACTTAGGAATAGTTTAGCGTTATCTCGAAATCCAAAATTATTTTCCAGTTTCTTTGATAATATTTCGTGGTTCACTGTATCGAATGCCTTTGAAAAATCAAGAAACAAACAGCAATTGTATAATTTATCATTATTACTTTTTACAAGTTCCTCATAAATGCTGCTAATTACATGAATTGTTGAATGATTGCTGCGAAACCCGAATTGGCGTTCATAAATTAAATTATATTTTTCAAGATAATTATACATTCTACTGTAAGTTAATTTTTCAAATATTTTATTAAATTGGTGGTTCAAAGAAACCGGCCTGTAGTTGGTGGCAAGTTCGGGGTTCCCTTTTTTAAATATAGGAATTACTTCAGTTATTTTAAATAAATCAGGGTATTCACCTTCAACAATACATTTATTATATAGTGTACATAGAAATTGTACTATTACAGATGTGCCATACTTGATGAATTTTGAAGGAGCATCTACACTTCTACAAGCTTTGTTTGTTTTCAACTGATCAATTAACCTTTCAACTTCTGGTGGAGTTGCTGGAAAAAAAGAAGGTCCTGCTTAGGTGTGATTGTGGATTAACAGTTGTTGCATCAACTTCAACATCTGATATGTTTAATGCCATTTGTGAACCAATATTCACAAAAAATTCATTAAGAGTTTCAGCAATGGCTATGGGCGAAGTAGTAGAGAATTATGTAGTATATTTATAGTTTGCCAAATCTTTTTCGGGTTGCTTCTATTCTCAATAAGTATTTTATTACAGTAATACCTTTTTGCGTCACTTATCAAACGATTTAAAGCATTCCTATATGTTTTATACCTCTGATTAACATCATTAACCAAGTCATTGGGGTTGTTACTTAATACAGAAGATTCTGCTCAATTGGGCCGCCGGTTAATCGGGTCAGCCGTTTAATTGGGCCAAATTTTTAAGAACAAAATCCAATTGTTGAATTTACACGTATAAATTTTACATAAAATGTTTTGAGTTTTAAACCCGCAGTCTTTCGATTCAAACCTGACACTTAAATTCATTACGTCGTGCTGATACTAACAACATTTGAGCCTTTTGCCCGGAGCTTTGCTAAATTTACGTGTGCTTAATTCGAAGACAAAGTCAAAAATGTATCTGAACCAATATAGTTAAGAATTGACTACGGGGAGAATGGTCGGAAGATTAGTTACTGTCAGAAGATTCGTTTGATATAGTTGTTGGAAATTGTTACTGCTAATTTCGGATCACAAGTATACTGTACGTCTTGTATATATTTGGAACGGTTCCGCCATAGTCCGGTAAGCCCAATTTTATTATTGCTTTTGTTACTTATTTTCTCGCTGGATTTTCCTTATAACGATTGTATTATATCTAAATTATTAATCCGAAGTTGGAGCATAACTTGTAGTAGTCTGATCCCGTTTTGAACCCATAGTTTGATCCCGTTTTTGTGTTTGTGATCTTTTGTGTAATCGAACCCGCATTTATAATCTTATTTGTGTGTGTTTCACTTGCTAATTCGTCTCCCGTATTGCAGATAACCGTACTTCTAGCGCTCGCCCACATTGATACATCATCAAATATAAATATTTATAACATCGGGTGGAAGTGAATTCTGGAATACGCGTCAAATTCGGCTATATACACCTGTCTCAGCAGCCTCAGTCTTCCAAAGCTGAATAAAAACGGCTGCTGTTACACCAATCAAAGATAATGCACTATGTTAAATCTGCATAATCGGGCCACAACTGTAGTCACACATACACTGGTTTAATTGCAAAACCGCCTTTGTAATGTAACAGAACTCAATATCACAAAGCCAACTATATCATGTAACAATTGAAAAATACAGGCGCAAATTATTTTGTCATTTCATGCCCTTGGACATGGTAATTGTTGTGTTTTGTTGCAGATTTTGTGAAGTCCCAAGCAGAGATGCCACAAAAAGAATTAACAATTGCTGAAAGGGTTGTTGTCCTAAGAAAAATTAGAGAGCAACCTCCAAACATTAGTCATCGCCAGCTAACTGAGATAACTGGTGTGCCAAGGATAATCCTGGCACAGATGCTGCAAGACTTCAGATAATCGGGTCAGCCGCTTAATCGGGCCAAATGGTGCTTATCCCCATGTGACCCGACTAAGCGGAATCTACTGTATACGAGAATGAAGATTTTTAAACATTTTGTTTTTTTATTTTAATTGATTTTAATATTCCACGCGTTAACCAGGGTTTCCTTTTAAGCCTCTTTTCTTTTTGTATCATTTTTCGAAATGGAGCTAATTTGCCTACAGTTTTGGAAAAGGTATTCAAAAAATTTAAGTTTGTTCATTAATAGACATAGTCGAAATCACATTTTCATTTAAAGCTTCTTGCAAAGTTTTATTGAATTCATCTTTACTAAAAGCTGTAAAATCTCGTACCTAATATGTTTTTCTGCTTTGTAATTTTTTCCTGCATTCGAAATCAGAGAGAAAATAGGATAGTGGTCTGAGATATCTGTCACTAATACTCCACTTAATAAAATGTTTTTAAGCAGTGAGGTATACGCATGATCAAGTAGAGTCGCTGAATTAATATTCACTCTTGTGGGTATGTTTATTAGGCATTTTCACGAGGAACTAATTAAAGAATTTGCATAGTTTCTAGACTTTTCATTTTTTTCGATTTTTAATAAATCAATGTTAATGTCTCCCATCATAAAGAAATATCGTTTTTGACCAATTATTTTGCGATGCACGTTTTCGATGCTTTCAATAAATTTTCCAATGCTATCTTTGTCATATACTGGATGACGATAAATTACTCCAACAGTTAGTTTACCTACGATATCATTTTCTATGTTTATCTATAAACTTTCGGAATCAGATATTTCGAATTTGATATTAGAATCAATGCAATAATTAATATTAACCTTAATGCACATAGCAACTCCGCCAGCGCTAGTAGTGGTATCTTCATGAACAAATATGTATCCGGGTATTCTAATATCCACAATAATGTCACGTTTTTTTATAAGTTTAGTCTCAGTAAGTAATATAAAATCTGGTTTTTGTTTAAGGTCAGATAAGAAATTAGATAAATTGTCAATATTTTTTGTATGCTTCTGATGTTAACATGGATAAGAAATAGTTCAGAATCCTTGCCATTACTCAATTTGTTATTGCTTATGAAGTCTTTGCGTCACATTTTCAAGAGATTACGCTGTATGAAGCCAAATCGCTGAGAAAAACTACATGGCGATTGGCGGAACAGAGACCTCTATCAGGTTTCTTCGCAGTTTTTCTTGTCGTCTCGTTTCTCACTACTATTGCAAATCTTGATAATCCTTGTAAATAATTGTTCAAATCTAAATGTTGCATTCAGTTAATTGAATCTTCTGTATCATCGATTGTTGGTTTAGAGGCGTTAAAAGAAATTAATTAAATTTGAATTATAATTTATGTAGGTCTTAAAGGCAATACAAAGAGCCCTGGCAAAACTGATAATTTCAGCACTGGTCTCGTTCTTCTCAACTTCGAGGAAACCAATCTACTCCCAGTGACGTAGTTAAGGAGAAGATAAAGTGCGATGTCTCCCAAAACTGTATGACAGTAGCAAAAAGATCTAAAATGAAATTGGTCTTCACATTTGCTTGGAGGTCAAAATAGGCAAAAAGTAGATCTTGACATTTTTGTGAAGATCAAATTCAGTAAAAATGATTGGTTACAAAAATTTGATGTTCAGAAATTAATGCAACCTACAAGCGATAATACGCCAGATCAGCCAGCGAGACCATCATGCATGAACAGGGTATGTCAGTACACTATCTGAAAGATTGCATTCATATTAAGGGTCGATGGGAGAGTCATCTACCTAGAGCCGAGATCAAACCCCTGATTAAGATGTCAGCCTCAACGAAAATCAATTATACATCGCCATCATAAAGCAACATCACTAAAAACTGACCTCTACATGAAGTTGAGGCTGACAACTCAATCGTAGGTTTGATTTAAGTTCTACGTGGATGACTATCCCACCGACCCCAAATATCAAAAAAAGCTCTTTAACTTCGCAAAATGCTCTGCCTTCTCCAATTTTCTTCTAAATACCCAATTTTCTAGTGCCTATTTCATATTTTATGTAAACTATTCATCTTTCCGTTGGACTCTCATCAAAGTAAACTTTAGCATCGCGCCTAAATCAGCCTCCCCCCCTTCCCACCCTCTCGGTACGACCAAGCCTATCTTCAAGTTTTTTCGGATTACCTGCAACAGCATTCGTGCAATTTCTTCTTTAAGCCCTTTGTCTTTAATTGCTACTTTAATCCTTTGGTTTTTCCTGAGATTACTCTATTGGGTTTAATCCATAAAGCTCATAGTCTATTCTGCAAAGCTTTTCTGCTTCCCATATTCACTAACTAGAGCGCGTTTGGTTTCTCTTGATTAGACTTCGATTTCCTGCACAAATGATATCACTATAATTAAGCTTTTCTATTAAGAAACCATTCCCACCACTACCTTCTGCCTCTTCTGAGGGTCATTTTGACTCACAACGCTCTTTTTTATATACGGGACACCAGCTGTTTTTCGGCTCGGCTCTGGCTCGCGACGTGAAACCAAGGCTCACCATCGAAGACAACTAAAATTTCTTTTACTCTTTTTACTTTCCATTTTTTCTCGGAGAGAATCAGCAAGCTTGCCCTTTTTTTCTTCCTGCCATCTCTCATCACTTTAGATGAACTTTTTCGCTGCACTCAATGTCGTCTATGTGCAGATTCCTTCAGTCTTTATTACATAATTTACACCTGACGCTCTTTTTTACCTCCTCTAGTGCTCGCTCAAACTCAGTGGTTATTAACCTTTCCAACCCCTGGGACTCCTATTCCTAAAGATATTGGCTTGGGCAGATCTTGTCTGCGCAACCTGAAAAGGAGGGGCATGCTGAAAAAACAAACACTATTGTGATAAGGCGCATAAGTTGTTTACTACTGGATCTCTAATTAATTTAAAAAAGTCTCTTTATGAAAGCATAACACAAGAGGTCAGTGGAATATTACAATTTACTCGGCAAAACACAGCACAAATGATTAGTCAGGGTGACTTCTGTTCTTGTCTCTTCGAAACAAGCTTATCAATAGGGGGTTAATATTGCTGAGAGAAATTCTCATGTCATTTGCAACTCTGAGGCGATTACCGTACGTAGTTTTGATATCAACTAGAGCAGACATGGCAGCTTCGCAGAGGTTTGTCGTTGGAAATTGAATTAATGCTTCCAGAGCTCTTTTTGCCAATTCAGGATATTCTTGCAACATACTGCACCAAAATTTTATCAGTGAGGAGGAGCTGAACTTGGTCTTTGCACCTTGAGAACTCTGCAATTCCAGATGTTGTTGATGAAAGTTGAGCTGCTCATTGTCTTTCATCTCAGCAATAAAAGGCTGCTGAATCCATGCTGAAGAAGGTTCAGATGTTGGAAAATAATCTTCCATTTTTTTCTCGAGGTTGCTTATGCGATCATTAATTAAAGCAACCAGCCATTTGTTAGTGTCCTGATCACCAATTTTATTGTCCAACAGTAAAAGCATAGCAAAATTCTGGTTTCTTACTCTCTTTTTCCATAGGGATAACTTCTTTTTGAAGGTGGAGGCCTTCTCTGCAGCCTCTATCTGAGATTTGTTTTTTCCCTGCAGAGAATAACTGAGATCATTCGAAAGACTAAAGATGTCTGCCAAATAAAAGACCTTCAATTGGAATCTATGGTCATTAAATTATGCAGCAAATTCCACCGACCCATGCTCACGAAGGAACACGGCAACTTCAGTAACAAGTTCTGCAACACGGGAGAGCACTTTTCCCGCGATAACCATCGCACTTCGATGTGGAAAAGAAAGTGCTGGTGCTTCTTTCCAAGGTCGTCGCAAAATGCTTTGAATAGTCGGGAATTCACGGCCCTGCCACGAATGAAATTCACAGTCTTTACTACATAATCAAGAACACTTTTCAATTCAAAAGGGAGTGTCTTACAAGCTAAGGCGTATTTATGAATAGCACAGTGATTTGATACTACATGGGAGCAACTTGTTTCATTAGGACTACAAAACCGGATTGATGCCCTATCATATCCGGCACACCATCTGTGCACACCGATCCCACTTTATTCCATGCTATTCAATTTTGACGAAGAAATGCATGAACACGATCAAAGACGTCTTTAGCTCTAGTTCTCACCTTTATTTCTTCACAAAATAAAAATTCATCCACAATCGCGTTTTCTTTAACAAATCTCACGTACGCTACTAATTGGCTTATTGACATGATATCCGTTGTTTGATCAAATTGAAAACTTATTCTACATGAGCTATCTTGGATTTGAGCGATAAGCTGACTCAAAATGTTATTTGCTATATCTGGAATCCTGTTATTTACAGTGTCATCGGAAAAGGGAACTGAATCTTTTCTTTTGGCTTAGTTTCGGCCTAGTAAGATTTGTGCCATTTTTATCGCACTTGGCTTTATTAGTTTCTCACCAGCAGTGTGAGATGCTTTTGCTTTTGCTGTTATCAAAGAAACTTCATATGAAGCGCGCAGGAGTGGTTGGGAATTAGGCAAAAGCCTAACGAAGGGAGCGTTCTCCTCACATCATAACGAGCTCTTTTTGCTTTGAACTTTTTAACTGAGTCCATATTCTCTTTATGCTTCAGTTCCTTGTACCTCTTCAACTTGGAAGGCTTTAAGGAATGGTTGCCCAAAATGGTATTGCACGATGAGCACTGAGCATTGTCAAGTTTATCACAACCAATAACTTTTGTGAAACCAAACTGAACGTAAGAATCGTCCCAGAAACGTATTTTATGTCTATTTTTCGCAGCCATCAGTAAACAAAATGATTATGACCTAAGGAAGGAAGAATAATGACTGATTGAAAAGTCTTATTTATACTAAAAGAGGCTAAATCATACAAATTCACTTTCGTGGTAATTGCATGTAAAATGTAGAAATGATATAGCAAATACTGAAAGAAAACAGGCACAGTGATTATTTTAAATTCCCTCCGCTCCTTTATTGCTTAGATCGTAAAATTCTATCCAGGCCGGTAGCAACTAGCTATCAGATACCAGAAAGCTGCTCGGAGAAAATTAGACACTCTGGTATCCCTTGGTACCTGAAGTTTTCTGTTTCTTCCTTTCACGCAGTGGGGTTGTGGGTAGAAGTAGAAGAGAAAGTGCCGCAACTGCAATCTTAATACTTCAACTCTCAAATTCTTTATTAAACCTTATCTCTTGGGGCTAGGGATTTAATGATTAACCCTCAATACAGAAACAACTAGTTGGATGATCACATGCTTCTCCAGAGGCGTTTGTTGCATCATTCTCACCAGAATTATCTTAGCTACTGCCGTCAGTTTTCAACAACTTTTTCAATGCTGTTGTCTAAGCCTACATAACTGCATTTTTGATAAAAGAATCACCACTACATAGTTTTATTCACCAAACCAATTTTTAAATATGGAAGTGAAAAACGTCAGTCATTCTATTACAAAACCATGAAACAGGTGTAGCTGTGGGATTGTTTTTCTTCCTCTCATCTATTACATCATAACATGTAGCAAAAAATTAAAAATGACTACCTATTGCATCAGACTAAAACAAATAATTTGTTCACCACTAGAACGATGTGATACTGCGCACGTTTGACTACAGCAGGGGTTCTTAGCCTTTATTCTCTCATTTACTCCTTGGCAAATTTCAAAAATAAAATTTATCCCCAAATGTTTTTATATTTTCATTTCTACAAATGCCTTTTGTAATAGGTAAAAGTGTACAATTTTTGCTGACAAAATTTACCCCCAAGGCAGGTCAAATTTACCCCCGGTTAAGAATCCCTGGACTACAGGTAGCATGTTATTGTAATATCACTGTTATTATTAGTTAAAGTTGTGATCGTTGTTGTTAGAGCATTTGAAGGTTAAACGAATACAGTTTGACATTCCTTCGGGGAACCCCGTTAAGAACCGCTACTCTAACTAAATAGTCTTAATCTTTTGACGGCCTCTCTTCGTATAATTGGCCAATATGTGACTTCTTCTTGCAACGTTTGTGATCCCACGATCCAAGACTTTTTTTATCATGTTTTGTTCTACTCAGCCTCGGTGCTGGACTATAGTTTCAGCAACGCATTCTCTATGTAATATCTAGTAGTTGTTACCAGACTTTTTCCTCAGTATGGGGCATGGGCGAAGACCATGGGACCTCAGAAGCCGTGCAACTCTCCAAGGCGTGGACCAGAAGTTGTATGCAAGAAAAGATGCCAAACAGCGACCGGGGCAAAGAGTTTATAACTGGACTGAACAGAATGAGATTAGAAGTGTACTTACTCGATTGACTGTAGGTGCTACATGAAGGATTCTCAATTTAGCCAATTCTAGAGATAAGAGTTTAACAGAAAGCTGTGTACGTTGCATTGAAGATGCAGAGAGCGCGACGAGGAAGCACAAGTTTTTCGGTAAATACTGCAGGGGATTTATGCTTCAAATAACATTGATGAGACTATACGTCCCCAGTTTGAGAGAAGAGATGAGCGGATACGAGAATAAAGACAAGTGAGGTTACATAATCTGTAGATGACGGAAAAAGCGCATCTCGTTATCCCAGCTTATCTGCCGTGGCATTACCCGGGCCAATTAAGCGACTGGGAAACCCTTGTAGCCGGACACAAAAAGAGAAGAGACCAAATAGTTTCTGCAAGATGTACCAGAGCGGGAGAAAGACGGAGGTCAGGACAGAGCGGGGGTCTGATTGGAGAAGTCGAAGACTTGTTGGTGCTGCCGAGACCAGCGAAGAGCTTGCGGAATGGCGCAGACTTCAGCAGAAAAACTTGAACACACTGGGCCGCCGAGTAGGCGTCCTTGCCAAAAGGAAAGAGCCAGAGCTATCAGTTCAGAATAAGAGATTGTAGTGTGTAGAGAGTTAAGGGGGGCAAGAGCAGCACCATAGCTAGAGCAAGGTCAGAGTAAGCACGTGCACTGTGCTTGAGTAAGAGTGTGTAAAGAAAAAAGTGTAAGCTCCACTCTGAAAAGAGGTGGGATTCAAGAAGAGCCTCCTTGAAGAAAGCATGAGCAGGTGAGTGGTTGCACTCTCTCAAGGAGCACCTGGAAAGCCATGGATTCACTTCGTGTCAGGGCAGTTCCTAAACAGGAAAAAAGATGGAAGGCGAGAGATCTGCTTATAAGAGAACAGGGCGAAATGAGCCAGAATGACTCGTAAGGGAGAAAGACGCTTTAAAAAGAAGAGAGGACAAGAGGCAGCCGGTGATGGCGCGACTAGAAGCCATCCGGGTGAAAACTAGGCGAAGAAATGCTCTAACTCTGCATTGACCCCATGTGGAAGTATAAATGCAACGTAAAGCCTTGAAACGAGGGAAGAACGCGGTCATCAAAAAGAAAAATGTTTAGAAATGGAAATAGTGCGGTCCAAGGTATATATTAATATTTTCAGTGAGTCCCAAAAAAGTGTACTCTTTGACTGAACAGTACTCACGTATTTTGTTTTGATACAGGTGGTTATTTACACAGAAACAAGTTTAGCAAATTCAAGGCAAAAAAAGAACATTAATTTTAGAAAAATTCAATGTCATAAACGAAAACTTTTAAATGTTCTTCTACTCTACAGCCTACTCATTCTACTGTTCAAAAAGTGAGTACATATTTTGGGACCATATATATGTACAATATCTTAGATGGACTGGGGAGTTTTCCAGCTTTTTCCATGCCTTATTCCAAAAAGTAATAGCAAAAAGAAACTTTTGAAACACGGCGCAATCTCCGCCGGACCAGACCACATTGTTCCTCTCAAACATTCAGCGAAGTGAGACATAATCAAGTTGCGGTACCCTAGGCAAACGTCCTTAAACTTTTGAGCGCCCGAAAATAAGCACTGCTGTTCGTTGCTTACACTCAACTCGATTTAAAACAGCGCCTCGGCATCCGTATCTGTTTCCGGTATAAAACAGACCTATCTGTGAACAACTGATCCTCGCAAAACTGCATTACGTAATGTTGCTTTATAAACGCCGTGCCGCTGAAAAAATGAGAATAGTTATTTAATTGTGAAATAATTGATGGCAACAAGTAAACGCAATATGTTAGAAAAAATCTTGATAAAAAAGAAATTAAATATCAAACTCGTGGAGGCAAAGTCAGCAAAAATTTTTACGTACAAATTAAATACAATTAAGTGGAAAACAATCAGAATGTAAAGCAGACTTGAGGTCATGTTCAAAACACTTCAGTTAAACCTATCTGCAAGCTGAGGTTCTTGTGTTGGCTTACTAACAGGCGCAAACAAGAGGGGCTATCGGGGTGTGAATTTTCTTTTCAACATGATCCCAAAAAAGATCCTCAGCTTATATAAAAGAGCTAAATACATAACGCGCTGCCAACAAGATTTTCGGTCCTAATATCACGAATAAGGCTTTGAGTGGTAAAGGCTGGTAGCTGCACGCATAAAACTAAATAGAGAAATAAAACATTTTTCACGGTACGCCTGCAATCTACGCCTAATGGAAACCAGCCTCAACAAAGAGAAATTTACTCTTTGCCTGGCTCATCCGTCTCTCTCACATCGCCAAGTGCCAAGTGGAGCAAGCTGTGGAACGCACACATTCAACCAAATAAACCAACACATCCAGAACAGCCTTGCAGAGCGGGCATCGTGTGAACGGGAACAGTTTTTTTGCATTGAAGAAAATCGTTTCACCTGCTCAACAGTCGTGCCTCTACGTCAACTGCAGCCTTCAAGCTTTGGCTGTCATTTACAAGCCTAGCAATACTCTGATGCCATCAAGAAGCTGACTTCACCATGCTCCTCGATGGCCCACCAGCACTAGACGGTCTTTGGTTCAATTCTAATGTTGGTCTTTTATGCGGAGGTTCCAAATAAATATCACTGCTGTTGCTGAGGTCATCCTCAGGGCCCGGAGATGGGGGCATCGAACAGACGGAAGAATTCCCTTTGTGGAAAACTTCTCTCGCAGCGTGGCAGTGCTGCCGGGGTCCAGGCTCGGGCGTAAACGTGAAAGTCAGGTTGGTAGGGTAGATAATTCCATCGTTTCGAACGAGGTTAATTGGTACCTAAAGTATAGATCAGATAGTCTATATCTCAGCAACCATACAAAAGTTTGTGGACATTTGATTGATGAATAATATAGAAACAAGACTGGGCAATTTTTAGTCAACTTTTTATCGAATTCTTTCATCCTTTTGAATGCATATTCTACCGTAGATATAAACCTGGCTAATGAGCTAGTTTTTAGACCATGATCTTCACACTCTTCCTAGGGATGGGCACTCGCTCTGAAAGTTAAGACCACGCAGCAAATCGAATCATGCAAGTTATGACCGTGAATGGATGCCAAAAGCTGCAGTCTACTTCGAACAGACGAATGACAACAACAGACTGGCTGCCTCGACTTCAAGATGCACTACCACTGGCAGATAACTGAAAGCTTAACAGGTGCATTTTACTATATAGCTCGGCGAACAGCTTCGCCATTCCAATCTAGTGAAGCACGTGAAAGTAATTAGCTAGTTACCTGCACTGCTTCTTTAATCCACTTCCAACCGCCACGGAAGCAAGATATATCAGGAACGACACATAGCAATCCCTCTTCACAACGATACATTGTTTCAGCTTCAACGTCCCCGAACCACACTTTAAGATTTGAACTAAAATTCTCTCCGTTCAGTTCTAACATGGCCACATCACCACCACCGTTGAGCTAGAAAAATAAGAATTCACATCGTTTCATTTGGTGTGCACCGCACTTTTTCTTGAAATGGAGGCACGGCATGAAGCGGTATCCTGTCATGTTCACGCCGCAATCCTCATCGAGGTTAGATCGAAAAGAAGCGGCAGTACGTTTCAAATCAGTCTTCAACGCAACCACCAGATCATTTACTCCATGACCAAGACTACCAAACATAGTGGTAGATGAACAAAAGTGGCCTCTTGTAATGTGCCGGTGATAGATACTATGGTTGTATCAGCCCATTAACTTATGCGTTTGCAAAAAAAACTAAGGTTGTATCGCTTGTTACTTGGTTTGTAATTAAAACCATGCAATGTAAGCTCAGTGCTTACAGCATTTGGAAAAAATTTACAAACGATTTGAAACCTATCGTACTTTAAGCAAAAAACAAACTTTTACCTGCAGGTGGTGGACGCTTGGAACAGGAGTCACAGCGGAGGAGGTTGGACCCATTCCGTGGCAAAACGTGTATTCCGCTTTATCCGTGCTGATAATTGTCCAAGAAGCTCCGTCATTAATCATTTCTCGATTTCCGTCTTTTGGGCAAGGCGTCGCCTGCGACCAAGAATTTAACAGATAATTGAGCAACGAAATTAATTTATCTTTATCCTCCGGTCACGGGAAAACCTTCACAGTTGTACGTACAACGTTGTACTCGACCAGCTTCAGAGTAGGCAATACTGCTAGTACAGTGTATTTCTACCACAAGCAATCCAGCCAAGCACGAAACATGCCGCAAAGTGTCTTCTCCAAAGAGCGCAATCCGAACTCATGAGCCTCAATAGCAAGAGCATGAGCTCAGTGTTGGCGTAAAATTAAAAACGGGAATATAGCTCTGACTTGTAAGTTAAGAATTTAACAATACAAGATATTGCAAACGGGCCAGTTGGAAACTCAGCAAAGAGGGACATGTTGTTTTATTGCGTTAGTATAGCAATGTTCCTCACCTAGTTTGGCAGCTCGCCTAATTAGTGTTAGGACTACAACTCTGCAACCTGTATTCTTATCTTGGCAAGCTAAATAAAATTACAATCTAAAGTCCTGGAAACACTGCTACACAATTCGCTCGGTTAGTCACAAAGCAAAGCAGGTACGTGTAACGTTACAGGAAGCTTGCAGGCATCATTTGATTACCTGAAATTGAATAATTCTCTCTTGGGACAAGCACAAGTACATCCTCTCCGTGCCTTTTAAATAGAAAGCGCACTTGTGCAGTTGTGAAACAGGATCATCAGCATCGAGAATCGCCGTCTGTTTGTCAACCTGGAATAAGTCTTTCAATGTAAGCACAGCTATTTTGTTGCCTTCTCCATTGCAGAACCAAAAAAAAGCACTCCACTTGCAGAGGTTGATTGCAATTTCTGCGGTAAAAATGCAATGTGTCAGCAGCACTGGCTGCTCTGAAAGGGCTTTACAATTGGGCTGTGCAACCTTTTTTGCAGGCGGGCCAATTTCAGACTTTTTAAAAATTTAGCGGGCCATTCGAAGTCCGTTATCCATGACGTTTTTCACACTAAAAATCTTCGAAGCAGTGGCTGGTGGTAGTGCCATTTGGTATTATTCATCCAAGACCTATTTTGGTGGTAGTGATCATGCAACACCTATTTTGGTGGTAGTATTCATGTAAAACCTTTTTTGGTGGTAGTGTACATCCAAGACCTGTTTTGGTGGTAGCGTTCATTCAAGATTTTTCTTAGTGGTAGTGTTCATTCAAGACTCTTTTTGGTGGTAAGCGTTCATTCAAGACCTATCTTCTTTTTTAGGTAATCAACGCTATCAAAGCTACATTTGTGGCCAAATTTTACGAGCAAGAACATAATTTTTTTGGGGGGATCGTTTTTTTTCGGGATGAAAGTAATAGATTTGTAAGGACCCCAAATTTCGCGTGGTGGGCCGCGGGTTGTGCACTCCTGCTCTATGCGTAACAGCAAAGGTTTTCCGTGAATGATGAACAATAATATTCAACAAGCAAACGTACCTTTCGAATTATCAATCGCGGTAAGGCCATTCCTGTATTCGAACAAACCAATTTAACGGTTTGCCCGTAATGTATAAAGCCATCAACAACGCTAAACTCTTCGGACTCGGATTCCTCATCGTCCACTGCAATCAAAATACCATTTAAACAAATTCTTCGGAGCAGTTCACTCGAAAATGGCATATATACGCATTGTTCTGTGATTTTCGTTTATTGTTGATACAAGAAAATGATCAACAATGCGACTCGGCAAGTGTTTTTTCAGGTCGTTTCCAGTCAAAACAGCGAAATAAACTTGAAATGATTCAAAGCAAAAGTTGTAACTCCGCCATTGTTTCGCAATCTGGTTTTATCTGCTTTCGCAAGGCCAGTGTGATCAATACGTACTTGGTCATTTTCAATTCACACCTTCATTGTCTAGTAGTAAACGCTCATGCGCAAAACTGCCTTTCATTTTTCTTTCATGCTTTTAAGCGCTTCGCGACGTTGCTGTGACCTACATGCCAATTCCAAATTGTTTTCAAAGCAGCGGCGGTAAAAGCAAGCATTTTAATATTAAACCAAGGTGCTGAATGCAGATCTATTTGATTTTGTGTTTCTCTTCACAAGAGCAAAAATCGTGGTTTTGCAAACACAATGTCTGCTGATTCACAGCAGCACTCGCTCCGCGCATAAAACTAAATAGAGAAACAAAAAATTTTTCACGTCACGCCTGCAATTTGCGCCTAATGGAAACCAGCCTTTAAACTCCATCTTCTGGTTTTTTATCAGGTTGGGAAGCAATTATGAATTCTCCAATTGATGGAGTAACATGTAATCTTGCTGCATTTTGTCAAAAATAAAATAAGCGCTAAAGTTAAATTCGAAGTTCTTTCCCACGCTGATGCCAGTAGATTACTCCGTTAAAAGTGCGACTTTTGTGAGTAATGCGTTAATAACTTTAAAGGACCCGAGATCAATTTCAAGAGCTGTATGTGAAGAAATTAATCCGAAATACTCACGCAAATGGATGGCAAAGCAGCCCCACTGCACTGAACTGGCGTGGAAGTTTCCCTTCTCAACATGCAGATACCGGGTGCTGACCGTTTGGGATCGAAGGCGATTGAATAGCGCCACCTTTGAGCCAGACGCAATGCACACTAAAACAAAGAGAAAACAAAGACGATAACATGGCTAGCTATGCAAAAACACGAATCAGCTATCAATCGCACGGCAACTTAAGAGTGTGAGGGTGCGTTAGATTTCAGGTCCATTTTTGCCGCTTTTTCGCATGCTTAGACATGCTGATTCAGTTTACGTCTACGAACTAGACTTTTCCCTGCAGCAACGTAGAACTTCAAATTCCAAATGCCTTTCTTGGGAAATAGCAGTGACGCTTTTTATGGAATTGTAAACTCCACATAGTTCCAAAGTCAGGAATGACTAACGAACAACTAGATTCAATTTAATTGATTTATGTGCATGATTCTTAACTAGGGCCTTTCTGTGGGTGCACAGTAACAAATTGCACTCTACTGATTTGTTTCAGTAATCTATCACCACCTGGAATGACCGGTTTGTCGATGTAGGGCGAAAAAATAATAAAATAGCTACCGCGCCCAACATCTGATCCAGAGGGAACCTTTCCGTTCAAAAATGTAAGATAAGCACTCAGTATTTTAACAAAGACCTACCGGATACGTCTCCAAATGCTCCTTCTAGATCCATTTCAACCTGATATTCCACGACAGTACGCTATGTTTATTTTGTTTACAAGTGTGAACTAAGATGAGCGTACATTCGCAACAATACTCTTGAGTACGTTTAGAGAAAATGCAATTGTTAGCAAGCAGGCAGCAAAATTCTATCTGTTTGAAGCAACATTGCAATATCAATCTTAAACTCACATTCGGCGTTTTTTAACGACTGTTTTTTCTTGGATGGTTTGCTGATCACTTTTATTCTCTTGCTGCAGAACTGTCCCACGTCAATTCCGTTGCCGTAGAACATCTTTACATTCAACATGAAATGCTTTCGCTTGTCGGAGTCGGAAATGTATAAAGTTTTCGCGGTGCAAAAATCCTGTAACAAGCGATACAATTCGCAGTTGAAGTAGGACATATCATACGTAGCATGTAAATTTAAATGAGTGAAGTTAGACGCCCGATGTGCTACGGACACTGATGTCATGGTCTCCCTGTCTTTATCTTCAGAAACGGAGGCTCAGAAAACGTATTTGTTAATCCCATCTGCTGTTATAGATCATCTTTTGCTCTCTTCTGCCTCTTTTCAACGAAGCCTAATAGTTCCCAACCTAACAACGGTAGATTAGTACAAGCAATTAAGTACCAGTGACATCAGAATTTTGCTTGTGATTTTTTACAAACACTTACTTGCAATATTTAAATTAATCACCTACTTCGATCATTTTTTTGAGAGCGCTTTTAATTCGGCCACAAAAACATTTCACAACGATATTTGGCGGCGTGTTATTTGGCTGCTATGCAAAAATAAAACCACTACTTGATAAAGACTTTTACTTTTATCCATATTCGCAGCATTTAAAAACCGCTTAATGATGCTAAATATGTTTTCACTGAAAGTGTTGGAAAGTATATCGTAGAATTGGATATACTTCGTAGTATTACGCTGTCAGATCCGACGTTTGCCATTCAACAGTTGGGAATAAGTTTGATGAAATAGCTAACAACATTTTTAGTACTTTTCCGAATTCATGTTTTGATTGCTCGAAGCATTTTTTGCTTATTTATGTAAACAAAATATCAAAAGTAGTTAGTACAAATTCAAGCGTTTTTATATGTGCTAAATCTGTCTCTGTGTTGTTTTTCAAAAATAAACTTTCGATAAAATCGAAGAAAATTGTCTTGCGACAACGAGTTCCCACGCTTCACATTTTCCCACGCGCATTGCCGGAACAAATTACTTGCCAATAGGGTTTAGTATGAGAAGATTGCCCGTTTTATCTGTGTGAAATTTTAGCACCAGCTTTTTCCATTATTCGCGCCACGAACAGACAACTATGCCAGCTCTGTGCTTACTTCTGCAATGCTATTATTCGTGTTTGAACTTCTGCAAATAGTGAGGCGATTTCAAAACGACAACATCGTTCCAAACAACTAGGCTACGCCAATTGAAGCTGTTTAAATATTAATCACCATAATGTATTATGCCAGTGTCTTTTCATTGATCTCTAAACTCAGCACGCCAGAGCATAATGTTTTGATTACAACGGGTCTCGACTTTAAACCGCGCTGTTGCTTTTTCAAAAATATGATCTATGTAGCAAGATGGACTTTACAAAGAGTGCATATTCTTTTTGCAAAACACAAAAAGTGCTCAACTTACTTTCAAAATAAGACTGAAAACACTCCACATTACGTCCGGCCTGTAATATTAACTCGATAAAAGTGCCACCGCATCACTGAATTTTTTATCTTTGCTGAAGCGTTTGTTTTAACTAAAAAATGATATGATCCGTTCGAAACTTGGTTAAGTAGTTTTAAATAACGTTTTTAAAAGTGCATCTAATTTCTCTTCGTAAATTCAATTCAGCGTGGTCAAACTTCAAGGCTATACAGTTATAAGATGTGATTGCTTGTTAATTAGGACTAGCCGGGTGGTTTCCAACTTTTTTCGGCATTTTTGAAGACCTATAAGTGCTTTGGGTGCTCTAAGCAGATACAAAATTTACCGAATTTAAAGTTGAAAAGTTCTTCTTCAAAGATCAAATTTTTGAAACCCATTTCATCCCCAAACCTCTGGCATAGACTGATTTTGATACTGAATTTGATTTGGCCATTTTAAAGTTAAAGACCTTTTTTGTTGTTTTTATGGTCAACTGAACATACTATTTCTGTTTGATGTACGCAGGGCGGCGCACACTCTGGACCGCTGGGTCACATGATAAGATATGCGCAAGTTCACGTGAGGACTACATGAAAGCTTAATTTCGAAACGTTTGTACTTCTCAAACCGTAACAGGTCTGCGATGAACATGACAGTGGCTAATAAAAACGGTTTTCGAATAAAAATATTTTACTAATTTTTCCCTTTAGGTATTCTTGTCATTAACTTTGTGACTTTTAAATCACACGTACAACGTATTACAGGTAGTTTAAAGACCTTTTTCCACGAAACAGAAAACAAAGCAACACGTACATGCATCAACAGTTTTTATTATAATGCATAAGAGAAAACAGTTATTGAAAATTTTGTACTCTTACAGCACATAAATCGCATCATTCGGTCTCACCAGCCTAAAGTTATCCTTTACTATTGCTACTAACTTTTCCATCTAGATGCAGTTGCTGCATCTCCTGGTCATTACTGCCGATGCCAATAAACGCATGAAGCTGTCCGCTGTCGTTCCCGTCCTCTTCTTCACAGTAATTTTTCTTCTTTTTCCATCCGTTTCCACGTAAATATATACAAGGTGGAGGACAAAAGAACCTGAAAGCAAACAAATAAATTCAGTCACTTTAGTACTGAGCCTAAAAGGCTTGTACCGCTGCGGCTGGTATGTCACTGTCGCCGGTGTCGAAAGTGTGCACTCGCTATGGCGACCGCACTCACTTTCACCAAGGCAGCTAATGGGCCTAGTGCTAAAATCAAGAGTAGCCCAAGTATTATTGGGGAGAAAAGGTGAAGAAATCTGGCACGTTTTAGACTTCTTTCGGATTCGATATTTAAAAGCGTTTTTGCGCTCTTACAAGACGAGTTGCAGACATTCTTCCTGCTTTGCTGCAACGTTTGTAGCGGCAATCCACTGCATTGGCATTACAAGCGACCCCAAAGCAAGCCTGATGTCTTAACGCAATATGACTACACAGCCATCGTGGGATCAAAAGAGAAAGTTTAAAATTATTAAGTTCGATTGTACCAATCCGAAGGTGAACAGCAGCGACGACGGAGTACAGCTTAGCAGGAAACGCTACATATGAAATACAAGCGGCATTTCAAATCGCGGTTAGTTTACTTTTAAGTTCAAACAAGGGTCGTTGCGCAGTGGCATATTGTATTAGCAAAGGGATCGTTAACTTATATTGACCTTCGGCAATGTTCGTTCGCGAATTTGAAGTCCCCAGATCTACTGCAAAAGCGCTTCTTGTCAATTTTCGTACGCACGTTCTACAATGCGCTGAAATAGTACTTCCTAACCCCGGGGTTCTTAACCGGGGGTAAATTTGACCTGCCTTGGGGGTAAATTTTGTAAGCAAAAAATTCACACTTTTACCTATTACAATAGGCATTTGTGGAAGTGAAAAAATATAAAAACATTTGGGGGTAAATTTTACTTATGAAATTTCCTAAGGGGTAAATGAGAGAATAAAGGTGGAGAACCCCTGTCCTAACCTAAAAGCCTGGTCTGGGCTAAAGCCAAAATAAAGCAAACAGTTAGGCCGCGCTTAGGTTCAGTGTAGATCAGGCTTTAACCCTTACAAACATGCGGAACCCCTACGCTTTCCTCCCAAACTTTCATCAAACCTCGCGCGAAAACAACCAGCAGTTTTGTGATACAACATGGAGGGCCTGAGCCTTCTATTGTTTTTATGGTGACAATCCCCAAATTGCATAGGCTAAATTTTTGTAATTCAGAAAATCTCGTCGACACCTAAAATCCGGGGCCCAGGTTAACTACCACTGTGCTAGAGCTTTTGTTTTTTAACCTAAACACACTAAACTACCAACAAAGAAAATTCCACAGCACACTTTTTGACTGTGCTCGGGGAGTCTTAATATTCTCATCAAGTATACTCTCAAAATTACAGAAAATATTTTGATAAAAGATCTTGATTTACAACATGTGCCACCATCTTGTCTGCTTCAAGTCTTCTTTGTGCAGTTCAAGAGAAGTTTTTGTGTGAAAAACTTGGTAGAATGTTATTTGCTACCTTAACAACTTTCGTCAGGTTAATTTAACCGTTCCAAAGGCTCGGTGCTAAAACATTCAGCTCAGCATAAATGCCGGAACTAAACATCTTTTTTCTTTTCACCAGATAATTGGTAAATGGTGAGTTTTTTCGTGTTATTTGTGACAACAATTTCAACAAAAAGACTCAATCGCACAAAAAATCTACGAAACCCAGGGATGTGCTCTTCCCGCCGTGACCTGATGGTGCTTGCAAGTTCGCGAAGGAAAGCATCAATAAAAAGAAAAAAGTAAATTCTTTAATTCACTGCATTGGCGTTGACCAAATCTAGACGTTTCAGCCATCACACCTCTAAATTACCTTTTCTCATTTCCATAGGATTTCTGGGCCACTTTCGCGTGCAATATCACCAACGTTCGATCGGGTCTTTCTCTTAAATATCCTCGCATAGATTCTCTGCACAAATCAGAAAGTTAGTAACCAAATACTTTGCTTTTGCTCGCAAGATAGTTTCCACTCGTATACTCTACTGGCGTACGCCGCAGTGCTCTTCGTTCGCTTTAGTTTGTTAAGAGAACACTCTCTACACCTGGCGTACTTTTGCCAAAACTTAAGGCTGGTTTCCATTAGGCGTGAATTGCAGGTGTAGCGTGAAAAGTTCTTTGTTTCTCTATTTAGTTTTATGCGCGGAGGCGCACTTAAACGTGTACAACACTCCAGCAGGCACTCGCGTTTGCAAGCGAGAACAGGCTTCGAATTCCGAATGCTCGCTCATTAAACGCTCGTTTCCATTAGCACCACGTTGAAGCGTTATTACAAGCAATTCTTGTTTGTTTTATTATGACGAAACAAGCGCTTGTGATTTTGGGTGCTGTGCGCATTTTGACATAATAGAACCAAGCATGCTTATGATTACGATCGAACACCAGGCCAATGTAAACAGGAAAAATTCAACAGGCGTCGTTCAAACTTAAGTATAACAAATTAAACTCTTAATTGAAGCAGGCAGCTTTGCAAATGATATTTTCTGTTTCATCAACCGGTTAAGAAAAGTTTGAAAAAGAGAAGAGAAACTGTTTTTATCAATAGTTTCAGCAATGCCAGCGTATTCCAAGTGCACAAAATGGACAGAAGGGGGTATAAGCTAACGATGAAAAATTAATTCAAAGTTGTAGTATATTAATAGATTGGTTTTACTAATTTTCTGTTTTTGTTTTCATATAACTTTTGAGTATCTAAATCGCTCGTGTAAAATCATTACCACCAACCACTGCTTAATGTTGTTGTTGCGTTTATTTCTACTCTTCCTTAGAATGGAAGTACGGTATGAAAGGATTATTCATGTTTACATCACAAACCTATTCAAATCAGACTACGGAAAAGCGGCAGTCCACTTCGAACCAGCCATGAATGCAAACTGCAGATGGGTAACCTCACCATTTACAAGGAGGGCTGCCATTGGGAGCACTCAAAGTCGCCTCAAGGACATGCTGGGTGAGCAGCTACATCATTCTAACCCGGTGAAGCGCGGGGTCACCGTTTGATCACACTCATAGTTGTCTACAAGACATTTTTGCTGCCCTTTAGCGCCGTTGGTGTTTGGTCGTCATCACACGAAGCAATCGAACTGCGCTTACCTGGTCAGTCGTTTCGCGGGCCAACGTTCCAGAGAAAACCTGAAAAAACCAGATTGCTATTGATTATAGATAGAATAGTCAAATTAGGAAAGCATGGCAATAGCCCCGGGAAAGTTCACAGCTTGAGGTAGAAATGTGACAACAGGCTTGGCAACAACGAAGCGGGTCTGAACACGACGTTGTTGAGCGCTTATTTGTGAGTGAAGAATAAAAATAGCGTTCATTAACGAGCGTGGTAAATTTCCTTTCTTTCAAGCTTCGGTGTTATCGATTGAAATCAACGAAAACAAGACGCAAGCACAAAAGCTTTTGAATTCAAGACGCTGGTCATTTGCTACCCAAACGAAATTTCTAAAATTCTCAGAAATCTAACATAAAAGCAGCAACGCTTTTCGGTCCATTTGATAAGGTGTTGGGTTGGACGTTTCATGCGCACTTCACGTTCAGAAAAAGTAGCGTGTTTTGCATACCAATCTGAACAGTAATACAGGGTGATTGAAAAGCAAGTCCCTATCATAAACTATTCATAATTTTTTTATATGCAGTAACTATTTTCTCAATTTTTGAACGGTATAGAGCTTCTACATGGCTTTTAAATTTTGCAATGTGCCATAATTCCTAGAGAAACAAGATCGAGCACTATTTAACAAGTACATTAGCAAGCGCACCACGACAAACTAGATAACATAGCTATTTCAACTACAAGATGTTAAAAACCATCTCGTTACACAGATAACGCGTCATATAAACTGAAAACATCGCTATTCTCACAGGATGAATCGGTTTAATTTATCAATCGCATAGTTCCCACACAGATAACGCTTTCTCAGCTATTTCAATAATTTCAAACTTTTTACTGCGCATCGACGTCAACAAAGTCTTGAAACAAAGACAATGGAAGTGACGATCGGCAAGCTACTGTACAAGTAGGACAATACCGGGATCATACAATATGTAGTCGAATGGGAAGTGATCAAGTATGTCTTTTGTTTTTCGAAAGTCGCCTTTACAACAATAGCATGCTGAATTGTCAGTGTGCAGACCTAGTTTTGCGGATCAAGCCGTCAACAGCTAGCCACTCGGTTGAAACTGCGCAAAACGAAACCTGATGCCAAGCAGTGAAATGCGAGTGTGAGAAGAAGTGTTCGTAGCAAATCTCGAGCAAAAGCAGAATGTGTAATATGTGGGGGAAACCAACACCCTTGATCACCCTTACCGTTCCACACACCACAAAACAGTAAAAACGTTTCCCTACCTTCCAAGCTCAAACCTCTTTCAGTCCTTTTTCTCAACTCCTCCAAACAACACCAATTCTTAACTACACTATTGGTCGAACTTATTTTTACCGCAACTCTGGAATCAGACAACTACGTGATGCACAACACTAATCTATAACATTCATTCAAAGAAATCGTTACAAGTCTTCTTCAGGTTATGTCCATACCAAATACAACTTTATTTAGAGGCTGGGGGACATTTATCACCCAAGAAAAAGTAAGTTATCTCTGGAAGTGAATCTACGGCGAAAAAGCAAAAGGACAAAGAAAATATTCAAAACGAAAACTCAAATCTTAAAAAAGCTCGTGATTAAATGGCGAGAACTGGCAATATATATAAGATAAATAACAAAAAATTTTGGAATTTGCTAGTGATTTTGGCAAACAAAAACGAATGAAATATTTGCAGTTTGAAAAAGTTGATACTAGATCAAACATCCCAGCATGAAGCTTGTGCCGAAAACATATGGATGATAAAGAAACTGAAAAAGATAACAGCAGAGACGCACATAAAACGTGGGTTTAGTTTGAAGTAAGTTCACAGCGAGTATCAAGCCATAAGCATGGGTTCAGATTGGACATTAATTGAGTATTAGCCGAGACATGCTGTCAAAGCAAACAAAGGTATGGCAAGCGCGCGTTAGCGATTCACGCACCATGTCTCTTCAGATAAACAGACTTCTGCCGAGAGATAATCGAAAGAGAAAAAAGATAAGGGCAAGATAAAAAAAACGCTTTTGCGCGCTCGTCACTAAGCACGTTTGTGGGAAAACCAGGCCCTTTTTTCCCACGGCTTTAACTTTCCGTCTACTGATGTACATACAACGCATCACGAATGCTTGTACGTGAATATGAAATTTTTTGCAACAAGCGAAAAACAATCTTGTTACTTATTAACAATAACTTAGCGGTAGGCTACTTCGAAATAAGGAAGCCCTATGCTAGGCGCCACCACTCAACAGTTTGTCTGGTCTAAAACTATTCTAGCACGTTGTCATACTGGGCCAACATTGTTGGGCGGCTTCGACTTGAGAGCAGCTCAAACTTTGACATAAAGAGGCACATCAAAAAAATTAATTACGTCCGTGAAGTATACTGCAAGAACAGCATAAAATCTCGGCGGGAGAGACAACCTGAATTAGCCATTAGTGAGACGCTGTCTCCGGAAATGCATTTTTTCACGACGGTGCAAAAACATAACGCATGGTATATCCAGACTAATTTAAAATTAAGCCAAACCATTACTTAAATTCTTATTAACAACTAATAAGTTTTCCTATCACAATAATATACGGGTCAGCAATTTTTGCCATGGAACCCCAAATGCAAAATGCAGCATCATTAAATATTCATAACGAATGCACATTGCAGATTGTCTCGAGCAATTTCAGCAAACGCTTATCCGCGCCCGAATAGCTGAACATTATAAACAAAATTGTTGCTCTAAGTTTGAAAGTGTAACCAAATTCTTTTGATAAAAGGCACAACGCCCATGTAAACAAGCCAATCGGCAGTACGACGCTGAATTAAATATCAGCAATACCTCGTGGGAAAACAACTACTTTCTCACACATATAAAAGTCAGATTAACTATGACTCGCATCTCAGCTAAACAAGCACTCAAAGTAACAAATGATATCCAGCACAAATATATAAGCATTAAAGCAATATCCTAAACATCACCATAATGAATCATGGTCACCAACCATGATGTATATTTTTCATGACAAAACAAATGAAAGTACACATATTGATCGACTTTACTTTCAAATTCAACTACAAACGACTTAGGCCATTAAGTTAATAAGATACGCACGGCTTGTTATCTTATTTTTCATCAGGTTAAAGTGAAATCGCTCACGTAGCACAGTGTTTAGCCGATTCTGTTTACATGCAAACAGAAATCCATCCTCTTGATAGCGAGATTTACTAGTTCAATTTCACGACTGACTTAAAATGGAAACTCTAACCAGATTAAACGTGTTTTCACAGCTAAACTGGATATGCAATATGAACGTAAGTCTATTTCATTGAAAATTGACCATCTACTAGCGCATTTCTATGATTAAAAAAGGTCTAGTTGTGTTTTAACACTATACCACAGAGATTCCCAAATAAAGTGTAACCACATTTGTGCGTCGTTTCAAGATAGCAAGAGCGTCGAAAGCTTATACCCTTGAGGACATTTTTTGGGAAATCAAACTGTGTTGAAAGCCTTTTGTCCCTATAACTGCCCCTTTTTTTTGGAGCACAATTTGTGTGAAGAGCTTTTTTTGGGGGATTAGTCCATGCATGGCGTCGTTTAATTTACACTAGGAATGAGTGCGTCCGCAGTTCATTCAAGTTGGGAACCTCACCTGTACCAGATATTCTACATTCACAAGCAACATAAGACAGCGCAATGATCAAAAACATGTTAAGCAATTAAAAAGAAATACGCATACAGCACATTAACATACCACATCAAAATTTTGTCAAATATATTCAAACAAGCAAAGAACCAAAGAAAAAGAATATTACTAACTTTACAAAAATGTCAAATGCAGAGACTTTTGACAAAAACGGCTTTATGTAAGTTAAAATAGCTTTGCATCAAGCCGTTGTGGTCAAAAGCTTATAGAGACGCACTCATTAATAGCAGTAATCAAGGCAAATATGAGGAGAAAGTACCAGCTAAAGCTTACTTGCGTATGTCGGTCATTGGAGATCCACTTGCACTTATAGGAAGTTCAGACAAATTAGGCTTATTCGCATGGTTGCTTGAATGTTTATGCAGCATGATTTCAAAAGTTTTAATTACAGCTTTCAACAATGTAGAAATCTGTTAATGCAAAACTGTTAAGTGTATTAAAACGAAATCATTTAAGTCTAACAAAAACTGCCAGCTAAAATTGATTTAGCATTTAACTTAAAATATATTGGAGTAATTACGGCAATTACTGTAAAACTTTCTCCCAAAAGCTTGAAAATTACTCGACTCTTAGCAGCAACTTGAAGTAGCAAGACTGATTGGTGATTTTAATGACAATAAATAACTGAGACTTTTATCGAATTCTATAAACAAAGCAAAACATAATCTTGGTTCGGCAACATGATGCAATACTAATTTGTACAGTAATGGTGCATGGAAAAATAGATTGCAATGGTAAATTGCCACTGGTTTATGTTTTGTATCACCCAAGGTTTAAACCTCAACTCCTTGCCGATTCAATTTATGGCTTTATCAGTGAACCCATAAAATCACATAACAATTTTAAACTTTGTAGTCTGGGTAAAAATAGACTAACCCTATTTAACAACAATGAGATCAAAGAGTTATTATACAGGGTGGGCCATAAGTCGCACACCAAGGCATTTAAAACAATTCTTTTTACCAGCTTAACTAATGAATTGAGAAGCACGTAGTACATGCTGGTACAATCACAAATGTATTTTATACCCAGGGAAAAGAAAGGATATTTCACTCTGCTGATTTTACATTGTTTCATTTCACACTTTACGTAATTCTTTGGTACGCGACTTATGGCCCACTCTGTATACCATAGCTAACAAAAGATATATCATTTCAATAATTGGAAGTCTTTTGGGTCTAACAAAGAATCGGCCATATTGCTTGAACAAACCTTAATCCTAATTCTAACTGTAACCATAACCCTAACTCTAGGACAACCCATACACGCTGATCTACAATTCTGTGTTTCAGTAGTATCCAATTCCACATATCTAGTAATAAATTTGATTTGTAAGTAGAAAGTACACCTGATTTTTTCTTTGCTACTTTCATTGAAAATGCTTGCAACAAAACAGCAGAATACTTTCACACTGTACTAAGAATATAATTAGGGTCAAGGTTCTGCTTGGTTCAAGTTAAAATTATTTTTCTGAGTGCAGCACAGGAACAGTTGCCAATATAGCATATCAGATATGGTAATTCTAATCATTACATGTCTACCACATCCATGTTGTCTGCATTATACAAGATTAGAATTAGGTTTTGAGTTCAAGTTAGGCAATGGCTATTGTGGCGTAAACAGCGTTTTAACATTGGAATCTATTCTGCTGTGAGTTGTTTATGATTGATCAATATATATGACGTTATAAAAGCATGCCTTTTAATCGTTTGTGATTGGTCAATTTCTAAGATGTATTAAAAACATGAGTTGACAAAAATTTAATCCTCAGAGTACACTCCCCTTTCATTTCATATACTCAGCCCTTGCCCTTTGGCATACACTGTTGTTAGGTACGGTACTTCAAGAAAAAATAAAAAAGTAATGCAAAGAATTGAACTTCTAACTGTGGCATTCAAATACAGCAATACTAACCATTGCTGAGCACAATGGATTGCCACAGCAATGCGAAGTGCATCCTGGCAAATGTGCTTATTCAATAATACACTATTTATGTATGGCAAAATAGCCACCACCTTCAAGTTAGGGTTAGTAAACTTAAAGGAAGTGAAAACATCATGATGAACATTGTACACCTCGTGGAGATCATGATGAACATTGTGCACCTATTTAGTAGAGCCCTACCAGATAGGCTACCCAAGCACAAACACATATGTAAATCTATTTTCACCCTTAAACTAATATAAGCAATAAAGTACATATGTAAACGCTAGCACATTTAATTTGTTCTAGTTCATCTAAAAAATGTCTTATCACATGTATCAGCTGGAATGTAGATTGAACACCTGAATAATTAGGGTAAGATACCAGTATGCAGAAGTTTTAGGTATGAGCTGGATTGGAAATTGATTGCCTGGATAGTTAAGGCAATATAGATAAAATTTTTAATTACCCAAGGGTACAATCTGACAACCTCAATCTGAACCATGCCACTATACCATACATAGTAACCTGTACAAACATACAACCTACGGTATATAAGCAAACAGCAAAAACTTTTGAATGCTGGTACACAGCAGCCAATGCAAATAGACTTAAACCGTTTATAAGTCTAACGTTCCAATCTGCAACTAAATAGGCCTAATGCAATATCAGCTACACAGCTAAATTTAGATTAAATAATGTCATACCAAGATGTACACTCAATATGACATTTCAAAATTAAGCAATAAACAATCAACCTGCGAACAGTCCTCAAGGGTCTACTGCACAATCAGACAACAACCAATAAAATCACCCAATTAATCAAGAAAATACAATTCTACTTCTCTATAAATTACAGGTTTTGGCCCAGACTAGGTTCAGCTTAAAGTGTATCAATCGTAAAATCACAAATTCTTTTCAAGTACAGCCATGCAAGGTCTATCACCAGATAAAACCACCAAATCAATAAAATTACAACAACAACAAAATCGCCACATTACATGCAAGTATGCTAGTATCTATTTTTCCAAACTGCTGACATACTATCATCCTGATACCTGCCATAAACGTCCTTTCGCTTTATGTGTTGATCTGATGACAATTCTAAAATAAGAAATCTTCGCGCGAATCGATCTAAATATGTTTACAGGAGCTAAAAGGCTACGCAAATCACAATAAGCAGGAGCCGAAAATCTAAAAAAAAAAGATCCGAGAACAACCAAAGTTCTTAAAGCTATTGCTAAAGTTATAGATCAAGACACTTTGACGAAAAACTATATTTTGGCAGAGAGCCACTAACACTGATTTTGCCAGCGAGTTTACCTTCATAATAGATCTATAAATCAAATTTTGTGTAACTCGTTTATCTATATTTCTCTGGCTAAAAAGGCAAAGCCAGCGCAAGCTAACTTCCGAAACTACTTAGATTAGAGGGGGGATTCTCATGCTTTTTACATCCGAGGCTCATTTTGTTTTGATCCCGTTAAATTTTTGATCCAAATTAAAAGCGATGACTTTTCTTTGAAATTGAGTTTTCACCTATAGTGGAAACCACTGACAAGACATTGAAATTGAACCCCTGGCCCATCGATTGAGAATCAGTGGGTTACATGAAGCACAGAGCAGTGTTTGCACGCTTTGGACCTACAGTGCGTGATGTATTGTCTATCCTAACTGATTTCTCACGTAACGCATTCCAGTCATTTAGAATGCCCTTGGTGATGAAAATGATTGTGACTTCAAACCTCATGATGGCTGCTCTGTTGTGCACGTGGGAAAGGCCTTTGAAAATAAATTTATACGCTTGTGCCAGCAAAGGCCTACTTAGGTTACGGTACTCAAAAGTGACTCTCACTTGAAACGTTGCTGTATAAAGGATAAAAATATAGGAAAAACTTTAGGTCTATGTGTTGGTAATAGTCTTACTTTTAGCTTAGAGAATTACTGTGGATCATGACAGAATTAAAAGAGAGTCAACTGGAAGAAATACACTCTTTTGCAATTGCTCTTGCTGAAAAGGCTGGTCAGGTGCGTTAAAAGCGATGCTACATTAATTTTGTTTGTGTTAGCCTACAAAAGTAATTATCTAATGGCTGCTTGTTTACTTTTTAGTATCTCAATTGTGGAATAGTTGGTACATTTGCCTCAAATGCAGCTTGTTGGTAGTTTAAACTTGATTTAGGTCGCACCAAAGGTTTAGGCTTATTTAAAATTGTTTCCATAACTTTCCTGCTGGTCCAATGAAATAGTGCATGTCTGTGACATCCACAATGTCTTGCAATGTCAAATAATCCAAAACCTAGCTCTCCAATCCGCCCGTACTTTATGTAAAGTGGATATTGCAAGACATCATGGACCTGTACTAATTAGAACTACCACTTGCCTGTTTGACATACAGCATGAAAGGAATAATGTGAAGTAAAAATTGCAAACTTGCGTTTTGTACCCTTGAGGTGTACTATATCATACAAAATTCCTACAATGTGGCTTTGCACATAGGTGTGGCCAAGCTGTCTACTTGTCACAGTGATGCAATGTGATGTTAGACAAGCAAGTAAAGAATGAGCTTGCACTTACACCGATAGATTCTGTCATTGACACTGTTATTCAAAGTAAAATATAGGTTTGATGCTATCAGTATGCAACATGCATGGAGCAAATTTCATTTTGAGAGCTGGTGACTCCTGCATGTACCACATGTCATTTAGTTATCAATATTTCTTAAACACTAAAATTTCTTGAGAGTTGAACCCCATAAGTAGGAGTGCACAACACAGGCACACGTGCCCAATGTGGCATGCCATAAGCTCAAACGTGGCTTTCAAATAGTTGGTAAAAAGTAATTCTTGTAATTGGAATAAATTGTAATAAGTCACATTTATATCAAAATAAACTTAAATCACCATGTTTTATTCATATGGAGCTAGCCCTGTTATCAGAAGGTAGTAGCTGAAAATTAGTAAGTAGGCTAGTGGCTGGAAGGCCAAACAGGATTACCGTATTTATTCAATTATAACGCGCAAAATTTTGAACTGATTTTTAGGCAAAAATCAATGCTGCGCATTATACACGAGGTCTGAGAAATGCGGTATTGAAAATGTGGTTTTAAACATCTGAAACGTGCGTGCGCTCGCGCATGCACATTCCAATGCGGGACAATTTCGTGCAAGCGTTCGATTTCGTGCAAGCACATGCACATGCGACAGCTCAGCGTGCGTTTGACATTCCCGCTGCGTTGAGAATATTTATTTGCCATTATCATACTGTACTGTAGATACCCATTATATATTACCCATTATCTATTATGGCAAGACAAAAACGTTCTGCATATAGGGCTGCCTTCAAACTGGAGGTTGTTGATTATGCGGAAACTCATGGAAATAGAAAAGCTTCCAGAGAATTCAGTTAGTAGATAAAAAATAAAAAAAACAATTTTATACCAATTTTCATTCAAAATTTAAGGGTGCGCGTTATACACGAGTGCGCGTTATAATTGAATAAATACGGTAATTTCGACATGGAATTTGATCTGAACAGCATTGTGCAGTGTTGTAAAGAGTGATCTCCAAAAAAAGGTTCAGCACCTAGATGTAGAGTAGGGGTGCACAACACAGGGCCTGTGTGTCCAATGTGGCATGCCAAATCATGACGTTTATGTATGCATGCATGGATTCAATTTTATGTGGGCCTGCATGTTATACATGCCTATAAGATTGGCCCAGCACCAATTTTGAATTGTGCACCTCTGCCCTAAAGCATTACGTAGCTTGCAGCATAGCTCTTTAAAAATGAGGTTGCTTTCAAATTTGGCTTGTGGCTTGCACTAATCGCAATGGTATGTGTGGATGGGCGACTACTGACTTCAGGATCATGAGATTGCTTTGTGGTGTCAGACTCTCCATTTACCTTGTGTTTGAAGAGGTGAATAATTTTTCATCATGTAGCAGTTAGAAATAAAGAGAAAGAGACAAGATATAAACAGAAGATTAGCATGCTCATAGTAGGCCTTGGAGCACCAAATTTTTAAGTAAAGCTAAATTCCCCCAGAAAAAGATCATCTTGCAAAACAGTAAATTTTAATTCATTTGACTTCAAGTGCATCAGAAAATATGACAGAAAAGCACTTGCGTCTGTTTAAGATGAAGTAGATTCAATTTACCTCTTAGGTCAATTTTGCTCAGTCTATCAAATTTATCTTGTGTGGATGTTAAAAGTTTGCCTATAATGGCATCTTCAATATCATCAATATGTGTATAGCGGCACCTTCTTTTTGTACCCGAGATGTATTTTTGTTTGTTTACAATGGCACTTTAGGTCTTGGTCACCATTTCAGCCAAGAAAAGTTGTAATCTGTTAATCATGTTAAGACTGTTGCTTGTAAGTTGTTCACTTTGCTGCACTTTTTGCAGTTGGGACTAGAGTTGCAATAATTGCAAGGCAAAGAACCCTATAAGGATGACCCAAAAACATGTCAGAAAAACAACTGTATCGTCATGGAGTAAAAAGAACTCTGTGCCTCAAGGAGAGCAACTGCACAGAGCCAGACATCATACAGGCATTACTTGCCTGACAGAAAAACTGAAATTTAGTATTAAAATCACAAATGTACTTGCAGTGTAGGTTTAGCATATTTTACCAGGGAATAAAATGATAAAAGTAAAGTTGCTACATAATGAGAAAATAAAAGGAAGTGGCTATGTTGATGTCGACTGCATTTTACTCTCAGAGACTATTTTGATATAACCATTCATGTGTGTTATATAATGCCATAATTGCTAAGATTCTGCCAGTGGCGCTGAGGTGCATGGATAGTACACTGGTTTTGAAATGGTGGCAGATTGGAATCTTGGCTGGCCAGACACTTAGAGATAGGCACAGTGTACACTAGAGGGGAGGGCCCAGTATGTAAATGTACGACGTAGTGTCCATTGGAGGGGAGTGGACACCTGGGAGTTTAAAATTTTTTTAATTAGTTATTTAAATTGACCAATCAGAAACGACCAAAAGTCACATGTACATTTTGTCTTTAAAATTGACCAATCACAGATAACTCACGGCAAAATAGCCACTGCCAAAATAAAATTTTTGTGTTAAAGAGTGACCCTATAATCTTGATTTTTGTAGCTAATTGCAATAATGTAGCCTGACTCTTGCATTCACTGTAGAATGTTTTAAAAAATTTCCTTGTTTATTGGTAATGTATTTTCTGTGGGCTTCAACAACTTCGTGGATTTTGTCACACCAGTAAACCTGATTGGAAAATGCATAGTAGTAATGTGTCTATTATGGCAATTTTTTTGCAATGCCCAAGAGGTGCCATCATAAACAAGTTGTATGTCTTGCATATGCTTATTATACAGTGGGCATTTGCTTAAATAAATCATAGATTTTCCAAAATAAGCCTGGCTAAAAGGAACTATAGTAGTAGCTTGTAATTTTTTTTTAGGAAATCCGTTCAGCATTTTTGCAAGACAAGAATGTGTTGACCAAGCAAGGTTGTGCTGATTTAGTGACAGAAACTGACAAACGAGTTGAAGATATGATAATAAGTGAAATTGGAAAGAAGTTTCCCAATCATAGGTAACATTCTGAAAGTTTCGAACCAGTGTTTACTGACCAGAGGCAAAAGATATTTTGCTGGGATGAGCAAATTCAACATGAACCAGCATAGATAAAATGGTTATATACCAGTTTTAATGGGCAATTACGAAAAAGTTGTATCAACTGTTAACAACCGTGGGAGTCCAAGTTCCATAAAAAGTTGCAAAGGAGATACCAAAGAGATAAGGTTATTCCAAAACTTTACTGATTATTATTATGGATACTTCTTTCAGTCCAGACAACATATATTGAAATGTTCAAGCCTTGATGAAGCATGCACCACCAAAGAATCTAGCTGAATTAAACGGCAGAGCAAGTGCTTGTGTGATGCGCTGGACATTGGTTGCGTGATACGCAAGAAGAAATTGGAGCATTACTTTTTTTGGATGACATAAGTAAGGCCTGGGACAAACAAGATTAAAATCATTGTTTCAAACTGTCCAGGTTTGCAGCTGAAAAGCTAGTGCGAGAAACATCACAATTACATGATATAAAGGAAACTGATTTTTGGCCGTTCCTCTTTAGGCAAAATTAACCAGATGACTTTTATTCTAGCAGCCAAAAATTAGTTTGCATATTTATCTATAAGAACGTATTTCTTACTCTTTTTTTTAAAAAAAGGTTTATTGGTGAAGAGTCTGTAGCTGCAGGAAAAACGTGTGATTTAACTGATGCGCCAACATGGTTAGTTGACCCTGTTGATGGAACAACGAATTTTGTTCATAGGTAAGTAATAACCTAATGGGCACATCTCTGAGTCAACAGCTACTTTATTACATACGAGTCAAAAAACTGCAAATTGTAGCATGCTCAAATACTTTATTATTAAAAATATGACAGTGGCATATTCAATAAATTTATGTTAATGTTGTGTATAAAACCATGGTTTGCACAGTGGCTAGTCACAAAATTATTATTGCTAAATGCAAAGCAGATGCTAGTATAAATATCACTTTGTTTTCATGATTAGATGAAAAAAACAAAACGCTTATATAGAATTGTTATCTCATAATTCTACGGCATGTACTCATATGTGCACTCAATTGCATGACAAAAGATCTTTGTAAACAACCGATTTTATAACAACCATGTCTTGCACTTGTAATTTACTTATCAATAGCAAAATCTTTAGTTATCAATATTTTTAAATGATTAAAAAACTATAAGATAATTTATTACATAAAAGCCACTTTGGTAAAATGAATTACTTTCTTTAATACGACAGGTACAAGTAATCTTTCTATGACTGCATGTATTTCAGAGTCATATATATTACGGGGTACTGCCATTGAGCACTAAGTGTACAAAGGGCTAAAAACAAATTCGTACTGCTCTCTCTTGAGCCATAGTTTACACAACACAATTATTTTTCAATCACTTTGTATTCTAGGCCTTTCTCATATGAGCGTGTACGCTTTGCATTGATAGGACTAGGAGACTTCGTTTGAATAGCTTCTAATTGAGTGTCTGAGTTTGTTGATGCAGTTGAAATTCTAGAAAACACAACAGGTTTCTCAACTTGATTTTCTGATCGTTGTTGCTTTGCAGCTTGTCGTAAAATTTTCAGCAAAACTAATGGGTTTTTTAAAGCATATTTTTCAATGTGATTTAAAAGAGGTCCAGAATCAAGTATAGTCTTGTGTTCTTGTTTCCATATTGTGTAAAGGCGCCAAAATGTTGCAACATAAAACTCATTGCAAACTTCTATGACTTGTTTTGTTTGATTACAAATCCTTGTCAGCTTGTTTCCCCTCAATGCCTGTAAAGCAATTCTTGTTATATTTATAGACATAACGCAAAAAGGAAAATTATACGTCGAATGAGTGGAAAGCTTGTACATTTCTAGTGCAATATCTCGATATTTTGTAACTAAAACCAGCAACTGCAGCAGCCCTAAAAACCCTGACCCTCTCAAATCCGTAGCAGGGTCATTTCCTTGGAATCCTATATCTTCCCAATGAGGACCAAATCGTGGCTGTTTAACTTTTGAACCTGTTAAGTTTTTATATATTGTGTCCAATACACGGCAATGCACTTCATTGTCATTTTCCATAGTTACTTTGGCCATGTAAAACACCAAGTCTTTTTCTATTTGAAGTGATTTTGCCAACGGTTTTGTGCCAAATAAACATTGAAATAGTTGTACAACTGAAAATATTTGCCGGTTTGCTGTTAAATCAATCTCCTTTTCACCTTGTTGTTTAAAGTATTCAATTGCTTCTTCATAAGTGATGTCATCCTCAATCTTCTCTTGTTGTGGTACCCTGTGCAACTCTTCCAAGGCATCCCATTTTTTCTGTTCTTCAGCTAGGTCTTTATGCCATTTCTCTAAATCAGTATTATCTTCTGGTGATTGAATTATTGAATTAACGTCTAACAGACCTTTATCGCTTAGAATGCTCTTTGCTGTGATGGTCACATCTTCACTCTCATTATTCTCAGTCTCTTCCATGTGTTGTGATGATCATTTGTGTTAAAAACAAATTTAGCAAATATACCAATAAAATTAAATTTTTTTTATATCTGCAATAAAGCTCGCATTTATTATCCATTATTTTGTAAAGTGTATCCAGCAAGGATGCCTATCGACAAAAGGTTTGGATCCTCCCCTAATATTCCAATCTGTTTTTAAAAGGTATTAGCAATCTGGGTTGCCCAGGAACGTTTAATCAAGGTTTTATTCTAAATAGGTATACAAGAGTGGAGTTTGTGGGAGGAGAGTCATGGCCAATTTAGTGTTGTGCACAAAATGTGGAAGCTGGGTTCATGGCAAATGTGCAAAAATAAAGAGAGCTACCGCTAGGTTGGCAATGCATTTTGTTTGCTCGAAATGTAAAGGAATAATGGAAGGGACGATGGATTCGATCGAGAAGTTGTGCGATGAAGTGGAGACAGTGAATTGATTTTGTTATTTGGGAGACAGACTAAATGCTAGTGGTGGTTGTGAAGCGGCAGTTACAGCAAGAGTAAGAATCGGTTGGGTAAGATTCAGGGAATGTGGAGAATTGTTGCTCGGAAATAGGTTTCCTCTGAAGATGAAAGGTAAAGTCTATCGTTGTTGTGTAAGATCAGCAATACTGTATGAAGAAAGACATGGTGTCTAAAAGAAAATGAAAAGCAATTTTGAGAAGAACGGAGAGAGCCATGTGCGGTCAGAAAGTGGTAGACAGGAAGACGACTGAAGAACAGATGGATATGTTGGGGTTGAAGGAAACTATAGACCGGTTAGCAACAGCGAATGGAGTTAGATGGTATGGACATGTGCTGAGGAGGGATGACGATAGTGTTTTGAGGGTTGCTCTGAATCTTGAAGTGAGTGGCAAGAGAAAGCGAGGAAGACCGAAGAAAACCTGGAAGAAGCAAGTGGAAGAGGAGGCAGAGAAGATTGGTTTAAAGAAGGAGGATGCCCTGAGACGAGACAAGTGGAGGGACCGAGTGCGAGCAATTGCAGAGGGAATGGGGTAAATCCGGCCATCTCTGTTAAAGGGACAACACCGGATAAAAACTGAATCACTACACTACCACATACGCACAATTTCTACATGTTTCGATTGTTGAGTGGTCTAGAGGTAGAGTTGTGAGGTATAATGTGCTGTTTCCAAAGACTTGGGTTCACACCCAAGGACAGCAAGTGGGGATCGTTATTTCCAAACCCATGCAAAGTCAAATTTTTACCAAAGCTGCCTTGTGGTTGCAACGTGTTGGCAGAACTTCTCACGACTGACGTTACAAAAGAGAAACAAATTTCGACTTTGCTTGTCCCTTAGTACTCCTTGATTCTACGTCTCACACTTATGCCTTTTGGGGACACACTTTTTTTTCATTGGGCTATCTCTTGTCCCTCCAATCAATTTTTAAACGTGGTAGTTGATAAGTTTTATTAGGTAGTTTGGTTACGTAGCATTACACATAATCGGCAAAAACTTCAAACTTTGAATCGATTTTGCGTAATTAACACTAGAGGCTAAATTCTAGTCAATGATGCAATATGCATTTCTTCACAAGTTGTAAATCATTTCTAAGTTGTATATGGTAGTAACATGAATAATTTGTTGGTGGTACAGAACTTTAACTAGTCTCGAAAAGAACTGTTTTGCCAGATGCAATTTGTGACGCTGCTTTTATCACTTGCGATAATGTCAAATGAAAAGCTTTAAACTGAACAGGTTGTTAGATCTCGAGAATTCAAATGGCTTGGCAAACTTCAGTACAACCATGGAACATCGAAAAACACGTCAGAACAGACGTGAAAAGCTGCTATGATTACCATAAGCTTTGTCATATACAAATATAGGTGCCACTATGTAGCTGGCAAGTTGGGCGAGCATCCCAGCATCTACAGGATCGTATAAAGTAACATGTTTCAAACGACAGCAATGTAGTATTGGTAATAATCATCCACGCGAGTCCCAACTTGCCAGAACATGCAAACGAAGCGATTTAACCGTGACTGTATCTCTACCATGGTTAGCGTGTGTTAGAGAATGAACAATGTGCATTAATCTGCGATGACGATGAGCGATTTTCCATCCACGCTACAACACGCAGCCTTTCCATCTTAGCTTGTTGAAAGCTGTTTACCTCAATACGAAGTGCCCCGAGAAACGTGATTACAAGAGTTTTTATGTACTCTCAAGATGCGTAGGTAATTACTGGGTTCTTTTTGTCCGTTAATATAGCTGTAAATACCTGCTACGCTTGGAAAGACAACTGCGTTATGTATTGGGTCGTAACTCTTTTGTAGGACAATCACAATCAAGCAATGCCACTGACTTGATTGTGATTGACCTGCCGTTTGAGTTTTAAAAATAGAAAATTAAAGAACCTGTCACTCTAGATTTTTCCAAATCGACAAAATATCCCCACTAAAGGAGGCACGTCACGAAAAGCTTCTAGTGAGACCGCTTTTTCAAAGGTATATTTATAGACGTAACACTTTGTCTACGAGGGCGCTAAAGACATTATTGTCTTAACAAAGGTAAAGACTTTTTTCGGAGGTTAAGTTGCTATTTTGTTACTACTTACCACATCTTTTTCTTATTTCCAAATTTCTGGTTGGAGGCTGAGAAATGCTTAGGGGGTTTCAGCCCCCTACTGCAACCCCGATGTTAATAGTGATATGCCTTGAAAACAGACAAATTTTTTTTATATTTTAACAGGTATCCATACGTTGCTGTGTGTTTGGGTTTTTGTGTGAATAAAGTTCGTACTATAGGGGTTGTTTATAATGCGATCTCAAAAGAAATGTTTTCGGCCATAACAGGGAAAGGAGCTTTCTGCAATGGAGAGAAGATTCAAACATCAAACGAAACAGGTTAGTACTTAGGTTGCAAATATTAGTAAGGAAGCTCTTGTGAATATTGTGCCAAACCGTCATCGGGAAAAAATTTTTGACAGAAGAAAGTCTTTAGAGTAAGTCTGTTTTATTGGTTGGGTACGGCTGGTTGACAGAGTGTTCTATTCTTTATGAACTACTATTGATATTGTTTGGAAATATGTTGTTTCGGTGCAGCATAACCAATACAAAAACGCTCGTTTTATTAATGACTTGCTTGGCTAATACGCCAAGCTTCGTCAGAAAAATAGCGCTCACGATGGTAAACTTTAGAACGTTGATAAAAAAAACATTTTTATATTGCTTGTTCTATATACTATTTTACACCATAAGAACAACATCATTCCTTGAGATTTCTACAATGTATAAGGAATTCTTTCTAGTTATACTATTGATAAGTAAACATAAAAGAGAGTAAACGGTTCAATTTCTAGATAGATAAATTTCTGTTTGTCAGATCTTTCAAAGTCGTTAATCATGAGCGAATTTGGATCGTCGAGGAAACCAGAAATGATTGACGCCGTTTTCAAAAACCTAAGATCAATTATAGAAACCCCTGTTCACTCGTAAGTGCATTTTGCTCAAAAGCGAACTTCAATTTGTATTATAGATTTAAATCAAAGTAGCTTTCTTTTGTTAAATAAAGTACTGCTTGTATTAGCTTAGCTGTTAGAAATATGGAACAAAAGTTTTCCCCTATCCGAAATCCACTTTAATGCAGTTTCGAATATTTGTGTATTGTAATGCTTCATATTTTTAAATAACGTAACCACTTTGTCAAGATAATCACATGGATCCCAATGGTGTTCGGCTGACTTAGGTTTTTTGCTGCATAACGTTCATCGAAATAGTTTTAGTCAATAACGTTATGTTTACAGCATACACGCAATGGGTTCCGCAGCGCTAAACTTGTGTGCGGTAGCTAAAGGACAAGCTGAAGCATATACTGAATTCGGTGTCCACTGTTGGGATTATTGTGCAGCTTCTCTTATTGTAGAAGAAGCTGGAGGAGTGGCTGTGGACACTAACAGTAAGAACACTATTTTATAAGCTATATAAAGATGCGTTTCTTCGGACCAATAAATTTATCAATTATTATTTTTAATCTGTGTTTAAAGGCCAATGTGGTTGTCACGTGAAATACAGGGTGTCCCAAAATAAATAAAACTCATTAATTAAATTACCATTTATTACTAAAAATAAAATTAAGTTAAACAATATTAACATTTTTTCTAAGTCCATATTATAACGATAGAATATCGAGAGTTTGGGACTTTTACATAGATTTTTGGGTTCATGCTCCAAATGGCTACCATTACGTCTCTGACATTCATGAACCGGCCCGAAAACTTGTCAATTCCTCTAACACATTCTGCTCTCTTAATTGCATAAATGCTCTGTCTAATGGCCAGTTTCAATTCAACAATGGTTAAACTTTATTTTTTCATAAGGCCCACAGACGGAATTATTGGGAATTCAAGTCAGACAAATGTGATGACCGTTCTGGATTACACCGACTACTAATTAAACGACCAGAGAATCGCTAGTCCAGCCACTCCAATGTAATAAAAATTTGATCTTCATAGAGTTACAGCCAACATATCCTCTTGACCCATCCACATTGCCAGCAGACCTTGCCCTCGATTTTCTTCCACTAGTTGAATCTCTGATTTCTTGCTTAGTTTATTCACTGTTCTGTGGGTTTGAAAGTTGCAATGCCACAGGAATACCTGAAATTTTACAGGATAGATGTTTAAATAAAACTTTCTGCTAGATTTAGTATATATATAAACTGTAATGCAAAAAATTATTTGTTGAAATTTCTAAGCCATGAAGGTTTAAAATAATAATTGCTAGTTATAACTGCTATCAAATCTGAAAAAATATAAGCAAAAGGGTTATAATCAACATGTTTGGGTTTCATTTATTTTTGGACACCTTGTATTAAATTTTCAGTTTTAACACAATATAGGTGTAATGGTGGTATGTTTTATTCTTCAATATTTATGTTCACTGAAGCACTACTTGAATAGTAATTGTTTATTGATAGTCAATGAAAAAACAAATGTAAAATGTGCTAAATTTTGTTGCTGTTTTCTTTGTAGATGGACCACTTGATCTCATGGCCCGAAGAATAATAGGAGCTTGTAATAAAAGTATTGCAGAAGCTTTAAGTAAAAGATTAATTGTTCAACTTGAACTTCCACGTGATTAATAGATGTTTGTACCAAGAGCAAGGTAGTCCATTTTTGTAGTTATTCAAAATTCTATAGCAGTGCTTTGCTTTATATGTGAATTATGGTATTAAAATTATACTAGCCAGTTGGAGCAAGCATTACAGAAACTTTTCAAATCGATGTAAAGATGAGATAAATTAAAAACTAATCTGTATTTCAGCGGTTCGATTATGATAATGCTACCCCAAAACTTGCACATTTTATTCGAGTTTATTATTAAAATCTGTTTTGTAACGAATTTGTTTGGTGTTGCATAAATTAGAATCTCATTATTCCAATCACTCTTGGGTTTTTAATCCAGTAGTGGTGTTAACGAGGTAATTGCTTTGTTGAGTTTGAATTGACGTTTGCAGAAACAACGAAGATTTTCCACTGAGTAATGCTAGGTATTTTTATGATCTTTGTTGTTTCGTCGATAGTGTCAGCTACAAAATGTGTTTTTAATTGTAACCTATGACAATAAAATAGTTATTTTTAGCATTTCATAATACAGCGTCGGTTACTTTTTTACTTTACAATGACCACTTACTGCCTGTTATCACAATCCTTGGTGGTTAGAATAAATCAGTGCCGATTATAATGCAAAAGCATCTAAATTCCATACGTGTTAATGTTGACTAAAATCATTTAGCGCTTTTGGACCAGTCATCGATTGGATAAGCGCAGTGTTAAAAGTAAACTACAGTGCCCTTCATCAAAAAAGTTTGAATAGCCTATACCGGTAGTTCTCAAACTGCTTTCGATGTGACGCATTTGAACGAACTTGCTAGTCTTGCGACGCACCGAACAAATCTTTAAGGATTTGGTTCGCCTATCTGCAAGATAAATGCGAACTGAAATCTGAATAACTGTCGTTATACTCTTGAGTTTAAAGTCTGTCATCTCCAATCACAAAATTACGTTGTTGTGAGGCTGTAACTCATCTTTCCCGTTTTCGTCCATTTTGCCACAGACTCTCTCAGATTTTATTTATGTTGCACCAATTTAAGTTAACATTCTGTAAACTAGTTCTTAAGTAACAAGCCAGTAATTACAACTGTGTATTAACAACAGTTTTGTAAAAATGCACCTGATTGTATGTTTTAGAAGAAATAAGACTGTGCGTTTAGAGCTTTTTGACGGAAAAAAACGAGATAGCACAAAACCAAATTATCGTGTGACGCCCTAAGAAAATTAAAATGACGCACAGTTTAAAAACCACTGGCCTATACTATAGTGTGGAGATGGTCCCTGGCCATCAGAGAACATTTTTTGTGCTTGCTTTTGCTTGCTCTTTGTGTGATAAGTCTATTATCCTTGTATCATTCAACTGCATCATGTTTGAGGAAAAGATATTTTTCAAATTTCATGACAGCCAGCTATATAGTCTTAGCAATATAATTTTAAAATTATTGTTTCAGAGTTGTGTTAAAAGTTATACTAATAACTTCCATATAGCATTTTGAGTTATCTAACAAATAGCCTTTCCGTGATGGATTCTTACAAAAGGCGTAGCCAAGACGACAAATTGAATGCATTTAACGGTGTTCAAGTCAAAATATAGTTTTAAAAAATGCATTGGTGGTAGCAATGGAGTTCACACTAAATTAAAGAAAACATTTTCTACTCACTTCTGGAATTAGTTGCAATTGTCTGTTTGCAATGTATACCAAGAATTAAAAAAAATTATTTCGGAAGCAAATTGGCCGAATTTACTTTCAAGTATTAAAAAAACAGAACCATATTCCAGGAAAACATGAAAGAAAGTTGTGACTTTTTGTATCTACTGGAGCAATGAGAGAGAGACTCAAAGCAGTTGAAAAAGATCTTCGTATATCCCTGGTCTCTTGCGTTTGCGCAAATACATCGATTTTGTGTTTCAACTAAACTGATTTGGATTTCACATGGTGTCAGTAAATCGGGACATCATCGTATGTATTTGGTGGTGTGCTTGTGATTTTCCAGATGTGTGATATGTGCCCAGGCTCAATATTGGGAAACATAGAAATAGTGGGGTTGACTTGATGCATCAAGAAACAAACAAATGGCAATGTCAAAACTTTTAAACGCAGTGACCAACTGACGACTCGGGAATAACTTATCACCTTCGTCAGCCTTCAACCCCCCCCCCCCCCCCCCCTACAATCAAGAGAAAGCATTCATTGTTTTGCTATCGCCTTATTGTATCTGTAGAAAACCAGCTACTTGCTGCAATTCAAAATCAATTACCGGTAACATAAAGAAATGTTTTCTCACTTTCAAACTGCAGTAAACTGTTTGTTTTTTGATGATGCAATGGGAGTCCATTGTCTCGCAAGCAAAATGATAGTTAAGATAGTGATTGCTTGCAATTTTTGTTCACACCACATCTGCTTAGCCTACGATTTTAAAACTGCTTGCAATAAAAACTTCCAATCTTGCATTACAAACCATAACAGGTAATTGTTTTGAGTATATATAGTTATCAGGAATACCTTTCCCAACCTTATAAAGTGAGGAAAAGACTGAGGTTAGCAGTGAAGTTATAAATGTATGTTAATGAACAGACTGGATGTTTTGCCATTTACAGCATTTCCCTTTGGAATCTATTTTGCCATCAAACGTTTGTGGTTGGTCCATTTTGATGACTTACAAAAAGCCTGACTTAGTTGATGGTAATTGGTCAATTTCCGTGACGCATCAAATTGGTGACTTGATGAAAATTAAGATCTCAGTACCAATCCGGGTGGTTATAAATAGGCATAGTACAAGCATAGTAAAGGCATATTACATGCATAGTACCAGTACAAAGATAGTAGGGAAGATGTGTGACTGAAAACCAGTCGCACCAATATAAAGAAGCCTTACCTCTTTCCTTTCAAAAAAAATTAATTTCATGAGTTTAAATTTAAGCATTGAGTGGGTGCAATGAGATTTCGTATTAAAAGTTCTAGCTATCATCACTATATCTACTATGGCTGTAATATGTCTACTATGCCTATTTATAACTACCGGTACCAATCCTCCATTCGTTTACATACCCTACCTGTGTACACTGCCTTTATGAAAGTACTCTGCCTGCAAAGAATTGAACCCTTACCCATTGTATTCAAGAGCAAAAGTACTATCCACTACGCCACAGCATCACTAGTAGCAATCGGGCAATTTCACAGCCATGTGGACATGAAAAAATCAAAACTGCCAAATTGATTAGAAACTCCCAAGGATGATTTAAGTGTGTCTTTAATTTGTATGGGACACTTTGCATGGTCTGTTTTGTATCAAATACTGCCCATCCTAAGTTGGTGTTGAAATAATTAGAATTGCTTAAAATTATGTATTTTGTATGCATTGTCTGATGACCTTCAAGATCAATTTAAGGTTTTTATAGAGTATTATAAAGATAAGGGCCATACCTGATTATGAACTAAAGCTGATAAACAGATTAACTTTTCTAGTCAAATTTTCTCTTTTGGACTATATCAAACATGCAACATTAGTCACGGAAACATCAAAAATTTTAGTTGCATATGCATCACAGATATGAAAATTTTAAATGACCCTCTGCCTTCTCCTAGGCAGTAGGGGCTAATGGTTGACGACCACTAACTGCCTTACCTTTGTATATAGAAAAAGTTTAGAGGTTAAAACCTCTAATGTCAGTTGCACTTTATACTACTGCGAACAATTATTTTTAAATACAATGACCAAGTAAATGAAACAAAAATGAATTTCCCTTCGTTGCAATAAAGGGCTGCACTGCCATGGCCTAACAGCATAAGGGGTCAGGAGATGTTGATTTAGGCATTACCCTTTCCTAGCATGTTTAGAAAAAGATGCAGATGTCAAGCTATGCAAAACAGTGGAAAAAAGCATTCTTGATGACATGAAGAATTACATCCTAAGTGTCATCCAACAAGTAACTGAGTGCCTTATCAAGCAACAACAGGGGCAGAATATAAAGAAGGGACAAGGCCGTAGCTGCCGACCAATATGATTCAAGGACACTTCTGCAGGTGGATTACTCAGAAAAATATACCTGCAAGAGTCAGGACAAAATGCAACAACATCGGTCTGTTCACTTCTGCATTAGGGCACTCTGGTAAAATACATTCAAGAGTTATTGTTTCTGACAACCTAACTCACCCAAAGAATATCATTATCGCATATGTCAGCACTCTGGTTGATAATCTCCCCCAAGCCATCAAAATAAGTTCAATCTGGTCTGAGAGACCCTCCTTGCAATTTAAGAACCAATAGATTGCTGCTGCCCTTGAAACCAAACATGGTGTCCTTATTTTCTGTAAATATTTTGCAGCGTTTTATGTGAAGGGCTTAGTCGGCAGCATAGGTGGGTCTATCAAACGACTAGTCTTTGAACTGCTGTCAAAACACACAAGATAATTGTGTCTAATGCAGCAACCTTTGCTGCTGCTGCTGCAAATGGTGTTGCATCTAAGATTGAGGTGATTGCAATGTCATAGTTGCATATCACTGACAAAAATAAATCACTCAAGCTATATTAGATCTTTAGTGAAGCACCTGATATTTTAGGCATACGAAATGCTCACCATCTTAAAGTAATCAATGGTGAAACTGTACAACAGATACTGCTGATGCACCTGCTACAAGTACTGATAGTGACAATAAAATCAATAACTAATGCACTGTGGAGTATGATGGCGAGTTGTATCCTGGTACACTGCAATCAGTATCTGATGATAACATGATGTACCATGTAACTGCTTTAATAGGGTCTGGGGCAGCCTGGAAATTTCCTGATAAAGAAGATGCAATCCCATAAGCTAGAGACCATAGTTTGTAGATTCCAAGTGTAGTGAATGCCAGAGAACATTGCAAATTTGCTGATTTTCTGTAAAATCCCCAGTGAACATGTGTGGTGGACATCCAAGGCAGAGTGACTATGAGTTCTTAAACACACTGTAACAAACCAACAGCTTTTGAATTTTGCAGCCATTGAAATACCAAGTTTATTTTATTGATTTGTATATTGTAGTAGTTTTTGATACTTACAATCATGTTGGTTGGGCAATATGCAGTATTTTGTATAAATACATAGAATGTAGAATAAGTAATAACTAATGCATTCTAATTGGATGACTTAAAATACTCTCATCTAACTCTAGATAATTAATTTGACCTTAGTTTTGTTGCCCATTATCTAGACTGGTGGCAAAATGTAAGGTTGACTTTTTTGCTAAAACTTATATTACAGGAAATTTAATGCGTACACATATAATGATGCAACATTTTTGACCCCAAGAAGTGGGGTGTTTAGTTTGCTCCAACTCTTGCATTTTGAAAGATAAAATAACCACTTTGAATGTATCACAAGTTTGAGGAGCTATTAAAAATAAATTGAGTTGATTTTTCTGTATGTCTTTTATTTATAACATGAGTCACGCACACCCAATGAGCTCCCCTGCATGCACTGTTACATTAGTAAACAAAGTAACAGTTACTTTAACAGCTATGGGGACTTGAATATGCAGTTTCATAGAAAGGGACCACCCTTGATTTAACCTTAAAAATATTGAAAAATATGTCATAAACATCAGTGAGTCAATTTGGAATTGCCCAAATGTGCTTGTTTAAAAACAGTAATCATGTATGGCAAAATAGCCTACATTCCAAAGTAATATGCAGCAGACGGAAAAATAGCCACTTCCTAATGAATACTTGAGCCTAAACATTTGATGAACAATTTGATCACGTGGGAAGTCAACACAACTGGTCAAAATTTAAGAGATACTAGCTATCAATTCACTGTATCAGCCAGATGAATAAGTCCATAATAGTGGTTAGAAACAAACATGTTTAAAGATACTATAAGTTTGCAGAGGAGAGGTTTACTGCGCTCTCTACATTTGCAGTCACGTACACTCACAATGCTGAGCATATGTTGGCATAAATGCGGGTAGAACTACTAGCAAGATGAAGTACAATGGGCTATATAGAGTTATTATCTTTACCAAATTGAGATAATCTGACCAACTGAAACATCTGGACTACCAGGCTGTTTTCAGTTTCTGCGGTTACATGTTCTAAATTTCATGACTTTGTCGCCTACTGTAATTTTCACTGTGATGCTGCTACCAAATTACTTACAGCGTTGAATTCGCAATATTGCAACCTTTATACTGACATGTCCACTTCACAAAATTGCAATACACTATGCTACAGTACTTAGCCCTATTCAGCTACAGATAAGAAACTGTACCGCAGCATCGTACTTAACCCTATTTTGGTAAACCCACTATTGCGATTGAAGATAGACAACGCAATAAACTCCTAAAAAGAAATTAAAACGCGGAAAGTTCTCCATAGGCCTGAATTCTAGTGAAGCAAATAAATCCTTGAGGTGGATAAAGGGTTAGGTTTGATTGAGGTTGGTCAGGGTCAGAGATACGATTTGGTTTAATATGGAGTTAGGATTGCAATTTGGGTCAGGGCTATTCCATATTTTAGTAGTATCTTACTTTAGGCGTCCAAAATCCCACTGCCATTAGATGCCTCAAAGCTGCCAAAGTCAAATTGAAAAGTGAAAAACCCCCGCTTGCGAAGCAAATAGCAAAATCGGCGTCAGAAAACGCTGCAGAAATAAAAAAAAAAGTGAATGACGCGACCTCTGAACTAGTACTTTCTAGTTGCATGCTCCAACTGAGTAGGCAGGCTTAACATACTTTTGTGATTGAAAAACGGGACGCTTCAGAACAACAAGCCTGATCAGAGGTTTAACTATGTCTGACGAGGCAAAGTCCAGACACACTTAGTGGAAGCAATAGAGGTGTTGATCTTTTATTTTCCTCCATTTCAAGTGGAATTTACCTTATTTTTATTGCATATTACCAAATTCCATCCAAAATGGGGTGTGCTCCAAAAAATAAAGGTCAACACCTGCATTGCAGCCGCTTTTGTGTTTCTCCCGGTTCAAATCATTATCAAGCTGGAGTTCGTTTTCATAATATTTTTGCTTGCTGGGACAAATGGTTAAATTTGGCAGGTCCAGCTATGCTGCCTGAATGAATGAAAAACCGGGACTTTACATCAACTGACCAGGACCAAGCCTTAAAAACCACGACTGTCCCGGCTAAAGCGGGACGTATGGTAAGCCTACAACTGAGTCCTTCCAACAAAGCAATGCCCTTCTGACAAAGCTAAACTTGTGCAATTTATTTTGTTAGGTTTGAATGTTGAATCATGCATAATCAGACAAACAGAATTGACATTGTACATCAAACACTACTGCAGGCAATGATCACAAACCACAATTGCATGTAAAATTAACAAGAAGGCAGCCAAGAAAGTGATTTTCTAGTTTGGCTGCTTTCTGAAGCCAGCTCAACAGCATGTATAAGTGACGCGATGCAGTAGTAGAAAGAAAAAAGAAAACTGAGCAAATTTTGACCAAACAGTTATGCGTGGTAAATTACGTAATGGAAAAAATTAGGTACTATTTTTATTTTCATAATTTCTATACAGTAGAATTCGTCTATAACGGCTTCGCCTATAACGTCAATTCGCCTACAACGTTACATTTTGCTTGGTCCCGGCAAAATTCCTATCTTTTGTGTACATTTCGGTTCGCCTATAACGGCATTGCTTATAACGTCAATTCGAATATAACGGCACCCTTTTTTATCCCCCAGGTCTATTTTGTTCGCTTACAGCGGCACTCGAGCCATTCATCTCTCGCAGGAACGGTTGAATGCAGTTAAGCTTACATCATGCGAGCTTTCTTTTGTTTACTCTGCAACATCTCGCTTTGCAAACAGTCAGATAAACAAGTTTTATACAATATACTCCAGCTGGCGAGCTGTCTTTTGTTTATTATTGCTACGTCACTGAAGCAGCGATTCGGAGAGAAAAGCTTTGCGGATTAACTCATTAGCGCATCACATGTGTGCGATAACTATTGGAAGCTGCCGTGTTAGTTTGATCACGAAATCAAGAAAGCAAAATGCCAAACAAACGAAGGCATTTTCCTCTTTGGAAAAAAATATGAAATTATTAGCCGATTCAACAGCGGAAAGGCTACAAATGTATCCCAACTTGCAAAAGAATATAATATTCCAAAATCATCGTTGCAGACAATCCTAAGCAAGAAAGATGAAGTAATGTTAGAATTTGAAGCAGGGCGAAATGCAGAGGCAAAAAGAAAGCGAAAGCATAACTTCGATGAGCTTTTAATAAATTGGTTCAGGTGTGCAAGGGATCAAAAAATACCAGTGAGCGGGAAAATGTTGTTGTTAAAAGCACAAGAGTTCGCCCGCGCAAGTGGATATGAAAACTCGGAGAAGTTGGATATAAATTGGGTGAACAGATGCATTCACATCAATGAGAGAGCTAGATCGATACCTACGTAGTCACGACAATAGTGAAGAAATGTTAAATTTCCTTGCAAAAATAGAACATTATGTGGTAAATAAATCTATCTCAAAAGCAAAGCAGTTAAAAATATACGATTTTTTTGCTAAAAAATGATAAAATACTGTGTAGCACTGTGCTATAGTACTGTACATAACAAGATGTAAACTACTTGTACTACGAAAATTGCATTACAGTACAAGTATTTCTGTGTTGAGTATTGTTTTTCCAATTTCCGTGTTAGTCATTACACTGTAAACCTAACTGGATAACAAGCCTGTGGTTCTTCTTTCGTGTGGGAGGATTTTTCAGCCACGTAACCCTGTTTTATTAAGCTAAAAATGCTGTTTTAGGACGATTTTCGGCAGTTTGGCTATAATGTTAATTCGTCTATAACGGCAGTTTTTTGAAATCCCCTTGAGGTGCCGTTATAGGCGAATTCTACTGTATAACCATCGAATGCATTCTACAAACTGCATATACTAATTGCATGTTTATGGTATCTCAGCCACTATTAACTTTTTTTTTGCCAGTTGGACCGGCAACGCTAAAATACGAAAAACTGTCCACTGAAGAATCACAGAATAGCAGAAATCTGGAAATTTACCCAAGTCAATAAAAAAACTTAACGCGCGATCGTTTGACCACTCTATAGCTTTTAACCGAAAACTCAAACGGCAGTTCCAATAAATAAGTGGAACAGCTCACCCTCAACTTTAGACCTCGCTAAATTCAGAACCACTGCATCGCTTCGTCATAACAACTTTTATTTTCGTTCAAATAAACGTACAAGTGTTGCAGCCACTGCAACTTCAATGTTACAAACCACAAGTCAAAAGTCAAGAACAGCATTCTTAACTTATAAGCGGAACGAAATCTACGAAAGTAGCTATCATGATAGAAGTGACTAGTCGCCGTATGGAGTGCACTCTTTTGACGCCGGACTTCAGCCAGGTGCCTGCCGTTGCGCTACAATGGTGACCCCGCAAAGGAACTACATCTATCCCGATGTAGTTGGACGGCAGCGCCTTCGATCAAGCAACAGAAGCCATCGTTGAGTGGCCGAGCCCAAACCTCAAGACCGCCTTCCAAATGAAGTCTTGACGGAAATCTCATTCACTTCGGCCGGCAAGCTAATCTCTCTCTCATCGGTGGCGGGGAAGGCATGTTGCAGCCACTGCAACTTCAATGTTACAAACCACAAGTCAAAAGTCAACAACAGCATTCTTAACCTATAAGCGGAACGAAATCTACGAAAGTAGCTATCATGATAGAAGTGACTAGTCGCCGTATGGAGTGCACTCTTTTGACGCCGGACTTCAGCCAGGTGCCTGCCGTTGCGCTACACAAGCTTTGAACAAGACAGTGAAAGATCTCTAGTGATCATCTAGTCAAACTGCCCATTCCTGCATCACAATTACATATAATAGAATAGCAAAAACGTAAGAAGCAAAGCAAGAGCATATGCACAGCTAAGCTACATCAAAACTAATATCATATGTACATCTGGCCAGAGTAAAACTAGTATCACATGTACTTTATTTTTGTACTAAAGTTTTTATTTGTAATTGACCTAGTTAAATGAGTATGCTGGTGAGATGCACTTCTGAAGTTGGAATTAAAATTTTCTGGAATCTGGTTATGGTGAAACGAGTGCATGAATTTTGCTATTTTTAATTCAAAAATATCTTTAAGTCGTAAGATATTCAAAGGTTTATACAAAGTGTTCACTTGAACACAGCCTGCAAGACTTTTAAATTCCATAATCCGAATAATTCTGTTTTGGACTACTTAGACTTTCTGCAATAGATTGTTTGCAACAGTTCCCCATGCCAGAATTCCATATTTAAGATGTGAGTAGACAAAACTATAACACAGTTTAACTAGCGTTTTTTGGTTCACATAATGTCTCATTTTAGATAAGATTCTAGCTGCATTAGCAAGTTTGTTTACAACATGGCACACTTATTCTTTCCAGGTTATTTTATTATCGATAAATACTCCAAAATATTTTACACAATCTGTGTTTGAAAGTTTATGCCCATCAACATGAAGTTAAAAGTTTTGTAGTGCAACTGTTATTTGTTTGGGAGCAGAAATAAATTGGGTGCTTTTTTTTATAATTTAAAGACAAACGATTGTATTTCATCCAGTCATTGATGATAGTAAGTTCATGATTAGCTAAAGCTTGAAGGTTGTTGTGATTTTTATTTTTGACTATTAATTCAGTTTCATCTGCAAGTAAATTAACATGAAATTTGGTGTGTAGTGGTAGATCATTGACATACAAGGAAAATAGTAAAGGTCCAAGTGTAGAACTCTGTGGTACACTACACACGATAGTATTTATTTGAGATTTTATATTATTGCAAACAGTAAAGTGCTTGCGATTTTGAAGGTAGCTTGTCAAAGGTTTATCCATATTGCCTCTAATTCCATAACTGTAGCGTTATCCAAAAGAATTCTGTGATTTACGGTATCAAAAGCCTTGGAAAAGTGCAAAAAAATACAGCAAGTAAAATAACCATCATCTAAGTTATTTTGTAACATATTTCGAAGATCTGTTATGGCCATTTCAGTTGAATATCCTTGACAAAATCCAAATTGCTGGTGTGTGATGAGTTTGTAAGTGGTAAAAAAACTTTCAAGTCTAAAATGTAGCAACTTTTTAAAGATTTTTGAAACAGTTGACAATATCGAGATTGGTCTGTAGTTGCTAACTATATCTTTGCGACCAAATTTATGTATAGGAATTATTTATGCATGCTTTGATATAAATGGAAAATCCCTTTTCTCATAGCAACCATTAAATATTTCACTCAAAAATGGTAAAATCATAGGTGCCAGTAGTTCATAGAATTTATTTGGTATGTTTTCAGGTCCACTAGCTTTTGAAGTGTCAAGTTGTTGAAGTTGCAAAAGAACTTCTTCTGGACTTATGAGATAACAGAATGATTTTATTATGTTTGTTGTGCTAAACTTTTTTAATTGGGTATTTGGTATTTTAGCATCATACCGAAAACTGATTTTGTCATTAGTAACAAAACAGCAAAACAATATTATTGTGAATAGCAATACAGTGAACCCTCGTTTATCGCGGGGGATACGTTCCAAAAATAACCCGCAATAGGTGAAATCCGCAAAGTAGTCAGCTTTATTTTTTACTGTTATTTTACAATGCAATACTGTACTGCAGAATGAAACAAAAAACAAAACCTCTTTTCAGGCCCAAAATGTGTTTAAGAAATAGAAATATTAACGTTTTCTTACAAATAATTATAATAGTTTAAAGAACGGTGTTGTAAAACAATGTTATGTAGCAAATGAATGCAAGGTAGGAAACATTGTCACTGGCGTATTTCACGGAAAAATTGCAAAGGTAAATTTGGCAGAATGTACAGGAACGAAAACTGTTGGCATTTGTCTAATGAAAAACCAATATCAACTTTTTCACTTCTAGACAACAGTAAAGCCCCTGAGCCAATCAGGATTCACTGTAAAAAAAAGCACTGTAAAAAATTCCGCAAAGCAGCGAAGCCGCGATAGGTGAAGCACGATATAGCGAGGGATCACTGTAAATGGATAACGATAATTTTTTTTGCAATGAAATATGTTAAAGTCATTTGACACTTAGTTTGTGGTTTTTTTAGTGATTCCATCACGCTGCTCTATTTATGATGTCATAATTTATAATATATTTTGATTTTGCCAAAAAATTTTTAAAAAATGCATTCTGTTGTGAAACTGGGATATGTAACAGCCTTGTCAAATTATTAGCACTCTTTATAAAGATTATGGGGCCCTAAAAAGTCTTTCCTCCATTGTAATAACGTGGGGTCATGTCTTTGGTCACATCATGATCACACCACGATTTGGTACTTGTGAGGTCCTAATAGGATATTATTTTTGTTATTTTAGGTAGGTTTAGCATTATATTTTAGTCAATTATCATAGGCTTCAAACAGATTAGTGCAGAAACAAGAGGAGTTATCATTTTTCTTCAAAATGAAGGAAAATCACAGAGATTCATTGCAAATAAGACTGGTGTACCTCGAAAAGGTGTGCAAGGAGTGTTAAAGCGGTGGATGGAGACAGGAGATTGGAGATGTCAGCCTCGATCAGGAAGAAAGCGAAAGTCAGTAACCAGGTCTGATAGAACTCTGATTTGGATTTCATTGAGAAACAGAAAACTGACTTCGAAAGAGTTGTCCAGGGAGTTGAAGGAGAGCAGTGGAGTTGAATTGTCTGCTTCAACAGTGAGGAGAAGGTTGCTAGAAAATGGTCTTCCAGGGTGCGAAGCTAGAAAGAAGCCGCTGTTGACAGAAAAGCAGAGAAACATCGTTTAGAGTGGGCACGTTCTTACGTTAAATGGCCTGTTGAGAAGTGGAGGAAAGTTCTCTTCAGTGATGAGTCAACATTTACCCTAAATAACCATGCTGGAAATAATTATTTGAGAAGAAGACCTGAGGAAGAGTACCGACCATCAAGCATCCGCAGTCGATAATGGTATGGGGTTGCATGGCTGCAAGTGGTATTGGCAGGCTCAAACTAGTCTCTGAAATGATGAACGGAACAAAATACATTGATGTGCTGGAAAACCAAATGCTACCCAGTGCACGCTCTTTGTTTTCCGACGATGATTGGATATTCCAGGACGATAATGCACCATGCCATCATGCTAAGAAAGTGCAACATTGGTCTGGAACCCACAAAGTTGAACGAATGGACTGGCCAGCCCAATCTCCTGATTTAAACCCAATTGAAAATTTGTGGAACCGAGTTAGCTGTATTGCTGGTAAAAACAAACCTAAGACTAGAAGAGAGCTTATCGAACAGGTTATTGCTGCTTGGTTTCGAGTAATTACACCCGAAGAACTCAAAAAGCTTGTTGATTCACTTCCTCGCCGCTGCAAACTAGTCATCGATAACCATGGATGGCCAATAAAGTATAAATCCAATTCTTCTCAATTCAAATGGCCCTTTTTAGGGCCCCATAATCTTTATAAAGAGTGCTAATAATTTGACAAGGCTGTTACATATCCCAGTTTCACAACAGAATGCATTTTTTAAAAATTTTTGGCAAAATCAAAATATATTATAAATTATGACGTCATAAATAGAGCAGCGTGATGGAATCACTAAAAAAATCACAAACTAAGTGTCAAATGACTTTAACATATTTTATTGCAAAAAAATTATCGTTATCCATTTATTGCTATTCACAATAATATTTGTTGTTGGATCCTTAAATCATTAAACTGCCTACGCCAGCTCATTAGGAGCGCGCAACGTTTGAAGAAAATGATGTATTAATGTAGACAAGAGAACGTATCGTGGCCTTGCGTTGCGTTGCGGTAACTGACGATGTGGCGAGTCAAATAATTAAATTCCAAACTCCAAAGTTTCAAAGCTTAAAACAACAAAATTTGACTTATCCAAGATACCAAAATACTTAGTGGCTTGACTCGCCAGTAACCAAGCTTAAAAAAGGAAGCCAGTCAATTAACAACAACACAAAGCCAAGCAAATAGTGTTGCCAATTACAAATAAACATTAAATCGGAGATGTATATCCGTAACAATATTGTTATGCTGTTTTGTTACTAATGACAAAATCAGTTTTCGGTATGACTTCACATTATGAGATGCATCTTGGCTTTCAAAAAAATTTCGGAAAATAATTATTGCTGTTATTAAATTACCTGCAACATACCCTTCACGAAAATATATAACATGTAGATACACAATTCATATAAATGAATAAATATGGCTTGGAACAAGAATATCGACAAATTTCGCAGGGTGGCTCTTGAATTCTGAACAGCACTGTATTTTATTAATAATTTTCCACTATTTAGATTTATTTTGTATTTGTATTTCTTTTTGATAGTAATTCTTTTTTGCTATTTTTTTTTAGTTTGGTTAATTTATTCAAATATATCTTGTAATGGGATATGAGATGTATTTTGTTCTGTTTATAACATTTTTGAAACAGTTCATTTTTTGTTGAAATAGATTTTAGTAATCCCTTAATGAGCCATGTTTTTGATTTTATTTTCATTTCTCTTCGAGAAAGTAGTCTTAAAGGAGCATGATCATTGCTAGCGCTGGCAAGAACATCTAAAAACTTGCTCATTTTTGTACTAGGGTCAGAAAGTTGTTTTAGCTTTTTCCGTCGGTAGCTAACATCTTCACAGTATGACTCCGCATTGAAATGTTTCATATCATGTACTTGTTCTTTCAATTTAAAAGATTTATAAAAGTTATTTTGAATAGTGCAGAAGGTAGGCAAGTGGTCAGACACATCTAGCACTAAGATACCTGATGCAGATAATTTTTCTGATGAATTTGTGTATACATGGTCTAAGATAGTTGATGATATGGAAGTTATTCTGGTTGGCTTGTTAATTAGTGAGCAGCATCCAAAAGAATATACCTCATTAATATAATTCCTCACTTTAGGCTCAATGTTTTGTTTGGATAAATCTATATTGTAATCTCCTAACAAAAACAAAGAATTATTACTGTGGTCAAGAGTAAGCATTACATCACAAAGTTTATTTTGAAATGACGTGAAGGAAACTTTGGGATGCCTATAAACTATGCCAATTAGTATTTTTTTTGTAGTTTTTTACTTGGTTTGTTTATAATTTCAATAAAAATATTCTCACAGTCTTCACTATTTACAACGATATCAGATTTTAAAAGGTATTTTAGATCATTTCCTATATACACACCAACACCAACATTTGACACAGAATCAATATGCTCAAAATGATAATTTTCTAGTTCAGCTTGATCAAGATTGGAGGAATTTAGCTTGGTTTCTGTTAATTGCAACAAATATCTTCAGTTTTATATTTATTTTTTGGCAATGATCTTAAATTAAAATGTATTACCATTACATCACTACTTTTATTAGATTTCATGGTATCAGCAAGTTCTAGCGAAGTGAAATATTTACTATCTCTGATGTTAGAGTTAGGAAACGCCATTAAATTGGTATTAGATTCAATATCATTATTTTTAATACTCATTGGATCAGTAGATAGCAAACACCTCCTAAACAAAAATTTTATGATAAGTACTCTACTTGCTTATCAAGTTTTCCTCAGTAGCAGTAGGATGTAGTTCCACCACCAGTTTTTTATAATCATTTTTCACTTTGAATGATTCTTTGTTCATCCTTCTCATTTTTTTTCACAAAAATTTTACCATTTGTGGTCCACAAATATGCATGATACTTTTTTGTCAGTTTTTTAGTTTTCCAAAGCAGTCTTTTGCTATACTGAGTTAGATTTTCATTGACATAGAGCTTGGTCATGCCTGGAACTGGATATTGATGAGGTTGAATGGTTTTTGCTGTTTTACGTTGATTGTATATTTCATTAAAAATATCCCTGCGTTCAAATCTTACTATAATAGCTGGAGGGACAGAACTTGTAGCTCCATTTTTAGGATGCTTAGTTGCTAAACGATGAGCTGTAGAAATATCACTTTTTGTAATTTCAACACCCAGTAACTTACTAATTTCGATAACAGTATTGGTAACATTTTCATTCTCAGTTACTGGTACTCCTTTAAAATCTAAGTTTTGCCTCCTTCTGTATTGCTCTATAACGTCAATTTTGCTGGTATCACTTTCTGCTACTTGTTGTGACATGCTTCTTTGCTTGGGTATAGATTTTATTATCTTGCTGTTGGGCTATAATGTTATCCTATCATATTCTGCTTTTAGGTTATCATACTTCAAGCATATAAATTCTTGACTGGATTTTAGTTCAATAATTTGCATCCTAAGTGCTTCAACTTCTTGTTGGTGCAGCCCATCTTTTTCAAATAAAGCTTCCTTTTTTATCAGTTTAAGTGACTCTTTTACTTGCTCAGCACATGCATCAATGATTTTTTTCTCATCAATTGATTCCAAATTTAATTTACGACTTCTTGAATTTGGCTCAAGAAAAATACAGATCAGGTTTTTAACCCTGCACCAAGCTGCAGGCCATATTTTATCATCACTACTGTGGTGACAGCAATATTTGTGGTTGGTTGTAAAACGCACTTTTTGAGCTAACATTAAGGCTGACCAGTAGTATCGCTTTGAATGGGACAGTCCCTTCTTTTCATATTTTTCGGCGGTCTCGTTGTTCTTTGTGTTGTTCCATTTTTTAACAAAAACTGTCATAATAACGAAAAAACAGAAGCACGGTATTTTTGCTATTAAGTTACGATTTTTCTATAGCTTGCTATAAATACAGTTATTTGTTACATTGAATAAGGTTATCTCTTTTGGTTTCGTGGAAGTACAACTTCTGTTGAAAGAAGATTTCCTGTTAGGACAACTATATGGTCAAATGAGAAACCTAGACCACGCGTTGACATTATAAAAGCATTGCTGATTGTGAGATAAAATTATGATATGGATTGTGACAATGTCTATATTGAAGTCTCGAAAGACCAAAATTTACTGCACAAAATTTCATTATTTAATTTGCTTCACAAGAAGTATGGTTGATGGTTTGATCAACATTAAAGTAATACGTTATGAACTCTATTGTTTTTATTTAATACACAGTTACAAGATAAGCATATATCGGTTCCTCCGTTTTTGCAATACATTGCACCGTTTTTGTCTCAATAAAATACGGTCAACCTAGAGCAGTGATGGCAAGACTTTTTTGACGGCGTGTCATTTATTTCTAACTGTGCATTTATTTCTATTCGCGTGTCACTTGTTGAGAACAGCTTAATTATTCTAATACTTTCCACTACCATAAAATTTTCCTTGCGTGTCAGTGAGAATCTTTTCGCGTGTCACTAGTGACACGCGTGTCATAGTTTTGCCATCACTGACGTAGAGCTAACTAAAGAACAGTTTAGAAGTACTAACGGTAACATTCAAGTCGCTACAATCGATAAACTAAAACTAATGTAGACGTAAGTTTATTGTTGTTTGCTGGCCTGCAAGATGCTGTTTACAAATGAAAGAGGAAACCCATAACATTATTAGGAGCTATCTAGGATATGTAGTTTAGAAAATGTTATCAGTGAATTTCTGCTGAGCGTTACAATAACTCATTGCAACAGCAATTACTACATGGAGACCGAAGTACAACAGATTACATCATACAGCATTGCCATCAAAGGTAACATATAACCTGAAGGCGGCAAGAACTAACAGATCCAATATTGCCAAATGCATTAATTATTTCACAATGCCCACATAGGGTATCAACTAAACTTTTCTCACCATAACACTTCCAAATAGTCAAAATTTAGATATTGAATTGAATTAAACTACACATCTTGGTATTTAGTAACAAAGTCCCACAATTGCTGTATGATTTTTTTCTCTTTTTGACATTTACCATAAGTTGAGTCACATATTAATTATTTTATCTGGATGACAAAGAATAAAAATCAACTGTAGTGAACTGAACTTAGGTAAATTTCCGTATTTCTGCAATTTAGTTGCTTTTACCATATTTATAATTTTGTATTTTGTAGTGGTGTCTTAATTGGATCACCACTCGAATTACCTATAGTTTGAGAATTTCCTTCTGGAATATCACCAAAAGGCAAATATTCCACGGAATTTCACGACTACCCCTAATTGTAATCTTATCTAACCCTAAATGTTACATTTAAAACTTAATTTAACCCAAAAATCACAAAAGTTTATATTTATTTGTGTACTTATTCAAATAGAATGGAAAGCAAAACATAACATTAGTAATTAGTACTATGTAATAGGCTACCTTGCAACACTTTAGCTTTTTACAAAATCACATTATTAAGCTTTAGCTTGTCCAGTTCACCTAACAAAAGTTTTGCCAAGCTTAAAATCAATAAAAGTCTTTTTATTTTAAGCTGGGGCCACAACACTAAATCGAACTCTAGCCATAACTTAAACTAACCTTTTACATTAACGGTACCAGTCGAGAAAGCTAGAGAAAAAGGTTGCACCTACATGTAGCTGCTGCTTTTTTTACTGTAATGGCACCAGACAAAATTATGACATCATAAAAAAGTTTGAAGTGTTCAAAAAAAAGAGAAGAAGCATGCTTGGAAGGTTTAAAATGCCTTGTCAATTCAGCTTAAATTGCTGTTAAATTTTTTCATCAAAAGCACCTTGCTAATATTTTATAAACGTTTTTATCACCCTTTTATAATTAGTAATTTTTGAGAAAATACAGAAAACAAGTTTTGTAATAAAGCGTTAGTTGTGGTATCATTTTACACCCCAAAAGGATAAAATTTTTCCAGTTAGTGCATTGAGGGCTGGTTTTTGTTTGAGCGAAAAACGGTTTCATATGTCAAAAAATACAAATTGAAAAAAAAGATCTTTCATCAGAATAAAATCATGACGTCATGATTTCTTTATGACACCACCCAGGGAAAGCAATTAATTGTGCTAAGTTTGTGTCAGTACGCCCAGTAGTTTTGGAGGAGTTAAAGCACAGACAGACACACTCACACACAAAGAAATAATTGCACTTTATGGTATAGATTTAACACATCATACACGAAATACCCCTAAAATTCCTGGTTTTGCGAAGCAAATAATATAAATTTTGAATTTCGACTTACTTTTCTCCAAAACATGATTGGCACAAGCCAAACTGTTGAAAACTTTTAGGAAACATTGATATAAATGGTGATAAAACGAAGTATTGTATCACAATATTGCTACTAACGGTTGACACAGAATATAACAATAGCACTAGTAGTACCTATCAAAATTGCTAAACTTAATATCATTGGCTTTAAAACCATGCAGAAATAATCTAGTATAAATTACATTACAATATCATAAACATGCCAGAAACAAGTTTCAAATTTTTACACGACAATTAGCAAACAAACATTAATACTGATTATAGCAAATTTGTCAGTATTGAAAGAGTCATGTTCAGATGTAGCAAACGTTAATTCTAAGGGCAGCTTAAAGTATTTGACTTTTTCAAACTCAGTCACATCATCTTTATATATATATATATATATATATATATATATATATATATATATATATATATACTTGGCCACATTCATTTTAATTAGGTAATGTGAAAAATTAAAGCAAATCATGCATTTTTTACCCTATAAGCATCAATATTTTTTCAATATCTTATGCATCCAGAAATGTGCTTTCGATAAAGCAGCTAAACTGTATTGAGTATCTTTTTATGAAGCACTTGTGAGCTTTTATAAAAAATTTATTAACTAAGTTACGGCCTACTTAAAGGAAAATTTCACACAAGCACAATCTGTCTGACAAGTTTTGATATAATCTACTTTGCTTAATCATTTATTGTAATGTGTGCCGTTTTTCGCATTGAAGAACGTCTGGACCAGTGGTTCTCAAACTTTCATAATTCGTGGCACCCTTTCAAAGACTCTCAATACTTGTGGCCTCCTGTTCTTCAATAAAAATATCTAGCGTTGCTTTTAACGGCTTTTCATCAGTTATTTTATTCTCCCCGTTTAATAATAAAAAGTCCAACAAAAGAAAGTAAAAGAATAAATGCATTACAGTCAAAGAATTAAACAAACCATCGCTAGCCTCTTACATTACTATAAATCACAGTCAATATACTATAAACTAACGTGGTTAGTGAGAAGCGTGTTGTTGTACTTGCCTAAGGAGACCTTTAATATTCGGCTCCGTCTTGGACACTGAGCAAGGCGAATGTCACTAATACATTGAGGCGATTTCTGGATTTTGTTTTTATAGACGCCAGATCAGAAAATTCAGCTTCGCAAAGATAGGTAGTTGCGAATTGAACAAGAATTACCGGAGCTTTCTTGTTGAGTAGTGGATATGAATCATGAAGAGACAACCGAAAGCTGGAGTCGTCAGTTTTCTTATTAAATGCCAGCTTCATCGCATTCAAAACTTTGAACTCTGCCGCATCCTCTGCTTCTTCGGCATTAGTGTCAATTTCAGTGTTAAACAGGCCTCTGTACCATGAAACATGCAACGTGTAGTCGTTGAAATATGATCGAAACTCAGCAGAGACGATTCAAGATGCTCTATGATGAAAGTTTTAATGTTATATGGCAAATCAATCCTATTCATTTTCAGGCCCTTTTTCCACAAAGGAAACGAGTGTAGGACTTTCCTTGCGTGCTGACTGATACCCAATGGATGGGAACTACGGTAGTCAAAAGTGAAGGAAAAACCACGATAAATATTCTTTACTGCGTACATGTTTGAACAGTAGAATACTTGCGCCGATGGCAGACAAAACCAAAACGCGACCGTCCGCCAAGACCTCCAGCGATAAAAGAGAGCAGGAAATTTCCTACGGCATAATCGGTAACAAAATTACTGCACACATCACGAAAAATCAGGTCGCTATACAAGTTCTGATGGACTTAACCAACAAGCAAACACATGACGGCGGGAAAAGCAAGCCGATCAACCTGCTACCATGAGAAGAAAAATAAACATTATCTAGCCCCAGTAAAAAAAGAAAAATATGTGCGTGTGATTTCAGACAATTCTGTCACACCGCAACGGGTGGATTTAAATAATCTTTAAACTTCACACTGCTGTAATTCACTAGGGGACCTCGCGCTAATAAGCCAGTGCTGACAAATACTCCAGTCACCAACTACAGGGAATACTATTTAAACCGAACATCATAAGTAATACAACACATATCAGTCCACGGCAAGACTGCCGGAAAACCATAAAGGTAAGATACTTGGCGTGAGATTACATCGCCACGCGTGTGAACTATAGACGTACGATACTCTTCAAGCAGAAATAAACGAAAGGCTACTAGCCTGACGGTAGATTACTTGTTGTTGTGATTATTCCTCCTCCTCCTCGGGATGGAGGTACGGCATGAACGGCACAATTCAGGGTTCATGCCTTCAACCTAATTGAAATTAGGCTAGAGGAAAGATGGCTGTCCATTTCGAACCAGTCATGAGTGACTGGTAGCGCCACCACCAACAAGGCGGACTGCCACTGGTGGGTACCCAAGAGTCGCCTTTTGCGACATGCTGCGTTAGCAACTTCGCAATTGTAACCCAGTGAAGTACAGGTAGGCCACCTGTCTTCCACATAAAGGCGGAGGTGTACCGTTAAGTGCATTGCCCAAGGACACAACAAGCAAGCTTGCCGGATTGTTCTCCACACTATCTCTTTTTTATGCTGAGCACCAAGCAGGAAAGCTGTGAATACCAATTTTTAAAGTCTTTTGGTGTGACTCGACTTAAGGAATAAACCCCAGGTCAACCGATGGCCAAACGGACACTCTCACCACTGCACCATCTCGCTGGTGGTAGAATACTTCATTAGTTAATATTTCTTCATCAGTAAAATAAGCAGTTATAGCAAAAATCGTCTAATTGACAGATATAGAAGCAACCATACACTGGCTGGGCGTCGAACTAGGGACGTACGAAGGTGCAAAATAGCAAACACAACACGTACAGTAAAAAAAAGTACAATCACACACAATGGCGGGAGAAAGATGCTGAGCCGCCGAAAGCAGGCAAACAAAAAAAAATGGACAAAAAGATGTTTGGCATGGCAGCTCCATGAAGTACGAGGCGCGACACATTACACGAGGTAGTGGACCCTACCTTGATTATTGCTTGCTAGACTCCAGTCGAGCAGTTAGTCCAGCCAGCTTGTCTTTAGCGTCGCTGACTGTCACATCACGGCCTTGCAAAGACAAGTTCATGTCGTTAAGGTGGCCGAATACATCGGCCAGGTACGCCAGCATCCCAAAAAACTTTTTAGTATGAAATTGGACATGGAGGTTATTTTTATTTTTTCAAAGAAAGATTTTAAGCTCATTTTCAAGTTCATACAACCGAAGGAGGCATTTGCCTCTCGACAGCCAACGGGTTTTGGTACAAAACAAGTCCCAATTGTTGCGCTCCCATTTCTTTGGCCAAAGGTTGAAAGAGCCGGTAATTTTTTGCCCTCAAACAAACGAAGTTGATCACTTTGACCGCAACGTCCATAACTTCCATCAAATGTAGAGGTAGAGACTTTGATGCTACAGGGTGGCCGAAAAGTCCCAGGACACTCTATTTTTAATATTTTAATGCTGTTAAATATGATTGTTTTAATATTCTAATGTTGTTAAAACAATTTATTTGATTTATTTTTTCAGGTTATTTAGGTTATTTCAGGTCATGACTGACATCAGTGTATTTACTGTTTTAATATTCTAATGTTGTTAAAACAATTTATTTGATTTATTTTTTCAGATTATTTAGGTTATTTCAGGTCATGACTGACATCAGTGTATTTACTGTTGAGGAGCGCTTAATTGCTGCTGTTTGGGTTCACGACCGCATCAGGAATGACATGATTATGGAAGATATTCGAAGTGCTTTCACAGAAAGATTTGGAAAGCCCGCGCCATCAAGAAGTAATCTGTATCTGTGGGAGAAGAAAGTTTTTGAAACAGGTAGCGTTCTGGATCAGGCAAGAAGTGGCAGGCCTGAAACACGAAAGGAAACGTGTGCTGGTGTTCAAGAATCACTGCAACAGTCCCCCAAGAAATCCACCAGAAAACGTTCTGCTGAACTTGGAATACCCAGGGCTACCATGATGGATCATATGAAAAAGGACTTGGATGTCAAAGCTGGGACTTTTCGGCCACCCAAAATACATGTATAGTGTCCTGGGACTTTTCGGCCACCCTGTAGAGTGTATCAATGTAGTGAACAGTTCCAGGACGTCGTCACACGAGGCCATTCGTTCTTCACCAGTGTGACAAACCCTGATTTGACGCCAATCATCGCTGGGGCACTATCAGTTCAGATGTGCTTAAAATTCTGCCAGCTGAGCTCGTTGGCTTCAAAAAAAGAGTCCACGAGGGCTTTGACATCAGCAGCAATTGATGTAGCCGACAGCGTATTCCTAAACAAGAACTCTTTTTTCATCTTTCTATCTTTCTCGTATCGGCGAAGCCGATCAAGGGGCATTCTAAAACGCTATCGGTAGATTCGTCCAGATAAATGCTAGCCTGGAGCGTGCTTTGCTTGATTTCAAGACAAACTTGCTAGAACACATTAGCAGCCTTGTCGTCAATCCGTCGGCAAATGGTGTCATTAGAGAGCGAAGGTTGCTGGGTTTTCTTTTTCGCCTTGGATCCGATCATTATTTCAAATATTTTTCTGCGTATGGCTTGATAAGTTCCTCAGAGATGGTATGCGGCTTCTTACACTTCACAATTGGATATGCCACCTTGTAACTACATCGATGAGTAGGCTTTTCTTCTACCGTAAATCTCAAATGAGGTAGCATCGCTTACAGGTCGCATCGCACTCTTTTGACAGACCGAGCATCAATGTCATCATCATTTTTTCGAAAATACTTTTTATCGCAATGGTTTTTTAGTTTGGAGGGTCGTAATAATGCATTTGACATCACGACCGAGCATTGAAGGCACTGCGCACAATCATGACCGTTCCGAGTAACTTTTGTGAAGCTAAATGAGACATAGCTCTCGCTCCACTTGCGAATTTTCGACATTTGAAAACACAAAATTTTTGTTTAAGCTAAAAATAAAGGTCTAGAGACGAAACAAAATACAAACGATGAAGTAGTTGAATTTCTATTAATACGACAGTCACAATTACTCTATCTTCGTAAACCACCAACTTTACATTTTCTAGGCAATCTAGGGCATGACGCACCAAACTCCTTACGCTATTTACAACCACAAACTTCGTAATAACAACAAATTACAACGATATAGCTCGGATATTCCGTCTCTATTCGCAACCAACTCTCACCTTGAGTTAACTCTAATCATCAATACGGACCTACCGTTTGTCCCCACAACACGTTTCGACTCTAATCCTTCTGAATAGTGAAGAACAAATTTTCGGTCGTATACAGAAAAAGCGAGCAAAATTGAAATTACCAGACGTACTATTAGGTAACAAAGGAAGTTTGCAAATTCAGACGTCCTTAAAGTTGTAAACAAGGTTACACCACAATCTGCAGCTTGCTACTATGGCGGCCTTGTGAGATACGGACTTTGGATCATTGATGTTTTGCTAAAAATCATGTGGGTGACTCATAACATTCTCGTTCTGTTCGTACGGTCGTTATTGTAGGCCTACTTTGTATCGTTGTTGTTAATCATCCGTTTGCCTCAATTTAACCCTATTTGGCCCGGGGGGGGGGGACGATTCGACCCACAGCAAATTAAAACTGTTCTAACTTAGCGACCGCTTGAGATAAATGTTTGAAACTTTTTGACTTTTTCTAAAATTTATCTGGCTTGTGGTTGGTTATAAACTGACAAAGATATTCTTTGTAGTTTTGACTTAAACATAGCAATTTCGAAACCCACTCGGGCAAATTTCTTCTTCGATTGCTTTTGTATAATAAAGAAAAAAAGGAGAAAGAGCGCACTCGCAAAACCGTGACGAGCTACGTAAACCACAGAACTTGTTTGAACTGACGCACTGACTGTAAAGCTGTACGGCTTCTCAGAAATCTTTCTTCTCAAAACCTTTTCGCTGTGAATAGCAACTCTTAATTTGACAAGCCAAAAACATCAAAGTGTTTTCAGATACTCGGCTATTTTGTAACTTTTAGTTAAATAAATAATACCTTCTTGACGCTAGACCATAACCTACCGATAAAGTAATGCAAGAAAAATTTCGTAATTTTGATACTTGACAAATGCAACAAAGCAAAAAGAATTGTTTTCAAGCGCAAAGCCAGAAAATAAATTTGGCAGCGTGATAATATAGTTTGCGCTTTTCATAATGATTTGTAATGTTGTTACCAATTAAAATTGCGAATTGGTTGGTGGGAAAGCAACAAGCGCACTTGCAATTTTTATTGGATGAAAAATATGCAGTTGTAGATTGAGGGACGCAGGGGCGACAGACAGCAAAATTTAATTTAGGAGTTTTATAAAACTTAATTTCCGTTGCTTTATGAGTAAGCTGTTAGTAATTAATTGAATACCGAATTTTTATCAGCAAATACAAATCCAAAACGCAAGAAGCCAATCGTGAATTACAAAATTAAATTTTTTTTAAGGGGAGCAGGAGCTGTGGAACATCTCCTGAGAGTGTGACCAACAGCAAAATTTTTTTCTGTTGACCGCGTGACAAAAGCAATGTGTTTGTATTTTACATCTACACACTTCCAAAAGCAAATGAAGATTTTTTTCCATGTTCTTTTATCCACTTTTATAAAGAAGCCTCTGGTAAAAGCATTACGTTTCCTGCTGCATGGCCGAGCAGAAAGGCATTTACATTGAAGTTGACGTTTAAAGTTCAAACTACAGCTTGCGTCAACTGTCACAACATTATAAGATTGAATGCTGACTCAAATGTCGTCTTGTCATTTCCATTCTTCTAAACCAGAGATGGGCAAACTTTTTAGTCGGAGGGTAGCATTGACCATTCAAAAGTTAGCCGAGGGCCGCATCGACCATTCAAGAATTCGCCGAGGGCCAATGCGTAAAATCTTGTAATAGCTGTATGCAATGCAAGAGCTTGCAATAGCTTAAAATCTTGCAATAACTTCTTGCAAAGACGTATTACAGGGCTTTGATAATGATGGCGTCCAAAAACAAAGATCATGACTCTTTATTTGGACGGAAAATGCGTAAGTTCAAACTAAGAATTGCGTAGCGGCTCTTTCAATGATGGCTTCTATCGTTTTTGGCTCTTCAGTACGGCAAGTGCGGCCAACCCTTTCTTATTGAATTAAATTCATGGAAGTTTGTATAAGTTTGGAGGGCCGCACAAAATGCTCTGGCGGGCCGCGGTTCGTAGTTTGCCCACCCCTACTCCAAACTACGTTCATGTTAAGTTCGATAAGTTAAATTTCTAATTGTTTTACTTCAATACAGGAAATAGTTAAGAAATCAAAAGTTTCTTATGACATTGGGAATGCAGCCACTACATTTTAGTTCTATGTTTGAAATGTTCAAATTGCTCGTTTCCACTAAAATTTAAATATTCTGCCAGTGTATAAGATAGTGATGATTATATGATATTTAATGAATAATTTTCTTCTTTCAGGCATATAAATGTCGCAAACAAAAGTAGTAAAAAATAGCCCATGTCAATGTATGACCTGAAGAAGTGTTAAGTAAAATTTTGAATGAAATACCTGACGTAAAAAACGACAACATTGAAAACATAGCCTCTTTAGCTTCTGGTAACTATAAAATTGTAAGAACCATATAAATATCACATGATGCCTCCAGAGGGAAACAAAACCGCCGTATTGGTGTTATTATGGGGGAGAGGATAAAAAATAGGCTACGTAGGTCTATTGTTGTAGCACAAACTTGATAAAAAAACAAATTAAAGTTTACAATCGCTTGATATAACAGGCTTTTTGTAGCAAATCCAAAACTTAAGTTTGCTTGAGCACTTTTTTCATATGATTCGTCACATACACACGAAGACTTGGACAACAAAATATGCGTAATTCTAGTTGGCTAATTGGGTGAATTGCAGCCAAAAGTCGCTAATTCTAATCTAATTTGAAAAATTCCGAATTCCAATTCTAATCTCATTTCGAAAAAGTTCCTGATCGAAGAGTCGGGTGTGAAAAATAAAAAGATCTTTTATGTTAGGGATCAGAACCACCTTCGAAAGTATTGGCACTGATTGGAATGATTTACATGCGAGGCTTACTAGGACAAGCACATCAAAACATTAATGCGATGTTCCATGAAATATTTGGCAATCTAGTTTTTAGTGCAGCTAAGTCAAGGAATAGATCTAAATTTTTGATTGCCCACATATCACTTGATGATTATACAACGCGTCCTACTTCTTAGCAATACGATAGATTTGCAGCTTTTCGCAAAATTTTTGAAGAATTTAACAAAAACTGTGGGAAATTTCTAGTTCCTAATGATTATTTGTCGCTGGATGATACTCTTTATCCTACGAGAACGCAAATCAGTTTCAAACAATTTAATCCGAGCAAACCAGCCAAGTATGGAATGCTGTATAAATCAATCAATGCTTTTCGCTATCCATTTACCTTTTCAACTGCTGTGTATTCTAATAAGCCAAAAGCAGAGCCGACATCTTACTACACTCTTGGGACGTCACAAATAGTAAAATACCTAATTCAAAATTTGGAATGCCACACAAATTTAGTGGCAAGAAACATATTATATGACAGATTGTATACTTCAATACCAATGGCGCAGTGGCTACTTGACCGCGAAAAAACTTCTGTAGGAACTTTACAATCAAATAGAAAAGCAATTCCAGCTGAAATTAGAGAAATCAAAGACCGAGAAACAAACTCATCCGAGATTTATTGGGAAAAGAATAACGGCATATTAAATTTGCACTCGTATGTGGTAAAAACAAAAAGTTCAGGAAAGCGAAATGCTTTATTACTGAAAACAGTGCCACCGCTTCTTGCAACTACAAAAGATGACAACAAAAGCAAGCCCGCTATTTACAAACTATACGACTTTTCAGAAGGCGAAACAGGCATCATTGACCAAAAAATGGGGTTCTACAGCTGTAGATCGAAATCAAAGCGCTGGACTATGAATGCATTTTGATACGTTTTGAACACATGTCGAGTGAACGCCTGCACGATATATGCAATGAACAATGATCTGCAGCCTCAAAACATAAAGTCTGTAGATTTTGGATTTAAACTAGCTATGTCTTTGATTCGCCCACATATAGAACAACCAAGTTTAATTGGTATAAAGTCTTCTGTGGTTCGCAAAATTGAGTTAGTGCTGGGGAAAAAATATCCTCCAAAATGTAAAAACGTTAAGTGGCTTTTTTCCTCATCAAAGTCAAAAACGAAGGCGATACGATGCATGTATCAGTAAGACTAAAGGAAAACGATCAAAAGAGAAGAAAAACAAAATTTCTAAGCAATTGAGCCAGTGCCAAAAATGCACAAAGCCTTTGTGCAATAAGCGTCTTATTCGCATTTGAGATTTCTCCTTGCAAGACTAAACTGTTGTTAGGCTTACACTTACGGATAAAATTGCACTGCCGTAGTTGTTTTTGAAGCATACAAGCGTATTGCTGCTTTTGACGATGATATATGTATTGTTGATATTACCCGTAAATTTAATGTAGTGTTCCCGTATTTTCATATTAGACGATAAATTATAAGCAGAAACAGCATGACTGCGTACTAGCTAATCCAGAAATAGCCTATTTTGTTTCACATTTGTAATGTATTCTGTTAATTGCAAGAGATTTTTTGATTAATAGCTCTAAATTCACTAACGCCTCAAAGCACAAGTTACGATGATAAAGCTCAAATTGGTGACATTATAATTAATCCCAGTGGAATATAAAATTGTAAGGACCGTATAAATATCATATGACACCTCCAGAGGGAAACAAAACTGCCGTATTGGTGTTATCATGGTGAGAGGGATAAAAGATAGGCTATATAGACATATCGTTGTAGGACAAACTTGCTACTAAAAAGAATCAAAGTTTACAATCATTCGATGTCACAGGTTTTTGTAGCAAATCCAAAACTAAAGTTTGCTTGAGCACTTTTTTATGCAACTCGTCACATGCGCAGACTTGGACAACTGATTAATTCTAGCCGGCTAATTCGGTAAATTACAGCAAAAAGTCGCTAATTCTGATTTGAAAAAAACTAAAAGTCTCTTATTGTAGTGTAATATAAAAAATCCCTAATTTCAATTCTAATCTAATTTTAGAAAAGTTCCTGACCGAAGAGTCGAATCTGAAAAATGACAAGAACTTTTTTTATTATTTGCGAAAAGTTTGGTCGAAAATCAAAATCGGAATTAGGTGATCTCCAAAAAGAAAAAAGGTCTTCACAATGATTTGGTGGCAAAGATGAAAAAGTCTTAGAATAGTCGCAAATACAAAGTGGTTTTGCGAAGGTGTTCAAATGGCATCAAAATTCGCTTGGTAATTAAAATTTCAAACTAATTTCAGAAAAACTGGAAAGTAGGGTTACCAACTTTCAATTTCGCCATTCCGGGACACCTTAATTACCAAGAATTCCAAGATTGATGCAACAAAAGCTTACAAAACACGATAAACATCAAAAGCAACTGCGCGTTGTAGTGATTGATTTTGCAGCATTATCCTAACAACCTCTAAGGCCCTAATTAATTTTATCATAATAGAAGAAACTTGTGAAATGGTGAATCTTTAAGGCATAAAATGAAAAAACTACTAAAATAGGGAAAATAAACAATTTGTACGAAGTAGATTTATTTCTCCAACAAAATCACAACAAATTTTTAAAGACATATCAATCTTAATTTACGGAAATATAGTAATCTATGAACTCTCGCTAAGACAAAGAACTATCAGTAACTTTCTGGACAAAAGTAACCCAGCCCGGGACACGGGACGAAAGACGTCAATTCCGGGACTGTCCCGGCCATTCCGGGACGGTTGGCAACCCTACTGGAAAGCTCTAATTCCGATTCCACTTAATTTGTGATAATCAGAAAAGCTCTCATTTTATTCTACCCTAATTTGAGAAAAGCATTAATGCTCTAATTCTAAGTTTAATTTAATTTGAAAATGCTAAAAAAATTATAATCGTCTAAGTCTGCACACAAGGATGGGAGGGGCTTACAAAAACGTCGTATTGCGTCGCATAAGGGAGAGGAAAGAATAAAAGAGTCATATGATTCGTGAGCATTCCTTGATTTGAATGAGATTTATGTCTTGATCAATAAAAATATTTATCCGTGATGAACAAGCATAGCTTGCATTTTTTGTCTAAATGAAAAGAGTTATAATTTCATAAAGCCAAGAAATTTTTGTCGTTGAAATGCTATTTCACACCCTGTTTCACATTTACAAACAGTCAATTCAAATTACAAAAATCTAGCTGGAGATATGGCATATGGCGAGTAGTCCAACATAAGAAATGTTATACAAACATCACCGCTGGTAACTTTCCCATAAAGAGCAAAATGGCAAATTGATGATAAGTTGTTGAACTTTTCACCTGGTAGCTGACATTGATAAATTTCGCTTAGGCGATCGCACAATCACAACGTTGAAGAGTAAACACTACGAAAAAAGAAAATTCGCCGGCTGTTTCTTTATTTTAAATTCAGTCAAAAATCTAAAAACTACTGCTGTGCATTTGATTTGCAATAACTTGAACGCTATTAATCTGAACATAACCAAAAGTATATAATTGGATTGAAAAGTAAATTTTGCATCTATTTAAGCAAATACGGAATTGCTATTGTGAGCGGTTTAAAAGTTATTAGCTGCCAAAGTGTCGGGTCAAATCGACCCCCCCCCCCCCCCGGACATAGAAAGCAAAAAAAGCCCGGCCTTAATAGGGTTAAAATCATTTGTTGGCCTACAAACAGGTCATAAAAGAACATACATAGCTACCTATCATGATGTAACAATGCTGGGTGACTAAGCCATGTGACCAGGCGTGGTTCCGTCTGACGTACAGCGAAAGGATCTAGTAAATAAGCATATAGAAAGAAGCATTGTTATTTCAATGGATTCATTGGATTAAATTCATTGGATTCGATTGACTTCAATTCAAATTCGATTTCAATTCAAATCAAGGTTCGTGCTTCCAACGTTGTGTTTATGATTAAAATATATTTGTTCTGTGGAGTCAGACGTGCTGTGGGAACTACAAAAACTTGATCCCCACATTTTGCTGACCCCGACGACTCATCCGCCACAATTTTGATAATCCCGACATCAACGATCCACACACTATCACAAAATTCAAACACGACAGATAAAAAACAAAGGTACAATGTACAGGATAATTCAAGAACGTTCCAGAAAAATGCGTCACCGAACTTCACAAGGGAGATCTACGACGTAATAATGAAGACTACAAATTTAAGTTTAACTGCCAAATACTTACTATTGTGACACCATGGATTTGCAATATTAATTAAGGCCTCTGCAAAGCTACCTAGTGAAGGCCTTTGCTTGTGGTCTCCAAGGGGGCTGAGAGCCCCGTTTGAGAAACCATAATGTAGACCTTAATTTGTAACCAAAATTGATAGCTGTTCACACAAAACAAAAATCAATTGCAGTCAAGCAAAGCAAGCATCCAAAACAATAAATATCAATCTTGATCATTAACATTGTACCGCCATGGCCAAAGAAAGGATTTTGAATTCTAATTTTACCAACATTTCGTATAATGGTAACTATCTAGTATTAACACTAGAACGACCGCGCTTTCAAACTACCTAGAACAACCAAGTGCGTCAATTGACGCAATGTGTAAATAAGCTTTATTTTGTTCATTTATTTGATCAAGTAAACATTCTCAAAGTTGAATTATTGGAGCAAGTGCAAAATTTTCCCCAAGACAACAACAAGTGCAAAATTTTCCCCAGTTAGTTAAAAGAAAGGCAGTGTACACCGAAGGGCCAGGCCCGGCATGTAAATGTGCGGGGCAGTGTACACTGGAAGGAAGTGTACAGGATGGGGGATAGAGAACTGGGGGTGCAAAAATTTTTTAATTGGTTTTTAAAATTGACCGATCAGAAACGACCAAAAGTCACAAGTGCATAAATTTCCCCACATGGGAAAATTTATGCACTTGATCCGAAATATTATTTGTGTCACCTTAAAAATAATCAAACATCATGTAACACATAATTAGCAAGAACAAAGTAAAGTTAAAAACGCAATTTGCCATACATAAACCACAAATTTTGGATACTAGCAGCGTCTAAAAGGAAAAAATAGATCAACAGGCTGTTGTTTACAAAACCATAATTGTAACAGTTTACAAAAGTAAGCTACTTGTTAGTTGCATTCGATCAACACAATTTGGGCAAATTTTTGTGGCGCATTTATCACATATTGTGCTCCTGCAAATGTTGCACGAATCCATTGTTCTTTTGCGGCATTTTGAGGTTGCTCATGTTTTTTGCTTTTTTTCTGGAGGTTCGTTAATTTCGAAGAGATTTCTTTGCGCAACTGCATTTTTTCCAGCAGTGTCTCCTGGAGTTGTTCCTGTAAATTCTTCAACCACACGTTGTGCCAACTTTCGGCGACTGACGTCCGACTTGCAAATATCTCGAAAAAGAATCTAGCTGTTGATCTGTGCCAAATCAATAACATTGTAAAACACGTGAATGAGCCACCTTCTGCTGGCAGCTTTTACAGAGTATTTCCGAGTCATTTGATCAATGACGTCAACGCCAGCCTTTGTTTTCTGATAGAATAAAACAGTCTCTGGTTTTTTCTTAGAGTTGTTGTCGGAAGGAATCTCTACATCAGGATGTAATATGCCCATTATTACAGTACTACCGACTTTTGTTTTTTACACTGATATGAAGTCAAAGTAACAATAATTGTTTGAACAGATGCAAGCAAGGAAGTTTCGTGCTGCTGCTACTTTTTTTTGGCAGCTTCTGGCAGTTCTCTTTGATTCTGCCGGACTGTGCCAACCATACTACATTTTTGATCTGCTAAATGTAGGGCAACATCAAGATTTGTGAAAAAGTTGACACAAGTTACATTATAGCCACGTTTGAAAATCGGTTACATCAGCTTTGTCAGGGCATATTTCGGCAGACTTACGAAGGTGTCATTGTTCTCATCTTTTCCAAGATACGGAAAACTATTGAACAGGTCTTTTGTCTCCGCGTCAACTGCCATCCAGAACTTGATTCCAAACTTATCCGGTTTATTCGGCATGTATTGAATAAATCGTCACCTAGCTTTACATGGAAGCAATTGCTCGTCAATAGTAATGTAAGGGTCAGGTGCATAGACCTTCTGACAGTTCTCAATAAAAGGGTTTTATAACGAAGAAGCCAAGCAAAACTTGTCATATATCACCCTTTGACACCTATCGCTCTTCAGATCAAAACACAAGAATTGCATTATTTCCTTCAATCTCTGTCTTGATAGAGTGTTGTTGAACATCGGAAATTCCTTGGTTGATTCCCCTAAAATTTCCACAGGCAAATCTCTCCGTCCTAAAATTCCTCTCGCAATAACCAGTTCAATAAACATGTCCAGCTCATCAAGCATCACATTCCAGTTTATTTTGTCAGAAATGCGATTGGCTTCAGCTACAGTGCATTTTCTTATATTTCTGAGCATTTCCTCATCAAACAAAACGTGAAAGGATGACAGTGGGCTGCTTTCCATAATTCTGCTTGTCGCAAATGCAGTTGGACCCGGCTTGAAGCTCAGTATGTTTTGCTGTTGCAAGCGCTCACGTTGTAGATGGGGCGTAGCCAAAGCTTGCAAAAACTGTTTCGTCTTTTTCAATCAAGACCTGATTTACCTGCCCTTGATTTGGTGGATCGTTGTCATCGTCTTCACTAGAACTATTGACGCCTGATTCTTCTCCACTAAAATCAAGCTCCACTTCTTCTAAATCGTTATCTAAAGCATCATCTAACTCGCTGTTGCAGTCTTCACAATTCAAACAGTCTACTGAAATATCTTGTAAACGTAACAAAACCTGCGAAGCAATAAAACTTCTTGACATAATGGATGCACTATTACTAGCAAAACACGTTTCCATAGCAATCTGAAAAGACAAAGGCAAGTCAGTATGCACCAGCAACATATCATAAAAAATTGCATAAATCATAGAATATAACACATTGATGATAACAGCAGTCACTGTACCATAGTAGTGCCTGCTTTTCCTTCTAAATGTTTACTGTTTGCAAGCACGTACTAGTCTCAAATAAAATTACTAAATAAGCCCAAATTTCTACAGCGCGTAGAACGCCTGCTGTGGCCTCTCAATATTCAAATATTTCTCAAACAAAACTAATTGTCACATTGTCTGCTTTCTAACGTTGTCTGCTTTTTCACAATGTAATAATTTTGCAGACTTTTAACCTTTTATATGAACTCGAGATGAAATTTTCTGCTGTGTGGGTCAATTGACGCGCTTGGTCGTTCTAGGTAGATATATGACTAAATTTGTTGTTTTAGTCGTAAAACCCTCAAAAAAACACACAAACTCAACGTTGCAATAATATAAAAAATGTCAAGGTGTTTCAGCAGAAAAAATTGATATTTGGCGAAGATACAAAAAATTTAAAAAATGCGTCAATTGACGCGCTTGGTCGTTGTAGTGTTAATACTGTTCAGCCAGGCAATATCAATACCCAAATTTTGAATTTTGCTGCAATAACTGGAAGCCTATAAGCCAACTGTTGGCCAAAGAATTACTGAATAAAGCAGCTTGGTTTTATATAACTAGCAGCATGTAGGCAAATTTTACATTAGAATAGCCTCAAAACTGTTTCAACACTACAAAAGTGCTTTGAGTCAAATAAAAACAAAGTTTTACCAATGGTATTTTTTATTCTTTTTTTTTGTGTAAAAGCAATTGTTAGATATTTTCTTTACCTTGGATCTGAATTGCACTGACCGCGAGCCAATTAATCAGCGCTGCGTTTTTTCTTGCAGAGCTGTTGACTCGCGGCGATTCCTTTGGCTGTGACCATTTAATTTGACGAGCTTGCAGATGCAGTAAGGATTTTGTTCTAGCGTTTTGACCAAATTAGTAGAAGCTTTGTCCTTGAAATTCGCTCACAAGTTAATAATAGCATGCTTTTGGTTCTTTGAATAGGTGATAAGTTGTTCGGCGGTTGAGCGCATGGTGGTGTAATTTATGCGATAAGTTGCATGTCGGTAAACTTATTCTTTTGGAATATTGAAGATCTCGCTGGGGAAATAGTTCTGGTATGTGCGTTATTTTTTATGTGTAATTGGCCCCCGCCCCCCTATAGTGTGGTAATTCAGTGTTTATTTTTTGTAGAAACCGGATAATTCAATTGGCCTGAAATTTAAAGGAATCACGAAATAAAATCCGCGTTAAAGACTATTTAAGAGAAACGAAGAGATCTATCATTTAGTACTATTAACGTTCTTAAGCGTCCCAGCCGCCATTAAAAGAAGCGTTAATAAAGTTTCAGAACTAATATGGATAAGCATGATAAAGTTAGTTCTGTTAGCTGCTCAAATAGTGCCAGTCAAAGCGCTACCAGTTCGAAAAGGAAGGACCACTTTGATTTGAGAATGGCACAATTCTCGAAGGAACTTGAGCAACGCAAACAAAGAGACGAGAGAGCGGCCCGCAGGGCACTAGAAGCCGCAAAAAGAGAAGCCGATGCCGTACGTAAGAGGGCGGAGGAAGAGGTAAAAGAGTTAGAAGAAAAAATAAAAAATGATCTGAAAATGAAAAAGATTGAACGAGAAATCGATCTGGCAGAGGCGAGAGCTAAAGCTTGGGATGAGGTCTCGTCCCCTTGTTCACAATCTAAGAAGGCAAAGCCCCGTAGAAGTCACCATAGCGGTAGTGACTATGTTAAGCAATTACTTTGCCAAGAAGGCGTTCAAGCGATTCGACCCTCCTCCCTGCAAAGGTTGAACTTGGGGGACCCTCCAAACCTTTGTCCCCAAGAAAATCAAGAACAAACCCAGGTTCATTTCGGGCTACCCCATCGGTACCGACCCGAGGTCTTGAACACGCCCTACACAGATAACCCTGCCAGAGTATATGAAGTACCTAATTACGGGTTAGATTTAAGGCAAGCGACTGCACCCACAATGCCATACGATTACCCGCCACCGCGCCCAGAAATTGTAACCTTCGACGGAGATCCGTTAAATTACATTTCGTTCGCTTCAAGTTTTCAAACTCACATCATTAATAGAGTTGCTTCTGACAATGCTAGAATGACATACTTATTGCAATATTGCAATTTTAATGTGAAGAAAATGATTGACCATTACTTAGGAACTCACCAAGGGTTTGAGCGAGCTTGGGCTAAGGTACACCAACTTTTTGGCAGACCCTTAATCATTGCCAATCGCTGCGAGGAAATGCTGCTGTCGTTCGGCAGAGTTAAAGGAAGGGACAGTGAAAGATTAAAAGACTTCGCTGGCTTAATGGATAAAGCACTATTTCAGATTCAGGGAATTGAGACCTTTTCGAGTTTGAATTCGTTGGGTACCCTGCGAAGGATCGTGGATAAGCTGCCAGACAAGATAAGAGAAGATTGGGCAGAATGGTCATTCTCATTTACGCAAGAAACCAAACGAGAGGTGACGTTTCGTGACTTAGCTTTGTTCGTTCGGCGAGAAGCAGATAAAGCTTGTTCAGTGTTTGGCCGTGCCCAATGGTTAGGAAGTAGTGATAGAACTGAAGGAGGTTACAAGTCAAAGCGTGCAGTGGTGTCAAACTCCAGTGTGGTTGCTCTAGAAGAAGCGGAAGCCAAAACCTTTCATCGTAAAAGTAAGCCGTGTGAGTTTTGTAATCAGCCACATCACCTTACTCAGTGTCCTAAGTTTGTCACGTTAAGGCACTTCAAGCGTATGGAGTTCGTCAAAAAACGCGGACTTTGTTTTCGTTGTTTGAGCCCTGGCCACCAAGCGCGCTCTTGTTTCAGTAAGATAACTTGTGGCACTGAGGGATGCAAATTTCCCAACCATCATTCATTATTGCACAAAGAAACATTGGTGGGAGTGAACCCTGAGTCTATTACCACTGTACTGAGTGCGCACAAGAGAACTGAAGAAATATTTGATGAATCTTTACCTCTTTTGCCTATTTTACCTGTGGAGGTAATATGTGGAGAGCACCGAAGAGAAACGTACGCCTTGTTGGACACTGGGTCGCAGCAAACGTTTTGCTCTACGTCATTACTATTAGCGTTGGAAGCTGGGGGTAGAGATTGTGATCTTCAAATTAGAACTATGGGTGCTCCGAAATCTGGAAATTGCATTAGTGGAAAACTGGTAGACCTACGCGTACGCGCTTTAGGTGGTGGTCAAGCAATTGATTTGGATAATGTGATATCGGTTGATCGCATGCCCGTTGAAAAGTGTCTTAATTTGACGAATACTAACCTACTAAAATGGTATCACTTGCGTGACTTAGAGCTTCCCCAGATAACGGACAAATCAGTCGGATTGTTGATCGGAATTGATTGTAAAAGGGTATTTCAGCCTTTAGAATGCAGGATAGGACCAGCTAAGGCCCCGGATGCAGTTCGTACTCCTCTTCGCTGGGTCCTCTATGGCGCCAATGTGACTGTGGGTCTTGCGGATGTTTCAAATCATGCCGCTCTGAATGTTTCGATAGACGTACTAAGAGATGATCCGTGTCCATTAGATTTACCTGAGCCCTCAAACGATTGTAGCTGCTCTTTAAAGACGTCCAGAGAAGACAGAATCGCGTTGCAAATGATGAAGGAGAAAGTTAAGATTGTCAACGGCCACTTTCAGTTGCCCCTACTTTGGGAGAGTAGTACAAGTCAGCTACCTAATAATCGCAAGGTAGCTGAGATGCGTCTTATGTGTTTAAAAGGACGCCTAGCCAAAGACAAAGCTTTGCATGAAAAATATTCCGCAGTCATGGCCTCATATTTTGAGGAGGGTTATGCTGAGAAAATAGGGGTGACAGAAAGTAAATTTTCCTGGTTTCTTCCCCATCACCCCGTGGTAAACCCTATGAAGCCCGATAAGCTACGTATTGTGTTCGATTGCGGAGCAGAATATAATGGGGCATCTTTGAACAAAGCTTTAATTAGAGGTCCAGATCTGACCAATACTCTGGTGGGTGTTTTATTGAGATTTCGAGAAAAAGGGGTTACCTTGGTAGCTGATGTAAAATCGATGTTTCACCAGGTGAAAGTGGAGCCAGAAGATAAGAACGTTCTTAAGTTCCTATGGTGGCCTGAAGGAAACATGGACGAATTTCCAGAGGTATGCTGTATGACGGTACACATTTTTGGGGCAAAATCTTCGCCCAGTTGTGCTTCGTTTGCTTTGCTACATGCGGTAGATGTATTTGGACACGAATTTAGCGACGAAGCTGTCACGGCGGTACGGCGTAATTTTTACGTAGACGATTTTCTCCTTTCCGTCTCTTCAATCAGCGAAGCCGTACAGATTGGTCGTGAAGTCACCAAAATGTTGTCTAAAGCTGGATTTACACTTCATAAATGGCTGTCAAACAAATCCGAAGTGACGAAACATTTCTCGGAAATTTCGAGAATGGATTCATCAAAGCCCATCTCCGATAAGTCACAAATGATGCATAGAGTCTTAGGCGTGCAATGGAACGTTGGCTCAGATCGATTCAGAATGCAGGTAGACCCATCTGTTAAAGCATTTACTCGCCGCGGATTGCTCTCAATGGTATCTTCTATTTTTGATCCTCTAGGTTTTGTAGCACCCATACTCACAGCTCCTAAATTATGGCTGCGAGAATTGAAAGAACAGGATTGGGATGAAGAGATTTCCGAAGATGAACAACGACGTTGGAAGAAATGGATGGCTTCGTTGGAAAGGTTGATGGCTGTGCACATTGACAGATGCATCAGCTTAACTTCTGGAGGTGAGGTGAGTTATGAACTTCATCATTTCTCAGATGCCTCTAGCTACGCTTACGGAGCAGTGTCTTATCTAAGAACAGAGGATGAATTTGGATCAATCAAGGTTGCCTTTCTGATGGGAAAGGGATACTTAGCTAAGGAAAACAGAACTATTCCACAATTAGAACTTATGGCTGCAGTAGTCTCAGTTCGACTCGATTGTTTAATTCGAAAGGAGTTGTCATTGCCGGTTGGGTCGTCTTGTTACTGGTGTGATTCTACTGCCACTTTATACAGCATCAAAAATCGCACCAAAAGGTTTCCAGTTTTTACTGCAAACAGGCTTGCAGTAATAGAAAGACATAGCGATCCTGTAAAAGATTGGAGATATGTGCCTTCTGCTTTAAATCCGGCAGATGAAGTATCCAGGGGCTTGAGCGTAAAAAGGTTCGTCAATTCAAACTACTGGATCAGCGGACCTGATTTCCTGCGCGACTCCAATATGGATTGGCCTGAGGATATATGTTCAGAAATTGTCCCGAAAGAGAACGCGAAGCAGCAAACTACGGTAGCGGCTGTTAAAAACCTGGTATCGAAGGATCTGCAACCAGTTGACAGACTTGTACGAAGCTTTTCTTCATTGCACAAAGTAAAAGGAACTACAGCGTGGCTGTTAAGATTTTGTGCTTATTTGACTGATAAACATTGCAAAAAAACACTTCGGTCTGCAGGTCCATTAACATATAGTGAATTGAACCATGCTGAAAGAGTTCTGATTGCCTATGAGCAACGCAAATTTTTGCCGGCTCTTCATTTATCTTTAAAGACCAAAGGGACTGTAAAGAGGAGTGACTGCAGTTTTGCTCTGTTGAAGGGATCTCCCAAACTTGATAATGACTTAATTGTTATGGAGGGACGTTTGAGGAACGCACCTACTTCTCTTAGCTTTAATTTTCCTGCTGAATCGCATTTAACAACTTTATTTGTTTTGCAGTGTCATACAAAATGCGGGCACGGTGGAGTTTGTCATACCTTTACGGAGCTTAGAGCGCGTTTTTGGATTGAAAAATCATCATCCACAATTCGAAAAGTCATCAATAATTGCCTCGTGTGCCGTAAAGTAAAGGCCAAATGTTTGACCCAAAAAATGTCCGATTTGCCCCCGGCTAGAATGCAAATTTTTGATCCTCCCTTTAGTCATACAGGGGTTGATTTTTTTGGACCGTTGTTGGTGAAACAGGGCCGTTCCAATGTAAAAAGATACGGGTGTATCTTTACATGTTTAACAACTCGGGCCATACACCTTGAATTAGCCTTTGATCTATCAACTGACAGTTTTTTAAATGTTTTAAGGAGATTTGCTGCAAGAAGGAGAAGCATCAGGCACTTGTATTCGGACAATGGGACTAATTTCGTGGGAGCCGAAAAACTGCTTCGAGATGAGTATACGAAGTACGATCAAAATCGAGTACGAGACCAAATGGCCATTGCGGGCATCGAGTGGACGTTTAACCCGCCGCTGGCCAGTCATTTTGGTGGTGCATGGGAAAGAATGATAAGAACAATCCGGAAAATCCTCACCACTATTTCACCTGGTCCGGTATACAGTGAAGACGTGATTCGTACTGTTTTGATCGACATCGAAGCTATGATCAATTCACGCCCCCTTACACCAGTTATCTTTCATGATGTAGAAGAAAGACCTTTGACTCCCAACGATCTTCTCATGCCTGATGCTAACTCTGTCATACCCTTGCCCTTATCTGACGATCGTGATGCTTACATAAAAAACAAGTATAAGCAAACCAAGTTTTTAATCAATCGAGCTCGCGAAAGATGGTTAAAGGAATATCTACCAACAATTGCTGAACGTTCCAAATGGTTCGCTGAAAAGCGAAATCTCGGTGTGAACGACATTGTCATTTTGACCAAAGATCCGACAGCTCAACACATGTTTGAGCTTGGTGTGGTTCGTAAAGTATTCCCAGACAACAAAGGACTGGTGAGATCGGTATTGGTGAAGTGCCAAGACAAGACACTGCAAAGGCCGATCTCCAAACTGAAGTTGTTTCTCCCTGCCGAAGAAATCGATCGTACGAGTATACCGAATTGGCTGAAATGAGCCGTACTTGAACTTAATGGTGTGCTCACCTAATTGAACAGACGTTCGTAATGACTACGGAACTGATTGTATGTGTTGTATATACTGTATATATATATATATATATTTTTTTTTTTGACGTGACCTGACGACGTTTACGTTTATGAAATGTGCAGGATACGGTTTCGATTCCTGGCTAAGTGACTGTTATGTTGATGTGTTCTCTCTAGTACGTTTGTGTTTGTGTGAAAATACTTAAGTTCGTGTAAAATACTTACCAAATTGGTCGTATTTTTAGGGGGGAGGTGTTAGATATTTTCTTTACCTTGGATCTGAATTGCACTGACCGCGAGCCAATTAATCAGCGCTGCGTTTTTTCTTGCAGAGCTGTTGACTCGCGGCGATTCCTTTGGCTGTGACCATTTAATTTGACGAGCTTGCAGATGCAGTAAGGATTTTGTTCTAGCGTTTTGACCAAATTAGTAGAAGCTTTGTCCTTGAAATTCGCTCACAAGTTAATAATAGCATGCTTTTGGTTCTTTGAATAGGTGATAAGTTGTTCGGCGGTTGAGCGCATGGTGGTGTAATTTATGCGATAAGTTGCATGTCGGTAAACTTATTCTTTTGGAATATTGAAGATCTCGCTGGGGAAATAGTTCTGGTATGTGCGTTATTTTTTATGTGTAATTGGCCCCCGCCCCCCTATAGTGTGGTAATTCAGTGTTTATTTTTTGTAGAAACCGGATAATTCAATTGGCCTGAAATTTAAAGGAATCACGAAATAAAATCCGCGTTAAAGACTATTTAAGAGAAACGAAGAGATCTATCATTTAGTACTATTAACGTTCTTAAGCGTCCCAGCCGCCATTAAAAGAAGCGTTAATAGCAATTGCTTTAAACTAGGGTTGCAACCTCGAGCTAAAAAAAACTCAGTCTTTTTGCCCAACGCATATTTGAACTCAAAAAATTAAAATTTCTGAACTTGAACTCGAAAAATATCTATGGAGTTCGAGTTCGATTTCATTACTTGAGCAATTTGAATAGTAAATAATATTTTTCAGTGATGTAGGTCTTAATTGGTTGGTCTTGGTCATAAGACCGTTTTGGTAGTGTACAGGGTGTTTCATCTCAATATGTCACTTTATAACAACTTATATCTCAATAACTGTAGAAGATATGAAAACCAAACTTTTTTTTAAAACTAATGATCTTAAGTTTACACAGCAAAAATTTGAACTCAAAAATCAAAGAAATAAACGTTTTGTTAATTTTTTCACAAATGTTCAATATACGAGCCCTAGGTTACACGGCACACATTGAAACAGTATTCCATTTTTTGCCAAACTGGAACAAGCATATCGGGATCGATGGTCTTCAAGGCCTCAGTTATCCGAGTCTTCAGACCATCCACTGACGTTGGAAGAGGAGGAACGTAGACCACGCCTTTTACATAGCCCCAGAGAAAAAAGTCACACAGCGTTAGGTCTGGAGATCTAGGGGGCCAATGCAGGAGCACGCAATCATCATTTCAGGCACGTCCGATCCATTTGTTATGCAGAGTAGCGTTCAGATATTGTCTTACATTGAGAATCCAGTGAGGTGGTGCCCCATTTTGTTGGAAAATAAAGTCTGCTCGCTCTCCCACAAACAAAAGTGCAGCATAGCAAGGTACGCTTCACTGTTGATAATTGTTCCTTCAAAAAAGAAAGGCCCATACACACACTTCTTCGATATGGCGCAGAACACGTTCACCTTAGGAGAATCTCGCACATGCTCCTGTATTACATGAGGATGTTCAGTTCCCCATATGCATGTGTCGTGTTTGTTGACTTTGCCAGTTCCGTGGAAGGTTGCTTCGTTACTAAACACAAGACGGTCATCAAATCCGTCTTCTTCCAACACCACCTGCATTTGGGTACAAAAGTCTTCGCAAGCTGATTTGTCGGTGTCTTTCAAATGCTGAAGCAATTGAAGTTTATAAGGTATCATATGCAGGTGTTTTTTTACCACTCGCCAAACGGTTGTTGAAGGTATCTGAAGTTCAAGACTAGCTCTTCTGATTGACTTCCTGGGGCTCTGCTGGAAGATGTTTCGAACTCTTTCGATCGTTTCAGTTGAAGGTGATGGAGCAATTCTTTTTTGGGAGTACAAACATCCCTCCTCCTTAAATTTCGCGTGCCATTTCTGTATGGTACGTCGGTCTGGTGGCTGCTTTGAAAATCCTGTCCAAAATTTTTGTTGAGCACATGTCCACGAGTTGTTTTTATCAAATTCCAAAACACAAAACGCTTTCTTCATTACAGTAAAAGACATTTTAAGCAAATAAGAGGCAAAATCAGCAGAAACGGCATTTTACACAAAAAGCTTAAATCTTCATTGTGACGTAACAATGGTCTGGCGAAACCACCGCAACAACAAAATTTCACCTTTCTAACGAAACCAATTTTGTCCTGCTACTTTTGCCAGTTACTGAGATATGAGACTTTTTAAAGTGACATATTGAGATGAAACACCCTGTATTAAAATTTAGGCAAAAGGATTGTTTTTTAAACCATAGTTGATCAAAGCAAAGCACAGATAAAATAGTAAGAATATTAATTAAATATCAAAGCTTTTTTGGCAATTTATTTTGCCTTTCACAGAGAAATTATTTTGATCCTTACTGTATCAAGAATTATTACAAATGAAAAGTAGTGTACGAATTCCAAAGTAAGACGTTGTTTTGACGCACAAAGGCATTACGAACACACAAAAAAAGTTTTGACAAAACTAGATGATAACAAAGTAAGTTACTGACGCAAATATAGTCACAAAAAGACATAAGAAACCTTAACTTTAAGTAATAACTAAACAAAGTAAAAAACATTGAGCAAAATAAAACAACCGTTTACATAAAAGTGAGAATTTAATTGAGGTTTGTGGCTTTTTAATAAGTAACCAATCTTAAACCTTCGCTTCATAGTCTGTATCATTTTGTCTAATGAATTGAAAAGATTTACGTAACGTTTACTGGTTTCATAGACGCCAATTCTTTAAAATCATTAGGCAGTGTAATTGTTTTAAAATTTGCATTTCTTGACAAAGGAAAACGGTTTACTATTCAAACCAAAATCAGCCACCAATTAACCAACTTACAGGAAATTTCGTCTCTTTGGGGTCTAAAATAACGTCACAGCCAACGCTTGACTGTACAATTTGTTTCCTTATTTTCTTAACAAATACTGATGGTGAAAACAATATTAAATGCTATTTTGAAAGATGTTAACAAAGTACTTTTGATAAAAATAACTCTACAACAATTAAAGATCATTTCACGATGCAACCACTAGTTCCTTTTTTGTCCATTTTAAGCCTCCTTTTCCTTTTTTCCTGCACGCATACAACTCGCTCTATGATGTCATAATGCTTCTGGAAAGATCACCATAGTCTTTTCATACTAGAGATCATATGATGATTTTTTTCAAAAACGGAAAGTTTTTACAAGATCAGTTTATTTAACGCTAATTTGCAGAGGTGGGCACTTCCGCAAATTATGGACTCAAGTTTCTATTTGCGAACCCAATTTCCTACCGCAAATATTTGCGGATTTGCGGTGAAAATCTGAAATTTACCGCAAATTCGCAAAGCAATAGGCAGTGTTGCCTGTTCCACGATAAAACTGCTTGGAAGAAGTGGAAACTCTTATTTTCTGGGTTGGAGGTTAACGTCCGATAGGTGATGACCTTTTTTTATTATTTTGACAGCAAAATTTGACCTCTGAAAATAAAAAAGGTCATCACGAAGACAAAATAACAGTAAATATTTGTGGTCTAAGTTTGCAGAAGTGCAAAAAGTTACCGCAAATCTATCGCAAACTTGCGAATTTGCGGTTGCGGAACACTTCTTTCAGTTTTGCGAAACTTGCGGTTGCGGAATTGAGTGTAAATTTGCGGTGCCCAGCTCTGCTAATTTGTGACCTCATTCTCAACCAATTTTCAAAATTGTTTTAACAAATTGAAGGGTATCTCAAGAAAATTTCGATAATATATTAATATAACATGCATCATTACAATTTGTTTTTGTACCAAAAAAATTAAACTGCAAGACTTGTAGTGTAATTTTTCCCCCCAAAAAAGTAAAATCTGAGTAAAAAACAGGTTAATTTAACATATAAAGATTACAGTAAGATACTAACAGTTAGTGTCGTTGGATAGCTGAGAAAATGTGCTTTCCAGCGTATGTAACTCTAATTAGTCATGGCAAAGAATGACCGTACATAGTCGTCGATTAGCCGCATCTTTTTTTACCAAAGTTTTCTTCAAAAAATAGGGGTGCGACCCATCTACTTGACATACCTGTAAAATTGGCATTAACTTTTTGGTAACTGTCATTATGGTAACGCGTAGACCTAGATCCGCGTACCAGAATGCGTACGTTAAGCATCGGAAAGCTGTCCTATGCACAAATCATGTATGAAACGATTCTACTGATTCACATCTTTATACTTATTTGATGCTGTTAGGAATACATATATTCATTTATTAAAACAAAATTGCATAATATTTCTATTTCCAATCCTAGTACATTTGACACTTTTTACATCTAGAATTACGACCTTGCCCTACATCATGTATCGAGCATGCGTATTTGGATAGTTTAGTAAAGAGTTGAAGCTAAAATGTTTCAATACTTGTAAGCAAATTTTCGAAATAAACGTAAATACAATATAATATTTTGATTCTATCAATGGCACTTTGTTCCCCAGATATTAGTGCGAGCCAAACCCTAATATCCACTTTATTTGCCTCAAAACTAAGAGTGAGACCTATCTACTGGGGAAATCAATCTATAAGGAGAATGTACCGTACAGTAGTTTATAATGTCTGATCAAAAATTGGTTGCCATACATTATTATGCATTTTTAGTTGAAGAATTTTTCTACTTGACCTCAGAAATTTGCAATTTTTAGAAAAAGTTTTTTGGTACATTTTGACTATTTTTCCTCGAAAGCATAGCTCGTTGGTATTATCTATGTGAATTTTTAAAAAAGTTTTACAAAAAATGAAATGTCAAAAATTTTAAAAAGTAGCCAACAAAGTTCCACGCCACACCTTTTTTTGCTTTCGCAAGCACTCGCTCAATTTAACGGATAAAAGTTTAATTAGTTCAAAGAGGCCTATGTTGAAAACAGGGCAAATAAGACGTTGCCAAAAACTTGAGACGCTTGGGAGACATGAAGTGGCTTTGCCCAACTTCTTACAAGGCTTCTTTTTAATCAATTGCGTTTTCAAATGAAAATAGTATTGCTTCAGAACGATTTGGAAATTAACTCAACATGATTCCCCAATGAGGTGTTTGGAAATCATGTTGGGTTAAGCCTGAAATCTGCAGAGTGGCACGTTCGACTGTGGGCAAGACTTATAGAAAGATTACAAATTATATGCTCAGAGCGTTAGGTTAGATGTTCTATGACCAAACAGAATTGGCGTTTGGATAAAAGCTCTGGTTTCGTGTTCAATCTAAGATGTGTAGCCATTGCAACAGGAGAACCACTGTAATTCTAGAAAAACAAAAAAGCACCTAAATGTCGCACAAACAAAAGGCAATTGTGGCAAAATAACACAAACTTCAAAAAAGTAAATGCAGCTGTTAACAAAAAATTGCTTTACCACGAAATTTGGCATGAAAACTTTTTAATTGTGAAACATTAACTTCTCACATGCATAGACCCCCAGCCAACAAACTTTGATTTGTGTTCGAGAACGACTTTGAAATTGACAGAAGTTTAAAGAGTTTTCGTGAAAATAACTGTTTTGTTGCTGGGATGGAGCGTCTATAACTAGAAATTGGACAAACAAAGCTTTCATTTCAATGAGCTAAAAACGTTTTCATTTCCATTTGTTTACAGGTTTAGAAGTCCTGACTTTTTGGTAGTAAACCCACTTGTCTGCTTGCACAGTTGCACATTACAAGTTGTTATTTTTGTTTATTAGATTAGCTTACTTACGTGTTGTCTAATCATTGGAAGATTAACTGAAGTGTTGATTAGTGCTCAGACTACGTCAAATTGAAAAGTGAAGGTGGTTTTGGCCAATAGGTGTCAAAATTAGATTGTTCAAATAGGGTAGTCTTGGTGGTCAAGAAATATTGAGTTTGCAATGGAACTTCAGGTACTGCATTGTAACTATCAAAAACTAAGTTTTAAACCGTTTTATACTGATACTTGTAATAGCTTGAGCCAGGCTAAAGATTATCTACAATATCATTCTTTGCTTACCTCTACAGCTCTAGATGTGCTAGATTGTCAAATATGTTACTGTACCAGTGCTGTGCTTAGCACCACTGTTACAGTCTTAGTCAAATGATATTAGTAATGTGGCTTTCCATGGCCTTATCTTTATTCAATAGGCTACCAGCAGTATGAGCTTAGCAGAAACGTGTTACTGGTTTCTAACATGACATGTGTTTTTTTCGGAAAAGGCTGTGGCTATTTTACATTCAATGGCAGTTTACTTTTTAAGACTGTTTTATCACTGAGCATTCTTGATCGTTCAACTGGTCATGTTCACAGATCACATGACTACCTGTGGAAGAGATTTTTGCCAACATGTCATACTTAAACACTTCATTTTTGGATAAAGATGTAAGGAAGTGGGTATTTTAATGTCGACAGCATCTTACCCTTGGAGACTATTTTGCCTTTATTATTCATGTGTGTTTATATTGCCATAATTGCTACAATTCTGCAGGTTACACTGTGGTGCATGGATAGAGCACCTGCCTTGAAATGTAATGGTTACAGTTTGGAATCTTGGCTGGCAGGGCACTTAGAGAAAGGCAAAGTACACTGGAGAGGGAGACCCAGTATGTGAATGTATGAGGTAGTTTGCACTGTGGGGAAGTGCACTCTGGTGGATGAAAATTTTTTTAATTGAATATTAAAGTCGACCAATCAGAAACAACCAAAAGTCACATGTTCAATATGTCACTAGAATTGACCAATCACAAATAACTCACAGCAAAATAGTCTCCAAGGATGAAATGCCGAGGATGTCAAAATAGCCACTGCCTAAATGTAAACTCCTGATGTAGTAATTGCGTGTGGTTGGTCAAACCTTTTAAATTTTTGATTCTGTTTTGTAAATGTGGAAATGATTACTACTAAAATGTGGAAAAGTAGATCAGCATTTTAGGGTTGGATTTAGAGCTAGGATTAGGGTTAGGGTTAGTAATAGTTGGAAGTAGGGTTAGTCTGAGTTACAGTTAGGGTTGGTTAATGCCAATACCAACTGCATGAAATGTCTTTGGATATAATGTGCGGCAATAGTTTACTGTACAAAATATCCAATGCAGTGGTACAGAATTGGTAATATTTGAGAAAAATGTAATGTTCTAAAATGCAGAATTCTGTGAGATTGCAAATCAGCATCATAGTTGGGGTTGGAGTTCAGGTTAGTTGTGGTTAAAATTAAGTAGTGGCTTTTATGCCATCAACAGCATCTTACTCTTGGAGGCTATTTTGCCATATGAAATTTGTGATTTGTCAATTTTAATAATGTATTAAATTTGTGACTCTTGGTATTTCTGATTGGTCAATTTTAATGGTAAATTGAAAAAATTTGCACCCCCTGTGTACTTTCCCTGTTGTTGTAAACTACCCCATACATTTACATACTGGGTTCTCCCCCCCTCCCCCAGTGTACATTGCTTTTGTCCAAGTGCCCTGCCAGCCAAGATTCCAACCTATAATCATTGCATTTTAAGGCAACTGCACTATTCACACACCATGGTGTCGCTGCCAGAATTGTGACAATTTCGGCTATTTAAATGCACATGAATGGTAATGGCAAAATAGCCTCCAAGGGTAAAATGCCATGGATGACAAAATAGCCACTTCCTTTAAATTATGGTTAGGGCTAATTTGTGAAATTTCTGTAATTTAGTAGTTGTCACTTCTAGTGTATTGCCCATTAATATGATTTCAATAGCTTAGGCCTTTTTCATAAGGCAGTGGCTATTTCGCCGTCGATGGCAATTTGCCCTTGGAATCTATTTTGCCGTGATCATTCACGTGTGTTTATATAGCCAAATTTGCTATAATCGCACCAGTGACTCTGGTGTAGTGGATAGAGCGCTGGTCTTGAGATACCATGGTTGTGGGTTCAAATCTCAGCTGGCCAGGGCTTTAAAAGAAAGGCAGTGTACACTGAAGGGGCAGGCCCGGTATGTAAATGTACGGGGCAGTGTACACTGCAAGGGAGTGTACAGGGTGGGGGATAAAGACCTGGGGGTGCAAAATTTTTTTAATTGGCTTTCAAAATTGACCAATCAGAGATGACCAAAAGTCACATGTATAGTACGTCATTAAAATTGACCAATCACAAATAACTCACGGCAAAATAGTCTCTGAGGGTAAATTGCCGTCGACGGCAAAATAGCCACTGCCTTTTCATAAAGGAAAATGTGAAAACTGTTTGTAGATGATATTGAAACATTCTGCTTTCCAAAGTGGTAGTAGCAAGAGCTAGTCACATAATTTGCAGTTCTCATTCACATTACTGATTAAAACTGTGAGCCAAAAACCATGATCAGTTGGCCAATCAAGTGCATTTAGTGGCAAAATAGTCTTCAAGGGTGAAATGCATTTGACTGCAAAATGCCACTTTTTAAAAAACAAAATGTATAAAAAATTTGTTTTTTGCATAAGATATTGTTATAATTTAACTGCCTTGGGAATTTTCGGACTGTTTCTGTCATATTTTCTCCAATAATTGTAAACTTTGTGAAGCCCTGGTGTCGATCTAAGTCAATACCTTCAATTTCATTTTCAAAACTCTTCACCTCACCTGTCATCTTGGCCCAGCTCAACTTTTTTAATGCATTTGCAGCTGTGCTGAGAAGGTGCTGGATACAATACATCAGGAACTTATTGTAGCATCGCGTTGCAGCCAAGGCTGTGGTGTCAGTGTCGATGTTGGTGTCAGCACCAGCATGGTTGCTTGAATAATTAAAAGAAAAGTTGTCAGTGTCGGCAAGTTTTAAAAACGGCGCTGGTGTCAGCAAGAAATTTCTGACACCACATCCTTAGTTGCAGCCTAAAGCCTTAGTACTTTAAGACTGCTATAGAACATGTTTTGGTTAGACCTATTTGCATGCATGTAAATTTAGTTTTTTGGCACAAAAACGGAAAAAAGTAAATAAAACTCTAATAAAAATTATTTCTACAAAATGCTTTCAAAAAACTTTTTCATTCTAAACATTACTAACAATGTAAGGTTAAATCTTGCCTGCTTTATATTTTGAAATGTTAACTGGCAACATTGTTTGCGGTAGTATTCTAAAAATAACAACTTTATTTTTTGAAAAAATGGGAGATTTGTTTTGGCTTACAACAATCTTGTGTTGATGTACATGTTTTTAAAACATCAGCTGGCGCACTTTTCAAACAGCATATATCAGTGTATTTTATTTAACTCTTTTGCTCCCGCGATCATCGATTGATGATCTCGTGTTTTCAGTGTTTACCTCAAATTTTTCAAATTGAGCTACAAAATTAGTTTACTAAAAAATCGATTTGTGACTTTATTTTTCATCCGATTTTCATAAAATTTTCAAAAGATCACGCTTATTTCCTCACGCATCGGAAGATGTATAATTTGTGCCCTAATTCTTGGATTTTTATACTCAAAAGTGGTTAAAAAAACCAAGAACCCAGTTGCAGACCACAAAATCGGCCAAATTCTCAGCACGTGCCAACTACCGTAAAATCAAATTGAGATTACATCTTTACCACATAACCAAACCCTTTATCATTAACACAGTCTGAAAACTACTTTTTTTGGGGCATTATTTGACAAAATTTCAAGCAATAATAATAAATTTTACTTTTTTAAATTTCCAAATTTTTTAGGGGTCTCAAAACCCCCAAACAAATTTGAATGGTAAGTAGATAAAAGTAAATTTAGTGCGTAAAAAATATCATATGCTGCTAAATACCGGTCTCATTTGAAAGCTTAGGAAATTTGCTTTCCAGCAATATATAACTTCAAATAGTTTAGACTAAGTGGTATATGATATTTACTGATCAAAAATGAGTTCTGTACATCATGTCAGTTCAAAACCCCCAAAACTTTTTTGACTTATCTTCACTAAATTATAATTTTTAGAAAAACTACACCCTATAAAATGATAAAATAAATTGCAAATGTTTCACCAATGAAGTCCTCATTTCGTATCAAATTTCCAAGGAGACAAAGACTGAAATACAAGTTTGAAAGCTATCAGAAGTTTGGCTTTTCTAAATCAAAATTTGCTGTATCCCCCTTGTTTCTCAAGAAATGGGAAGGGTGTAAACAAGCGGCTGTTTCATTGTCAGTGACAGCATATTCTATTTAAACTTAATATTTTCTGAATCTTGAAGAAATTCCCTCTTCAAAAATACATAATGTTACATGGTTTAGGCTAACCTTTAGCAGATAATAACTGATCATATTTTAGGTACTGAATTTAACTACCAAAATTTGGTACTGGTCGGTACCGGTCAAAAAAAAGGTCGTTTGCCTCAGAAAATTGCAAATTGTAGAAAACCTAGGCTTTTAGGTAAGTTTTGAGTGATGTACCTTGAAAGCTAATTTCCTTAGCATCCTTTTGCGACCATTTCTAAAAAAATTGGTTGAAAATTAAATCTGTAGTGATCTTTGAGGTGAGGGTACTACTTTAATTTTGAAGACAACTACCCCCCAGTTGGGGGGGTTCATTTGCATAAAATTTGCATATTCAAAAAAAATGTTTTTTTTTCTATTTGAAATCCTCAAGAAATGTAGATTTTAACGATATATCACATTTAATGTAGAAGTAAACAGCTGAGTAATGATTTACAAACAAACTTGAGGTACATAATTCTGATTAATTATGATTGATTATGACAGTTTTTCGCGCTGCCACCTTACGGACATTTTTTTTCGCTTTTCACGCGGGAGCAAAAGAGTTAATGCACTTTTTGATCACAAGACACCAAATTTGGACTTTGGCCAAAACAATGCTTTAGTAAAGCAGCCAGGTTTTAAAGGTATGCACACTTGATATTCTGAATATTCAGCTCATACTCAAGACATTTTGGTAAATGCAACGTGATATCAACCATAAAGAGAACACTACACAGTGCACATGAACCAAGATTCATAGCATAAAATGAGCTGTTGTCATCTAGGTAATAGCGTATCTTTAGAGAATACTTCATAGTTGGAAAAAAACTGCTGGATAAACATATGAGTAGGGTGTTATTAAAGAAGGTCTGCTTAATTTTCGATTGGAATATACTGGCCTTGCTGATGTGTGTTATTCATTGTTTATTTATGTGCTAGCCTACATTTGAGATCAATGTGACAGCCATATATCGTCTTTTTTTTTGTGTAGGTAAGGCTGTCAATAAATAATATTTTTGGCATTTTTTAGGAGCAAATAAGAGCTTACACTGCTTGGGTGAATAGCCAGCTGAAGAAGCGATCTCAACAGATTCACGATTTGAGTGTTGATTTGAAAGATGGATATGCATTGGCTACAGTTGTAGAAATAGTGTGTAAGCATTTTTTGTTAAATTCTTCTTGATTATGTGATTTTTGTATTGTACCTTCAAAAATTAAATTTACCTTCTGTCTTGCAATTATTGTTGTTGTACGGGCGCAAAAAGTTTCATTTTTTTCGATTAGCATTTTGGAGATGTTAATTTGTTTTTTATTTATATTTTGTAGCTGGACAAGAACTACATGCCAAACAACCAAAAAATGAAGAAGAAAAAAGGGAAAACGTTTCCAAAGTTTTAAAGTTTATGAAGAGCAGTGGCATTAAACTTCACCGTGCTTCAGTTGAAGGTAGCAAAAACGATTTATTGCAGTAAAGGATTGTTTTAATGCAGTCTTGAAGTATTTTTTAATCAAAATATTGTAGTATGCTCTGGTAAGTTTATTGTATGAGGGTACATTTTTTACCTGTTCTATTGAGTCTCTGTATTTCGTTCTTGAAACTTTAAGATGTACTTTCCTTGTGATATTGAAAGTAGATAAGTTCAATGAGATAAAAATGCAGGAAAGGCTAGCTGCCTCTAGACACTGTTTTTAAGTAACCGTTATATGAGTTGAATTACAATTTAGAAGCATCATGTATATTCTGATATTGTGAGTTTGAGGTACAGCGTGGTGGTTCAGTGGTTAGAATGTTCAGTTAGGACTGAGTAGACCTGGGTTTAATTCCCTTGTCCAGTCGTACCAAAAGCTTAAAAATGACGTTCACAGCTTTCCTGCTTGTGCCCCTCTCGAGAAGGGAGGCGTGGAGAAAAGGCTGACAAGTTTGCTTGTGTGTTCTTTGGGTAAGGTACAAGACAGCATGTCTCCATCTTTCGGGGGCGATGGCAATGGGGCTATGCATTCTACCCATTGTGGTGACCGAGTCTAACGAAGGAGTAGCAAACAGAGCATGAGCTCAAGTAACTTGGAAAAAATAGAACTATTTCACACAAAATTGACAGCTTCAATTTTGCAATAAATGAGGGTCCCCCCAAAAAAATTTGAATACTTTATCACCTGTGGGACATGAACACTAGTCGGTTAGTTTAGAAACTTGTTGTGTGAAAGCTTGGATATGCATGATGTCTTTGAGAAATGCTTTTAATGCTCGCTTGCAGTATTTGTGATAGAGGTGACCTGCCTTGGCACTTTTGCGATCGGGGCAGAAGTCAAACCGCAAATATGTTTATGCCTAATAATTCGTGCCCAGTGAAGGTTTTCAATAGCATGAGAATAAAAATACTTAATATAACCACCGTAAATATATTTTAGAAATTGTTACTGGCAATGTAAAGGCAATAATGCAGTTAATTTTGGCACTGGCTGCTCATTTTAAGCCTACTAGTATTGGAGGAAGAAAGCACAGCTATTCTGAAAAGTCCCACCGAAGTCCTGCTTCTGTTAGCAAGCAAAGGTTTGTGATATTCTTCTATTCTGGTCTCGTCTTCATGTTAAAATTCTGGAATCCAGCTGAAGCAACAATTATCATTACTATAGACACCTCGCCCTAACCTGTCAGTCTTGATTGCCTTGGCTAAGGCCGTATTTAAATCTATATATTGTTGTGATAGTATTGGCAATGCTTTTGTCATCAAATATGCTGTACAATAACTTAGTAATACTTCTTAACTGCTAAATGAGTTGCTCTTAAACAATACAATTTTCAAGATAAGCAAAGCAAATAAACTGCCAGTACCATGATTTTTACCTAACAAGTTTGTTACATGTGGCATTTAACATGACCTAGTCAATTTAATTACTAAAAAGTCTATTCTAATAGCCTGCGTGCAATCTGAAAACTTATTTAGGATGAGAAAAAACGCTGATGGTGAACTTCCTTCTGACTGGAGTGACACAGAACACAGTAAGAATGATTTTTTGTCTGAAGGGTTAAGAAATTTTCTGAGACAACCAACACACATATGCCAAATTTATTTCGGTTGTGACTGTAGATCTGTAACTACCGAGCGACTTGTAGGATTTTGAGTGATGTGCTTTCTGGTGTGTATAGTTTGGCTTGGTTGAATCGTACTTATTAGGTGCGAAGTAATTTATTTGAATGTTTTGTTTTGGTGTAACTGCCTTCACAGACAGTCATTATATTTTGAATAGCTTATCTTATGACGAAATAAAGCAATTCATTTTTTAATTGATTGCTTGTTTGATTGCAAAAGCAATAGTAAGTTACTTTTATGATTTCCGCTACAGAATTGCACATGGAGCTAGAATCCGATCTTAAAAGTGTGCGAGAGCTGGCGGAAAATTTGCAAAAACTTGTGAGTTTATTTTTTTGTATTCATGCAAATTTTTTTATTTTTGATTGTTGTAGACAGCGTCTAGTGCTAGTAAAAACATTTGATGTGTAGAAGACAATTTAAACTTTACGTTTTGTAATTTGTTCTAAAAAATGGCTAACTGTGATATTTGTGAACTTTCGTTGAACACCAAATGGAATTGAGAATTTGATAAAAGATGCAGTCCATAGATGGTCTAATAATAATAGTTGTCGTGTATGTGTATTCTTCACTCATAGGTCAACACTTAATATTAAATATACTGCAGGATATCAACTTTTGTTAAAACACGCTTCAGACTAATGTGCCTCAGAACATTGATTTTTGACTTCCTCAACTTTTGGCATACGTAAAAACAACAGTTGTCCAAAGACAAAGTGTTATTAACTTAAACAGGACTCTTATATACCACAAGCTTTGTATTTGCCGTACAAAAACTTACTTTCACTAGTGGCGGTACTATGAGGAGGAGACAGAAGACTCTACGTCTTTTAGCTGCTCCCCATACTTCAGCCACGTGACCGTATCGTTTATTATCACGTTATTTTATTGAAGCCTTTTATGAGGCTTGCAATTAAAGTCAGCTAAATAATTTTGGTCTTGACAATGCAGAGTTTTCGGTTGTGGAGGGAAAATATTCTTGAATTGTGACAACTGAAAATGTTCCGCTCATGCCGAAGTTATGGAATAACAATCGGTGGAACCGTGCCGAACGCGTAGTATTTCCAAAATTAGGCGTCAGAGACCAAACCATCTTGCGGTCGATCTCACCACTGCTAGGACAGCGCTTCTCTTTCACCAGCGATTGAATTTGCTCCTCTCCTTCCAAGCGAACTACCGATTTAAAGTCTATTATATTTATTTTCAGTTACTGGAAGAATTCGACAATCAACCGATACAAGAGCTGCATCCTTTTGAAGAAAACTCAGTTTTGCAAGCTCAACTACAGCAATCAAATGCAGAAAAAGAGAGATTGCAGGCAATAATAAATTCCTAGTTCATTAATTCAAGCAAGTGTTTCATAAGTGTTAGTCGCCAATTTTGAATGGTAAGGTAGTAGCTCTCATGGCGTAGTTGTTAGAACGACTTCGTCCAATGCCAGGTTGGGTCAAACCTATACCAGCTCAAAATCAAAGACTTTTTAAAAACGGTATTTGCAACTTTCCTGCTTGGCACGTAGAACAAAGAGTGAAGTTGAACATAAAATCTCTGTTGTCGATGTGATCTTACCGATAGCATTTCTTTGAATTGTACGCTTTTACAGTAATGCGTACCTTTTAAGATACTTTTATGTTTTAGGCTGAAATGGAAAAGTTGCAAAATGTTTTAATGCGTAGCTTTTAAGATACTTTTATGTTTTAGGCTGAAATGGAGAAGTTGCAAAATGATCTTCAGAATTTAACCACTGAAAAAGCAGTGGTCGAAAACCGTTTGCAGCATCACGAACATGAGATCCTTGCGTTACGCCAGGATCTTTTGCACAGTAATCTTGAAAAAGACAAATTGTTATCAGAAAAGGTGGGATTTTGTGCCATCTTTTGATGTTATGTGGTGTGTGTGTGTGCATGTTGACTCCTCCTTCACCTTGGGATGGAAGTAAAGTGTGAAGTGGTTAACCAGGCTCACGCGGATAACTCGATCGAGATCAGGTTTCGGGTAAAGCGACAGTTCATTTCCGATCCACGGCATCTAGATGCTAGACAAAGTGGTCGCCGGACAAACTGCTCGCGAAGCAAACAATCGCTTTCGTTACAGAGTGCGAAAACATACCATGAATAGTGATGGCTAGAGTTGTGCCGGTACAGAACCGAACACAAAATCACTATCATCTCTTGGATTAAATTAATTTATATTTTTAGGTATAAGTCGAAAAATTATCTTCACCATTTAAATTAGTTTTACTATTAAGCTACTCACTACAAAGCAATTAAGCTGACATGTCAACCACTACGACTACATTACGTTTGTATTCTGCTTCTGAATCGGGCACGGGTTCGAACAGGTCAAGGGGTTTTGGTGCAGAAACCAGAAGTCCATCAAATTCGTTTTTAATTAAATTTGCACCTTCTGCAAAAAGATAAGTAAAGCTTTAAGAAATATTCACGAACGAAAGTAGGCCCTCTAGTTGGCAATTACAAGGTTTCTGGCTCCCGGTTACATGTCCTTACTGAGCATTGGCGTAAGTTGTTGCGTTCCTTAAAAAAGCATTTTATTTATAATTCTTATACAAGTAGAGCCAAGCAGTTGCTGCATGGTTGTAGCCCAGTTCGACTGGAGACTTAAACAAAACCCCAAAAGATACCAAATATTTGTGAATTAAACATACTTGAATGCTTGCTTAGTTCACCGTAATAAAAATAACGCAAAATTTTCAAAATTTAGACCCTCTAAATGCAAGTAATCTCCAAACAAATAAAAAAACATAGGCCTTCAATGAGTATTTGGCCGGTAGAGGGCGCCTCATGAAATCTTGGAATTTGGTATGAACCGTCTTTGCTGGCTGTTATAAAGTTGGCTACTTTTAGAGTCGTAGTCGCTTAGTTGATTCCGCGCATAGTTGCTCTAGCGCCAAGTTGGTTCGCGCGCTCAGTAGTCTGGCACCGGTTTGTTTCGCATCAGTTGTGAATATAAACTGGTAGTCCGCCAACAGGATGAAATTACGGTGGTAAGTGTGGGTGTCTAAAAGTTTCCTTTTACGACATACTTGATGATTAGCGGTGTGGCGTATTCAGGGTGGTAAAGGGCGATGGCCCCTTAAGCGATATGACAGAAGCAGAAAGAAGCAAAAAAATGCTTTCTAGAGATTGATGTTCAAAAAAAGGTCTTCGTGTGTTTCGACGCCATATTGGATAAAAAAATCGCTTTTGGAAGGTTGGTCTCCTAAAAACAAGGTCTGCATGTTTGTTTCGAAACCAAACTGAACGACCACTTTCCAGAAGTTGCTCTACAAAAAGGCTTGAGAAAAAGCAAAATCACAAATTTCAACCCGCGATCCACAAAAAATTTTTACCGATAGTCTAAAATTTGTGTACATTTACTTGACTAAAATATTGACTTAAGTTACCCCTCCCCCCAAAAATATCTAATTACATCAGTGATGGGCAGGTTTGCCATTCTCGCTCTGTGAACACAGGTAATGTTATTAGGTGGCGTTGTGTTTATCCCACCTTTTTCTCGGAATGGAGGCACGACATTAAGCGGTAATTCATATTCACACCGCAAACCTTATCAAGATTACGCTTGAGGAAAGCAGGGCTTGAGCTTGGGGAAAGTCCATTTCTCCCTAGTCATAATTGCATACTGGTATCTCCACTACCAAGGTGACCTGCCGTTGGTGGATGCCCAGAAGTCGCCTTTCACGACTTTTTGGGTGAGTCGCTCAACTGTAGTAACTGGTGATGCACGGTTATCGTCGGCATAGTTGATGTTTGCTTTATTTTATTGTATGAGAAGTCCAAATTGTCACAAATGAAATCGCATATTCACAAACAGCAATCTGATCTTAAACCGAACGCAGCTGTTTGCAAGACATTTCAAGTTTTTAACACATATATAAAATGCTTTCATGACATGATAGTATTTAATGTAATTCAGCGCCATAGAACTGTCAAAAAATCGCTTGCTTTGAGCTGCGTTTGATTATTTTACTGTGTTGTATCATTTAAGAAATCGATTTAAATTATGTCAAAAAATAAAATAAAGCTAAACGAGTTCAGCAGTGCCGATTTGTTGGGAGTGTGATCTATGAGCTGCTAATTAGTGTGGTAGTACAAAAGATAGCTGAAAGTGTTAAGTGGCATTCTAGGTAATAATAGAGCACCATGAGACAACAAATGAATTCCTGTTTGCAGTGCAAACAATGTTAATGTAAAATTAACTTGAGCTGCCGAATAACTAAACCTTTACCAACTCGTTCAACATACTCATCTCATCTAACAATCATTGAATTGCTTACAAAGCAAATCGTTTGACAACTTAACAATCACACAAGAGCATCAATTTCTTTTCAACTTGGATATATGTTTATTTTAACTGACAAGGACACATGCAATTGCATTATGCACAGTATGAAGGTCCGCTTGCAATTGCATATCCTTATACTCTACACTTGCATGTTTATGTATTTCTGTTTCTTTTTGTCTAAACCAACTAAAACTTATTTGTCGTAAGCTTGTTTCCCACGAAATTTAGATTGTTCGCGCGGCTACTTGAAGTTGGACATTGACACCAACCTAGAAAATTCTGTGCACAGTGTTTGCTCCTCTTGGCATGGGCACAGCGTAAAACGGAAATTCAGGGTCACACCTCAAACCTGATGAAAATTAGAATAGGAAAAAGCGGCGATTCATTTCGCAGCAATCGTGAATACAGTTTGCAGACCCGTTGCCAAACGGCCAACGAGGCAGCCTGTCAATGATCAGTGTCCAAAAATTGCCTTATGCGACACGTTGGGTGAGCAGCTCAAATATTTTATCAAGGGTAACATCGCTAAGCTGTTTTGGTTGGTCTTTGCATTTGCTAGATACGAATCGGTTTTAGACTGCTTTTTTGGGAGAAACAATCTCAAAGCCGATGATCAGTAGTGGCATCCACTATATCAACAAGTTTCATCACTTTTGGTATTAAAAAAATAGCCTTGGCGATGGCTTCAATTGCTTTTTTGAATAGTATAGAGCTATCAAGAACTTCATCTGTCGGATATCTCGACTTGGACATTGATGAAAAATTAAGGTGGTCGGTTCATACAAAATTTTTATCGCAGCAGGTAGCCAAGTACTCAGGGTTGTATTTTGGACTTCGAAAGTTTGTTACTAAATAAACCTTGTGCACGCGTTACCATAGTATTTAATGTAGTATTACTATTTAGGGTACTGCTTTAAACGCCAATTGACATGAAATCAAAGCGAGACAGAACACTATTATTTTGTATTATAACGCATATAGACAGATGCACTTTACTTTCACCGATATATAAACTAAATGTCCTGAAGCTGGATGTTCATAACTTAATTGAACTGAGAAAATTCATGTGTGGGCTTTATAACGAAAAACTAACCAAAAGTAGCCCATTTAAGAACTCTTATCAAAATGAATAAATAACACGAATACAGCTCTAGGATAGCCATAGGTACTGTGTACTTTCAACACAGAGTTGGCAAAATATTCGTAGAAAAGCAACTTCTATGCAGAGGTACAAGATTTGGCTAACCATTTCCTTGGAAATTAAAAGCATACACTCGATTTCTCAATTTACAAAATGGGTTGAAAGTTTTTACTATTTTGAAAGAACTGTTTTACAGATATTCAAATTTTACTTGATTCTAGTTTGATATTATATTTGTTTTTTCTGTTGGTTGATCACCTGACAGGGGACTTTTCTGTCAGATAACCAAACGGTTTTTTGATGTTTCCTGCTTACAGTAACGATCTTCGTTTCAAGTTTGTTTTGTTAGTTTATTTCTTGTGCTTGTTAAAGGCAAATAACAAACTTTACTGACTTTGAATGAGTACGTCATTGACTTTGAATGAGTACGTCATTGACTTTGAATGAGTACGTCATTGACTTTGAATGAGTACGTCACTGACTTTGAATGAGCACGTCATTGACTTTGAATGAGTACGTCATTGACTTTGAATGAGTACGTCATTGACTTTGAATGAGTACGTCACTGACTTTGAATGAGCACGTCATTGACTTTGAATGAGTACGTCACTGACTTTGAATGAGTACGTCATTGCAGGCTGAGCTTGCGGTTGGATTCGATGAGATGCAAGTGGAGCGCGATCGTTATCTGAAAGAAAACCAAAAGAAAGATTTGTTTATTCACGAACTAGAAGAAGAAGTTCAGTTTGTTAAAGTAACTTTTTTTAATGCTTGCTGTTTATTGTTGTTTAACTCTTCTATTCTGGGGACACGGCATGAAACAATTGTTCATGTTCACACAGCAAAGCTTTCAAGATCATGTTAGAAATAACCGACAGTCCATTTGAACCAGTCATAAATACAATTAAAATAGTAAAAAAATACGACATGCATACTGGCAGTCTCACCATCAACTAAGAGGATTGGCATTGGTGAATAAACAAAAGTCGCCTCTTGCGACATGCTCTCAGATTTTCTATCCAATGGTATGTATGTATACCAATTATTAAAAAAATATCAGCCTGTCGGTGTCTATTGGTTTTGCAAATAAACACCATTAAATGTTATTTATTCACAGATTAACATTAAATGATATTTATTCTCAGAACCAGAGGACCGACAAGCTCCTATTTTGATTTTTAAACAATTCTATTGCGAAAAGAAATGGCCAAGAGCTTATGGATATCTTTGGTTCAGAAGAAGCTGGATAAGGTCTGCTCAACATACTGCCCGTGGGCCGTATTCGACTCATGGTCAAAGGTCATCACTCTTCTTAAGACCAGTGAAAGTTATCGATTTGAACAATAATGGTGTTTAAAATAAAAAAAATTTATTAAGAAGTTAATCTTCAAGACAAATTTTTGCTTAAGATGTAAGAGACAATCTCGGCATGCGGCAGATAGAGATGAGAGAGATCCACTTTTTCAAATCCGGTTTTGTCTGGGTTAACGCAGGTGGCCGGATTCACCTGATGTTTCTCGATAGTTCGTACATACCATCACGCCACTTCATTCCGTCAATGACATCCTCCTTTTTCAGTCCAATCTGATCGGTATGTGCCTCCACTTGTCTCTTCCATATCATTTGCGGTCGCCCACGCCCTCTTCCCGCCACTTCAAAATCCAACGCCCATACCATCGTACTCCACTCGCCCTGGCTAGTTCACCCAGAGTGTCATTTAAACCCAGCAAACTCATAAGTTCTTGGCTACTTTTTTTCTCCATCATCTTAACTCCACACATTGCTTTTTCAGTTCTTCTCAATATTGCCATCTCGTTCTCCCATAGACGCCACGTTTCGCTCCCTTACAGCATTGCTGATCTTACGCAACTCTGATAAATCCTTTCATTTTTAAAGAAAACTTTCTCGCATAAAGTAACTCCCCACATTCTCTAAATTTTATCCATCCAATTCTCGTACTTGCTGTTACCGCTGCTTCACTTCCACTAAATAAGAAATATTAAGCTGTTTTCGCCCAACCGGTTTTACATAGCTGAGCGAATGGAGTGCAATGGTATGAGCATGTTTTGAAGAAGGCGATGGCGTGTTGAGAAGAGCACCAGATTTTAAAAAAGTAAGCGAGGGCGACCATAGTTAATGTGGAGAAGCCAGGTAGAAAAAGAGATTAAAAAGATTGGATTAGAGAAGGAAAATGCCACCGACAGAGAGAAGTAGCATAGTGCTGTTCGCAACATTGCGAGGAACATTAAGTGAATCCGGCCACCACCATAAATGAGACGAAACCGGATTTTAAAAATTGGATTTCTAATCTGCCAAAATAACTTTGATGGCCAGCCAGGCCATCTACGTTAACTGAGGCAAATCCGGATTTTAAAAATCGGATCTCTAGTCTGTAAAAATAAACTTTGATGGCCAGCCAATTGCTTGCACCATGTAGCATGCTTCAATTAATATGGCGATGGTTGGTTTATGGTATGTAGCAGTCGCGGTTGTTACCACAGTCTTTGTTCGAAATAAAAGCATGGCCGGAATTCCAGTGTCCGCTGGCGACATCACGATCTCTGCACCAATCAACAGCCGCCTCAACGTGGTGGTGAGATCCCCGACCCCGATTGGGTTGGGTCGAAATGGCTGTTGGACTTCCCGACGGTTCCAGTTACCCTGGGTACTCCCCTTCATTTTTTCGCTGTGCTGCCCCCTGAACGGCCGCAAAAGGGCAGCACACAGCTTCCTTAAAATCAGTCGCCTGTTTTCTCTTTTCTCCTGCCCCTCTCTTGCTGGTCTCCTCTCCTCATTCTTTTCCTTTTCTTGATGAGCGGTAACGTTTATCCCAACCCTGGCTCCATCTTTTCCTGCTCTCTGTGCCCTGGAAATGTGACTTAGCGGGGCAAGTCATGCAATACTGCACCTGCTTTAAATGGGTCCATGAAAGGTGCTCACAACTTTCCCTCTCCAAATTCAGAACTCTTGACAGCTCTCACTCTTGGAGCTGCCCCATGCTGTGTCCCCACTCGTAACACTGACTTCCTCCTCGGACTCCGACCTGTATACCTCCACTGTACAATCTAACCCTTTGTCTGCTAATGCTGCACTTCCTCCCCACCTTCGTTTTTAAACCTCTTATCCCCCGTCGGCCCATTCCGTATCTTCACCCTCTGCTCCCTTGCTCCTGGCTGTCCTTCTTTGCCTGCTGCCTCCTCTCCCCCCAGACTCTCTCACGGTTCTCCAATGGAATGCTGGAGGTCTTTGAGCCAGGAGCACTGAACTACTTCACTTTCTTTCGTCCCATCCTGTCGACCTTATCTGTATCCACGAATCCAATCTTAACTCCTCTTCCTCTTTCCAAATTCCTGGATTCTCTGCGTTACGTTCTGATCGCACCCACTACCAGTCTGGCATTCTCTCTCCAGATGCCACGCACGCTAGCAGCAGTGTCATCACTTTCGTCAGGCAGGGTCTATTTTCTCTGAACTTTCCACCTCCTCTCTTTCTTCGCTTGATTCCTACTCTGATTATGTAGGGGTCAACATCTCTCTTAACAACTCCTCCTCGGTGTCATTTCTTAATGTGTATGTCCCCCCTATTTGCTCCTCTCCAACAGATGGCAGAACCGACTCCTTTTCTCCCTCCTCCAGAAATCCCTTCATTCTGGGGTACTCCAATTGCCATCACCCCCTCTGGGACTCAAGAAGTACCCCCAACCCCTGCAGGGAGGAAGTATTTGACTGGGTCATTTCCTCTTACCTCCTCCCCCTCAATAACCCTGACACACCCACCCTTCTACATCGCTCCTCTGGCAGTCGCTCCTCTCCTGACATCTTCTTTTCTCCCTCCTCTTTTGCCTTTTTTTGCTCCTGGGAGGTGCCACAGGATTTGGGTTCTGATCACTTACCAATTCTTCTATCTATCTCTCTCTCTCCGGTCTTTTGCCACAACAAGCGTTCCCCTTCCTTCAATTTTCAGAAAGCTTGCTGGAATGGCTTTGCCTCTTATTTTGACTCTCCCTGTCCTTCTGCAGAGGAATACTCGTCTCTTTCTCTTTCCTCTGCTGCTGCTGCTGTATTTACCTCTCTGACACCGAATGTGGCCAAATCTTCTATTCCTTTCGACCGCATCAAACGCCCTCCTAAATCCTGGTGGTCTGCTGAGGTGGAAGACACGGTTAGTGAAAGACGCGAGGCTTTCGACTAGCTGCTTCTCGACGCGCCTCGTCAGTCATCGCCAAGGCTAAGGCTGAGGCATGGCAGACGACTTGCTCTTCTCTTTCACTCAAATCTAACCCCAAAACAGTATACTCTTTCCTTCGGTCTATTGCTGGCTCTCCTTCCTCGTCTTCCTCCTCCCCTAATTTCCATAACTGTTCTCCGAGGGAATCGGCTTTGGTCTATGCCGCTTACCTGAAATCTCACTTTTCCGTTTCTCAGCCAGAGGCTTCCTCTCTGAGGTCCGCCGAGCCACGTGCCTGGAGGAGTCTCACTCGTCCTTCTGCTATCCTTCCTTCCCCTCTGAATTTCATGCGGCTGTCTCCAACCTCTCCTCGTCCACTGCCACTGGCCCAGACAAAGTTGCCTATCCCATGCTAAAGCACCTTCTTCACTCTGGCATGGATTTTCTTCTTTACATCTTCAATCTCTCCTTGACCTCGCATTCCTATCCTTCTATCTGGAAGACATCTCCTATTATTCCCATCCACAAGATGGGAAAGCCTCTCGACTCTCCTGCTTCCTTCCGGCCTATCTTTTTCACCTCCTGTGTCTCAAAGCTTTTTGAACGCATCATTCTATCCCGTTTATTCTTCTTTCTGGAATTTAATTCCATTCTCTCTCCCCGCCAGGCCGGTTTCCGCCCTGGACCTTCTACTCTAGATCAAATTCTGTACCTTTCTCAGTCCATTTCGGATGGGTTTAACAAACCCAGGCCGGGCTCTCGGACGATCCTGTCTACTATCGATTTCTCGAAAGCTTTTAACTCTGTCTGTCATCCCGCCCTTTTCCGCAAACTGATTTCGGCTGGCCTCCCTCCTTGCTTTGCTCCATGGACTCAATCTTTTCTTTCTGATAGGTGCATTTGCGTGGTTTATCAAAATCACAAAAGTCGTTCCTTTCGAGTCCGCCGAGGTGTACCGCAAGGATCCGTTCTTGGCCCTGTTTTTTTCTCTCATCAATGATCTTCCGTCAGCTGCTCTCTACGCTGACGATCTGGCCATTTGGTCCTCCTCACCCTCCAGCCCAACCTCCTCTTACTCGGCCCCCGCCTCCGTTTCAACCCCACTCCAACTTTTCTTAGGGTCACCTTCGACCGCACTCTTTTCTTTTCTCAACATGTATCTTCGCTGAAGGCCAAGTTTTTCCCACGTCTCAAGGCCTTACGCTGTATCTCTGCTTCCTCACGGGGCCCCTCCAAGGAGTTTCTCCCTGTTCTGTATAAAGCTTTTTTTTGGCCCCTTCTCACTTCCGTTTCACCCGGATGGTTTCCTTTCCTAAGCGTTACCAATTTCACCAAATTGCAACGCCTTTGCCGAGCGGCCAGTCGCGCCATCACCGGCTGCCTTTCGTCGTCCCCTATCCCTCTTCTTCTCTCCGAGGCTTCTTTACCTCCCCTACGAGTCACCCTGACTCATTTTACTCTTTCATTTTATGAGCGGGCTCTTTATCAACCTTTCCTATTTCAGGTTTGGCCAGACTAGGAGTGAAACCAAGACTCTGCAGATCGTCCTGGAGAGCTTTTGCGTCCACTCACCCGCTCATGCTTCCTTGTACTTGTTTTAGGGAGGCTCATCTTGCTTGCCGTCCCTTTCCTCCTTGGAATTTGCCTTCCTTCACTGTGGAGTTCATCCTTTCCACTCCATGCTCTCGCTCTGATCTCCTCCTCTCTCGCCAAGGTGCGGCTCTTGTCCACCTTGACTCCCCCCTCATGATCTGGTGCTTTGGACAGACGGCTCTGTTCCTTTTCCTTTTGGCAAAGGCGGATCCGGCGTACTTACCAACTGCTTCTCTGTGGCACCGATGCCACTCTTTCCTTTTCCACAGGCCCAGTACGTTCAAGTTTTTCCACTGAAGCCTGCGCCATTCTGCACGCTCTTTGCTGGTCTCGGCAGCACCAACAAGCCTGCCTTTTCTCTTTGTATCTGACTCTCGTTCTGTCCTCGCCACCTTGTCCTCTCCTCCATCTTTCCTTTTGCCTGAAACTCTGTGGCAGATCTGGCAGGAACTGTCTTTAATGGGTACCCGGACACTCATTTCTCCCAGGTAACGACGCGGCTGATGAGCTGGCCAGACGAGGAGCGCTACTGTGCCCTCCGCAATCCCTTGTAGTCTCTCTCCTCTTACATCTTGTATTCACTCTTTTCTTTTCTCGGACTGGAGGTGTGCTGTCTCATCTAAATGTTTCGCCACCTAGGTTCTCTCGATTTCCACCGAGAAACTTGTGCTCTTTCGTCATGCTCGCTGTGTTCTCTATCGTCTACGCTGCAACAAACACAGCCTTTTGTTAGGTTCTTATCTCTCTAGGATTGACAGAATCGAAAATCTTTCCTGCAGCGCCTTTGGACACTCGTCCCAGGACACTTCTCATCTCATTCTGCACTGTCCAGCTACGGACTCTTTGCGCCGCTCACTCTTTGGCGACTCTCTGTCTCTCTACGACCTCTGGTCCAGGCCCTGAGGAGTTGCCCGGCTCTTTGGGCTCCATGGTCTTTTGCCATGCCCCCATCCCTCGGAAAGGATCGGGTAACAACAACAACACATCACGATCTGGACCAGAGGTTATTTGTAGAGAGAAAGGTGGGGTAACAACATGCGCTACATGATGCAGGATTGGTTTGCATCTAAGGTCCTCATAGATCTGTCATATAGTCTAGCGACTCTGCATAGAATTTGCCCTGACACTGCACCAAAAGTGTTCTATCTTTTTAGACCGAGCAAATTATCTTATTGACTCGAAAAGACAAAGAAATCTCCCAGCTTCAGCATCAACTGGTGAGTTGTAATTCTTTCATTTTGTTTCAGACAGCATTACCTAATTTTTTTATGTATATACGGGGTGACCCAAACAAACAACGCACAAATTTTTTAAATAAAACAAGTAAACTTTGTGCATAAAATATTGAATAACGATTTTCTCCAACATGTCATAGTCAATTAAGGAAAAGCATTTTGCGGGGAGAGGCCTATTTGTTGTTGTTGTTGTGGTTGCCCCTCCTCTTCCTCGGGATGGAGGTACGGCTCGAACGGCAATCTAGGTTCACGCCGTTAACCTAATTGAATTAGGCTTGGGGAAAAGTGGCTGTCCATTTTGAACCAGTCATAAATGACCGGTAGCCCCACCACCAACAAGGCGGACTGCCACTGATGGGTACCCAAGAGTCGCGAGCACTTTCACAATTGTAATCCGGTGAAGTGCGGGTGCGCCACCTGTCTGCCACATGAAAATGGAGGCTCCCCGTTAAGTGCCTTGCCCAAAGACATAACTAGCAAGCTTGCCGGCTTGTTTTCCACTCAGTTCCTTTGTGTTGATCGCCAGGCAGGGAAGCTGTAAATACCAATTTTTAAAGTCTTTTGGTATGACTCGACTTGGGAAATGAACCCCAGGTCCACCGGCTGCGAAGCGGATGCTCTAACCACTACATCATCGCGCCGATAAAGAGGCCTATTTCGTCAACAAATACTCCGCAGTGCAAGCCAATTTTCGGAGAAAGTTTTACTGTCGCCAATGCTTCATCAAAAAGCAGGATTTTTGATTACATTCAGAAGTTTAGAAAGTATGCAACTTGGCAAAATGTTATTGTTAAAGGTCTAAGTGACAATTATTCTAGTCGGAGGGGGGGGGGGGAGGGGTGAGTGCTAGGACAGAAAGGAACATTGATGCTAAACGGGCCTCAGTCGCCTGGAGTCCAACGAAATAACTTCGACGACGTAGTCAAGAGGTGGTAATCTCTCGAGAATTTTTTCAACTTGTTTTTACATCAGATCTTCATTTGTATCTTTGCAAGATCCAAAAGCAAAAGCTTAGTGATGCAGTCATCGAAAAACGCATAACTAGGAGGTGTGAATAGTTTTGTGAAACAATCGAGACCCATCCAAACTTCTTAGATTATGTTTGATTCTCTAACGAAACGAAATGCACTTTCTGCTGCCAGGACAAGTAAATAGCAAATATAATGTTTGTTGGGCAGAGCCGCACCGGAAGATGTGGCGCAGAGGGATAAATAATGAATCCAACAAGGAGGTGTCACGCCCCACTCATCAAATGATTTTCCTAGCCTGGTTTAGGGAGCGATTTCGGGAGAGGCTGATTAGCAGAATGTGTGACGTTGAGTTGGCACCGCACATACTGGACTTAAATCCCGCACTTTGTATCTGTGGAAGTACCTCAAGGATAATGTGTACCAGAACAACCAAAAAAGTTAATAAACTAAAAGCAGCAATTACAGCAAAAATCAGAGAAATCCCAAAAGAGGAATGTGCTCGAGTGACTGACAATTGTTCGGGACGTGTGCAAGTTTGCCTCCAACGTCGCGGACCCATTTGGAACATATTTTGGATAGAACATGACTTTAACATTTAAAGCGTTCTAGATAACTGAAACTTTGAGGAGTAATCTTATACAGACTGAAGTTTAAGTCCAACAAGTTTCTTGAAATTTCCTCACTGAACCGTGATAAGATTCAATAAAATTTATGTGGGTTCTATTTTTTTTTCTATTTTTAGAGGTCACACGATACCTATGTCTACAGATACCGATATACCTATGCATTCATGCATAGAACAAGTTGTGTTCATACCAGCTTTGGAGTGTCCATCTGCATCAGTGCCGGTGCATTTTCTTCCGCTAACAGCCCGTGAAGAGCTTGTATACCAAGCACAGAACAACGCGGTGGACTGGTATTACTGCATTAAGTAACACGTGACCTTCAACTTGAAAACAGCAATTGTTATTTCAAATCTCGGCCTATGCCTTGTTTCTGCAACAGTTACGTCTCAAAGCGATGAGCCGGACAAAAAAATGACTCGTATTTGTTTTTTTTTTTAGGACAATGCTTTAGTTGTCACTGATCACTCCCTACATGATTTACCAGTCATCAGGTATAACAACATTAGTATTTTTGCATGTATCAACCTGCAGTAAATCAAAGATGATCACTGGTAATTGCAGGCTTGTTGTTACGCTAGTATGGTGTACGTTTAGAAATAATTAAACTCTGCACAACTTAATTGGTGTGAGCTAGTTTACTTTTTTGCTTACATTTTTGACATAATGAGCGTTGGTGGGAGTTGATTTAAGAAACAAAGACACGAGGTGAACCTCTACTAGCGAGGACAAACACCGGGTCTCTTAAAGCGAAGAGACATATTGAAGATAACGATTTTTGAAAACAACCTGTGAAAGTTTTTTTCGTTTCAGTAGAACTTTATAACTTGGAAAAATTACTGTGTGTTGCGTATATGAAGTTTGAAGTGCGTGCGACAGTCACTGTGGTGTTTGAAGTGCGAATGATGATTGCTTGTCATGCTGATATAATATTAGTTCGTCTATAAGTTTTTTCGATTTGAAAATTCTTACTGGTTATAGCTTCCTTATAATTTGGAAATACAGTGCGAAGTATCCATAAATCTGTTACGGGGTGTATTCATGATTTCTTTTAATTAAACAAAATTTCTATTGCATTTATAAAGTGTAATCTATTTTACGGCTATTCATCAACACTTTGAGTTGATTGTCCGGACGAAACTTTTGCGACACATAAGAGTGCCAATTATCTTTATAAAGTTAAACAGCGAGAACTAAGGTTTTTGTTACGCACTCATAAGACCCTGTATTACAAGTAACAAAAGGTTTTCAACTTTCAAAAAGCTCTTTGAGCTGATGATTTGTGGTGAAACGTTTTGATGATTGCATGCAACGTGTTTTCTAAACTTGTTATTGACTGCTTTGAAGGAAAATTGCCTGTGTAAAAAAACACCAAAAAGCGCTGTGAGGTAAACTCTTTTTGATCAGCAAAAAAAGCATTCAAAGCTTTTCCAAAAGGTCTTTAGTGTTCGTCTCAACGCCATCTTCAAAGAGCCGTGTCAATGTTCTATGTTTCCACAAATCCATTTCTGTTTCAGAGATACTAACTCGCTGGCTGTGTCTTGCTCTCCTCCATCACAAGGATATATGCGTTCAACGGGCTCCCCAAAGCTTTCTCGGCGTTCCCCGGTGGCCAAAAATATTCAGAGAAAAAATCGTTTTCACCGTAAGTTCACATATGTTTGCTTTTTTGTGTTTGTTACCCCACACCTTTCTGGGGATGGAAGCGAGGTGAGCGACCCACTGCCTAGACAACTACCTTCGGCCGTGGTTGAGAGAACGCTACCAGGGGGCGTAAAAACTCTGTGGCAGGACAAGTGGAACGAGGTGAAAGATATCTCCAGTCGGGTGTCGACAGATATCGCTTGAAGGATTCTCAATTCCGCCGTTATTAAAGAGGTTGGGTTCAAAGCTATAATCGCAACGGCAGTGATGTAGCGATAATTGTTCCGAATTTCGGAATAAAAGGTCTGGAGTTGTAAACTCGGTGAAAGCATCATCGATCTTCGTCACGAAGAGCATCCGCAATTTGAAGTGCTGTTGTGGTTAAGCAGAAAGTCTTGTTTGAAAGTAGGTGTATAGTGGTATACATTCACTGAATCAGCATGTCTTGTCCTGCGAAAAAGGAGGAAAAAGAATGTGAAATCAAGAAGAAAAAAAAGAAGCGATCAAATGAAGAGCGTGGCCATTGTTGAGTTGGCGGAAGAGAAATTTTTATCATTTTTTCATGCAAGAACTGTTCCATAGTACATGTCATAAAAATTGTGCTTGCTTTATGTTGGAAAAATACAATTACATGTAAAATTTAGTAATGAATTTCGAAAATTCTGAATCTTGCTCTTTTGGCCTCCCCCTTATGCAACCGTTGTTAATGCCACGGATGTAATGCGGAAAGGAGTGAAAGCGGTTATGCCTTCCCCAAATTTTTCCAATCTGATGCCGATATTATGCTACTTTCAAGTAAAAAAAGCAAAAACGTTTGTGTAAGGATACTTTCTTTGAATTTCCTCAAATCAAATTTATTAACTTCGTCTCAATTCTGTACTATCAAAAAATCGAAGTACTTAATCGCACAAAAGTCATTTCATGTAACTTAGATTCAAAATTTATGTCAAAAAACTAAAAGATCCTGGATTATTATCTTTTCATTTTGCTCCAGAGTTAGGACTCTTTTTTTCATCCTCCTGGGCGCGGCAGGTCTTTCCCGCAAGGGAGAATCCGCCGCTTTTTGCAGCCGAATCTCTATCGTTAAAAAAGATCGTGGATTGAACTACAGTTATGTTCAAACAAACCTTTTCTATAGCATTAAAAAATTCTGAAACAACTTTTGATTCCTTGAATATTTTTTCTACTATGCTCTTGATTTTGGCGCTGTCGCCATCTTTTTCTGCACCATGGCATCGTGGCTACATCACGTTCATTCTACCACGCATTGCCATTTGATCACGAGTGTTTATTCCTGTCAGCTTTATTTCCGCTGCTTAGCCTCCGCTATTCAACGTTATCGCGTAACCGAAAGCACGCGCATGAAAGCTTTTGCCAAGTCTTCGCACAGCCTTGATTTATTACTATATTGTGCTCCAGCTTAATGTATGCTTATTATCTTTTTAACTATGAAATGACTCGGCGTGAAAAAGAGTTACAGGACGTGTAAAGTCATTCCATTTTGTGATGTGAAATGCTAAATCGATTTCTTCTCACCGAAGAACGAGCTACACTGCAAACAAAGAAAATTAAAAATTAAACATGCCCGTTTTGTTACGTAAGAATTACTGTTGCCTTCACCATACCCGGGTGTTTATTCTCGGTGCAAATTATAATGAAGCAACCGCACTGTTGTAGTGGTAAATGTTCCGGTCTTTCGAACGAAACGCAGTTGTTCGTAACTAATCCATTTGACCACTATTGGTTTCGATCAGAAAGGGCATCCGGAATTTACAGTGTCTTGCTTAGAAAAATCTGGTTCAAAAGAAAGTGGATAGAGGCAAACACATTGAATTAGCACGTACAAGCCTGCAAATGAGAGAAAAAAAAGTGAAATTTTGGCATTTTTGCGATAACTCATGATCTCGCCCCAGAATGTCAGTTCATTGTAGGCGTAGGAAGCGGGTCTTGTGGGCGTAGGCGTAGAAAGCCGCTTACTGTAGTTTTCTCCGCTTGGTTGAAAAATTGATACTAGGAGTGTACTGTGTGGACGCAAGGTTTCTCCAAATAATTGTGGCTGCAAGACGAACACAAGCTATCAGGCTTTGATGGTCGTAATATTTTGCGGTGTTCTATGCGCATACTTCAACACTTGAAAAAGTTTGTAATTCGTAACTTAGTTTTTTTTTCCAGATAAACAATCCGAAGTTGTTCAAACCCGCATTTTGTACTTCCACGACCGCGACATGACGCCATCAATGACATCAGTTTCGAAAAGGTTGGTCGTCCTCTGCTGGTAATTGCGGATGCAGCTTATTTGAATGCTTCATGCCGTGCCATTCTATCATTGAATAATTAATTATGCCTTTTGCTTATTAATAAGTGGCTACGCGCTTCCCATTATAAATAACTTTTTGATGTACTGTGCGCTAGATAACGTGGAAATTTGCGTCATTCATTCATAAACGACCGTCCAACCTATGCCGCGTGAATACTCAACCAATAGTTGTAAAATTCGTACATGAAAAGCCATTAAGTACTTGCAAAAGACCCTGTTTTTCCGAAACTAAGAGGATCGCTTTTTTTTTAGTACTTTTATCACCTGGAATCATTGACCACCTTTAAATTTGTGTAATTGCTGTAGATAGCTCGCCCTGTTTCAATTTTTCAAAATATCAGCATTTTAATGACAAGACTATTTCAATAGGATGTTGCTATGAATTTTTTCATAAGCTCACAAACAACATACCTGTGCCAACTAGTTATGCTAATTGATAAGTGGCTACTTAGCTAAAAACAAGTTGTGTCATGTAACTTGAAGGCATTATTGCTTAAGAATAGTCCCATGCAATTATATTTGCCAACGCAGTAGATTCAGTGCCAAGCCTAGTCTTGCTATGTTACCAAGCGTGATGTCTTCGTATTGCGGGGTGTTTCTGTCAAAAAATTTTGTTCTGAAAATATCATTGTAATGGACGACGCTTTGTGTGCACTAGACGCTTACATAAGCATATTTTACTCCGTTGTGCTTGCTTGCAGAGTTGGCGATATTACTTTAGAAGACTTCAAAATTGCAACCAAAAAAGATGGAAATTATCGATACATCTTCAAAGCTCTTGACCCGGAGCTGGGCACAGTTAAAGAAGAGGTAAGCTGTACATGGGCTCTGTTAAGATGATATAGCACCTGTTCTGCATGCAGAGTTCATCAGCCAACGTTACTCACGCAACCGCGGCTTGGCAAATACGTTGCAAGCACTATGTAACAATGCCCAGTTTCAAAGTAGTACTATGGCGATTGATGTTATGTTAGGAAAAGATGCGTATTTGCCCAAGTTTGGTGGGGAGGTCAAATTTAGGGGGCGCGATTTCCTAGCCTCCTCTTTTTTCTCATTGCATACCTGGCGTGTATAACATATTGATCGCTTTAAGCTTGTCGTGCTTGCGTGGAACAACCAGACGGCTATGCTTTTACGTTACGTGTTGTGCCTTTTTTTATTTCCTTTGCATTTCCTTGAATGCACGATTGAGTGGTGGTGTAGAATAAAGTTAAAACTCGTGTCTTTGAGGATATAATTTCTCTGTAACTCTCACTTTCTAATCGATGAAAATAATTAAGTAACCGTATTGATTTTTGTTGCGCGATTAGTTTTTAATTTACTTTAAATGAAAACAATAATATCTGAAGTCCCAGATGCTCATAAATTAATATCGATTAGTACTTTTATCAGTCAGTTTTAGTGTGATGGAATCGCCTTTGTGGTTTCTAAAAAAATTTAGATTTCGAAGCAAGTGGGTAATTTATTAGTGCTATATCGTGAACTACAGTAAACCCCCGTATTCGCGGGGATTAAGGACCAGAGACAATCGCGAATAGCACAAAATTGCGAATTTGCAACCTCCCCAAAAAATGCTTATAACTTCTTGTTTTGATGTGTAAAATGCTCCCTAGACCGTAGACTCATCCTAAACATTTTTCATACAATTTGGATCTATTTTTACACAATTTTTAAAAGTACGTACTGGTACAATAATAGAGTATACAGTTACATATGACGATGTAGTTAGATCTCCTCTGGATTATCCTCTTCTTCGAGATCTTCAGGAGGCGTTTCAGTGGTCCTCTTGACGGGCTTGCGAAACATAGTGATAGGAAGCTGCTGCTGTTTCCTGAGGGTGCTGAAGAGTTGCTTGTAGGGCTCGATGCAGGCATCAATGGCATCGCCAAACTTAATGTACCGGTCCATAGAAGGGTCCCAGGACATGGCTCTATCCTTAGTCTTTTTTATCTGTCGAAGAAACCGAGATAAGCGATCCAGAGACATCCTCTGGCTCGTTTTTATTAACTTCTTCATCCTCACTGGAAGACTTGGTCAGCTCCTCCGAATGCTGGTCTGTCAGGGGATCAGAGTGGGCGTCGATAAGGAACCCAACTTCATCGGCAGTGATGTCGTCAAAGCCATCTCCTCCCAGGAACTGTGCCAAGATGACAGCATTGTTAATGACCGAGTTCTGAATTTTTTCATGAGAGAAGCCATCGTAGACTTTCACATATTCCGGCCACAACTTCTTTTAGCACGAGTTAAGGGTCTCCTGCTTCATGTCCTTGAAGGCTAAACCAATGATAGTCAGACTGGTGGCGATCGTGAATTTCTTCGAGTAATCTTTCGAGTTGGGGTCACCATAAGTATCCATCTTCCTAACAAAATGGTGGAGAGAGTTACGGGTGCAGAGTGCCTTGAAGGCACGGATGATGCCCTTGTCATTGGCTGGTGGAGTGAGGTGGTATTGGGAGGTAGGAACTCGATCTTGACACCATCGCAGTTCAAATCTGCAGGATGCTCTCTGGCGTTATGTAGGACCAAAAGGACTTGGAACTCCATACACAAGTTGTTGAGGTACTGCTTGACTTGACGGATGGAGCTCTGCATAAACCAGTTGGGCATTAAGGCTTTAGTGACCCAGACTTTCTTGTGCATCCAATACACAAGCAGAGTAGTCTGGTTCTTCAATACCTGGGGGTTTGTATTGGCGGGCCACTGCTGCATAACTTTTCCCTTCCTGAAGCACATCAAGCAGAGCTGCGTTCTCAATTCAGCTTCATTACATTTTCTGGCACTTCGGTTCTTTACCTGAAGCATTACATGAAGCTGGGCGTTTACGAGGCACCCTAGAACGTAAAAACCACGAAGAAGAAACTGAATCATAAAACGCAGATTAAGCCTATGGGCAAGGCGAAATTGCTGCTGTTCGTTTGCATGAGCCAATCAACGCAGCACTCGCCTGCCATTAATTCAAAAAAAAACTCCGCGAACGCGTGAAACCGCGAATAGCTTAGGGTTTACTGTAGATTACGTCGCGCCTATTAGATGTTTTGCGATGTGGTGGAACTATCGGTTCGGCTTCCTTCACGCTAAAAACACTTTGTGACAATAGCAAGAAATAGTTTTGTGTGCGACATTCCGCTTCTTGCATACTGGGCAATGCTCTTCTCATACAAAGTATGAAAACATGTTTGGGCAAGCACGAAAGATTGAAGGGAAGGAAATGGTCGTTTACTCGCACACTTACCACTACGAGTTGTTGGTTAATTTTTTTTTGGCAGGTATTTCGAAATGAAGATATCGTTCCAGGCTGGGAAGGCAAAATTGTAGCTTGGGTAGAGGAAGAAGTACGGGTGTAAACTACAAGATTCATTTTCTTATTCTGGTGCTTGACCAATTTTTTCAGTTACTAACAATAATTGCGTACGTGTCTTAAGATACTTGTTATTCATGTCACTGTTACCGTTAAGGTGTTATTGACAACGTAGTGCTTTGGGTATTCTTACCTATAAACGACCACGGTTGTGGTGTACGACCACTGTGCAATGATTGCGTGAAGTGCACTTATTGCTTCAAGACGGCTCTCTTCAATAAACCAATGATTGCTAACTGAGATGTCAAGTTTAGCGCCCGGACAATTATTTTAATCATGGTGAGGTCGATTTGGTTCATTTCTTCGCGATTTTCATACGCTTAGCGTCATACAGATTTGTAAATACTGTTCCATCTTTAAAGTCTTAGGTTTGACTCGAAAAGTGAGTCGAACCAAGGTGTATGAACGGCAAAGCAGTCGTTCCAAGCACTACATCACCGCGCCGTTAGATCTTCAATGCCGCTCGTACTGATAAGAAGCTTGCCTGTTAAGAGCTCAATGCCCGCATAATTCTCGTTGTGCTGTTACATTAACCCTTTACGGTAATTTCCTCTGTTGCAGTGAGAGTGCGTTATGCCAAAAGTACTGCTCCTGCGAAGAAGGCCTGAACATTAAGTTGTGTGCATGACTGTTAACGTTTTCCCGTGATCGATTAATAAAAGATAAAACCACCTTACTCGACAGCTGCAAATACGAAATATTGCTGCTAGCATTTTTAAGTAATAAATTTTTGTTTGCAGTCTGGATGTCGTAATGCTTTAAAAGAGCAGAAACGTGACTACGGTTTGTATTTATAAGTTTAAATCAATATTTTTTCTTGCGTAATAATATCTTTCTACTGATTTCTGCAATGCGTCAAATTTTCTGCAGAGACCTAACCACTAGTTTCAAAGTGATCTCTGCGTTGACTTTTACCCACACAAATTTCTGGCAATACACTCAACGATCATAACTATAAAGTTGATTCCTAATTAAACTTAAACTTGAAAATCGAAATTGACCAAAAGATCATCAAGAAAATTTAAGAAGTACCAAGTTATTCAAGACCTCGCCTAAAGATAAGGGCATCTGCAACTTTTCACTATGCTTGAAATTTTGTTGCTTTGTGAAGACAATAAATACATTGCGTCATGCAATAATCCCATAATGAATCCTGGGAAATCAACATTTTTCCCTTTAGGCGGCTTTGAATTGCCGAAGCAAGATGCTCTTTTTTACGAATTTAGTGGCATCAATGAATTTTTTAAGCAGTACTAAGCTACATCATGATTAGATAAGACATTGCAACAGATTTGCTGCATTACTAGAAGTGCAAGTCAGCAAGCATTCGTAAACAGTGATACCTTAAACTAAACACAAATCAGTAATTGTGAATGGACCCATCACCGATATGGAGAAAGTATGAAAAGATATAATTAAAAATTCATTTAGGTCGAGATTAAAACTTTAATACACAGGTTCTACTACACACTTTTAATGTTAACTAGGTAGGCAACGTTAAACGATATTAGTTTGCAAACGTTACTAATCTATACAACGCTTTAAACGGCAGCCTTCCTATGCACATTAAACTTTTTATAAAAGTCACTACTGGTGTATATTTTCACTGCTAAAGATTCTCTTATTATAGGGCAACGCTTTGACTTCCGCCTTCATAGACTGCAATAAAGCATGTGCCAATTTCAAAATACACGCATCGCTTTCATAGTCTGTTTAATAGTTCGATTTAGAGGATGCAATTCACTACAAAACAACTGACAAGAAATATTACTATTGCATAAAATACGAAACGAAAAGCAGATTTTCGTTTAGTGGCAAATGGCAACTATCTCACTCCGCAAGGAAAGGAAAATAGCAGTCAACTTTACATCTAGTTCTTTAACAAAACAACGACGACATGATGCTGGATACAAGACATGGCTGATAAACAGAAGCGCGATACACAAAAATCCAGGGCCGCATGATTGGTATCGTGGAGAGGGGGAAAGGTGTTGACCTCATGAAAGTTATTAAAAAAATGGGCATCGACTGGCTAAACGGTGCAAATTTTGAGGTTTGTAGTCGTTTCGAGAATAGCAGTTGAACCCCCCTTCCCCCCACAAATACGGCCGAGCATAACTCTAATTATCAGTAGAACCCAAGTAACTGGAAATAGTGCTGGCAAAAAAATTGACGAAAACAACTCCATTACCAATCACTCTCGATAATGAAAAAAGGGCTAAAAATTATCATGAATGATGCAGTAATCATAAACCACAAGTACATACAAATCTAAACGAATTCAAACGCCAACACTGTCGTCATTACGTGATGCAAAAAAACTATATGCGAGCTTGTAGCTAGAGTAACAAGATAAATTGCAATGACATGTCAGTTAGCATTGATAAAAAGTTGGATAAAACCCAATGTTTGTGTGACTACTACAAAATACGAAAGCAAAGTTGTGCATCTGCAAGCTATGCCACGCCTAAAACTAATTTGAATAAAACGCTGTGAGCCAACTACATTTTAGAAACTTAAAAATTGCATTAAGTGCTGGATTCAACACGCCAATTTATTGTGTATGTAGAACACATTTGATCACAGTGTATTTATCAAATCTCTGCTCAACATAATAACAACTTATCAAAAGTGAAAAATAATTGCGTCATTCTTAACCAAAACCGAAATATTGCTTTGATGAAATGAGATTTATTCAAAATGACTGAAGTTTGAAGCTTTCTTCACATTTTAGCCCTGCAAGACTTGGACAAATTGATAATATAATGTACACTACATGACAACATATCAATGATTGATTAATTCACAAGTGTGTATAACCTGTTTTAACTGCACAAATTATACAACCAATCAATTATATTTATAAGAAAAAGGAAGTAAACCAAAAAGTACATGCTTATATTTTCACAAGGTTAAACAAATACAAAGTTGAATATGACATCCAAACGCACAATGTTACCTTAATCAATTAAGAATGAACATTAGGTCGAAGCATATAACAGTTAATATGCTGCCGGTGCAAACTCATAGGCTCCAAATATATATAAATATTTTAAAAAGAGAAACTGTTATTGATAACTACTTGCGTGAAAACGCGAATGATCACAACTGACAAGCTTTAGCAGAGGGTCAGGGCTCGGTGCTAAAGAGATTGCATTTGCAATGCTGCTTTTCGGCAAAGGTAATTAAGTAATAATGCGTTATCTAAACCACCGCATACAAATGCTAATTTTAAACAATAGACCAAGTCTCAAGTTTACACACACACAAAACGATACAAAACCATGTCTAATTCGTAAAATTGTATAAAATAAAGGGAATATTAACTCTTCATTTATAGACATCATACAAGATCACACCAGTCTTAACTGCTGTAAATAGCCCAAATAGAAGTATCTCAATCGGATTAGGGTAAATATACACAATCCTCATAAATTGATGTCAACTTTCGTTGCCCGAATAGATTTCTAGCTATTTATGTACGACTATGGAAAAATCTTGTATGAATATGCATAAAACAATCTGTGTTCAGCCTGCGTGTAACTTCGAGTCGTCAGTACTGTTGGCACAGTGTATTTCAACGGCTAGCACTGACAACCAAGCAGAGGAAATGACAGTGAAGTTCAATTCCTTAAAGCAACAACGGTATCAATGCGACCCCCTATACATGCCTCTACCTGTTTTCAAAATGGCAAAGTGTTGACCTTCAAAAATGTTTGAAAAAATTGCTAGACTCCCACTGCACATGATCAAGAGAATATTAGCAAAAAGTAGGCAATACAAAGCAATAGACCTGAAGCTGATGGATACTGCGTAAAGATAAATTGATTAATGTCCACTAAATTAAGGGCTGTAAACTACTTTCTGAGGTCAACGTTACACTGAATGTCTCAAGACAATCACAAAAGTTCACATTTTATAGTGGTTCTAAGGTATGTTTACTTTGAAAAGCTTGTACATGCAATATCATGTTTAAAATAGGATCAACAGGAACAGCCCGTTGGTACATCACTGAAGAAACTAGAGATAAAACTTATAGAGAAAAAAGAACAAAAATTCTAATTTTAAAACAGTTTTTATGGAACACATTCTCGCTATAGGAAGAGTGAGCATGCTTTTTAAGTCTGCCAAAACATTATGTGTTACAGCACACATAAGTATTTTGCATCCAGTTATCGTTAGAACTCACTGAATTCGACTTTTAACACTGTAAACAATGCTACATGATATGCAAAATAATTATATGTACATTTACCTGCATGCACTGGAGTTAGAATAAACTTCGATCAGAGAGACACACTTCTTAACCACTAGACTCGTTAAGTAGCGGTAAGGCCGATCCAGTTAGTCTAGACTTGGAAGGCTTTTGGTTATTGGAATTTGCCAAGCTATGATAATGATCAGATTTTAAAAACCTTGCGTAACTGTCAGTTTTCATTAAACGATAAATGTGATCCTGAGCTTGTTCAAAGCAATAGCGATTGGGATTTTCCATGTTTTTGATGGTAGCATCTTTGATCTTCGAATCCACATTGATAGGATTTGGAGTTTCCTCGGAGAGAAAGTCATCATAGATTTTTTGTACACTTTTTTTCATTTTCTTTAACGGCATGTATTTTAATAATTTACATGCCAAATAAAAATCAAGATTTTCAGCAGAAAATTCTTTTTCAAGAAACTTTCGAAATTCTGCACATCCTTGATCATCTTTCAATAATTCACCAAACGAAAAACTCCACTTGCTTGCTCGTCTTGGAGTGATATCCTTTGCTTTGCCATCGGTCCAGAAGTGATCTTCATTCGACAGCCATGGATTGGAAGGTTCTACAGCAGTCATCATAGGGTCGTAATCAGCTTGTTGTTCTGTGTACTGAATCAGAGAATCGCACACTTTTGACATTTTCAAACAGTGCCGATCTAATTGGCGATTAAGTTTCTGTATTCCAAGCCTTAAAGACTCGACTGTTTCCTTTGGAACAGTCACTACTGGTGTTGGCTCCACAGGCTTTTTTGGAGATGACTCATATAACGACTTATTTTTGTCTTTATTCCAATATGATTTTTTGATGTCAACTTCAAAGGTATTGACACATCCAGGTACAGGGCGATATACATCCCAGAATGCCCGTTCTTGACTGTCAGCAACTTTGCGTTCATTCTTTTCACGCTTTCTGTCATTCTTTGCTTCACATTCAGCACGCGCAAAAATTGTCTCCCAAGTATTTGCAAAAGTTTTCTGTAACCTGGCAAGACTTTCTGCTTCATAATCCGCCAGTTCTAGTCGAGCTTTATTTTGCATTGTTCTTTTGCAAAGGTACACAGCATATTCTGAATTGTCAGGATCCCAACCATTTGATGGCCAATAAAACTTGGCTTGAAATCGATAAAACGAATTATCATTTTTTAATGATATAATATGATCATCAATTGGAAAAAAATATCCATGAGCAGCTATAAGTGAACCTAAATGAATTGCTTCGTCTTCATCACCAATATCAAGATTGTCCTTTAGCCACACAACAACATCTTCCCCACTAAAAACATCAGGAATCCGTGTAAGTAAACTTTTAACAGTTTTAATGGTGACACCACTGTCTGCATCCATCATTTTAGTAATAATTTCTTCCATCTTCTTATAAAGAATCATGTTAGGTGAATTATTTGGGGTAGTTTTCTTAGCAATTGAAGATGGTTGCAAATAATTTACATCCGACATTGCCCTTAATTGACTGCACAGCAATTCTCCCTGATAAGCCACCAGTTGATATAATACAAAAGAAAACCTGCACAAAAGTTTTCATTAAATAGAAGCACATTTGAATTAAAATAGTGTGGACACGCCAACAAACAAAATCAATTCTTGGGTATAGAATACTTGTCATTGGTTTGCCACATTAAGGCAACAGCAGCAAAGATTGACATCAAAAATGAGATTCGATGAACTGAACGTCAAAACTTATAATTACAAGTCAGCAAGTTCAGTGCTCAGAAAGCTACGTTGTATTCGATACGGATAAGTGGAACTTCTCGAGTTCCCTTTAACTTTTTGACAACTTGGCACGAGCCTAAAATTTTTGATGAGTTGAAAAGTAAGAATGCCTAACTTCAAAATCTGTCTTATTTCCATTGCAAAATGTCATTACTTTAGCAAACCTGTAAATTACAGAAAAACATTTTACAGTGGCATGTTTGCTTTTGTAACACTGCATTTTGGAGTACCTTGATATAGACAGGGTCTAACAGACTGAAATCATGCTTAGAAACCTATTTGGACACAGAAAAATTGCCCATGCTAATGCAGAGATGGCACATACATTCATATATTACAAGCCAGACAAAAAACTGCCACAGAAAAAAATTTTGCTGAAACTCTGTAGCCTAGTTGCTAAAAAAATAAACGTCAATTGTTGATTTCAAGGAGTACCATTTTCTTGTAAAACACCAATCAATTGCAAATTGCAGTTATGTCAGTTGAAGTTTTTAATGGCAGTACCACGTCATATATATCACAGGTAGTATTAATTAATTTTAGTGTTTTATAGGACTTGTAATGTGTATATGTCTGTGTGTCTTTCCAACATTGGTATTGTTGCTCGCTTTACTCATAATTATGTGTGCAAGCACAATTACTCTCTTCAGTCTTTTGGATCTCCCTTTGTTTTGTGCATATCAAAAGCAAATAAAGTTTTATGCATTTATTAAGAAAACTCATAGTTGTCAACTGGGTTGAAGCGCTGTTCAAGAAAGCAATGGTTATGCATTGTATTGTATTTGTTCATATTTATCCTCCATTCACGAGAAAGCGAATTGTATTGCTATATTTTGGACGGAACGTCCGCACTCGCTTGGGAGTTGCCATTTTCGAGGTGTCTGGGCCACCTGTCTTCCACATAAAAGCGGGGGCTTGTTCTCTACAACCTCCCATAAATGCTGAGCGCCAAGCAGGGAAGCTGTGGATACCATTTTTTAAAGTCTTTTGGTATGACTCAACAAGGGGAATGAACCCCTAGTCCACCGACTGCAAAGCGGACGATCTAACCACTACACCATTGCTTTTAACTTTACGATGGCTATGATGTTGAGCAGTCACAAAAAACAGTTCATGGCATTTTTCCTGCTACTAATAGAAATGTGCAAGTGCCAAAAATATTGGTAATTCCTGCAACTCCTTCTGAAGCAAGTCTGAACACAACGATTTCTAGTCATGGCGCTTTTCAACAATTGACATTCGTGACCTAATTTCTCTGGCAATTTTTTGAGTTTTACTACTTTAGATACAGAGTTGCAAATCAATATCATAAAAGTAAAGAATCAATCTTTAATCTTATATGATGATGAACCACCAAAATTTTAAAAAATTATCTAATTTTAATCACTACAAAAAAGAAAAAAATACTGTAATCCAGTGACTCTCAAAGTGAGTTCTGTGAAGTAAGGTCGGGTATTCTGTAAAGCTACAGTGAAAAGCAACATTTAATACATTCCCAAGATTGCATGTCGAAAGGCGATCAATCATCACAAAATAAAAAATTGTTCTTCAATGCTGGTAAACAAAAGTGTGCACACGTGCCACCATTGGGGCAACAGAGCAATTGATCTCCAAAAAAAAAGTCATTCTGTTGCACTGGCAAACAAAAGTGTGCTCATGTGTCATAACCTCGAGTCTCGGGATTTTGTTTAACATCTCTATGCAAATGGAAACAGTACAGAGACATGTAGGGATTTCTGACCAGTTGCAGCAGAGAATTTTGAGTGGCAAAACTGCTGCCAGCGCTTTATTGCCTGCATTAACTTCGTGTGATATTAACTTGCGAAATAAAAGATTTCTTTTATTCTAATAAGTATTAATTTAAATAAGGGTTCCATTATATCACAAATAATGTGAAAGGGTTCCATTGCCAACACAGTTTGAGAACTGCTGTAATCCATGATGCTCCAAAACGCAATTCAACAATGTAATTGACATTATTATACACTAGCAGTGAATTTGATGCTAAAAATTACCACTACAGACGCTGCAATGTCCAATTTCACACTACTACACCTTCTCACTGAGATGCAATAAAAGTTGCCTTGCATCAATGACCTAGTTACACAAGCTATGCACTTCAAAGTACATAAATAGAAGTCTAGTGCTTCCCTTAACTTTGACGAATTGACATGTGTTCAAAAGCCTTCGCTATGCACTGAAGATCAAGATCAATTTGTTAATCTAGCTATTTTAACAAAAAAAGACAATCACTTTGACAAAATGCAAGATTGAATGCCTTGATAATCAAAGAGCAGGTGCACCAAAACTAGTTTGCTATGATGATAAGTTAACCAACTGATGATACACAGGACAAAAAATAAGACTACAAAATGACCTTATGGTCTTTGAGTCGGCAGTCACCCACGCAAATAAATGAAACTAAGGGTTTTGGTTAGACAGCATGCCATCTTCCTTTGTTAGTAGCTTTATTTACAGAAGTTTATTGTTCAAAAACTGCTCTAGTAAGTATACCGTAAATACTTGCGTATAGGTCACTCTTTTTTATCAAAAAAATTGAGCAATAATTTTAGGTGCGACCTATACACTGAACATAAATACAAACACCAATACTTTTGTCAACCATTTTTATGTATAGTATGTTTACACTGCAATCTGACAACATGATATTTGTAAATAAATTTTTGAAGATGAATATTTGATAGTTTTTGTGTTAGAATGCGCCATGTAACTTACCATATTACAGTGTGGTTTACAGACTATCAACCACAAATACCCACTTTGACAAACACAAACTAGGGATGCGACCTACACGCTGGTCAATCACAATTACCCACTTTGACAGTCACAAACCAGGGGTGCGACCTATGTGAGAGTATATACAGTAGGTCTAAAATGTGCAAACAAAACAGTACTTAGAATAGAAAAAGGTTCTCATTGCCACCTAAAGCAATTTCTTGAGATAATAAAGCAACAATAGTGAAAATGAACTACACAGCCCTTTCCATTGCCATTTTTAAACAACAAAATGAGGGTACTTTTTGGGACAAAAGATCCAGTCATCCGAGGATTTTTAGTAGCAGAGATGATTTTGTATGCACAGAGAAATTATGCAATCACCTATGAGCTTCAATTTAGAAATCAGGCAAAATTACCTTTAAATTTGAAAATGAGTACCAAGACAATTCAATGCAAATTGTCTCATGAAGTTTGACCCAAAATGATGCAATCCAACCGAAAAACTTTGCCTTACTAAAGTTATGCAGACGAAGCATAAAGACTTCACCAAGAGGCATGCTTATTGACACAGAAATATGTAAAAGGGTGCTGTTTTCAAATGAGTCTTCTATAAAGCAATTTTCTATATGAAAATACTGCATTTGTGGAGACCTGTTGAAGCACAATGTAATGAAAAATATATCACTTAAACAGGAAAACACTCCAAGTCAAATCACATTTGACCAGTGGCACTAAGTACAGGGGCTGCAAAAAAGCCTGCAGTCAAGGGGGCTGCCTGCAGCAAACTTAGAACACCTATTTGGCTATAAATGGAGACTAGACCTACTGTTTTTTTACAGTACACGTCCCTAAATGAGACCCTGTACTATTTGTAGGCACTTACAAATACTAGCTTGGAAAGTTTTCCATTAGATTTAGAAGCTGCGTTTACCAAACTTAAGAATACTTAAAACGCAATTTTTTCTTTTTGCTAAACTTAGGTCAATTTTCGTTAGCTTTACTTTTACAAAGACAAGAATTTGAGTATCAAGTATGTGCAGCCTATAAGATTTACCTCCTTGCTTTGGTTGGTAACTTTTTCAATGCTGTTTCTATATTGATCTTGTACAGGGCATCATCCTTTGTGACAGCAGCCCTTTTCATCTTCTTAACCATTGGCCTCCTCAGTGACTTCTTTAGTCATCACCTTCCTTTTCCTTCCTCTCCTTCAAAAGTCAATGCCCTTTGGAGCACAGTATCACCATACCTCCTGAAAACGTGCCCACACTATCACACTTCATTTTTTTTACCAGCCTGTTATCAGTTTTCTTTAAACCCAGCATATTCATCAGTATTTCCATGTTCTGTTTGTCCACCAACTTCACACTGCACATCACTCTCACTACAACCCTTTCAGTTCTAAAAATTGCCATCTGGTTTTTCCTTAGATACTACATTTTGCTTCTATAGAGCATTGCTAACCTCATGTAGCTTGAATAAACCTTTTTTTAACCTAAATGGGAAACCTTTCCCTTGTAGCTGCTCTCCATATTCTCTAAATTTCATCCATTCAGCTTTGCCCTTGCTGTCAGTGCTGCCAGCAGTCAAAAAATAACTCTCACAACTTATTTCTATTTAAGAAGTTTCAACAATATTTAATTTTTGGTTAGCAAACAGAGAACACTATGAAAGGTTCTCATTAAATTCTTGGCTAAGCAATTGAATAAAGTATATTGATTCAAGCTTCCAAAAAGTAAAGAACTTATTCAATACCTCTAAAAAAAGTAAAAATCATGGGATAGTTGATGATCAAAAAGGAAAGAAAATCACTATCAAAAACCCATTACATATCAACTTTTGAAACTTGTTTAAATGAACTAAACTTATACCAAATTTTTCCAGTACTTCTCACTATTGGCATTGTTACCATTTGTATGAAAGGATATTTACTAAAAAAAAATGATTGCAAAAGTCAAATTCAACAAACTTTCAACAAAAAAATAAAGTTTGATCATTTTACACAAAAATATTTACTTGGCAGTCAATGCGATAAGAAATTGAAGTATTTATATTTTGGCTTGCTTCATGGACCAATTAATGCAGCTGGTGGCCCACTCATTATGAAGAGCTGTCCCAGTATATATAAAATGTTCTACATTAACTGGAGAAATAACATAAATAATTCATCCACTTTTTTTGGTCAAATTTCATAAAGTGACTACTTTGCTCTAGAACCTGATGGATCAAAAAGGTTACAGTTGGTGGCTCCCAGTTTTAGCAGATCACATGACCAGCTCTTGCTGCAACAAATTTATTAACCAAAAGAGAAAAGTAAAAATGTCAAATGGCAATAACTACTGGTAGCTTATATGCAACTAGACCCTTAGACGGTAGCCTAGCTGCTAGAAATTGACAACTGTGAATTAAGGGGAGGCATGGAGCTCCTAAGCTAAAATGTTGCTGGTAGAATTAGCACACAATGTGTCAAACTTCAAGTTTATTTTCAGTAAATTGATATACACTGTGCTTGCTTTCAAAGAGTGAGAATCCTTCCTCTCTTCATTTACACAAAACTCAGGTCAAAGAGCTTTTTATTCTAAAAAGTCACAAAAATATAAAAACATTGAGAATATATACAAGAAAAATCTACACTTCTAGCTCAATTCTGTTTTCACTTTTCTTTTTTGAGCGACGAAGTTATGGTGGTAGGTATACATCAAAAGTGGCTGCTGAATATTGTTATGAATTGTATCCGCCAGCAGAGAGGAAAAGATTTTCCTTTTACCACCTCAGGCTGTGCCAACATCAGAAACTGGGCATTGGTGTTGTTGAGCAATTTCCTTGTAACTACATCCAAGACTGCCAGACCTTTTAAACCAGTTGGTGGCAAATGTATGGGACCCTGTAAGATTGTGTGGTCAGCAGTCTGCCCAGTTTTGGCACACTTGAAAATTGGTAAAGAGAAAAACCCCATTTGTGCAAGCACAACAAACTCTTCAACAGCAGTTTCAATACAGATGAGTCACACCCTAGAAGGTTAGGGTGAACTAAATCCCAAGGACTTAGAACCCGCTTTTAGAATGAAAACACAGAATTTGGATAAGCTTTCAAAGTATTGCCAGCTCTAATGATAAGTGTGACCATGCAGCCAGGTGAGCATCAAGAGCAGAGGTGACATTTAGTAATTTCCATGCACAAATGGATGGCTGGGATTTTAATCTTTCTTCCCATTTATTAGGTTGTCTGATCAATTTACCATGCAGTGAGTGGTCAGAGTTGTGGACACTTTGATGTGCCAGGGGGATGAGCTCCTAAGAAGCAAAACCCAGCAGGCTGGATGCTTGCAAGAATAAGTTATCTATTGCTGCAGGGTAAAAGCATCTAGTGACAATATGCAGTGCATCATTAAGTACTTTGTCAATCCGATGCGTAAGTCCACTATAACACCACACTGGAGTGCAGTACTCAGCCATGGAATAGATTCAAGACACTGTAACTATGCACAAGGTTTTGTCATCAGCTCTCCAATAACGTTTCCTGTAATACCTCAAGTGCCAGACACATTTCATGCATGCGTACATGCTGGTGCCAAGCAATTTTTCCATTTTTGACAACTGTTTAGACAAAAATGACAAAAAATCGTCCACTGGAACTGAAAGAAATATGCACACAGGAATACTAACACATGCAGACATTGCTGAGCAACAAAGCATGATGAATGTACAGCCAAAAATAACGAAAATATAGTCTATTGGCACTGAAACAATGATTGTGAGCATTTGACATAATATATGCATAAGGCACTCTGTGCAAAAAACTTTTGACGTACATTATGTCATAAGGCACTTAAAGTGTTAAACACAAAAAATGTGAATTTTCAAGACATGTCTGAAGGATTCACAGCAAAAACTCAACAGTGCCAAAAGCAGTTTGGTGGTTTTTGGAAGCTTTTATCCATTAACTAAAATTTTCACAATTTTGCTAACAAAATTTTCAATAATTGTTAAATGCATGGGTAACAGTGCAGAGGAACCAAAGTTTGGACCAACATTTTTTCATAGCCATGTGACACCTCACATAAGCATGGTACAATAGCAAATGATGGCAACCTAAGTACTGCGCATGCTATTGCCATATCTTTTTGGGTTACAAATTATCTAACAACAAATTAGTATAAAATAAGATCAGAAAGTTTATTCTTTTCTTTCTGGCCAATGTCAATTACAGCTAATGAGCAATAACAGCAAGTAGCTCTCAAATTTATTTCAACACTCATTTTTCAAGGAGGGTGGAAACTACAATTAATTAAATTTTTTTTTCTTTACGTTTCAATGCTAATTTCAATCTCGCTTATTTAACCATAAAATTACACACCTCTCGGCTTCAGTTTTCCACAAAACTGCGATTTTCTGAGAAAATAGTTTAGGTTTAGTAAATTACAAATAAATAACCTTGCACTTGCCAGCTATGAAAACAAAGAGAGGACATCACTTTTAATCAATTCTACTTTTAACACTTTCGGTGCGGAAGGACGTAAATCTACGTCTTTAGCAACAATACGTTGGGTGCGAAAGGACGTAGATTTACGTCTGAGAAAAAATTTCATCAGTTGGGTGCGGGTATCAATTCAAATGCTTCTGCAGGGACGTAAAATCTACGTCTTTGTGCTTTGTGAATGATCGACCCATGATTGATACAAAAAACTATGCCACTCATTTGACCGAGCTAGCTCTTCAGACACCTCTGATGATGAAGCTCCACCACCCAAAGCACCTCGAAATGACCCACCAAATCGACTTTTTGGTGGATTCAAAGCCCACCACATAAATTCGTTTCCAGCAACAGATGGAAAGAAGTATCCACAGCGAAAGTGTAGGTTGTGCACTAAAAATGGTATTCGTAAGCATACTAGATTTTATTGTAAGGAGTGTGGCATTCCACTCTGCAAAGCTCCCTGCTTTGGCAACTATCATGCAAAGAAGAAATATTTTACAACATGATTGTAACAGACAATAAACATCTTTGATTTTCTCACTTGTTTGACTGTTTATTTATTCGTGCTTTTGTCTTTTTGTGGACTAAGTTTAGCACTAACAGATAGTTTGCAGTGTTTTAGAAATTAGAAAATATTGCTTTGTATGCTTTATCTCAACAACACACAGCGCGCACGTATAAGCGAAAACTGTCCGCCCGGCAGACATGACGTCTCGAAAACATGACGCACCGAAAGTGTTAATCTCCTTGCAAACGTTTTACATCAAAATAAAATTATAGTTTTGCAAATTGCCTAAAAGGCAATTTGTAATATAGTAGAATTTGCCTATAACCACATGTTTATAAGATAGCAAAAAATGTCATTTACTCTGTACCATTCCAAAACTGTATTTTGATTCAACACAAAAGTGTTGGTCTATATCAAACCAGATTTACAAGCGTAAAGCAAAAACACTGTCAAACCCAAAAAGCCAAACCCAAATGGGAGATACAATATTCTCTGAAGTATAATTATATCTGCCATGATATGGCAAAACTTAACAACTAGATTTCATATATCATAAACAATCTTGATTTCTTTTCATTTATGAGAAGCTACTGATGAGAAAACATGAAGTAATAATTAATTTTCATACAGTTAACAGCTTTAAGGCAAAACTGAAAAAAATTTGGTTCAGTTGTTCCTTTGTTTAACAATAATAAATGGCAACACAGTCCATATTCTCAAAAACTTGATTTTTGTAGTTATGTAGGTATGTGCATGGCAATTGCAGCCAATTCAGTCTTCTACTCATGCCGATACACAATGGCTCCAAATAAGGTTGGGAAGCCTCCCAAAAATGTTTGCCAGGGAGGACAGCCTCCTTGCAAATGCAGTTTTACATGAAGAACAGACCAACCATTTTAATATTAGGAGCCATTAAGTGAGATCTTGCAATTACAAATATTATGGTAGCTTTTTAAAAAGCTACGTTTGCCAAATTTGTGCATATTATTGTCCAAAACCTTCTCTTTATACCCTATTTTGATCAATTTCTCTTCATGTTTATATTCACAGCACTAGCAACTCACCTCTCAAATATTTTCTACCTTTTCCACATATTTGGAAAATTAATTAACACTAAATAAAAACAAAAAGGCAGTGGCTATTTTGCCGTCAACGGCAATTTGCCCTCAGAGACTATTTTGTCATGAGTTATTTGTGATTGGTCAATTTTAATGACGTACGAAACATGTGACTTTTGGTCGTCGCTGATTGGTCAATTTTAATGGCCAATTAAAAAAAATTTTGCACCCCCAGGTCTCTATCCCCCACCCTGTACACTCCCTTGCAGTGTACACTGCCCCGTACATTTACATACCAGGCCTGCCCCTTCAGTGTACACTGCCTTTCTTTTAAAGCCCTGGCCAGCTAAGATTCAAACCCACAACCATGGTATCTCAAGACCAGCGCTCTATCCACTATACTACAGAGTCACTGATGCGATTATAGCAAATTTGGCTATATAAACACACGTGAATGATCACGGCAAAATAGATTCCAAGGGCAAATTGCCGTCGACGGCGAAATAGCCACTGCCAAACAAAAACATTTAGCTAGCTATATTACTACAACTATCTTTGAGGGTTCAGCAAACAATCTATAGATATCTCAAACCCTTTACCACTATTCTTGCTGCAATACCTAGCTAGATAATGACATTTTTCTGTTTTTCACAACCACTATAAAACTTGATAAAAATTAATTTATTTGCTTTTGTGCTTGGTATTCAGTGATCCAGTACTTAATGTAGCCTACATGCTGACCTTCACATTAGATGTTTATCTGCCCAAAAAAAAATTTTGAATGAAGAATGCAAGATCTGAATGAGGGAAACATTATATCTTTTGTTAGCTCAGCCTGCACACTGAATGATAAAAACTGTAGGTTATCAAAGGTTATACTGTAGGTTATACTACTTCAACATAAATTACCTCAAGATTTGTTGTGCAAAGTTCACCAAAATCTAGTTCATGGCTTGCATAGATCTTAGTAATTCTGTACTTGTCTTGGTATATATGTGCTTACTAAAACCTCCAAGGAAACACTGTTCTCCAAACAGAGCCCACAAGTGCTTATCTAGAACAAATCATAGCAACCTACATGTGAAGCAGCAGTGCTATATGGAGTCACAGAAAGCTGTAAGGCTGACCAACATGGCTATGACCTTCTTTTTTGCTAAAAAGCTCTCCTATACATTAGTGATTCCCAACTCTTTTGAGTGCAACCCATATCTCAATGTGATAAAACATCTCATAACCCTACCATAAAACAGCTTATCTGAACCTGAAAAATGAATGTATCTTCAATGTCAACAATCAACTTGTTTTCAAATACAGACACAAACAAGACAGACTATGTTGCAGACAAACACAATTCAGATGTTGTAGTGTGGGCTACTATGAAACAATGTATTTTAATTAGAGAACGATGGGTCAATATGAAGTTTCTCCTTTGTCTTCAATGCAAGGCTTTATTTTGCTTAGTGCAATCCTTGGCGTGACCCATTTTTTGACCCTTTGCAACCCACATTTGGGTTGCAACCCATAATTTGAAAACTGCTGCTCAGCATTCTGAGTCAGCAGGACAACTCGAGATATTGCTGAACTTCTGCTTAGGAAAGCCAAGTACTGGAACAACCATTTGCTTAACACAGGCATAGATAAACCTTTCACAAATTTCAAAGGAAATGCAGAGCAAGGAGGTGGGACAATAGGTCTTAGGATTTCCCACAGGCTTTGCTTGTTAAGAGTTTGAGAATACCAGAACTAGTCTCTAGATTTTCGGAATTTGGAGTTGGCACAAACATGAATAGAAGAACCCATATAGCCAGAATTTCAGAGCAGCACTAGTATGGAGTATAAGCTGTGAGCAGATCCAGTCTAGGCCAGGAGCTTTTCTTGGTTTCAGATGTTGGAAGAGCATCAGCAAATTGTTTAGCAGTAAAGACCACAGAGATATTTACAGGATTTAAGGTGAGAAAAGCAGAGGAATCTTCTTGCCATCACTACAAGTTGACATCTTATTATGTCATTGAATTCTGATGCAAGACCAACTCTGCTGCATATCAAGTAACCGATGTGATGGCATAGTGGTTAAAGCGTCCACTTTACAGTTGGTAGACCTGGGGTTTATTTTCAAAGTCAAGTCATACCAAAAGACTTTGAAAGATGGTATTCACAGCTTCCCTGCTTGGCACTCAGCAAATAGGGATAGTGTGGAGAACAAGCCAGCAAGCTTGCTTGTGTCCTTGGGCAAGACACTTAACAGGATGCCTCTGTCTTTATGTGGCAGGCAGATGGTGGGGTCAAGCAGTCTACCTGTTGCAGTGGCCCCAGTCTAACTGAAGACTTGCAAACCGAGCATGAGTGCTAGCGCAGTGTGGCCTATATATACATCTTCCTGCATACAGCTCACAACAAATAGCACTAACGACAAAGAAGAAGACTGACACCATTGTTTAGCTGTTTCAGAAAACACTCATTACAGGGTGCAGTGGTGGTGCTTCTATGACGGACAAATCGTTCTTTTCAAGGAATCAGCATCCAACTACCTTGCAGCTGAACAGTGAAGGCCTCACATACAGCAAGATAAATGTTCTTCATCATTGAACTAAGTGACATGAGACTCTACTCATCCTGCTCCATGACACCCACTGCAGCTGTGAAGACTAGCTAGTTTTTCTCAGCTTACCACTAGATGAGCCACATGAAGCAGGAATGACCTTGCTTTATTTCTTCATGAGAGGTGAAACTGTACCTTCACCAGTCAATCTCTGGATAAGTCTGAAACTGAGTAGTTGTTTGCAGATATTGGGCACTATAAAGTAGTCAATGTATACAAATCTCGCCAACATGACTGCTTAGTCCAAAACTGATGTCCCAGTGTAACCACACCTCTGTCTTAACACAGATATTAATTATTTGCGTTGTTGACTTGAGTTATAATACTGCAATACCAGTCAGTAAATGATGATAATGAAGAATGTCTTCCAATATGGTTATAAGTAGAATCTTATCGTTTATTTTAATGAAAAGGATGCAGCTGGTTTTTCTCTGATTGCTGAAATACTGGCATAAACCGAAACTTGGCTTTTGCAAGTGCTGGCTCTGCCTATCGCTTACCAGACTGCAGCCAAGCAAAAGTGTCACGGCCTGATGAGCAAATGTGTAACCACACAGCCATAGCACGATCTGAATGGTTGATTAGTCATCACTAACAGCAATGCAGCCCACTACACCAGCAATTGAGCTCATTGCTAATGCATTTGCTAGGCCAGTCTTTTGGCAGTGACTATTTTGCCGTCGATGGCAATTCACCCTCAGAGACTATTTTGCCATGAGTTATTTGTGATTGGTCAATCTTAATGACGTACGAAACATGTGACTTTTGGTCGTTTCTGATTGGTCAATTTTAATGACCAATTAAAAAAATTTTGCACCCCCAGGTTTCTATCCCCCACCATGTACACTCCCTTCCAGTGTACACTGCCACGTACATTTATATACCGAGCCTGCCCCTTCAGTGTACACTGCCTTTCTTTTAAAGCCCTGCCCGGCTGACATTCGAACCCGCAACCATGGTATCACAAGACGAGCACTCTATCCACTACACCAGTATCACTGGTGTAATAATAGCAAATACGGCTATATAAACACAGGTGAATGATCACGGCAAAATATATTCCAAGGGCAAATTGCCGTCGACGGCAAAATAGCCACTGCCTAATCTTTTAGCTGCAGTCTAATCTCTATTTCATTTTCAGTTTGTCTAGTCGCCATAATAATTAACACTGCAATCAAGTTACTTCACAATTGTTAAAGCAATCAGATGAGATGCCAGCACAACGATCTGCTGGTCATCTAGTCAAGCCAGCACCTCATTTAAATTTCAATGTATGTGAGAGATAAATAAGAAAATTCCATATCCTATAGGCCAACTAAGGTACTTGGCAATACTGAAATGCAAAATGTTTCCAAATCTAAAAATAGCCTAAGCAGGCCTAACCAGTGAAAAACAAACACGCAGACAAAATCAAAAAAAAAGTGGGGCATTTTTACCTTTGATAATAGATATGAGGCTAACCCAAGGCAATCTTTGAGCTAGAACTGGCTTAAATCAAGACGTTGTAGACATAGCCTTGCGCTAAATCCACATTGATCACTTACCGTAACCTACCTTAGCGTAATGTACCTGCCACGCATGTAGTTAGCATACTTGGGACTGGATTTAACATGCCACAGTCTTGAGCTGTTTTTTCTACCCAAGGATAGGTTTAAAATCTTGTTTAGCAGTGCCGTTTGCGACCTCGTGTGGCAAAATGCTGTTTAGAAGAAGTTTTGTCCGCTCGCGTGCAAGATTGGAATATGGTAGGTCTAAATCCCTGGAAAGAACGCTGTCTTTAGTTTCTACCACTTGTGACGGTTTGAAAAACCATACTCAGTTTTAAAGATCATCGGTCTCCGTTGTAGCGTGTCGCGCCTCGCACTTCATCGAGCTACCATGCCAAACATCTTTTTGTCTTTTTTTACATTTTTTTTATTAGTTTGCTTTCCGTGGCTTAGCACCTTGCTCCCACTGATGTGTGTGATTCTAGTTGTTTACTGCAAGAGCTGTGTTTGCTAATTTGCAACTTCGTGCGTCCCCAGTTTGACGCCCAGCTCGCGCACCTTTGCTGTTTTACCCTATAATTCTGCTGATGAACTAATGTTAACTGACGAAGTATCTACCGTCAGGTTTGTAGCCGCTCGGCTATCTCCGTTTCAAGTATATCGTGCTCCTATAGTCCGCACGCCTGGCGATGTAACCTCACGCCAGGAATCTAGCCTGCATGGCTTTCCGGCAACCTAGCCGTGATATTGCAACGCGTATTGTTTATTATTATTGTATGCGTCTAAAATCACACACATTTATTTTTCTTTTTTTATTAGGGCTAGATTATGTTTATTTTTGTCTTCTCTTGGTAGCTCGGTGATCGGCTTGCCTTTCCCGCCATTAGGTTGTTTATCCGTTATTTTTTGTTAATGTGACGTGTGCAGTGTCCTGTTTGTTGGAACCTTATAATTGCCGTTCGTGTTACGTTCGGACCGCCTGAGTCAGCACCCGTAGTCTTTCATGCGTGTTTTATTGTTTTCGCTGTAACGTTTAGTTTCTCTCTTCTCGAACATAATCAGAAAGGTAAAGGACGTGTTGTGAGTCAATAGGCTTATCTTTTGTGATCGAGGTAAAACATGGCGCTGCGAGTTATTTTTTTCACAGAAAAGAACCTATAGTATGCCGTTCACGTTTAGACGCAGTGATATTCCAAAATTGGATTTAGATGTGGACCGTGGCAGTAACTTCAAAGCCTGGCTTGAAGAATGGTCGGCTTATATTGCAGTGTCAGGATTAAGCGAAGAAAATGGCGATACGAAATATCACGTGTTGCGCTTGGCATTCTCTCGCGAAACGGCCAGTGTTGTTGATAACCTAGGCCTACCTGAGGAAGATAAGAAGAAAATCGATAAGATTATACAAGCACTAAAAGTGCATGTAGAAGGCGCTGTCATGGAAACAGTAGAAAGGCGAAATTTCCGAAAGCGACGTCAACATACCCAAGAATCGTTCGACGACTTTCTTGTTGCGTTGCGGGATTTAATTAAAACCTGCAATTACTGTGCAGCAGATGACTGCGTAAACAGAGCACTTCGAGACCAGATTATTGAAGGTTTACAAGATGGCGACACTATTGAAGAGCTCTTACGTCAGAAATACCTGACGTTAGATAAAACTATCCAAATGTGCAGAGCACGGGAATCTGCAAAGCATCAGCGCGATCAGATTAAAGGCAGTAACCTCACTATCAGCGCAACATCCACATACAAGGCGAAACAGCATGAGCGTCATGGTCGTCCAAACTGGAGAAAGACCCGCGAGAGTAAGCTTGATACTCGCACGTGCACCAGGTGTGGCAAACCGCCTCACAAAAATCCCTCGCAATGTCCTGCTATTAATAAGTTTTGTAATAAATGCAACAAGTTTGGACATTTTGCATCGCAATGTCGCACAAAATCGACTAGAATTAATGAGCTGCAACAACCCCAGGATGATGAATCTGACGAGGGTCAATTGTTTTCGATCCTACGTATGAAAGGTTTGGGAAATGCGCCCACCGTTGAAGTATCTGTGAGAGGGTCAAATGGTGATGCGACATTGAATGTTCTGCCAGATTCCGGAGCAGATATTACAGCTGCCGGAGTGCACATTTTAGCGCAGTTGGGTGAGCACGTTGGAAATATATTGCCCTCCACGCACAAGACTGCCTATTCAGTAGATGGATCCACCCTTCAATCGCTTGGTCAAATGACTATACAGATCACTTTGGGAAAGATCACTGTTACGGACACGCTTGAAGTGTTTCCATCCATTCCTGGCGGCATGTTAATCTCGTGGAAAACCGCTAAAAAATTGAACATTTTACCAAAAGACTATCCAGCACAAATTCGTGTTACAACTACAGTAGAAGAGTTGACAGCTGAGGACTTTATCAGCGAATTTCCGTCGGTATTCAATGGACAAGTGCGAGTGATGACTGGAGAAACGTTCCGCATCCACCTGAAAGACAATGCCAAACCATTTTGCGTGAGCGCACCACGTATGATACCTTACGCATACCGCGGCAAGGTACAGAAGGAGCTGCACTCTCTTCAAGCGCAGGGAATCATTGAACCTGTAACTGAGCCCACGGAATGGTGTGCACCCATAGTCGTGACCCCAAAAAAGAACTCTGAGGACATTCGCATTTGTGTAGACTTTTCTAAGCTCAATAAGTATGTACAACGTGAGTTATATTCTGTATGTACACCTAGTGACGCTATTGCTGACATAAGCAACAAACATTCGAAATATTTTACTGTTTTTGATGCCCTTAAAGGCTATCATCAATGCCCACTTGATGCTACAAGCCAGCTTTTGACTACGTTCATGACCCCTTTTGGTCGTTTTAAATTTTTACGAGCACCTTTCGGCATTTGCTCGATATCGGAGCATTACAATAGACGCATGGATGAGGCTTTTCAAGGGTTGACAAATTATCGTAGAATTGTTGACGATGTCATCATTTTTGATGAAGATAAACGTACCCACGCCACCCATGTGAGGCAATTTTTGCAAAGGTGCGTCGATAAAGGAATTTCTTTACATAAAGAAAAATTTAAGTTTTGTGAAACTGCAGTAACTTTTGCTGGATACCAAATCTCGCAGGAGGGATACAAAATTGCTGATGAGCTTCTCACTGCTCTTCGTGATTTTCCCCTGCCTACTAATCTTACCGATTTGAGATCTTTTTTTGGCCTGGTGAATCAGCTTGCTTGCAACACCGAAAGAATTGCACACAGCTTGCAACCCCTACGACCTCTTTTGAGTCCAAAAAACGATTTTGTTTGGGGACCGGCACACACCATAGCTTTTGAATCAGCCAAGCAATTGCTTGTAGATTTGCCAACCTTGAAATTTTTTGACCCCACCAAATTGACCCGCCTGCTAACTGATGCGAGTAACAAAGGCCTTGGGTTTATTTTGCAGCAGCAATCGGGGGACAAATGGCATGTCGTGCAAGCCGGTTCTCGTTTTTTAAGTGACACCGAATCCCGGTACGCCACTATGGAAAAGGAAATGCTCGGAGTCACGTGGGCAGTCATTAAGTGTCATAAGTTTTTGGCAGGACTACAACATTTTGATATAATTACGGACCACAATCCGTTACTATCTATTTTGAACAACCGCCGACTCGATGAGATTGAAAATCCTCGATTACAGCGCTTGCGTACTAAATTAATGGCATATCATTTTACTGCTCATTGGCAAAAAGGATCCTTACACAGTGCCCCTGATGCCTTATCTCGGAATCCCGTTAATGATCCTGTACCACCAGATCAATTAGCTGAAGAGCCAGTACGCTCCCCGTACCAAATCGCTGCCATACAACAGCGAAGTGCATTAAGTGTTAATTTACAAGATGTACGTAATGCTGCTTTCCATGATACTATCTATAACAAAGTTAAGTCACTTGTGCTTAATGGTTTCCCTGGCAGCAAAGCAGAGTTGCCAGACGATTTAAAACCGTTTTGGAATGTACGCCACGATTTAGCTTTTGATGATGAACTTATTGTGTACGGTTGTCGTTTGTTTATTCCGTGTGCACTACGTAACCAAGTGTTATTCAACTTGCATGAGTCACACCAAGGTGTCACTCGCACTAAAGAGCGAGCCCGCCTTGCAGTGTATTGGCCGGGAATTGACCGAGATATAGAGACCATCATAATGGCCTGCAAAGAGTGCCAGGACGAGCAACCCTCGTTGGCTAAAGAGCCGATGATTTCGCATGCCCTTCCTGATCGCCCCTTTCAGCACTTGGCTTTAGATTTTGCCCAGTTTAATGGCCGAGACTATCTCATAATGATAGATTGCTATACAGACTGGCCCTCAATACAGGTGATGCGGCAAAATACCACGACCCGTTCTCTAATAATTGCCTTGCGAGAGTACTTCTCACGCACAGCTGTTCCTGATGTTATTTGGTCCGATGGGGGGCCACAGTTTACGTCTCACGAATTCGCCACATTTTTACTGGAATGGGGGGTGAAGCATAACATGTCATCTCCTGGATATCCTCAATCAAATGGCAAAGCGGAAGCTGCGGTCAAATCCATGAAAAAACTAATCAGAAGATCTACAAAACATTCGATACTTGATGAGAACAAACTTGCACGTGCCCTCCTTCAATATCGCAATACTCCATCCAGAAAGGACAAGTTGTCACCAGCCCAAAAACTATATGGCCACCCCGTTCAGGATACGATTCCTGTCCACCGTCGTGCCTTCGCCCCAGAATGGCAAAGTAAAATGAGGGAGATGGATTTTAAAGATAAATATCTGGAGCAAACAGCAACCTATTATAATCGTGGAGCAGCCCCACACTCAGACATTCAGATTGGAAACCATGTGGCTATCCAAAATAGAGAAACAGGCAATTTTGACATATATGGCACTGTTGTAAATATTGATGCAAAGTTTAGGAGATACACTATTAAAACCCAAAATGGTCGAATGTTTGTGAGAAATCGCAGATTTATCCGTAAACGTGTACCTGCTTCTCTGGTCATAAATGACAGTGAAAATGTGTGCGATTTGATTACTTCCAGACATGCGACGGGAGTGATGAGACCAAAACGTAACGTTAACCGACCACAAAGATTAATCGAAGATACGAATTGGCCGTGAGATTGTATTTTGCGCGCTACTTGTCTTGTATGTAACGTATGCTTTAATGTATGGTTGATGAGACGGATCCGAACTTGGTGGGGAGGTGTTGGAACCTTATAATTGCCGTTCGTGTTACGTTCGGACCGCCTGAGTCAGCACCCGTAGTCTTTCATGCGTGTTTTATTGTTTTCGCTGTAACGTTTAGTTTCTCTCTTCTCGAACATGATCAGAAAGGTAAAGGACGTGTTGTGAGTCAACAGGCTTATCTTTTGTGATCGAGGTAAAACACTGTTTACATAGACGTGTGCAGCGACCTAATTCCTGGTGTCGCGTGCAGATTTTGTTAGCGACCATGTGGTCGGAGATATTGTGCTCTCTTTCTTTGTCGATCGCCGTGGCGGACGGACGTGTTCTGGTTGTCTGTCATGTTTCTCGTTCGTTGTTGATCGTCGTGGCAGAAGGACGTGATTTTTGATTATCTACCACAGCTTGCGCGAATTGATGGAATAAAATATTGCTGTAGTGCTTTCTTCCTTGTGACTGCCATAATTCCCAGCAATTGGGATTCAGTCAGCACGTTATTGCTCAAGGGAACTTGTTTCCTACATTGGTGACCCCAACGTGATTGAAGGAAAGAAGAAAGAAAACAGCAAAAATAAAAAAGGAATTTATTCAACCGCCAAATTTGCAGAAGAAAACTTACAAATCGTCGCAAGAATTTAAAGTTAAGTACTTTTCTCCAGTGTTTTTTTGTATAGTTTCCACGTAACCATACTAAGTGTAATGTGCCGAGGTAAAACCATAATACTCCTGGTTCATGACAGGAGATCGACGGAGTTGAAAATTTATTCTCGTCCTGGGCATGACGTAAAACTGCATCCGACCTTCGTCCTCAGCACGACGTAAAACTGCACCCTTTTTTTCGTCCTAAGCATGACGTAAAACTGCATCCAATGTAGGAAACAAGTTCCCTTGAGCAATAACGTGCTGACTGAATCCCAATTGCTGGGAACTATGGCAGTCACAAGGAAGAAAGCACTACAGCAATATTTTATTCCATCAATTCGCGCAAGCTGTGGTAGATAATCAAAAATCACGTCCTTCTGCCACGACGATCAACAACGAACGAGAAACATGACAGACAACCAGAACACGTCCGTCCGCCACGGCGATCGACGAAGAAAGAGAGCACAATATCTCCGACCACATGGTCGGTAACAAAATCTGCACGCGACACCAGGAATTAGGTCGCTGCACACGTCTATGTAAACAGGACACTGCACACGTCACATTAACAAAAAATAACGGATAAACAACCTAATGGCGGGAAAGGCAAGCCGATCACCGAGCTACCAAGAGAAGACAAAAATAAACATAATCTAGCCCTAATAAAAAAAGAAAAATAAATGTGTGTGATTTTAGACGCATACAATAATAATAAACAATACGCGTTGCAATATCACGGCTAGGTTGCCGGAAAGCCATGCAGGCTAGATTCCTGGCGTGAGGTTACATCGCCAGGCGTGCGGACTATAGGAGCGCGATATACTTGAAACGGAGATAGCCGAGCGGCTACAAACCTGACGGTAGATACTTCGTCAGTTAACATTAGTTCATCAGCAGAATTATAGGGTAAAACAGCAAAGGTGCGCGAGCTGGGCGTCAAACTGGGGACGCACGAAGTTGCAAATTAGCAAACACAGCTCTTGCAGTAAACAACTAGAATCACACACATCAGTGGGAGCAAGGTGCTAAGCCACTGAAAGCAAACTAATAAAAAAAATGTAAAAAAAGACAAAAAGATGTTTGGCATGGCAGCTCGATGAAGTGCGAGGCGCGACACGCTACACCGTTACGACATGATCAATATCGAAATAGCGCCTGATCAATGCCTGCAGCCAAAAGTTCATTCGATTAGTTTAGGGTTTTTACTTTAATTTGCGTAATTACTCTATGCGACAGAACAAAAGTTATTTGCGTAATTACCTTATGAAACGGTTTCCTTGCAAACTGGAACGTAATTTGATGTCTTTAGCTTGCGTTGTGCTGTTAATCAGCAAATACTTCAAGCTTCGAGTTTTTCCAAAAGCATTTTGCGTCTCATTTACAATAATTCGTGGTGCTTTTAGCTTGTTCATTTTGGTTTTATTCAATTTAGTTCGATTTGTCTCAGTTCAATTTAATTTCATATTTTGCTTAGCCAACGCAAAATAATTTTCAGTACTTTATAAAACATAGGAGAGGTAACAACATTAAAAACTAACATAAAACTCACAGAAGTTTTTCGTCCCCTCTCGGGAACTTCGTCAGGGTAGTACTTAAAAGCAAATCTAAAATTTTGAAGATAAATTTCAATTTTAAAGAGCTGTTCAGGTATAACGAGAGTAGTGTTGTTTTAACACTGCACTTTCCAATGAAACACATGCAGAAAAGCTTCGCTCCATGTGAATAACTGACTTGCTTAGTGCCCAAAAATTAGTTTTGATTCAGTTTGACTGAGTTTCTTATGTTGGTAAACGGATCTGTCTTTGTTGGTTAATTTTTGTTCCCCTTGAGGATCATCAAACAGCTAGCAAGCAAGCTGTCAGTAACGAGTCATCATCATTTTGACGTACACTCACCAGTTATCGAAACTGGCAAGTAATGTAGACTAACATGGATTAGAGCTCCTACACAAGAAAGGTTGCATGAACGTGATCAAACGTCAACAAAATGCGCTTTCGAAAAAAGCGGCTGACCACTTTCACTGTTTTTGCATTGAATTGAATAAGAGTGGTACCGGTATCGTTTTTTGCAAATCAAATCGATAAACGTAACAAATATTAAATGAACATTAAATATGCTGTTTTACTAATGATATGGAATGAATCTAAAGTCAAAGTAAGATAGGAGGTGCTAAGGTTTGCATGTTATTACTAATGGTTGGGCTAATTCATGGGCTTGTTACGTCGCAACACGCGTGTCTGCCTCACACTGCGGCAAACAAGAGAAGGACGAGATGTCGTCATTGAAACGCAGTTTATTCAGTGAAAATTCGAGAAGAAATCAATGAACCGAACGAAATAAATGCCACAAATTTACAGCGAAGTGATTTCTGTAACAAAAGTAACAGATACAATATAATTGTTACTTACATAAATGACCGATATGCAAAACTTACCAACTTGTTTTTCGACAGAACATCCAACAACCTTTATTAATTTAATTACAAATTCTTACAGCTGAAAAATGGTAGCCTACAATATAAGATGCTAGTTGATTTGATAATTGATATTGCCTAGCACTAACGAACTTTAGTTGCTGCTGCTGCTGCTGCTACAGTAAACGATGCAATGATGAAAGGTTTTGAGTAGAAATTTGGACTGATATCAATCAATTAGAGCAATGCAGCAAAATTGAATTCTGTTAACGAGCTTAGCTATAAATAATAATGCGGCTGAACAAAGCATAGCCCTGCGATTACAATAATTGAAAAGACACACAAACGAGAATACGCTAATTAGGTATTTGACCTTATCAAACAGGTCAGCTCCGCAAAATTTCATAGCAAAAGATTCACAAGCTCAAAACTCGCGCACATCGAAACGCAATTTCAACGAAAAACGATTTATGATGTAACAGAGCTAAACATGCAGGCTTATTTGCAGCCAGTCTCTGTGAAGGTTTCATACTCGATTAATCAACGTGTTTGGTAAGGCTGAGTTTAAGTCAATTGTAATGTGCGACTTATGGAGTACGGTATATTGAGTTGCATAAGCATACTGAAAAGTTGTTAACTTAATTTATACTGTAGCCATAATCACAGGGCAGACTTCTGTTCCGTTTGTCACATGTTCGATTAAATATTGATTAATAAAATCAGTACTTCTTTGAAATTTTGTATCAATAGTGCTTGCAGACCAGTCGTATTAATATATTAGATGCAACTTTGTGACCCTAACTACTTCTTAAACAATTTTTTGAGTTATTGCCTAGGCTGCTGAAACAAGGGTAATTAAAAACTTACGGCACTGATTCATTTATTCATGTGTATGAGCTCATGCTATGTTTGCATGTCTTTTGTCAGATTGGTCCACCACAACGGGTAGACTGCTTGGCTCCACCACTTGTTTGCCACATAAAGATGGAGGCATGCCGTTAAGTGCCTTCCCCATGGACACAACAAGCAAGCTTGCCGGCAAGCCTACAATAACGGTAGTAATGATCAGACAATGGTTGTTTTTGATAATGTACCGAGAGTATCTAATTGGTATGGAGTTATATTTAACTGAGGAGCAAATGGTGTTTAGATGGCACTTCTCTTAGGGGTAATTTTTTCAAATTGGCACACAATACTAAGCTTAGACTAGCCAACTGTAAGACCTAATCTCAACCAAATTGCTTTTGATCAAATACATTTGTTTCCAAGGATCCAACTAGCAATAATTCATTGCAATTTTTAATTAATTTCTTAATAGTTTTCAAAATAAACCCAAAAGCTTGTGTTCGCTCCATACTGGTACCTTTCTAGCATAAATTCCAGCTTTTGCTCAGCCACTTGTTTGGCACGAAATATGTGATGTCATATGCAACCTTCCTATAGGCTACATTGACTAAGTTTAATGGTTTCCAATGGCAACTTTGGTAGAAAACAGGTTCGATATTATGGCAACCTTACAAGATACAAACTTTGGATTATTGATGTTTTGTTGAAATCATGAGGGTGACTCACAAAGATTCTCGCTCTGTTTGCATACTCGTTATTGTATATCGTTATTGTAAATCATTCGTTGACCTCAATATTGAAATCATTTGTTCACTTCAATATCAAAATCATTTGTTCACTTCAATATCAAAAAATCTGGGAAAAAAGTAGCAAAATAACAAAAAAATAACTATTTAAAAAATTGGATCTCTAAAAGTACTATATATAAAAGAATGTTTATTTCATTTTTGAGACGAAAGTGTCAATAACTCATTCTGAAAAGTTTGATTTCAAAATACAGTAGATTCCGCTTAATCGGGCTACATCGGGATAAGCACCATTTGGCCGGATTAAGCAACTGACCCGATTATTCGAAGTCTTGCAGTATCTGTGCCAGGGTTGTCCTTGGTACACCAGTTATCTCAGTTAGCTGGCGATGACTAATGTTTGGAGGTTGCTCTCTAATTTTTCTTAGGACAACTACCCTTTCAGCAATTGTTAATTCTTTTTGTGGCATCTCTGCTTGGGACTTCACAAAATTTGCAACAAAACACAACAATTACCATGTCCAAGGGCATGAAATGACAAAATAATTTGCGCCTGTATTTTTCAATTGTTACATAATATAGTTGGCTTTGTGATATTGAGTTCTATTACATTACAAAGGCGGTTTTGCAATTAAACCAGTGTAGGTCTGACTACAGTTGTGGCCCGATTAAGCGGAATAGTGGCCCGATTATGCGGATTTAACATAGTGCATTATCTTTGATTGGATTTTGTTCTTAAAAATTTGGCCTAATTAAATGGCTGACCCGATTAACCGGCGGCCCAATTAAGCGGAATCTACTGTAGTAACTCTCATTCAGTTTTGAAAAAGAAAATGGCAAAACTCAAGTCCTAGTAACCTGAGTTTCAGAAATAAGATCTTCGCTTTGTTTTGGCAGTGAAAATGTTAAAGATATCATTCGAAAAAACAGCTTGATTTCACAAAAGTCTTTACTTACTTTTTGAGGCAAAAATGTGGTTATCTCACCTATAGAAAGGTTGCATATGACGTCACACATTTCGCACCAAAAAAGCGGCTGACCAAAAGATGGAATTTATGCTAGAAAGGTATAGAGCAAACACCATCTTTCGGGGTTGTTTTGAAAACTATTGAGAAACTAATTAAAAATTCCAATGAATTATTGCTAGTTTGCTAGCCGGAAACAAATAAATTTAATCAAAAGCAATTTGGTTGAGATTAGGTCTTACAGTTGGCTAGTCTAAGCTTAGTACTGTGTACCAATTTGCCCAAAAATCGCCCTACAAAAAGTGTCATCTAAATATCATTTGCTCCTCAGTTAAAAATAACTCAATGCCAATTAGATACTGGTAGGTACATCAGCAAAAACAATCATTGTTTGATCATTTCTACTGGTATCGTAAGTTTTTTAATTTCTTTTGGTCCAGCAGCTTTGGCAATAGCCCAAAAAATTGCTTGAGAAACAGTTAAGGTCAGAAAAAATCATCTGATATATATAAATAGAACTAGTCTGCAAGCACTATTTACAAAAATTTTTTAAATATACTGACTTTATTAATCAATATTTAATCCAGCATATGAAAAACGGTACAGAAGTCTGCCCTGTCATTTAGGCTACAGTAAAATTTAGGTTTTTGACTTTTCATTATGCTTGTGCAAATAAATATACTGTATAAGTTGCACATTACAATTAACTTAAACTCCGCAGGCTCAAATACGCTAATTAATTGTATATGAAACCATACCAGAAGCTGACTACAAATAAGCCTGGATGTTTAGCCCATAAAACTAACCTAACTAGTACCAACTGCAAGCAAACTTAAGCATCTCTTATCATGATTTGTTTTCAGATTCATTCCATATCATCAGTAAAATACATACAGTATTTAACGTTCATTCAGCAATTCTCTAGTTTATCCATGCATTTTGCAAAAAACAGTATTACTCTTATTCAATTCAATCCAAAAACATTGAAAGTGGTCAGCCATTTTTTTTGAAAGTGCATTGTGATGACGTTTGATCACGTGCGCAAAACCTTTATATATGAACCAAAATGTTACGGGTACGCAGGTGGGTCATATTTTGAATTTTGAATGGCTCAGTTCATCCGACTCTTGTGTGAATGGTGGCACACGAAGTATGCTTCAGGTCGTATTTTGGATGAGTGAGTGCAAAGAAAATGGATATATATAGCAAGGTGTAATAGCGTGATATAGACAACATTATCAAGCGAGTTTGTAGGTATTCTGATGAGCGGTTTTTGTCAGTCCAATTACGAAACTTAGCAATATATTTGCAAATTCATATTTTTGTCGAGTGTCATAGTTATATCGAAATCCTTTAATAAAAAAGCTGTTTAATTTGGCCTTGATTGGCTTCTTGTTTTTCCTAAGTCGGTCGCCATCATGGTGTAGCGTACATTAAAAGCCACATTGAAACAAGTTGACAGGTATTCTGGTGGGCGGTTTTTGATGGTTTCAGCCCAATATTGTGCAATATTATCAACAACTTTGTACTTACATTGTTGCAAACGATCGGCTTTGCAAAGCTTTTGTTATGAGTAAGATGCAAGTAGAGATGGGCAGTGTCTAGATACTTGTATCGGTGATGGTATCGCTCAATACTTTTATACAGGGTGTCCAGAAAGTTGCTGTACAGTAGAAAATATTTTTAACAATGACTGATTTTGTGACGCAATATTTAGGTGCTAATATGAAAACAAGTTAGTCATTATAACAATGACTATGGTTCTTGCAGCATATAACTCAATAAATCGATGTATGATACAGTTATGTTGATCACGTGCTATGCTCATAGAGGTATGCGTTTTAAATAGAGCTCACTTACTATAAACTCTTTGAGTGGTATACTGCATCTTCAATACGGATAGGATCCCCGTACCAAAGTGATAGCCTGCGCCGCGCGCGTGATGTTTGTGAATGAATTTGTTATAGGATGATACTAAATTTTTTATGTTATTGCAAATATGGGGTTTTGGTTTTTGGTGATAACGGGACAGGCCCTGCTGATGAGTCCAAAAGGACGAAACGCGTCCAGGGATGGTCTCATCAAATTATGGGGTGGGGCTTTTTTTATTATTTACAATACTATTACACTGTGAAATAACCACCTCATTCGTGTGAACATGCACATAAAGCGCATAGATTACCTTTATAACTCAATAAATCAACTATTGTTCTTATTTCATTATAACAACAACTCGCATTTTGGAGCCATTTGTAAACCAGTTAAATGAGACTGAGCTGGAACAAAGGGGGTTCAATAACAGGGAGCAACTGCACATACTGCTCGTACATCACTAAACTTTTTGGAAATCATCTTTGCCAACTGCATAACTTTACGTGAAATTTGGCCTGCTAGATCTTGGGATTTGGCTCCTTTGGATTATTATCTCTGAGTTGCATTGAAAAGTCGAGTGTATAAAAATAATTCCCACAATCTGAGAGAGTTAAAGACAGCAATTATCCAATGCATCCAATAGATAACACGCGACATCATCCAAGTCGTGTTCAATAATATACAGCGTCGAGTGCAAAAATGTCTCAATTTCAATAGAGAATATTTCCAGCATTTCTTTTAAGCAAACTGTAGTAGTGTAAGCAAATGTAGTCTTTAAAAAATAAAAATTTTATTGTCTAAATGTTTTCTAATAAAGTTTGCTGTAAATGCATTAATTTTTTATGTACCCATACCGCACAACAACTTTTTGGACACCCTGTATCTGCATTGGTATCAAATTATCATTGCTTATAAGTATCTAGCATATATCTGTATCGACTTATTCTTTTTTTTTTCCAGTAGAAATAAAGTATCGGCGATACTTTTATCTATTTATTTAACACTAGCAGCTCTGCCACTGTCGCCCTGCAGGGGTCCCACATCTGTGACATCGGGGTTAAAAATATTGGTTCAGCTGGCTGCACCGGTTTTACCCATCGTGTTTCACCCTTGTGTAAATAGAAAAGAAAAAATTGTGTTTTTAATGCACATCGATAATTCTTGTACAGGAAATGTTAATCATCTTCATCAAGACTGTAATGCTCACAAAGAAAGAATGCTGTTACAAACCACCATTTATTACTTTTAAAAAGTATAAGGAGGAGGAATTAAAACACAGTCAAAAATGATGCTGGCGGCCAAATGTTGGTTACTTTCACAATGGCAGAAATAAATTATTTAACGGTAAGCCTATTTTGCAATTCGGTGCGGGCCCCTTTTGTATATTATATTTGTGGTAATTAGTTGTTTGGTTGCGCTATTTGTTTTGTTTCCAGCAGAGCGACAAAAAAGTCTATGCTTTCCTCAAACACATTTACCTTATTCTAGTCAATCTAGTGGGAGCCCATCACGACAAGTTATTTTCAAACAAATATTTACACTACTTTACAAATTGTTAGGTTTGTGGTTTTATTTTGATTTAGATAACTTAACAGCAAGGATGTGGAAGCGGTTATTTTTCAATCGCTTCCGCTTCCACATCTATCGCTTCCGCTTCCACTATCAAAAAACGACTGTTGATCTTAGCAAATTTGTCATTTACTACAGCCAAATAGTAACCATAAATACGAAAGTGGTAAAAACGACTAAAAGAAGTAAAAATAAAAGCAAACAATCAAAAAGACAGCGAAGATAAAATAATTTCATCTTTACACAGATTTATTTGTCCGCATAAACACAATGGCATCAGTTAATTCATTGCCCATTCGGGCTCTGTTTTCACGAAGTACGAGCTTTAAGTGGGAGAACATACGTTCAACAGATACCTGCGTGTCAGGCAAACAGCGAATGATTTGCGATACTGGTTGAACAATAAGGGGGTGTTTGGAAATAATGTCCCAAACATTCGGCAATTTTAATCTTCCGAGCTGCTCTACATCAACAAGCGCCTCAGCAAATGCAGTAAGATCAGATTTTGCAGACGCCGTAGCTGATACCTCAGCAGTCGCTGTTGAATGTAAGGAGTTCAAATACGCATCAAAGTCAGATACTGATGCTGCAGATTCTGATGCTGCTTCACTTCCGCTTGAGTCAGTTTCTGCATCAGCACTTGCTCTTTTGCTTGAAGTGCTTTGAATATGCAAAAAAATTGACTGAAGACCGCTCTTTGTACGTAGTTGCTCCTGGTTGCTCAAGAGGATTCTCGATCGAGCATCAACCTATCAAGAAAGAAAATAAAATGACAATATTACGGTTATATAAGTCAGTCAATCCTAATATAACTAATACATTAGTTGTTATTCTCGACTCAAATAAAATCAAGTGCACAAACGCTTACTAGTATTGATTTGAATATAATATCAACAAAAAATATTGGTAGATCGTCACAACAACTAAGTCAACAAACATTACTTACCCAAACAGCTGCCAGGAAAGCCTCTTGCCGCAATAAAATTTCTTGGCGTGAACGCAGGGCGGTGGCAAGAGCAGAAGCCAAATTGTTATCCAGCTTCTCCAATTTAAACATGACTTCTCTCCCATGAAGGAGGCATTCTCCCGGAGTGAGATCTTGTTTTTGAAAATAAATTGTTGCTGCGTGAGGTATTTGTAGTACTTCGACCATCATCTTGACCTCAGCTCATTCATTTTCGGTAAGGTATGATTCATGTGAGCCAAGATCCTGAACAAAACATTTCAAATCCACTAATCATTGAAGCATGAGAAAAGTACTCCCCCAATGGGTCGGCATGTCAATCAGCATTCCCTTGTTAGCACGACGCTTTAGAATTCCATCGGTGTGTGGTGAACGTAGGTGTTGAGCAAGTTTTCGCAATTTTGTTAAAAATTTTTCCGCTTGCCCTTTTTTTAACACGTCACGAATTCCTAACTGCAGGGTGTGCTCAGCACATCTCATGTGGTATATGGTATGGTCGATTGATAATAAATCTTGTATATCTTTAATCTCTTCATCATCGTCTTCATCTCCTTCATCTTCATTAAGTAGTTGCACAGTCCGAGTCATATTTGACGCATTGTCAACAACGCAAGCTAATACTTGTTGCTTGCTGATGTTGAACTGCTTCAAAGTGTCCAACAATATTTCCTTCAAATGAGAACTTGTGTGATTGGCTTCAGTATCGACTAAAGCCAACGTCTTTACTGTAAGACCGTGTTCTTCATGGTAGTACTGCACTGAAATACCCAGGAAATGTGATCGAAGTCTAGTGACTCCGTCAAGTTTGATAGAAACCAAAGCTCCAGAAAGTGATTCCTTCAACTTTAACTTTTCTTCCTCCAATTTTTTGAGTGCCATGCTACGAATGGCTTGACGTCCTAGTTGAATTTCCAAATTTTTTACAAAGGTACCATTTAGCAATTGAAATCCATCTTCCTGAAAAAATGTCAGAGGAACTCCATTGTAGACAATCATTTTCAATATTCCGTTTAAAAAATCTTCTTTAGTGATGGATGCAGTAGCTTTTCGATTACTTGTTTTAAAAAAACTTGTCATACTACTTTGCCCTTTTTCTTTCTGCAGTTTTGTTTTTTTAGTAACTTCAGAGTCTTTTTCTTCAACCCAGTCAAATGCCTGTCGATGATGACACTTTAGGTGCGTTTTCAGGTTAGCCGAAGTGCTTCCCTGTTTTAGTTTAGGGATAACTGAATTGCAGGTGTGACATTGATCGAGCATAACTCTGCATCGAAAGTTATTGCCTTCTTCAAAAAAATATTCATATACAGCACTCCATCTGTTTCGGGACATTATAATGTTATACAAATTTCAATAACAATGGATGATATAATTATTATTTTAATGCAGTTAGCTGTAATACAATACAAAGCCGTGAAAAAAAAACATACAAAACATTAACTCAATTTAAAATCTATAGATTTTGAATACAAATGATTAGCTTATGTATATTTAAATTATAGGTTTGCTATAGCTATATAGAATACAAAACTGTAAAAGATCGGAGAAAAAGGCGAAACTGTGACGAATCCACTAATTTAACCCTTGGCGGTCGCAATAAATTTCCCATTGTTGCTATCGCTGATCGTTGTATATCGGCGCATTTTGACAAAGTTTTACTAGCTCAAGGCAGTAGTTGTTACTAAATGTTTGTTTAAGTGACTAAATTTCAACCAGTTTTGAGAAGTTTGGTATCAAAATGATTAGCATGTTTTTGCCTAAGCAACTGGCCCACTAACCTAAAAATTTGTAAAGAATAGGCTTGTAAATAAAACCCTAAAGTTGGAAACCTTAACAAAATTTGTTAATTGTGTTGTATTTTTGTTCTTTTCTTTTATATTTAAAAAATTTCAGTCAAAGGAAGTCAAAATTTCTCCCCTCCCCCTCTTTGCTGTGGCCCTAAAACCACCCCTTCACGCATTACAGAATTACAATCACTTTATTGTATCAACGTTTCACAACTTTTACGTCTAAAAGCTATACTATGCAGTTCAATGTGCACCTAAATAAACATAGGCCCCAGAATGATTTCACCCCCTTACCTCCCTACACCGTGGCCCTGAAACTGCCCTTTAGCAAACCACTAGGTCACAATCACTTTCTTGTATCACAATATCGCACCAACTTTCACTTCTGCAAGCGATACTAAGCAATTGCTTTATCGCATGTGCTGTTTCTGACTTGAAAGCTCATAAACTGACATCTGTACAAAATTGCCTGCATTTTCGCGCCAACATCTCTGCGGCATTATTGTTCAACAGTTTGTCACACAAATGTGACGGCATTTTGCTCTGGTGAGCTGCGAGTGCCTTACCACCACTCCATTTGTCAATCAAACTAGTCATAAGAACGCATTTAATAATGGTGCCTTAAAGGCTCCTTCCGACCACAACGACGAAATTTGTTTGGGCGACCTATAGACGCCTTATGGCTGCAAAGGGTAAAAAGTTTTCAGCTGTAACCTTCGATGCCTCCAAGCGCCTTGACGAACCGAAGTAATCCTATTTGAACAAGTCCGGATATGAATTTTAACTTCACTTTTCTCGTCTCCCGGTAATTGATGGCCCAACAATAAGCAAACAATTCATTTATTTATCGCAGATTTCAAATACAACACATGTCTCATGCGCCATAAGACAGAGGGGAGGGCTAAGTGCGAGATAGTGAATATGATGATAAATTCGGCTTATCTTACTTCTACAAACGCAAAGAATCATATTACTATTTCTATATCTACACATTCGTACAGAGCAGCATTTAATAAACGTACCGGTACCGTACTTAATGCTTTATCAAAGCTGATGTACACTGCAGCATGGCTGTGTAACCAATGCTTTCTTCAATCTGCCATAGTAGAAATCGGGGCTGTTATTTATAATGATTTTGGGGTAGTTTCTCCGAATTGGAGAAAGTGGCTTGAATAATTTGTTTTCCTAGTACAAGCCGACTGTAGTCATAGGAGAAAGCAGTATCCATGAGTTGTTTTTCAGGTACAATTCCATCTTGTTCATAATAAATAAACTAAAAGTGATATCGACCCCCTTTGGTCGTGTTAAGTTGTTTTCCATTAGAACTGCGTCTCACTAGTATGACTCACAGCATTACAGCCACACAAAAACACGAATGTCAATTAGGCGTTTAGATCTACGTCAGTTATAAATGAATTGTAAACTGCCGGTATCACTTGTTCATAATTTAGTATTTTCTCCTTTCTATATTGTTATTTTGTCAGTTCACGTAACACCAGCATCGTCATACTTTTGTAAGCCTTTGCTCTGTTGGGGTAAATTAAAGACTGCATTTTATTTTCACAGCAATTTTCAAAAACTTAAAACAACTTTTTGTCTCTGGAGCCTGCCATTTCCAACACTTCATCATTTTGAGGAGACAAAAACCTATCTATATATTACTCTTACTTTAGCTACTTCGCTTAAACTTATTGTTCCGAACTACACTGTGTTTGTTTTTTCTTAGATATTTGAATTCGTGTTGAATGTAGAGTCTAATCCTTCTGAATAGCGAAGCGTAAAATTTCGGCCGTATTCATACAAGGCGAGCAAAATTAAATTACCGACGCACTATTACATAACAAAGGAAGTTAGCAAATTCAGACGTTCTTAAAGTTGAAAATAAGATTACATCACAATCTGCCACTTGCTGTCACAATATTCCATTACTAACTATTTATATAGACAGAACACCACTAGGCCTACATATAAGAAATCAATATACTAAAATAAGAAATAAATACTATTAATAAACAAAGAACCTTTGCGGTCCCCTCACGGAACAAAACGACACGTTTTGTGGAACCCCTATTGAAAAGCACTGATGTAGAATAATGAAAATGTTTTCATAGTGAGTAAATTGCCTTTCAACGTTTTCAATCCCCTAACCAAAGTCAGATAAGTTTAATCAAATCATCATTTTTTTGGCTACGTTTCATTGTCCATTATCTTTTTCTTACCCGTAATCGATATAAAATGTGATGCTAGTTTTTCTCGTTCTCTCACGCTACTGATATCGCAAGTTTAGTCAGATTTATAGTGCAACTTCACCGTTTAATCCACATCGGGAAACGGACAAAACGTTTTCGTCTGGTTACTCTTCAAGTCAAATAACCTATGTGGAAGCGGAAGCGGTAGATCTTTCGTGCTTCCGCTTCCACAGAAAAAGACCGCTTTCGCTTCCAGCTTGCGCTTCCGCTTCCACATCCCTGCTTAGCAGGCAGCATATGAGCAACTGAAAAAATTCTTGCTTTAAGTATATGTCGGTTTCACCCGCTGGGCCCCATTAACAATTCCAACTTTGAAAAGTTTGGTAGGCTATAGCCGCCCAAGCCTACTTCATCCATAGGAAACTTGAGTAAGCATAAACTCTTTTGCTCCCGCGTGAAAAGCGAAAAAAAATGTCCATGTCCATAAGGTGGCAGCGCGAAAAACTGTCATAATCAATCATAATTAATCATAATTATGTACCTCAAGTTTGTTTGTAAATCATTACTCAGCTGTTTACTTCTACATTAAGTGTGATATATCGTTGAAATCTACATTTCTTGAGGATTTCAAATAGAAAAAAATAATTTTTTTTGAATATGCAAATTTTATGCAAATGAACCCCCCCAACTGGGGGGTAGTTGTCTTCAAAATTAAAGAGGTACCCTCACCTCAAAGATCACTACAGATTTAATTTTCTACCAATTTTTTTTAAAAATGGTTGCAAGATGATGCTAAGGAAATTAGCTTTCAAGGTACATCAATCAAAACTTACCTAAAAGCCTAGGTTTTCTACAATTTGCAATTTTCTGAGACACATGACCTTTTTTTTGACCGGTACCGACCGGTACCAAATTTTGGTAGTTAAATTTAGCACCTAAAATATGATCAGTTATTATCTGCTAGAGGTTAGCCTAAAGCATGTAACATTATGTATTTTTGAACAGGGAATTTCTTCAAGATTCAGAAAATATCAAGTTTAAATAGAATATGCTGTCACTGACAATGAAACAGCCGCTTGTTTACACCCTTTCCATTTCTTGAGAAACAAGGGGCATACAGCAAATTTTGATTTAGAGAAGCCAAACTACTGCTAGCTTTTAAACTTGTATTTCACTTCTTGTCTGCTTAGAAACTTGATACAAAATGACAACTTTAGTAGTGAAACATTTGCAATTTATTTTATCATTTTATAGGGTGTAGTTTTTCTAAAACTCATAATTTAGTGAAGATAAGTCAAAAATTTTTGAGGGTTTTGAACTGACATGATGTACAGTAGTCATTTTTGATCATTAAATATCATATACCACTTAGTCTAAACTATTTGAAGTTATATATTGCTGGAAAGCAAATTTCCTAAGCTTTCAAATGAGACCAATATTTAGCAACATATCATATATTTTACGCACTGAATTTACTTTTATCTACTTACCATTCGAATTTGTTTGGGGGGGTTTTGAGACCCCTAAAAAATTTGGAAATTCAAAAACGTAAAATTTGTTATTATCTCTTGAAATTTTGTCAAATGATGCCCCAAAAGAGTAGTTTTCAGAGTGTGTTAATGACAAAGGGTTTGGTTATGTGGTAAAGATGTAATCTCAATCTGATTTTAGTGTAGTTGGCACGTGCTGAGAATTTGGCCGATTTTGTCGTCTGCAACTGGGTTGTTGGTCATTTTAACCGTTTTTGAGTATAAAAATTCCAGAATTAGGGCACAAATTATAGATCTTCCGATGCGTGAGGAAATAAGCGTGATCTTTTGAAAATTTTATAAAAATCCGATGAAAAATAAAGTCACAAATGGATTTTTTATTAAACTAATTGTGTAACTCAATTTAACAAAGTTTGAGGGAAACACTGAAAACACGAGATCATCAATCGATGATCGCGGGAGCGAAAGAGTTAAAAAAATTTTATGTTCTTTCTGAACATAAGATTTTCACGACTTGGTGCACTCCTTTTCCGAACAGAATTACTTGTTTCAAGGTTCTTGCTATGCCTTAGATTTATGTGCTCTTTCATTGCTTACGTGAACCCAAGGGGCCTTACGTTTCCCCTAGTTTCGAAGTAGGAAATACATTTCTCATATTAAGCTATTTTCAAACAAAATAGGAATAATGTTTTTCATATGGGGCGATTTCACACAGGGAGGTTGTTTTCTTTTGATTTCTCTTCAAACTTTTTCAAGTCCTCCCTAGCTACGCATTTATGTTGCACATTCTTATTTCCCTGCTTGGCGAGCCCAGGGGAGGACAAAAAATTCTTGCTTTTTCCACATCTTTGTAGGTTTGATCCCGGTAGCTCTATAAAGTTATTACAGTATAAAGCAAAATACCAATAATATCTTCCATATGGTGCAATTTTACACAGTAGCTTTGTTTTCCTTTGATTTCCATCTAAACTTTCTCAAGTCCCTGCTGGCTGCACATTGTGTTGCATGTTCGTTGATCCTTGTTTAGATGAGCTCAAAGGAGTTAAAAAAGTTCTTGCCTTCCCCAAATTTTTAGATTTGATCCCAGTAGCTTTATTATTCCGACAGCATAAAAAGAAACTGAGAAAACAAGCTGCCGATACCTTGGCATGTAGTTTTATTGACAATCATCCAACAAACCAATTTTGGAAAAATATTGATATTCAGTCATCTCCTAAAACAACTGTACTGCCTGCAATAATCAATGGAGTCTCTGGCACACAAAATATTGTTAATATGTGGGAAAATCATTACCAACAACTACTTAACTCTACTAACAGCAGTAAGTCATCTGATCTGAGTACCACTCATTTAAAAAGCAAAACAATGGGACCACACAATAAAACTGACAAATTTGATGAGGTGAAAAAGTTCTTATGTACGGTAGATTTAGCCCGGTCTCTATCTCAGAAACTCAAACCAGACTGTGCTGGAGGACTTGATGGCTTATCAGCAAATCACATTATGTTTGCACATGAAATAATATATCTTCATATCAGCATATTTTTCAACCTTTGCCTTGTTCATAGCTACCTACCTGCTGCATGCACTAATTCAGTTATCACACCTATAACGAAAAACAAACATGGTAGTGTCTCTGCCATCTCCAACTACAGGCCTATTGCTCTACCCATCGTAATTTCAAAGTATTTTGAGCATTACATATTATTTATGACCAGTAATTTCTTGTCGAGTGTGGATAACCAATTTGGCTTTAAGCCTGCACATAGTACTGACATGTGCCACTTTTTATCAAAACAAGCCATTTCGCAATACATTACTCATGGAAGTCCAGTCTTTGTTGCCTTTCTGGATGCCTCTAAAGCATTTGATAAAGTTAATCATCATATTTTGTTTAAAAAAGTTACTGAATGCAATGTTCCTGAGATTTTTGTAAAACTCTTAGCTAACTGATATTCCAGTCAACTTCTCTGTGTTAGGTGGGGTACTACTTATTCTAAGTTTTTTACCGTCTCAAATGGAGTGAGACAAGGTAGCATTTTGAGTCCCATTCTATTTGCTGTCTATATGAGCCAACTTTCACAGACCCTTAACAAACTTAACGTTGGTTGCTTTATTGGTCAACATTGTCTAAATAATATTTTGTACGCCGACGATATATGCTGTATTGCACCTAGTTGCAAAGGCCTTCAAAATTTGCTAGATGTTTGCTATGAATATGCACAAAGCCATGATATCTCTTTTAACTGCTCTAAAACCAAAATAATGATGTTTAAAACTAAGTTTTTGAAGTTGAATTTTGTGCCCAAAATACAATTAGGTAACTGTGTAATTGATTATGTAGAAAAAGTGAAATATTTAGGTTTTCTTTTAACATGTGATTTGCAAGATGACATCGACATGTACCGACAGCTTCGCTATGTCTATGGTACAGCAAATAGACTTCGTAGTAAATTTTCCGACTGTTCTAAAAACGTAAAAAATTATTTGTTTCGCACATTTATGTACAGTTTCTATGGCAGTAGTATCTGGTCGTCCTATCGACAATCTACCTTTCACCGTCTCCGGGTAAGCTACAATAATGCTTACAGGATACTATTTAACTTGCGTCGTCGAGTAAGTATATCTTCGACTCTTGTACAGAACAATATATATACTTTTCAAGCATTGATTCGAAAATACGTCGCTTGCTTTATGATTCGATGTGCAAATTCCTGTAATATCTGGATTTCTTCACTGGTAAATTCGGACGATTTCCTAACCAGCCAGTTTTATAAACACTTTCTCCTCCTTCATGACCGTTAGGCTTTTGCCTTCTTAGGGATTTGAAACATGTCTACAACTCTGTGTTTGTTTGTTGTTTATGCTCTGCGTTTGTTTGCTCTCGTCGAGCTATTCTAGTGTGATTTATGCTGGATTAAAGTTGACTTTGCTGAAAGTTAACGGGTCTGTTAAATAAATAAATAAAAATAAATAGGCATAATAGGCTATAGTAGGCATAGTACACTAGTACAAGCATAGTAGAAATAGTACAGGCATTGTAGGCATAGCACAGGCATAGTAAGCATTGTGATGATAACTAGAGCTTTTAATATGAAATGTCATTGCACCCCTTCAATGCTTAAATCTGAACTCATAAAAATAATTTTTTTGAAAAGAAAGAGGTACCGGTAAGGATTGTTTATATTGGTGAGACTGGTTTTTGATTTCATGCCTCCCATACTATCTTTGTATTGGTACTGCGTCTACTATGCCTGTGATATGCTTGTACTATGCCTGTGATATGCTTGTACTATGTTTGTACAATGCCTACTATGCCTGTACCATGCTTACTATGCATGTAGTATGCCTGCTATGCTGGTACTTTGCCTACTATCCCTGTGATATGCCAACTATGCCTGAACTATGCCTATTTATAACCACACTAGAGCAGACACCAACTTTCGGGGTTATTTTGAAAACTATTAAGAACTTCATTAAAAATTGAAAGGACATATTGCTAGTCTTATACCTAGAAACAAAGAAATTAATCAAAAACAATTTTGTTGAGATTAGGCCCTACAGTTGGCTAGCCTAAGCTTAGTACTGTGTGCCAGTGTTCCCTCTAAGATTTTAGTGAGTGCGTAACCGCCGGCACAAGTGCGAAATTGCTAGCAAATGTACGAAAACCGCCGGACAAAATTTGCAGGGCAAGGAAAGTCAAAACTGTGACAATGCGCTTCGGTGACGTAACAATTAGCGTGACTATGTCAGCCCCAAAATGTTCACAAACAGGTAGCCTATCGGTTGTTATAAGACGGCGGCGAAATACCAGGCTATTATTCTTCAGTACGTTAATTGTGGTTAAATTTGGTCTCAAACTTTACAGCCTTTGTAACGGTGATTCGTAAGCACTTTGGAATGACAGGTTAAAAATGCGCGAAAATAAAATTAACCCTTTGCCGACGCCCGACATGAGCATGAGAACTAGAACTTTTTTGAAGTAAATGTGATGTTACGTAGGTTATTACGACTATGACACAACAAAAATTACTTGCGAACTTCAACTGTTGCTTGATTACGGTAAATAATTAGACAACTTACATTTCTTTATCGTAATCAATTAAACAACTGGTTTTTGCAATTGCAAGCAAACTTTCAATCTCAGTTCGGAAAGTATTTGAAGGGAATTCAAAACTAAATTGTTTAGAAGTTGTATTCTTTTTTATTTTTAGTGTTTATAAATGGCAAGTAAAAGAAGGTTATTTATTTGTAACGTACAAAATCTGAACCAATCTCTCAAAAAATGGTGTTTTTTGTGCTTAACTGAAAGCAAGAACTATGTGCTTTTTTATCTTAACAAGCACGATTGAAGTTAGCGTTGAAACGTAAAGAAAATATAAAGATTTAAGCAAGTTTAGTTTCAAACTTCCCTCGAAAAATAATGTCTTGTGTTAAAACTGAAGTTTGAGAGTTGCTTGCTATTACTGCTCCTTAGCTACGATTGAAATCGGCTGGGAAAAAGCAAACAAAAAAATTGATTTTACTTCAAGTTAATTGCTGGAGAGATAATTTGTAATACAAAAAAGTGTGGCAATAACGTGCGCGATATGTTAAGTCGCCGTCACTCGCTGTTGCGTCACAGTCGCGCGATGTTTGTGTGAGACGTTGCACTGCTCTAAAAAAGCATCTGTCCTAACTTGGATTTCTTTTCACTGTCTCCCATGCATTAAACAGTTGATTAAGATTTTGCTAACAAAATTGCAAAAATTTTAACAAAGTCAAAAAGTTACCAAAACCGCCAAACTTTTTTATGCTCTGTTGAATTTTAACTGCGAATCCGCCGGACATAATTTCGCAAATTCGCAGTTTATTTGCGTTTAAAGGGAACACTGCTGTGTGCCAATTTGCCCTAAAATCAGTTTTGTGCCATTTGAATACCATTTGCTCCTCTGTTAAAAATAAGGCAGTGGCTATTTTGCCGTTGACAGCATTTTACCCTCAGAGACTATTTTGTCATGAGTTATTTGTAATTGGTCAATCTTAATGACATACTAAACATGTGACTTTTGGTCGTTTCTGATTGGTCAATTTTAATAACCAATTAAAAAAATTTTGCACCCCCAGGTGTCTATCCCCCACCCTGTACACTCCCTTCCAGTGTACACTGCCCGTACATTTATATACCAGGCCTGCCCCTTCAGTGTACACTGCCTTTCTTTTAATGTCCTGCCAGCTGAGATTTGAACCCGCAACCATGGTATCTCAAGATCTGCGCAGTATCCACTACACCACAGTGTCACTGGCATATTTATAGCAAATACGGCTATATAAACACAGGTGAATGATTACAGCAAAATAGATTCCAAGGGCAAATTGCCGTCAACAGCGAAATAGCCACTGCCTAAAAATAACTCAATGCCAATTAGATACTCATAGGTACATCGGCAAAAACGACCATTATCTGATTATCACCACTGGTACCATAAGTTTTTGGTTAATCCTTGGTCCAGAAGCTTAGGCAATTGCCCAAAAAATTGTTTAAGGAATAGTTTTGGTCACAAAATTACAGTTGACAGATCAATAGAACTAGTCTGCAAGCACTATTCACAAAAAAATTTAAAGAATTATTGATTTTGTTAATCAATATTTAATTTAGGATATGAAAAATGGTACAAAAGTCTGCCGTGTGATTTATGATACAGCATAATTTAGGTTTTTTCATTTTGCTTATGCAACTAAATATACTGTATAAGTTGCACATCAAAATTAACTTAAACTCAGCATTCCCAAATATGCTGATTAAGCAAATATGAAACCTTAACAAAAGCTGGCTACAAATAAGCCTAGATGTTTAGCTTATAAAATTGGGTTAACTAGGAGCAACAGCAAGCAAACTTGAGCACCTCTAATCTGAATTTGACTTTAGATTCATTCCATATCATCAGTAAAACACATATTTAACATTCATTTAACAACCGTCCAGTTTATTATCCATTTAATTAGCAAAAAAACTATATCACTCCAATTCAATGCGATACCACTGAAAGTGGTCAGGCACTTTTGATGAGGTTTGATCATGTGCATGAAACCTTAATATGTTATTTGCATTGTTTTATCACCACTTACTTTTTTTGGTTGGCATTCTTTTGGCCTTTTCTGTGTTTTGCAAGGCTTCACTCCCCATAATTAAAACAAAATTAATGTTGATCTTTAGTCCTAATAAGCCAAAGTGATTTTTCTTGCCTTTGTGGGTAGTATTTGCATTTGATTTTGAAGTTGTTACTGAGCATAAACAAGTCCCAGACCCCATTACGTCCCTGCAGAGTTATTTTGTAGCATGGTTATCATTGACTGGTTGTTTCCCATGTTTTGAGACTGGGTGAAATCAAAATTACTGCATCTCACTGGTGCAATTTCAAATCGCATTGGTGTGATTTTTTTGCACCGGTGTAGTTGGTGCAAATTTTTTTCACACCACACTGCATAAAAGTGCATTTATTATAGCACCGGTGCGATACACATGTGTAAACATAATTCAAAGGTGCTAATTAATATTTATAAATGCATAAAAATTATTTGTTTTACCACCATTTAAACAAATTTTGAAGTTCACATGAAAATTTTTTGTATAAAGTATTCACAAAATGATTAAACAGTTGTAAAAACTTTCAGATGGATGAACACAGAGTTTTCATTTTGTCGGGCAACATTTGCTTCAAAACACAAATGCTGTAATCATGGTATCCTTGGAGATTGTATCAACATAATGATTTTTTATATTTTTGAATTAACTACTATGAATTACATGCATGCAAAATTGGTGTTACTCTAGACCATATAGTTTGTTTGTACAATAAAATTACTTTTGTTCAATTTTTTAGGTGTGTATATGTCTACTATGCCTGTACTACCCTACCATGCCTGTACTATGTCTATTATCTCTGTACTGTGCCTACTATGCTTGTACTATGCCTGTACTATGTCTACTATCTCTTTACTATGTCTACTATTTCTGTACTATGTCTTCTATGCCTGTACTATGTCTACTATGCTTGTACTATGTCTAATATGCCTACTACGCTTGTACTATGCCTGTTCTATGTCTACTATGCCTATACCTGTGTACGATGCCGATTTGTAACCATTGACACTCTTTTACTGGAACAAGATGTTGCTACAGTCGAAGATGGGTTAAACATTTCTTCAGAACTTTTCTCAAAACCGTTTGTGGTCTTGTCAACCTAGTTACATCACATAGATTTTCATTGGTAAATTTTGCTTTAGGATGCCAATACTTTTTGCACAGGTTAGGGTACTATTGGATGATTAATCGCTTTCACGTCAACTGTAAGTAATGTCTTTATTCATATGTAACATTTTCTTCACTTTTTGAAAAATTGCACTCAAGGCCCAATTGAATCATCCCACATCATGCATGTAAACAGTTTCTACAGTATTAGGTCAACTTCAACCAGTATAAAAGTATTGAACTTCTGTTTATTTATGATAAATTATAATACAGAGTATATAATTATAAGGCAGTGGCTATTTTGCCATCAACGGCATTTTACCCTTGGAGACTATTTTGCCGTAATCATTCACATGTGTTTATATTGTTTATATTCAGTCAGTGACACTGTGGTGTAGTGGATAGTGCGCGGGTCTTGAGATACCATGGTTGCGGGTTCAAATCTCAGCTGGCAGGACATTAAAAGAAAGGCAGTGTACACTGAAGGGGCAGGCCCAGTATGTAACTGTATGAGGCAGTGTACACTGGAAGGGAGTGTACAGGGTGGGGGTAGACACTGAGGGTGCAAAATTTTTTTAATTAGTTATTAAAATTGACCAATCAGAAACGACCAAAAGTCACATGTTTAGTATGTCATTAAGATTGACCAATCACAAATAACTCATGACAAAATAGTCTCTGAGGGTAAAATGCCGTTGATGGCAAAATAGCCACTGCCAAATTATTAAGCCATATACAGTAATTCCGTTACGGTGCACCTTCCATTGAACCAGTGCACTTGCAGTTGCGCACACTGCACCGGTGTGGTTGGTGCAATTTTTTTTGCATTGGTGCGGTAGGTGCAATTTTTTGTCGCATCGGTGCGGTTGCTCAAATCATACTGGTGCAGTGCAAATTTTCATTCTACCCCTGTTGCATGCTTTGTTCCTGCACTAAAGATCTACTCTGTGCATCAATATCTACACTGGCTGAACTGGTAGTTGGGACAGAGTTGCCAGGCTGTATATGTCTGCAGTTTGGTAAAAAATTTTGTGATCATCTATATAACATTAGTGTTTTCATTAGTTACAGCAATTACTGTAAGTAAAAGGAAATATTTATAAATTTGCATCCAGTTGTAATTAGCTTTTAGTTGTAGGCAAAATTGGCTTGATATACGATAGTATACATATTCTTCAGACAAACGGGAGCCCTGTGGCACAGCGATTTGGAAAAATTAGCTGAGTCAAAGGTGTTTTGCTAACTACTTCAGAGTTCAGTAGTAGGCTTTCCAGCCTGACTATGATCATTCAATAACTCAAGAGCAGCTAGTAAGCTTATACTGTTATGTGGCCATTTTGGCTGCTTTTGCAAAAACTTAAAAAGTATCTAGATGCTTGTATGTACTTTGACTTTGAATTAAATTGACAATAATGTATTAAGTATTGGCATCAAACTGGCTTGCTAAAAAGTATCATGTATCAGTATCAATTAAAAATGAATTTCAACTTTTCAAGTATTGCACCATCATTTGATGTGAGTGTAGGAGAGAGTGTTTTTGTCACTGAAATTTTTTACCTGGAGTTTTGTAAACATAAAAGTGGATTTTTTTCAAACAGAATGGTAGTAATTTTGATTTGTTCATGGTATAATCTGTAATGACCTCTCTATGATTTTTAAGATTTCAAAATTAACTAAAGAATGTTGGAAAGAAGTCAACAGCAGTTATGAAAACAGTTTATTTTGTTGAACGAAAGCTGAACAATGCAAGAATAAACCACCTGAAAAACTTGGCCACTCAAAGTAAGTTGTTTATTGTTAGCTCAAAAGTTGAAGATGCCTCATTACTGCTTGTTACAAACAGCAACAAAGATGAAACGATTGAGTTTTTGATTAAAAACAAAAAGCTTTCATGTGAAACATTGCCTGATAGCATTCCTGATATAGTAGACATTGCATGGTTTTTTCTATGCATTAAAGAAAAAAAATTGTGTTGCACAGAGCAGTTCAAATTGATAAGCAATGCAAAGATAGAAAATCCAAATAGAGTTGCAAAGCGTAGTTGTATAGTTGATTTGGACACTATGGATGCATCAAAAAAATTATGTCTTCTTCCAGGTGTTACTTCAACGACAACAAAGTATGCTTGTCAGTTTTCAGCTACACTACATCATCATAATAAAAAATTTTGTGATGCTTTAGAAATATTGGAACTTCATGCTTTGTATAGAGGTGATAAAAATTCAGAGAGTAGAGCTCTTGCTTTTCGACGTGGCTCTGCATCATTGAAAGCTTATCACAAAGAAATTACTTGTGAAAATGACCTTGTAAACTTACCATATGTTGGACAAACAAATGCAAGTAAGGCTGGACATTGCCGAAAAGTAATTTTAGAAATCCTTTCAGAGGGTTTTTGTGATGAAGTGGAATCTGTTATTAACAGTGACTTTTTCAGAACTATGAAAATTTTTTGTGGAATTTTTGGAGTAGGACCAGCTACTGCAAGAAAATGGTATTATGATTTGCATTTGCATACCTTAGATGATATACGATCGTCTAAAGTTGCATTAACTAAAGACCAAGTTTATGGTCTTGAACATTACAAAGACCTTAATGATCCAGTAACTCTTGAAGAAGCACACTGTTTACTTGAACTTATTAAAAAAACATGTTCTGTAATTGACAAAACCTTGACAGTTACCCTTGCTGGAGGTTTTCGTCGTGGCAAACAGCTAGGTCATGATATTGATTTACTGATATCCCAAAGTGAATTTGAAAAAACTGATATACTATCAAAAATAATTGAAAATTTGCAAGATCACTTTATTTACACGGATAAAAAAACCTATGCAGTTGGTCAGAAGCCTGAGCTTGAAAGTGCAACAATGGATCACTTTGACAAGTGTTTTAGCATAATTAGGTTTGATAAAAACTGGATACATACTGGTATAACCAAAAATAATAAAGTAAAGAATTGGAAAGCTATACGCCTTGATTTGATAATGGTGCCTTATAACCAATTTTCATTTGCTTTGTTGGGCTGGACTGGTACAAAACATTTTGAGCGTGAAATACGTCGATATGCAAGAGCAGAAAAACAAATCATTTTGACTAGTCATGGAATGTATTCAATGAGCACAAAAGAATCATTTGATGCCAATTCTGAAGAAGAAATATTTGGTAAGCTTGGCTTGGAATATAGACACCCACACGAAAGATGTTTTTGATTTTATTCAAGTATTTGACACCTTATTATTGTTATATGTTTTCAAAACCGTTTTACTCTGATTTGTTGTTTGATTCTAAGCTGGTGTATATTTTTGAGTTTTGGTTTCAACGTTTTTTGTTGTTGTTCATTATGTCAAGTTATTTAAATCATGACCCATTTTATCAGGTGTTTTTTGATGTTACTTTTTTTTACTTTGTAAATCAGTTTCAGTATCTTTGAGTATGTTTGGATATGAAAATGTGTGTTTTTACATAGTAGCCCTATCTGATGTGTAAAAAAATTGCGTAGCAACCTTGTGTGATTATCCGCGACTTTGTGGTGTTACTGCTTTTTACAATAAGTATACATTTTTCCTGTAACCGCTTGCAATATTGAATCTTTGGTAATGCTGTCAACATATTTTTATATGTGGTATGTGTTGCTTGCTGCCATTCAAACAGATAAGCCTATTGTTTCAGAACTTTATTGCTTGAAATTCTTACATTGTGCATAGTAATCTTCTATTTTCATTAAGTTTGATTTTGATCACATCATGCCAAAAAGAAAGCATAAATCAACTCCACCATTAAATTATGATGAAGCAAAACAGTTCAAAGCAGATTGCACAATATATCCTTTGTTGAAAAAGGTAGAAGACATGTATGGAGTAACTATGCCGAGAGACATGGGTCCATTTTGGAAAATGTGTTTAAAATTAGAACCAACAAAGCCACTAAGTAAGTGTTTTGGCATTGAATACTTGCCATAGTAAAAATGATTATATTTAGGTATTGCAAAATTTTGCAGATGCATTTTCTATCTTGAACTTGCAGCTGGTTGGACCATTTTACTATATTTACAACAGCACTAAAAAAGAAGACAAACCAGCTTATCAATATCATATGCGATGGCGATATTTTTATGATACACCTGAATTTCTCACTTTAATCACCACTCACAAAAACCCCGATAAAAATTTGTTTCATATTGGATATTTTCGAGATAATCCTGTCAGTGTTGATGGTGCTTATTTTGATAATTTTGGAAACAATGCTATTTTGACGGTTTGTGGGGACAATCTATTTTGTGCTATAAAGTACGTTTATTCAAGTTTTTGTCTTGGTGATATATATTTAATTACTGCTACACTTAAAATAGGATTGATATTTTTAAGAACTTTGTTGTTGTTTACTCTTATTCCAGGGGTGGGCAACCTATGACCAGCAGGCTGCACCTGGCTCGATGGACAGCTTAATCCAGCCTGTGACTGCATTTGAAATTGCCTTATGTACGTGGCTCGCAACTGCATTTAAAATTCTTGGTTTTTCCTGGCCCACTGGATCCAAATTTCATGGTATTTTGCTTGCATCTTGTGTGCACTAATGTGTTTTGGCCTTAAGCCTACATAGGGCACAGCAGAAGGTTAAGTTTGCAGACTGTGTAGTCCTGATTATTAACAACCTAGGCAAATCTGTTCAAGTTTAAACTTTAAACAAGCAAATAGTTCATTTAGTAATTGTCCATAATGGCAGTCAAACGTAGGAAGGTTGATGTTATGTGTCAAAGCTTTCAGAAAGCTTGGATTTAAACTACTTGTTTAACTGCATTTTGGGAAGCCTGTTTGCCTCACCTGCCATGATAGCGTTGGTGTGAACAAAGAGTAAAATGTCAAGTGGCACTATGAAAATATCCATGCAGAATTTAAGGAATTGAGTGAGCAGGCGAGATAAGATAAAGTTTGTAAACTTAAAAAATTTTTGCAGCAGCGGTGTTCATTTTTTTTACAGAGAAAAGCATAGAAACAGAAAGAAATAGCTGCACGAGTTATGTAGTATCAAAGCTGACAGCAGAAAAGATAAAGCTTTTTGTAGAAGAAGAATTTGTGATGGAATGCTTGATGACAGTTGTAGGCATTGTATGTCCTGAAAAAAGCCATTATTTTCATCCATTAGTCTTTCTAGAAGGACAGTTAAAGACGAATTCATAATATGCTGGCAAATGTCAGAAGAAACTTAAAAGACACCTGTGTTAGATTTAAATGTTTTTCTCTCGCTCTTGACAAAAGTACAGATTTAAAAGACACTGCAAAGCGTGCAGTCTTCATGCAAAAAGTAATGCCAAGTTTAATAATTGAAGAATCCGTCCAGTTAATTTTATTGAAGGGTATCACTACACAAAAAGATCTTCCCAAAGTCTTGCAGACGGGAAACTCGATTTTTCAAAACTGACTGTTATTGTTATAAATGGCTCCCCAGTAATGGTTGGACAGAAAAAAGCATGGCTTCTTTTGGAAATACTGATGAAAAACCTTGGAATTTCCCACAAAATCAAAAAATCTACTGCATTAAGGCTGGTTTTCATTAGGCGTAGATTGCAGGCGTAATGTAAAAAATTCTTTGTTTCTTTATTTTGTTTTATGCACAGAGCATGCTCGCTATGCCTGCAATCTACACCTAATGGAAACCAGCCTTTATTCATCGAGAGGAACTGTGTCTGAAATCTCTGCAACTAAAGAAAGTAATATGCATAGTAGTAAAAACAGTAAATCTGATTTTAGCTAGTGGACGAAATTGTCATCAGTTCCAGCAGTTTATATCAGAGACACAAGCTGAATTTGGAGACTTAACATAGTTTTGGTATGTTCAATGGCTTAGATTTGGAAAGATGTTACACAGAGTGTATGCTTTGAGTGAAGAGATTGCAACGTTTTTCAAAAGCAAAAATGAGGATGCATCACTTTTGTGACCCACTTTGGGCTTTAAGTTTGGGATTTTTGGTAGACATTACCTTGCACCTGAACAACTTCAATTGGCAACTCCAAGGGAAAAGCCAGTTGTGCAGTGATATGCATTGGCACATTACAACCTTTTAATGGAGAATTCCCTTGTGGTAACAACAGCTTCAAAACTGTAACTATGTCCATTTTCCAAATCTTCAGAGAAGCCATCCGCCTAATCCATTTACTTTTATGACAGTTATTTGTGAAATGAAAGCTCAGTTTGTGTCATGGTTTGATGACTTTCATTTGAAAAGATGAGAAGTGGTACAAAATTTCAATAAAGCTTTAGTTTTACTAAAGTTTTATTGACTTTCATTTGTATGCAGGCGACTTGAGCTTATTTGGGAATTCTTTCCATGTGGGCTTTTAAAGTGTTCTCAAAATCTGCAAATGGAAATTATGGAGATGCAATGCAACAATCTCCTAAAAAGCAAATTTGATGCAGATGATATATCTTTGATTGATTTTTACAAGAAATATCTTTTTCCATCTGGAAAATTTTCCAACTTCTGGAGCTTGCAAAAACAATGGTATTGCTATTTGGCAGCACATTCAAATCTGAGCAGTTGCTCTCAAAAATGAAGCACAATAAAAATTACTTGAGTACGAAATTGACAGACTTACCCTTGGACGACTTACTGCAGCCTGCATCCACAAATTTGTCATGCTATGTTTATATGTCATCTTGCAACAAACAATATAAATTTTCTCACTGATTAATCCATAGCTACCAGTACTAACTTATTTTCTACACAGATAAATATATTTTTCCCTAGAATTGTTGTGATTATATTGTCCACGTGATCAGGTTGAGTTAGTTTATGTTTAGACTGTGTCTCTATTTCAGAAAATTGTATTTCATTGAGTAAATGCAAGTTTAAGTTGTCCTCTGTTACAAGGCTACAAAAACACAATAGCATCATTTTTGGATTGTGATACGGGAATAGGCCTCATGTCTAATAAAGATTATTTTAGATATTTGAATTTAGGTACACATTTTATTTACATGAGCATTATCAAGGCCCACCTTAGCAATACCAACATCGCATTTGGCCTGCATTTGCAAAAGGTTGCCCATTCCTGTCTTGTTCTCTTTTCCTGGAGAGAGAAATTGTGTCAAAAACATTCATTTTTGTAGTGTTAACACAATCACTATTTTGATTAAAAAAAAGTGGCAAGTTTATTTTGATGTGTTTACAAAAGCAAAGTTATAGCCCAGCAATCAGCAACATGGACTGTTTCTGGTGGATGCCAGATTACCAACTCCTTTATCACACTGAGTAAACAATGCAAGTTTGTTATTTTTTACCTTTTCTGGAAAAAAAGATTTTTTTGTAAAATAGATTTTTGCTTCAATAATGTCAAAGGATTAAAACATTTTTGAAATGCCTGTACCTGTTAATGTGTCAAGTAACCTATTGTTGTCTGAACTCACAACCAACATTAGAAGATCAGAATGATTTTTACAATTTGCCAGTCCAAAGTGAATATCATGAGATGGCTGCTAAAGTGCTAGCTTGCACTATGCTCTGTGTTGTACGTAGGGCAGATTAATTACTAGTGTAACAGTCTAGTTATAACTGTATGTGATAAGAACATTTTTGTCAAAACTGTTCGTGTATTTAAATATAAAAAAGAAAATTCCAAAAATGATTTTTACATCCCTAAACACATGTACGGCCACATCTTCATAATTGTAAATAATAAAGTTTTTTTTTTTATTTGCCATATTTATCCTCCATTCACGAGAAAGTGATGTATCACTATGTTTTGGACGGTAAGTCCACACTCGCTTGGGAGTTGCCATTTCCGGTCACCTGTCTTCCACATAAAGGTGGGGCGTCCCCTTAAGTGCCTTGCCCAAGGACACAACAAGCGAACTTGCCGGCTTGTTGTCAACAACCTCCCTTAAATGCCAAGCGCCAAGCAGGGAAGCTATAGATACCATTTTTTAAAGTCTTTTGGTATGACTCGACCTAGGGAATGAACCCCAGGTCTACCAACTGCAAAGCGGACGCTCTAACCACTACGCTATCGCGTCAGTTAAAAAGTATGGGAGTTTTATATCCAGCATACCAAGCATTAGAGTTTTAGTGATGTTTGTTCATTGTTTATAAGCATTACTTTGCACTTTTTCAGTTTTCAATTGGAAGAGAGCATTAAGAAATCATCTGGTGATGAACTAAAGAAATTGAAACAAATTCAACACATAGTGCAACAATATGCAGCTAAGGTAATTAAAATTCTTGAAAAGTTATTCTCTATTGGTGCGTAATTTCAATGGTACAGTTTGTCATGGCCTAAAGGTAAATGCACACAGTGTATGTTTTTGTAACTTTTTTGCTCTCAAGCAATTTTGTGCAGAAATTTTCATCAGCTAGGATATTTACATGGTATTAAACAGCAGTGTTCCTTCTGAGATTTTAGTAAATGCATAACTGCCGATGCAAGTTCAAAATTACTAGCAAATGTGCAAAAACTGGGAGACAAATTTTGCTGGACAAACTTACTTCAGCTTAAGTGATGTATTTTGAAGTACCAGATGTTAAAAAGACATTTTTGATAGCCTACAGCTATTTATGCAGTGTACATGCTAAGCTAACAAAAGATGTATGCTGTTGACCTCGATTCAGATTTTTGGGCTTTGCCTAAAATTATTTTAGGGCAGTTAACATCTCTTGGTAATGCAATGGCAGTTTACAGCCTTTTGTAATTGGTAATAAATTTCAATGGAAATGCTTTCTGTGAATTTTTTCTGGTAAAGCAAATTTTTGGTTTGCTTTCTGAGATTAGAATGTATATTGCTTTGATATCCAACTAATAGTTTCCTTTTCACAAACAAAATGGGAACAATCTCCAGATGTATTGTTTCAGCTGCGCTTTTGTATCAGACCATTGTTTCTCTAAGGCAGGGGTTCTTAACATTTATTCTCTGATTTACCCCTTGGCAAATTTCAAAATAAAATTTACCCCCAAATATTTTTTATATTTTCCTTTCTACAAAAAACGTATTGTAATAGGTAAAAATTTGAATTTTTTGCTGACAAAATTTACCCCCAAGGCAGGTCAAATTTACCCCCAAGGGGTAAATTTACCCCCGGTTAAGAATCCCTGATCTAGGGGAACATTGCATTGCTAGGCAACCAAAAGCACGTGACAAAAACTTCCTTTTTTTTCTTAATTAGATTAAGGACAACCAAATACCAAAAAAATCACAAGAAAACTTGTAGTTCTGGTAGCTGTCATTTAAAAGTTAATATCTCCTCTAAACAATTCTATTATGAGTAGTTTTTGTGAAAATACACAAAAGAAATTGTGCAATCAAGCTTTAACTGTGCCATCTTTTTTGACCCTGAAAGAATAGTATTAGTTGTAAGTTAAAGGCTGGCTGTCGTTTGACCATCAAACCACTTTCCTTTGTTACAAAGTGCAAATTCAACAAATTATCTTTGGTTATGACATCATCATGATGTCACAAACCCCCTTATGACACTTACTTCGGAAAGGTGGGCAATCGTGCCAAGTTTGATGTTTGTGCACCCTACAGGTTTAGAAGAGTGAAAACAGATAGACATACAAACAGAATTTAGCTTTAGAGAATAGATTCTTTTTTTACCCTTAGTTTTAATAGCTGGCAGGTGTGAAAATGTTATTTCTATGTAATATAGAAAAACTGAACTATTCAGAAGCTGATATTTTTTGTGCTAAACTGAAGCTGAGAGCTATGTGCTTGTTTAGGTTAACAAGGAAGATTAAAGTTAGGATTGAAACACAAATTAAATATATAGATTTTAACCAATGCAAGTTTCAACCGTTTCTCCAAAAATGATGTCTTGTGCTGAGAGAATCAAAAAGTGACATGCTCCTTTGCTATAATTGAAATTGGCTAGGAAAATTGGAGAAAAAAAATTTTTTGATCTTAGTTTTGTTAATTGCTGGAGAGATAAATTTGTAACAGCGTGGTAACAGCACATGTGATATTTAGTTGCCAACACTCACTGTTGTGTCATGGCCTCGTAATGTTTATGTGAGGCATTTCACTGCTCTAAAAAAAGTTAGTCCAAACTTGAAGTCTTTTTCACTGTTTCCCTCACATTAAACAAATGGTTGAAAAATTGCCAGCTGAGTTGCAAAAATTTTAACAAACTGGACAAAAGTGACCAAAAACCAAACTTTTTTTTGCATAGTTGAATTTTAACTGTCAATCTGCCAGACATGTTACATTCGATTTTGTCTTTTATATGTTGTCCCCAAAAATGTATACACTTATGCTCAAACTCGGCAAACAAAATTGGATTTTTGACAACTGCACATACTGTGTGTCATCATATAAATCCAAGCATATAAAAATTTTTGTACAAAACTGCAAAAGAGCAATAAACTGATGAAACCAAACAAAAGCACATGCAGGTAGGGTGGCCCTTATTTTTGACTTTTGAAATTCTTTGCTCTCACCATTTCATTTGAGTCTCTGTCATGAAAAAACGTGATAAACAAAATTTTAGTGAGATTGACCTACTTTTGGGTTGTGTTTGCAGGAAATTGCTATGGTTTTAATATTACTAGGTATATGCAACAATGAATGAAGATTGCTAGTAGCAGTTTACATGAACTGATTGAGCCAAAACTTGGCATCAATGCAGCAGCAAGCAAAGGGCATTTTGTAAAATTTGTATAAAATCCATAAAGTTTGAAATCATGTTTCTTAAAACCACAGAAATCATTGGATGTGCTCTGTTTGAAAAACTGCTGGGCTACCAATAAGTCCTTCAACCACTGTATTTTTGAAAGCATCAGGAAACTTGTGTCAGTGCTCTTTGACAACTTGCAAAATAAATTGGGTTTGTTTTTCTGTCTTGGACAAGAGTCCATTGTACTCCTGCAACACCTCTTTCAGTGGTATCATTAGTTTCAGTTAAACTTTTGACAATTTTTCTGCTGCTTTGTATGAGGTGCTGCTGCACCACGTAGCTGGATCAAGCAACAAAAAGTCTTGAATGAGTTTGAGCACTATGTAGAAGTTTGAGTGTTTTTGGTTACAAAACTGTGCCACTCTTTTTTTATGTGGTCTTTGTGTCCACCGCAACCTGTTTAGCTGGCTTCTTCTCAGAATCTGTCTGCAAAGCAGCAATCATGGCTCTTTTTTCTTTGGATGTGACGTTTGGATTAAACAAGGCTAGTGCTACTGATTCTTCACTTGGGCACCAGATATGGTTGGCCAGCTTTTTTAGAGCAGCCGTTGGTAATCTGCATTTGTCATTGGTCAGTGACTTCAGGAGTGCCACATCATTTTTCGGAGTGACTGTTAGCATCCTGATGGAAAACCAAAATTTTATGTAATCTTGGTGGCAAGAATGCACAACCTCTCATGCCATTGAACTCACTAGAAGTGAGAGTAAACTGCTTTTGTAACAAAATTATCTCTAGGTCATATGTTAGTCGAGCCATAAAGCAAGCTCTGTGAACCGTACCTGGCTTGCCGAGGTAAAAATCTCTAGGTGGGATACCTCCAACAAAAATAAAGGCAAGCTCCAAACGTTGGTGATAATCATTTCAAGGCTGCTTTTCTTTCATCTGTTGCAAGCAGAACTGAATTATATCCTTTGTCACTGACTGCAAAGCAATACCAACCTCTTTGTCTTTCATAACTGACTGATAGTCAGATATTTCAAGCTGAGGGCAATAGCTTCTAAATTTCATAAACAATTTAATGTCAGGACCTGTAGATGGGCTCATTGTTACAAGAAATATCTTCTGTAGCAAAGTTACATGATGGCAGCTCGCAAGACTTAAACGATCTTTCTTCAACATTTGCTCAGAAATCAAGTAGGTGCCATTTCTTTTTCCTGTATTGCTTGCAATTGTGTCAAAGCACATTGAAATGCAGTTTTCTAATTTCCATTGTCTCACAGTATTGTCGAGAGCTTTTGCCATTGCTTTGCTAGTCCCAGAAAGCAGTTAAGGTACCACACAATAAGGGCTCAATTCCACCTCCTCATACTATAATAAGAAGTCTTATTTTCCCTATTTGTCTCCTATCAGTTCAGCCATCATTTTTCCATTCCAATGAAGTGTGAAGAGCTGTTTGTTGCAAAATACGTATTTCAGCTTTTTGGATCTATTTTCTTAATACTTTTGTCGAGCTCACTAAATGGAAAAGCAATTGATATTGAAATGGTTGATCTGCTCACCTAAAGCATGAAAAACTGTAGATAAATTGTGTAGTGCAAATCGATCACTCATTTTAGTTTGGTCTAGAGCAAAAAGAACTGCAGGAATGAGTATGCTGTTCTGCCTCTTTTGTGCTTCCTTTTCATGCTGCGGCCTGCAACCCCAGGTAAAGGTTTGTCAACCTTCATTTCCTCTGAAGAAAAACAAAATGCAGAAGAATCCTCAAATAATCTCTCTGTCAAACTGACTAAATTCGTTTCTCTGTTTCTTATTCCATCTTGTTCTCCATTATTTTTGCTTTTCTTTCTCTTGCTTCTTTGCATCAATTCCTACCATACTTCCATGCTGTCCCTTTTCATGCTGTGCTAACAGGAATTCTCTATCGTTGTCATCTGTAGTGCTTGTTTGTGGTCAATAACAAAAAGATCAACAACTTTTCTTTTAAACTCTTCCTTTTGCTTTTGAGTGCTGTTAGCTTAACCTTTGCATTTGTTCAATGCTTCAAAATGCCATACCACCTCTTGCAGCTACTTTACTGCATGCTGAAAAAGTCTAACAGGAATATTTGCTTTTTTCCAGAGAAGTTATACATTTTTTATTCTGTACTGCTGCATCATGCTTTAGCATTCTTTCTTGGCTTATTTTATACAGATATGCAGGCAGTACATCACCAACTGAGGGAAGTTTACAGCCAGTTAGTGACTCTTTCTTCCAACCAAGTATACTTTATCTCGCACATGCAACGCTGCCATTTTGGCAAACTATTTGTCAAAAAAATGTCATATATTTGTTTTCATACTCACATACTTTAATATCTCTGCAAAGTGTGTAAAGATTTGGCTTGAGCACACTTCAAATGCCTTGATATTATAACCATATTTTGCGCAAATTAGTTTCTGCCAATGGAGAAACAAATAATAGGGTGAGAGCATAACTTTTTTACAAAAATAATATTCACCTCATTTAAGGGCTATCCAAGCATACGATGAGACCGTGTTAATCCGAGCTTCAATAGTCTGCATTTGCTGATTATCCGACACATATCTGCTAAAACGGATTTTTTCCAAAGCATTTCACCCCTTTGACCCAAAAACCTTGCAGTTTGACTCCAGCATGCTAATTTAGAAACAAAGATATGTCTGCAGTTGAATTTTACCTTGCAATTTCACACAAAAGCACAAAGTTTATGAGCAACCATGCATAATGCATGCCTTTTGTGTAAGAAAGTGGTTATGTGCTTTGTTTTTGGGTGTTTTTTGTGCTGTTTTACTTTATCGTGGCTTTACTTCATTTTGAAGTCATGTGCAGTTCTTCATGCTCATGCACAATTTTAATTCACTACAAAATCTGGACTCTGTACTGTTACATACTGCACTATTGTAGTTCAATCCTTTTAGTCTGACAACCTTGCTGAGCTGACATGTAGTTGATGAAACGAAGGAGTTCAGATTAATGAGATCTTGCTGTACTGTTTATAGAGGGACCTTAAGTTACAAGCACTTACTGAATCAGCCTGTCTTATGGTATGCCTTGTTGGGAGTGAGATTTGAATCAATATTTACACCAATCGTTTAACGATGGTCATGACTTACAGGAGTAGAGCTTGATTCAACTGGAGTCAGTGCCTCAATTGATTTGGCCTCCCCAAATTGTAGGCTTATGTAACTAATTCTGCTATTTGAATTAACAAGGCATTGTCAACTTGATTGGCATGTAACCTGAATGCCGTATTAAGCTATTATGAGAGGGATCGTAGTTTTCAATATCAATTATTGAGTTGTTGTGGTTGAATCAGTTAAGTCAGGGATACTCAAATAGTGGGTTATAAAACCTTGTACATTGGGTTGTGAATAAAATTTAGGTAAAATTGGCATTTAGTCTTGGTAAAGTGTGAAGATCTTTTTTATTGAGATCAGCATCACAATGAGAAGAATTTTGTAAATGCTTGGTAAATTATTTTGCCTAAAACTATGGTCAGTAGAGACTTTAGGACTATTTTCTTTTGGGTTGCACCAAAAAGTAGCTGAGAACTCTTGGGTTAAGTCATGCACCACACTTGTAAGCCATGACCATTGTTCAATGATTGACATAGATAAGGGTTCAAAACCCAGTCCCAGCATTGTTTTAAATATGCTAAAAGTTATTAAACTTAGAAGTAGATGCAGTTATCAATTCTCTTGCCATATGCATGATTTCAATTGTTTGACTTCAGACTGATGCCCAAACGAAGTAATGTTGATCATTTTTGAATTTCTGGTGTGATGGCATAGTGGTTAGTGCATCCACTTTACAGTCGGTAGGCCTGGAGTTCATTTCCCAAGTTGAATCATATCAAAAGACTGTAAAAATGGTATTTTCAGCTTTGCTACTTGGCGCTCAGCACAAAAGTGAGAGTGTGGAGAACAACCTAGCACCTTAACTTGTTGTGTCCTTGGGCAAGACACTTTATGGGATGCCTCCTCCTTAATGTGGCAAACAGGTGGTGGGGCCAAGCAATCTACTCATTGTGGTGGCTCAGTCTAACTGAAGACTAGCAAAAAAAGGGCTATTGAGAAGCTCGTAATCTGAACTGCTTCCCCAAAAATGAAAGATCTTGCCCATACAAAGGACAAGAAGATTTTAGAATTAATTCAGAATGTAGTTATAAACCCTGTGTGTGTACTTAAATAACAGCAAGTATCAGCCTTTTAGAATTTTGATTGAGGTGCTCATTTTTAAAAAAAATACTTAATGGTGTATTGGTTGAGGCACTCCTTTATAATTGTAAGACAAAAATTCAAATCCCAGCTGATCCAAATTAAAAAAAAGCTGCCCACTTGTACCGTGGATGTAATATCATGGATAGATATTTACATTAAAAGAAAGCCAGCTGAGAAAATGAACTTGACTCCTGCTACTACTTCGTGCCACAGCTTAGAAAAATGGAGGCTGTAGCCTTCCTATTCAAAAGCTTAAAATTAAGCATGGAACTATCTTTATCTTCACTCATGGCTGGCATTGTAAAGTGGTAATTGATCTCAACTTTAGAACATAAGGCCCGAAGATCAATTCTTGAAAATCCTAAAGATATTTACCAGGAAGGGCACCCAAAATTCAGTGTGCTATATTGTTCCAGTAGAAATTCTAGTTCTGAAGCTAGTGGAGGGTAGCAGACACACAGGGAACCAAAATGTCTAAGTCTGAAAAAGTGGACTTGAAAGGTTTAACTCAAAAAGTAAACGATTTAATAATTGCAAATATTCCTTTACTACTAATCATTTTCAGACAGCTTTTTAATGCTTCTATTATATCAAGGCACCAGCTTTGTTATTATAGTTGTCAGTAATGGTAATTATATTTTTTCAAAATGATAATTTGATCAAAAATATAATGGTTTCATCTACCTTTAGAACTTGTTATTTCCAACCTCTTAAAAGCCAAGCAAGTTGTGCTTTATTTATAAATTTAATGGCCATTGTTTGAGAGGTATATGCAGATGTGGATTTGCATCCTTTTCCCAGTTTTTTTTTGTATCGTTTTGGTAGCAATAAGTTCATTATGTAGGTTCAGTTGTTAATTCTTTTGATGCTGTATTATGCAATAAATTATAGTATGAATGAATTGTTGTCACTTCCGTGAGACTAGGCTAACGGCAATTCGGGCTGATTCAGTAACAGCTTGTTTCATCGGCTGCCGCAAGTTTTACCATCAATTTTTGATTTAAGGTATATTTTTTTATTTGTAAGTGTTAATGTCGGTATAAAAGATTACCTTTGAGATTTGACAAATTTTTGTAATAAAATATATTTCTAACAAAGTCAATGCTAATCTTTAGGAATTCTTTGTCAGTTTTAATAGCAATCAATATCAATAAATATAACTTGTCCTGTCTAGCTGACTAGTGTCAAGAGATAGAACATCTCCGAGATATCATAAAACGAAAGCCATGGTTGCTGATCTCTATTCTCCTTGACGGAGGTGCCCTAAAGAGATCTTATATATTGAAACAGGCATGTCGGCATCTGTCAAACATATGTTTTAAATTAATACCAATGCATTTTAGGAAAACTTCAGCTTAACGATAAGCAGTGACATTGTTAAAGCAAGAGCAAAAAAGATTGTGGCAAATTGTTTTCACAAAGCTGGAATAGTTATTCCTGTAGTTGAAGAGATCGGTTACAGAGGTTTAAATCATGACAATGGTAATATCAATTGTTTTAATTTTTGTAAGTTTGTAAGTGCTTTAGGTTAATAGCATCTACTCGTAGGCATGCAATAAAAGTTGAGGGAAGCTGAACCATGTTTAAAGTGGTAAATTTTTGGGGAGATATGGCCAAAAGTCCAACTGATTGTTCAAAATATTGTAGAATACTGCCTTTTTATTGTTGCTCAGCACTTTTCTGAAAACTGAAGATATCTAAATATATTTAGTCTTATTTTCTGCAACTCTTATTGTTCTGTTTTCTGTGGTAATCGGTTACTTTTTTGGCTTTATATTTTTTTTAAAGAAATGCCTACTTGTCAGCCCTCAGAAGTGTCATTGTATTTTGCAACTAGATTTGTATCTGCTTAAGTTAAGCAGATTTACGATTGTCGTGATATTGGTTTTTAAAAAATACTTTTTTCAGTTGCTCTTAAAAGGTTGTTTCATAAAGTGAAAGTTGCTAAAGATGATGATGAAAGATTAAAAGCTTTTGAACCAATTCAAGAAATAGTCAATTATGTGCAGTTTGCAAATGATGAGTGCGATTACGGAATGGGCCTTGAGTTTGGAATTGATCTTTTTTGCTATGGCTCAAAGTAAGTGTTTACTAATTAAATTGCCCCATTGTTATGATCACCTCTTTTGGGTTAGTGGTTTTAAAGTTAGTGCCTATGATGCAAATTTTGATGACTGCTTTGGGTAAAAATGGCCGTCTTTGTAGGTGGTGAGAAGAGGAAATTACCGTAAGTGTTATAGAGTCAGTTCAATGTAAAATGAGTGGTGTGAGGATAAAAAAAATTTAAATTTGGGGCCTTGCAGAATCCAAAAACACGTGGAGGCCTAAGAAATGGGCAAAAAATGGCAAATCAGAAAGCCACATTTCTAGCGATGGCCTTTTTGGTAAAACACTTTTATGCTCGCTGCAACCCTTTGAAGTCAATCCCTGAACTTAGTCTTGGTTTATTGTAAAAATTCCAGCTTCACCCTGCAAATCCACTGAGACAAATAGATCACGGTAATGTTTGTTGTTTGTGGTTACCCCTCCTCTTCCTCGGGATGGAGGTACGGCATGAATGGCAATGCTCATGCCGTCAACCTAATTGAAATTAGGCTAGGGGAAAGATGGCAGCCCATTTCGAACCAGTCTTCAGTGACTGGTAGCCCCACCCCCAACAAGGTGGACTGCCACTGTTGGGTACCCAAGAGTCGCCTTTTACGACATGCTGGTTGGGCAACTTCACAATTGTAATCCGGTGAAGTACGGGAGGGCCACCTGTCTGCCACATAAAGGTGGAGGCGTCCCGTTAAGTGCCTTGCCCAAGGACACAACAAGCAAGCTTGCCGGCTTGTTCTCCACACTATCCCTTTTATATGCTGAGCGCCAAGCAGGGAAGCTGTGAATACCAATTTTTAAAGTCTTTTGGTATGACTCGACTTAGGGAATGAACCCCAGGTCTACCGACATCGATGCGGACGCTCTAACCACTACACCATCGCGCCGGTAATCGTGCTGTGATATTCATTTCATGTCCGTCATAGATCAATAGCTCTACTGTTGGCTGTTTTAATGTCACCAAAGTGAGCTATCACTAGTGGAGGCTAAGTACTTAAATAGGTAGCGATAATTATAGACGTTTTTGATCTACGTTTGATGATGCTTTGTATGTTAATCCTTTTTTTCCTTGTGTATGCATTTTTGTGCTATGTATAATCAGCAGAGTAATGGTTACTACCGTAGAATTCTTTTCTAACAGCTTTGGTGTTAACTTAATTCTTTTTTTAGCTTGCACATAACGGCCTCCTTTATTTGTTTTCCTGAGGTTTTAATTCGTTTATAACGGGCACTCAAGGCCATCATCTTTGCCACTAATGGTCTTTCTCTTTTAATCCAATTAAGACTTCTGCCTGCAAATGGCCTTTTTGTTTATGTTGCTACTGTATTGCATGTCAAAATGACCTCAAACAAAGCTAAAAAAAATTACGAACAGTTTCACCTGGAGACTGCTATAGTTATCGAGTGCAGTACGGAAGTTCAAAGAGATCTTTGAAGTAAAAAGCCAAACAAAGGAAGCATTTCTCTCTTTGGCACAAATATGAAATCATTGGCTTATTCGACAGTGGCAAAAAGCTGCGAGCCTTTGCAATTTACAAACATGTCAAAACTTGCCAACAAACTAAAATAAATAGATAAATTTATTTTAAATCCAAAGTAACTGAAAATCCATAACTTTTTTGCTGATGAATGGTGAAGTTCTGTATTATGTGTACTGCGCAAATTACATTTTGCTGCAGATTGTTCTAGAAAAAAAATTTTTGTATTCTGTACTGTATTTTCTTTTTTTGGAAATGGGCCCGTTTCAGTACAGGCCCACCAAGGCCCCTGCTGATCTAACTGACTGTGAATACACCCAAGACACATAAAGCTGTGAATTTTGAAAAGATGTCTTATTCATCTGGCAACTAGTAAACTTTACCGATTTATTGTTGCATGTTTGACTTTTGCATATGCTTTCAAATCTAGCAACAAATGGAAAGCCCCACTATTTTCTGTTTCAGGTATTTTCACAAGCTATCAGAAAGACTACTCACAATGGCATATGGTCTTTTGAAAATGGACTTGTATGCGGACATATGTAAAGCACATTTTGCAGATAGAAGAAATGAAGACTTTGCAAGAAGTGATGTTTTTGATTAGTGTGGTAATGAGCTCGACCAAATGCTGTTTACTGTTCAGGAGGCCATGAACTCGGACGTTTGGAAGGGACTTTAAACCAGATCTATCAACTATACGAATTCCTTGCTGCTTACGGCCCCTTTTCAGCCGAGACAAAAGCAAACTCATTGACTATTATTGATCATAGTCATTCAATATATTTGAATCCTATTTAGCTGTTTGACCAAGTAGTTTTATGACTAGTTTACAACATATTTTAAGCTTTTTTTGTACAACCGTTTTTAAATGATTTAAAAAATAAAAAATAAAAAAAGTTTGGATCCTATTATATTTGCATGTAGCAAGTAAGCTCATCGTAGAAGTGCATCAAAATGCATGCCATTGTTAAACTTGTAAGCAATATGGTAAAACATTAATATAATAAGACATCAATATGTTTAAGGCAATAGTAAAAAGTCATGATATCATCAGGTAGAAATAAAGATACAAATAAACATGACGCTACTGGTTGTTGCATAAATAGTTTCCTTGACCGCACAAGCATAGGGTTTAGCACCACACTCAAGGTAAAAAACCGATGACAAGGTTGTGAACAAAAATGCAATTTTTATAGAAATGGTGGTACTTTATATTTTTGCTTAGCACACTTTTTTGTCGGACCCAAAACAAAAAATTTTGTCATTTCCTGTTAGATATGGTAAATTAACTCAAAAAATTGTTCCCTGGGCAAAACAAAAAATCACCCATTTTTAGCTCACTCCTCTTTACAATTGTAACTTGCCAGTGTAGAGTGGATTGTTGTTTCGTGAATGTCAACAAGCAAACTCCCAAAATTTTGGTTTCTTAGGGGTTTCGATTTCGGAAGCAGTCTAGAGCTGCCGAATTGAAGAGTAGTTGTTTTTGTTATGTTGAATCGTAGGTTAGTGAGCGGAGAGAAGCGTTGTATGAGTTAGTTGGATGGCAGTCGAAAGCTATTCTGTGGTAAAAAACAACGTAGTGTCGTCAGCATGTAGTTACATCTGTAAGTACGTGTCTCCCGAAGCGAAGCCTTTGATGTAGTTGGTCAAGTGTAACTTCTTTGCTAGTACGTGAGCTGCCATGACAAACAGCAACACGCCCATTGGACAGCGTTACACTGTTTCCGATAGGACTTGTATCCGTGACAATGTGGTTGATTTTGACTTCGGCTGAAACGCCAGTAGGGAGAATGGATGTACATTGGGTGATTGGGGGTGGTATGTGTAAGTGACGCATTGTGGCAAAGACGATATTGAGCGGAAAAAAATTTGAAGTACTGCTGAAGTCTACTTGGAGAATGGCCCTGCGATGGGATATGTTTTTGGCTTATTCGATAGTGGAGAGAATGTTGAGCAGGCGGTGATGAAAACAACGATTGGAAAGAGCGCTTTGTTGGGAAGACGATATTTAGATGGAAGGAATTGGTTTCAAACGGTGACCAATCATGTTTAATAAGATCCTGTCATTACAATTTAGAAGGGATGTGGGGCACCAGTTGGTGACCAGTTTCGGGGAGCCTGTATTAGGAATAAACTAGATAACAGCAGTTTTATGTGAAAATCTCTAGTTTTTTACGAAGGAATATAACGTTGAAGATTTGTAGGAGAATGGATGTCTAGAGTCTGCAAAAGATAAAGTAAAAAGTAGGGGTCACTCCATCAGATCCTAATGAGGTGTGTTCATCAAGTCGGCTGATGCCTGATTCTGCTTCTCCTTCAGTTGTTAGAGGGGAATCATTGGTGTGTATTTCCAGTTCATCTATTTTAGGCATACTCGTGAGATATTCAGCGATGTCAATGTTTTTACCGAAAGAAGACTGATTCCGTAAGTTTTGGTGGTGGTCGTAGATCATGCTTTTGATATTGTCACTGCCAGTGACTTCAAGAGATCTTAAGAGAGCATTTTAATGGTAGGCAAGTGTTTGAAATTTGGGAGGTTTTTTCAATCTGAAAAACCCTGTTTCGGGAGTCTCGTTTCATTCTCCTGTTTTGATCTGAGATCTTGTATGGGTTCCTCTTTCTTTTTGTAGTTTAAGGTTTTTTGGGCTTTGTAAGAAGGGAAGGGATTTTTTTCGGTGGTGCATGTGTGAGATGTTTTGGTATAGCGTTCTGAAGTGAAGGCTTTGTAACCAGAGTTTATTACAGGTGTTTTGTGCAGGTTTTAAATGATCCCACTGCATCAGAGGGTCAAAGAAAAATCGTGATTCTTTATTAAGCCATTTTTACAGGAATTATCTGATTCAGGCTTTGCTTGTGGTGTTACCCAAAGAGTTAAGCAAGGAGTTGTTTAGTTTCCACGAGGTACCTGTTTGGGAAAAGTTGGAGGATATAAGTCAAGGGTGATTAAAGGGGAAGCAATGTGGTCTGAAGAAGTTATTGGGACACATAGGAAAGTAAGAAGGTGATTTCTTATTGCCCTGGGTGTATAAGTGCAATTGCGGATGTAGGAGCACGTCCGTTGGGGTCTATAGTGCGAAAGGAATCTGTGAATTTTTCTGTTGCACCAAATTTTAAAGGACATAAAAGTCTTTGCTTTTCGTATTTGGTGTTGCAGAGTCAAAATAGTGGATATCCAGATGAAAAATGCCACTCATAAACAAGAGATCATAAGAGTAATTGTCTGTAAGATCATCAAGGTGTTTAATTAGCTGGTCCCATTGGTTTCTGCGATCAGAAAGAATCCAGTCGGACTCTTTTGATTATCTAACGTCTCTTTTGTATTTTTGGTATTTTTGTAAGTTGAGCTTGGATTTATCTGGCGATGTGTACAAGAACATATCGAACCAAGGTTCAGTGTTAAATTCTAATACTAGGGCCTTTGTTGGTTTTTTATTTTCGCTGAGAGATGTTGCATTATTTTCAGTAATAAGACTGAGTGAGGTTTTTACATTTTCTTTGAAAGTGGTGTCATTCCTTGTAGTGGGGGAAGGAAGCTTATCTTTATCTGTATTTTTTGTTACGGCGAGAATTAAATTGCGTTGCAACATAATACTATGTTGATACATGCTCTAGAGAAGCAGCATAGCAAAACAAAGCAAAGCGGTTTTAATAAACTAATTGCAAAACATGACATAAAGGCGATTACTCACAAACTAAAGTCCCAAATTTCCAGTTCAGGCAAACGAGAAAAACGCGATTTTTTTGTGTGAAAAAGAACGCAATGTAGCAAATAAGGCTTTTACATGTACGATTAATTAAGTATACAAAAAAAGCAAAGTCACGCAACCGTTGTTGGACAAAGCTTAAAATTAGAAATTTGAAAAATCTTGCCGTTACATCTTTGATTCGAGAGTCAGAGAATGTTAAGACTGGGATTGTTTCTTTAGTGATCCCAGCTTCATCTTGATATCTATTTCTTCTTGTTTATTGGAGTTTTTGTACATGTTTATGTGCTTGTCGTTTTGAGCATTAGGAGTGTCGGTGGTAGTGGAATTGATGAGGAGGTAATTTGTGGAGATATAGCTCCATAGCGTAGGTCTTGATTAAGGAAAGGGAATTGTTGAGGTGATGTTGGTTTATGTCAATAGAGTAGGAGGATTTGTTTGTTCCAGGATTCCTCCCTTGCTCGCTGGGACAGCTGCTGATTGTGTGTTTTTTGCTTTTGCGAAAATTGCATTGAGATATTGAGGATTCGCATGGCTTTAAAACCATTATAACATTGTTGATGATAATTTTGTCAGAAACTTAAACTTGAGTAAGATCATACCCCATCTATTTCATAGTAGAAATAAACATTATAAAATGGTAGAAAATTTTTATGTCTCCCAAAAGCATTTCAAACCAGTTTTCTCCAGCTGTTTCGTTCAACAATAGAACTTAGCATTGAGCCAGAGATCTGAAGGCTTAAAGGCCGTAGAGCTGTGGTTTGAGGTGGAGGTTTTGGGCTTGAAAGAGTTTGATGACAATTTGACGAGACCTATGCCAAGCATTTGTTCATGGATTTTAGGCATCCTTCTTTTTTCAAAGAAATTAAATAGCGTTTGGATTGGGAGTTGGTTGATATCATTCCAAAAATGTAATTGAAGAGTGGCGGAAAGCTTTGTTGTCAGCACAGAACGACAAGAAATCGTTCCAAGTTGCAGATGATATTGCCTTCAGTTGAGACGCTCGCAATCGCACTATGATTTTCAGTGAAAAAGAGCATAAAATTGATATTTCTGCTCAAACTAATGTGGTGGCAAGCGTTAGTGGTAGTATGCATTGTAGACAATATCTTTAAGTGATCGACTGTAACTTTGTCTTTGTGCGTGCGGAAATCGATGATAAAGTACTTTTCGCTTTTGTCCAACACTTTAAATGGCCCTTGATAAACAGCATGCAACGGGGGTTTATGACTGTCTATTCTTAAATACACGTGGGTTGTTTCTGGCAGAAAATGAAAATTTTTCAACATAGAATGATATTGCGCAGACGCGATATATTTGGCAAGATTATTCGCAAACAATGTGTGTTCAAGACTTTCCTCTTTCCGTTTAAAAAACTCACCAGGCTGTCGCATGGACGCTCAAAATACCAGCTCATAAGGAGAAGCGTGACATTGGTCTTCTTTTCGAGTGTTTCCCAGGGCGATTAATACCCAAGGCGGATGATCGCACCGATCGCCTGTACAAAGTAAACTTGATTACAAAGTTAAAGCGCTTCACCATACCTTTCGCTTGAGGATGGTAAGCTGCAGAATGATGTAACTGACACCCGAGGTACCGTCACATTGCTTTCCTTGTCGATGGCGCAAACTGGGTTCCTTTATAAAAAGACGTTGCGAGCTGCCTACCCACGCAAACCAATGTCTGATAAATGCATTGGTACATTCCTGAGCTGAGATCCAGGCCGTGAATGCTGCATTTGTAAAGCGTGAAAAACGGTCTACGATTACAAGCAAAAATATAATCGTGACTCACTGCCAGAGGCCCAGCAATGTCGACATAAATGTGAGTGAACCCTTCCTCAAGGATGAGTAACCGTTTCAAATGGAGCAACATTATGACGAACAATCTCTGCGCGGGCACATTGTTGGTATTCTTGAGCCCATTTAATAATATCTCGCCGCACGTCGGGCCATACAAAAGAGCGTTGAAGTAACTTCCTGCTGCTCATAATTCCTGGATGTGATAAAAGAGTGGTGAAACTAAAAAATCTTACAGCGCCAACTTTGAGGCACCTGAGATCGCAATCTGCAGACTGGTTACCTAAGATGGTAATGGGATGTTCGGCAAGGGGACTTGTTTCAAAACTAGCGACGTCGTATTGTCCGATCACAGCTCCATTAAACCACAGTCGATGGCTGAAATCCAAAAAGTTACTCATGGCTGATGTAGAGGGCAGAATAGCGTTTAGTTTTTGGTTGCACAATCGAACGGCTTGATAAGTCCCCGCTACGTTGGACTCTCCCTTGACTTATTCAACTAGGTTAGTCATTTGGGCGATGTAATGGAATTGCCGGTGATGTCCTGGTGTTAAAGAACTTGAAGTGTTATGAAAGTGACGTACAATGGGTTTTTGGTGTTGTTGTTGTTGTTGTTTACTCGACCCCTTCCGAGGGATGGGGGCATGGCGAAAAACCATGGAGCCCCAGAAGCCGAGCAACTCCCCAGGGTCTGGACCAGAGGTCGTAAAGAGATAGAGAGTAGCCAAAGAGTGAGCGGCGCAAAGAGTCCGTAGCTGGACAGTGCAGAATGAGATGAGAGGTGTCCTGGGACGAGTGTCCACAGGCGCTGCAGGAAGGATTCTCAGTTCTGCCAATTCTAGAGAGATAAGAACCTAAAAGAAGGCTGTGTCCGTTGCAGTGAAGACGAGAGAGCACACAGCGAGCATGACGAGGGAGCACAAGTTTCTCGGTGGAAATCGAGGGAACCTGAGTGTCAAAGAATTTAGATGAGACAGTACGCCTCCAGTCCGAGATAAAACGAGAGTGGATACGGGAGATAAGAGGAGAGAGACTACAAGGGATAGCGGAGGACGCAAGTAGCGCTCCCCGTCTGGCCAGCTCATCAGCTGTGGGCTTGTGGTCGGTGTGCAAAACAAAATCCTTGTTGTCAAGAAAATGACGGCAGTGGCGAATTGAAGAACAGCATGCTAGCAATATGTTGACCACTGGCGCTGGTTAAAAGTAAAAGCTTTTGACCAGAAGGTAAGGGGCTTACGATTCTCATTTCGAACTTGTTCCAATACGCATCACATAAAATCTCTGCTGGCGTCGGTGTTCGGTTCGAGCTTGGCAGCGGGATCCGGAAAAGCTAGCAAGGTGCTCTCCACCAACGCGGCCTTACCCAATTCAAAGTAATGTTTTTGGTTTTCACTCTTGAACAACAGTTTACTATTCGGACATTGAGCAACTAAGTCGTGCAGTGGCTGCAGCCAAATAGCGCAACTTTTGACAAACTGACTATGACGTCGGTACATTCCCAAATATTATCGTAATTGCGGTTAGTTGTGAGGCAAGTCCACTTTCTGAATCGCAGCCCCATTAGTCTCTGATGGAGCAACAACCGTTCTGGAAACACAGTTATTCAAAAAGAGTAGGCTGTGAACAGCAATCACACACTTGCGGGAGTTAGAAACAATCTGTGGTTGCAAGTAATGTTTTGTACTTTGAGGATCTTGCTCAAAGCTTCTAGATCCGCGCAAAGTCTAAATGAACTGTCTTCTCTTGGCGCCATAACCATTGGGCAAGACCATACGCTCTGACTTCTTTCTGGTATTGCTTGGTCAAACAATCGTTTTATCTCGACCTGAAGCCCACGAAACTGCTATGAGCTCAATCTGCGAGAACGGGCAGTAACTGGTATTTCGGTCGTAGTTTCTATCGAGGCTACAGTCTAGTGTCTAATGATACGTGAGCGACGGGAAAGATCAAATACTTCTAGAAACATAGATCGGAAAGTTTGAAAAAGATTGGCATTAGACGGGGTGTCACTAGACGTGACGAAGTCATCTTAGCTCTCTTCGGGGTCAGGAAAAGTGCCACGCTTTACTTCTAAAAGATTCAATCAACTGTTTCAATTTACGGTTTAGCAGTGTCTCGTCAGGAAATCACCAATGGTGCCGTAAGCCAAATTCACGACCTAAAAATCAAAAGGTAGTAAACGTGACAACCCCAAGTTTAAAGTAGCTTTTTAAAGTACCAGGGATTGGAATGTTGCCACCAATGGTAGGAAAGATTTTTGTGGGGCAGGGTTGGACAAAGGCTGTGTGGGTATGTGAAAATGGAAAAATTCTGCATAATGCAGCGGTGTCAATTTATAGATAGACACCAGAAAATTGGTCTTTCACGAAAAGCGGGGAATCATTAAACGCTCTTCTGTTATTTCACTCCCCAATGCCGTAAACTTGGGACGATCGCTTTTTGACATGAATAAATGTCGGGGACGGTATTTGGCACAATCATGACCAGTACAGCGGTATGCCTGTCTCCACAGGTGCTATGAAAATATAGGTTCCTGGGCGCTTGTGTGTGTTTGTGAATTAGTGTCATGACTACTCAGGTTTGGATTTTCTAATGTGAAACCGGTGCCGCCGGTAGCAAGTGAGTTTGAATCCAATGGAGGTATGCTATGTAAATAATGCCGAGTCGTATCATCTGTCAGATTATTCACTAGCTATTGTATATCTTTCAAACGACTTTCCAAAAGCACGTTGATGATGTGTTGATCGTGAGGGGTTGGCAAACAGGAGTACTTGATAATATGTGCGCAGAGCAAAAACATGGGGTTTCTTTTTACATTGCGAGATAGATAGAGAGAGAGAGAGAGAGAGAGAGAGAGAGAGAGAGAGAGAGAGAGAGAGAGAGTGCTTAATTATTATTGCTTTTGTGCACCGACACCATAATCACAGTAATGATACAAAAAGAGATAGAAACACTTGTAGAAAAACCCAGAGAGCATCGAGAAACCTTTCGGTTATCGGATGGAGATACTACCTAATCTTAGCAGATTTAAATACTGCGAAAACTATGAATCAACACTGCTACAATTTAAGTAAATTGTCTAAATGCGTCTAGAATTCAAGTTTTCAAGAAATGATAAAGAAAAAAAGATAAAAAGAAACCAAAGGCACTAACAATGTTTTTTCACACAATCCAATATTTTTGCAAAAGTTAATATTCTTTTAAAGTATTTTACTTTGTATGTTTTTTAAAAGAAACCCAATGCATGTTCTTTAATTCTAAATCGAGCTTACCCCATAGCTTTGAACCTATGAGAAAATAGCTTTTGGCAAAATAATTTATTCGGGCGCGATAGTAAGCTGTCGAATTTATCAACCTTGTTTCATGTTGAGAGAGAGAGTAATTTTATATAGAATTCTGCTGTAGTAAAAATGGCTATAGTAAAAATGCAAAGGGTTCCTTTCCTTGGAACAAAATTACGCAATTTGTAAAAGAGCCCCGTGCATCTGGCAAGCTGCATGGACAAAGATTTTATTTGCAACGTCCATTTGAGATTATCGTCAATAAATAGCCCAAGGTATTTGGCAGTGTGTGCTCTTTCAATAGCTATATCGTTAAAAGCAATTCCAAAGTTACACTAACAAATTTCAAAGGGTTGCTTGCTTAATATCATGTTAGTTTTTGAAAAATTTAGGGACCGCTTATTTTGGCAGAGCCAAGAGTTAACTTTCTTTAGTTCTTTTTGAACTGTGTGATCCAGGTTTTTCAAATTCTTATCAGCCATCATCGAGCAGATGCCATCGACTAATAATGTAGAGTCAAAATTGGAAATCAACGGGATTTCATTAATGTACAATAAAAAAAAGTAGCGGCCCAAGGCAAGATCCCTGGGGTACCCCATATTATACTTCAGTATATGAAAACACGAAGTTACCTACATTAGTATGTTGATATTTGTTTAAGTAACTTGCTAATAAATCCAGAGGTTTACCATAATTTCCAAACTTGCCATACTCTTAATTAAAAACCATATCATGATCAACCGTATCAAATGCCTTTGATAGATGGCGTAGTGGTTAGAGCGTCCGCTTCGCAGTCGGTAGACCTGGGGTTCATTCCCCTTGTCGAGTCATACCAAAAGACTTTAAAAAATGGTATTCACAGCTTCCCTGCTTGGCGCTCGGCATTTAGGGGAGGTTGTGGAGAACAAGCCGGCAAGTTTGTTTGTTGTGTCCTTGGGCAAGGCACTTAACGGGACGCCCCACCTTTATGTGGAAGACAGGTGACCCATAAACCTCGAAAAAAAAAGGCAACTCCCAAGCGAGTGCGGACTTACCGTCCAAAGTATAGCGATACAATTCGCTTTCTCGTGAATGGAGGATAAATATGGAAAATAAAAAACAAAACAAAAAATCCAAAAACAAACAGCATGGGTATAAATTTTGATCAATATTTATGAACATATGTAATTGAGTTGATTGCAAATATAGTTAAATTTTTCCGAAAGCCATACTGGTTTTCACAGAGCAGATCTCTTTTTTCAATAAAATTAATGACGCGGGAATATATTAATTTTTCTAAAATTTTATCAAACTGTGACAAAATTGAGATGGAACAATAATCAGAAGCTTTCCTACAATCACCCTTTTTAAAAATTAGAAAAACTTCGGCGGTTTTTAAGCAGTTTGGGTGGACGTCTTTACTAAAGCAATTCTTTGTCAATTTACAAAGAAAAGGAGATATTATTACTCTACTAATTTTTATAAATTTAGCTTCGGCGTCTATATACCTGATTGCTTTTTAATCTTTAAACGAGTCGATAATACAATTAAAATTAATGTATTATTAATTTCGTTCGGATACGTTGGAGTTAAAGAATTGATCATGCCTGTCGGCGCTGTTGCGTTCATATTGTTTGCGTCAACTTCGGGAATGGTCTCGGCAATTTTTTCCCTTATATTGGCAAAGTACCGGTATACAGAGAGATTTTCAGAAATAGCAGCAGGATTAGTGATCAGATCGCCTGTTTTAGTCTTGAGTTGCTTTATGTTCATTCACTATTTTCCATATCTTACCGCTATCACTTTTGTTCTCAATTATTAATTCATGGTATTTTTGTTTCACTTATTCAATCGTTCGATTTGAAACATTACGATACGATTTATAGTTCTTATACCTTGTTTCTTCATATTTTTTACGAATCAATTCGTACATGTTATGCTTAATTTTAATCGAACAGAGAAGACTCGAGGACAACCATGGTTTAGTCTTTAGTTTCCTCCCTTTTTTGGTAGCTAATTTACACGGGGCGTGTTTATTTACTACACTGGTAAAAGAGTTTATGAATTGTTCAACTATCTAGTTCAATATTGCTGTAAATCTTATTTTCTTTGAGTTTGGTCTCAGATACTGCTGGTACAGTCGTTCTCAACCGGTGGGCCACAGCTTGGTATTTTAATGCATAAGTGGGCCACAGCACGTAAGTCGGATGGGCCGCGAACCTCTAAAAATGGGCTTGCACGCCGAATGAGATTGGGAAGTACTTGCACTGAACTCCATACTATACTCCATGTGAACAGTCATATGGACCAGTACCTGTGAACTGGAGAGGCCATACTGTGCATTGGAGAGGTAATGACCTTTTTCTTTTTTTGGAGACCTACTTCACAGCCACGCTGTCTTATGCTTATCTCAGTGACATTGCAATTAACACATTAAGGCTCTTATTAAAAAGTGCCACCGCACGAAAAAGGTTGAGAAACACTGTGTTAATACATCAGGTTTACGTTTCAAATCAGTAAGGTAGTGCGATAATTTGTCAATATTTTTTGTTAGTTTCTTATATTAACCCTTAGATGCAGGAATGGGTCTGGGAGGCCCGGCAAGGATTTTTTTAAAAAATTTATGTCGATCCTACTTAACATATGGCCGAGGTGTTCCGGGTATTCTTCTGCAACTTATGCTAGATTGCTTTCGTGGATTGATCCAGAAAAAAAACCTTCGAGGTGGGAGGGGCACCCGTTTCATTAGACTATGCTAAATTTTTGGGGTGCCACTTTCGCTTGGACTTCCAGTTTTTTTTGCTTTGCCTCGATCGTTTTACAATATTAGGCAGATATTTTTCGGAGTATGTCTCTTTTGCTACTTGTTTCTATCATTTTTTTCACAGCCTAAAAAATCTCTACTGTCTCTAGTGGCCATTTACTTAGATTAGCACGTGGTCTTTGCTTTGGTTGTGAACGTAGAAAAACGTTTGACTGAAGTCAGAGTGTTAGTAATTTTTGCTTGTTAGTATTGCGGTTTGTTTCTAGTGAAGATGGCCAAGCGTAAAGGTGATAAGCTAACGCTTGACGAAGTAGAAGATATGATTGAAGAGGGTGTTTTGAGCGTAGACGAAAAATCAGAATGTTCAGAGGATGAAGATTTTGAGCCAGTCTCTAGCAATTTGCCTTCATCGTCTGAGAGTTCAGAGGAATCAAGCGATGACAGTTCTGATGAAGACAATGAACTGCACACAGAAATCGCTAATCGGACTGGTCGCAATGGTACATATTGGAGATCGAATACCCCTCCTCCAATTAGGACCCCAAGGCATAATATTATGCATGAACAGCCAGGCCCTAAACGAACTGTGATAGCGAATTCTCCATCCAATGCATTAGAACTGTTTTTATCAGAAGAGATTCTGGATGAGGTGTGTAAATGCACAAACTTGGAAGGAAGGAGAGTGGCGAGTAGTAGAAGAAAGCGGTGGAACAATGTATCTAAGGAAGAACTTCTAGCTTATTTTGGGCTTGTACTTCTTGCCGGCTCTGAAAAGCAGTGGGACGTATCAACACGCGAGTTGTTTGGGAATGACTTCTCAAACCCTATGTACAAGGCAACCATGTCTGTAGAAAGATTAGAAGACATCCGTCGCTTTTTGAGGTTTGATGACAAAAGAACGAGAGAATTCCGCCTGCAGACAGACCACATGGCAGCATTTAGATATATTTGGGAACTTTTTATTTCAAACTGCAAAAAATGGTACAGTCCACACGAATGTGTTACTATTGATGAGCAACTGGTGGCTTTCAAGGGACGACGTAGATTTCTTCAGTATATTCCAACCAAGCCAGGAAAATACGCCATAAAAATCTTCTGGTTATGTGATTCGATAACAAACTATGGCTTCAACGGAAGTGTTTATACTGGTAGACAACTAGGTGAGGAAGTGAAGAGAAACGTGGGTAGCAGTATTGTGCATGAACTGTGCTCCCCTTTGCAGCACAGTGGTCGCAACGTAACCGCAGACAACTTTTTCACAAGCGTGCAATTGGCTGAATCCCTGCTGAACAAAAACCTAACATTAGTTGGGGCCCTTCGACAAAATAAACCGGATATACCCCCGATTATGAAAGCAAGTAAAAGTCGGGAGCGGTACAGCACTGAGTTTGGCTTCAAGGGTAACACCACTATGGTAAGCTATGTACCAAAGAAAGGAAAGGCGGTTATAATGCTGAGTACTATGAATCATGACAAAGCTATTGATGAAGGCAGTTCAAAGAAAAAGCCAGAGGTAATACAATACTACAATGGTACCAAAGCAGGAGTGGACACCTTTGACCAAATGATTCGCACATATAGTTGCAAGCGGCAGACAAAAAGATGGCCAGTAGTGATGTGGTACAATTTGCTGGATGTTGCTGCGCTAAATGCTTTCCTCATCTTTTCAACACAGAATCCGGAATTTGAAGTAGGAAAGACCCACAAGCGAAGATTGTTTCTGCGAAATCTCGCAAAGGAATTGGTAATTCCACAAATGAGAAGGCGACTGAGAGTGACTACAAACCTACGGTCAACTGTACTTGTGGCAATGGAACGATGCGGGGTCAGAAGAGAAGAAAATGTAGGCACTGTTTGCGAGACACCTGTAACCAAGCAAAAACGTTGCCACTATTGCCCTTCGAAAAAAGATCGTAAAAGTGCTATGGTATGCAAGAAATGTAACAAAAACGTGTGTAAGCAACATAGTCATGTCGTTTGTAACAATTGTCTGTCTTCTTATTTTAGTACGTACATGTCTCCAGAGTGAGTTTTGGAATTGATTTTCTTTCTGATTTTGTACATAAAGTTATACACTGGAACCAAAATATATAAAACATACTTCTACAATACTGTACTTTGAGTGTGAATGCTCCAATATATACCAACAAACACAACCGCGAATGAAAACATACTCCTTTAGAACAGGTGGGCCTCGCAGGCCCGGTTTCTGTATTGGTGGGTGTTCATAGGTTCCTACATCTAAGGGTTAAAGTGAATCGTGAGCAAGTGATTAGATTTATTTTTTGAACAAAGCAAATTATTGACTGAGCTATGATCGTAATAGTAATCACTCAGCAGACAAAATAAATCGTTATCTAGCTCTGCGTCTATATCGGGTAAATTATTTAATATGTTTGTATTTATAGTTTCGATACTGTTATCAATGTTGCTGGTAGAACAGCAAATTTGTGGCAAATCTCCTGGGCTTTGACAAGAGTTTGAGGAATACTTGTGATTGCTATTTACAAAAAAATTGTTGCAATCAACACAATTTCTGTAACGTAAACTGTTGTTGCATTGATTAACATCTATTTTGTAACTGTTGGTTACACGGGCGAAATTTTGTTTTGATTTGCAGATTGCACTACCGTTATCAGTAAAATCATAAAAGGTCACGTCGTTTTCGTAGTCAGTATGGGATTTATCAGTAGGCAATCAGATAAGCTGTTGAGCTGCTCTAGTGCACTCGCGGCTGTTGTGAAAGATTGCGCAAACATGCACAGGTTCATTATTATCATCAACACAGTCATTTTTTAATTTAAAAGATGCCATGATTTAACAGAAAAACGATCTTAATAGGCTACTTGGATATGAAAAACATTTTTTAAAGTCAGATTTCGCTGAGCATTCAATATTGAATTTCAAAGTGGTAAAATTGAGTTTATCAAAGTTTATGTTCATTCCATGTCTAAATTGGTTGTCAGGTGATCCTTGTCTGTCTTCGTCGTTGAAACCAGAATTCCATTAATTTCGATTAGTTCTATTTTTACGTCTCCTGATACTCGATACTGGAAAATCAGAAAAAACATGTCTGTTCGCTACAACTGCACTGCCGTGATTGAGTCTGACAGTAGGGGAAAGGCGGGTGAGTTGATACGGCAGGTGACTTGATACACCCCCTCCCAAGCTAGTTGTAAAAATATTTAAAGTGAAATACTGTCATCTTTTGCGAGAAAACTTGAAAAAATTGTACTGGAAAAGGCGCGAAGGTAGTGGACAAACTAGAAGAAGTTGAACTAATTGAAAATGTTTTTAGTTGCTGTTTGAGTAAATTTAAACATATTTTAACATTTTGTCTTTGAGAAACCAGGTTGAGGTTAAAAAAGCTATCAAGTTAATCTGACTGTAGTAAAAAGCATAGGCTGTTGAAAAAAGGGCACTTTTCTTATCAGTTTTATTTACTGCTTTAACAAGGTAGCTATCTTTTTAAAAAGTGTAAAATGGGTCAGTTGATACAGCTGTGGTTAGGTGAGTTGATACACTGTATCAAATGACCTGCTGTAGCATAGCGTAGTTGTTTTCATTTGAATGGAGTTATAACAAACTTTATCGTTGCGTGCAGGCTGAGAAAAAACGATAGTGTGGTCAATAAACCACTAAACAGTATTAATTGGCTTCTACGAGTTATCTTCTTCCGAACCAATTAAGTGTATAGTAATGCCTCAAACGTATAAAAGAAAAACAAACAGAGCTTTTAGAACATCACTTGACGTATTGAGAAGAGCTGCTGAAGAAGTTGAAAATGGAAGCTCTCTTCGTATAGCAGTTGCGAACTTCAACATTGACAAAATGACACTCTCTCGCTATGTCAATAAATGCAAATCATAACCGCAGCCTGTAACTGGTTATGATGCAGTCTTATTGTCTAATTTTGTTATTCCTCCTGCGATGGAAAGTAATCTTGCTCAGCACATTAAAACATTAAGTGACATGTTTTATGGCCTTACAATAAAGAAATGTAAACAAGTTGCTTACGAATTTGCAACAAGTTAAAGGTGCCATCTTCATGGGATGAAAAGAAGAAAGCTGGAAAAAGCTGGTGGCTAGGTTTCAAATCCCGAAACAATTTATCCTACGTTCTCCAGAACCAACCTCACTTGGACGTGCTTCTGCGTTTAATAAATTTACTGTTAAAGAGTTCTTTGACAATTTGGCAAAAGTATTGAATGAGTATAAGTTCACAGCTCAACAGATATTTAATGTTGATGAAACAGGCCTAACTACCGTACAAAATCCTGGTAAAATTGTCACAGCAAGATGAGTAAGAAATGTTGGATCTGTAACGTCTTCTGAAAGAGGGGAACTAGTCACAGCTGTGTACACTATTTGTGCCAGAGTTAGTGTTTTGCCCCCCCTGCTTATTTTTCCCCGTGTACATTATCGGGATCATTTTGTCAGAGGAGGACCTCAAGATTGTATTGGACAATGCAGCAAATCTGGTTGGTTAAATGAGGAGTTGTTCCTCGTTTATTTAGAACATTTTATCAGTCGCACCAGATGTTCATTAGACCACAAGATTTTGCTTTTTCTTGATAATCACGAAAGCCATATATCGTTGAGAGCCATTGACAAGGCCAAATCGTCAGGCATTGTAATGCTTACTATTCGTCCAAAAACTTCACATCGATTACAACCTCTTGACGTATCAGTGTTTGATCCATTTAAAAGAAGTTACAATAAAGCGATGGACAACTGGATGAGAACATACCCTGGTAAAACTCTTACAATCTCCGAAGTTCCTGCTTTGGTAAAAGAAGCCCAGCTTGGTTGTGCATTGGTGCCAGGAAATATTTTATCTGGATTTAAAAATACTGGAACTTGGCCCTACAATCCAGATATTTTTGCTGAAGAAGATTTTGCAGCTGCCACAATCACCGATCGTCCAGCTCCAGACATGCAGATCCCATTAATTAATGATTTACCAGTTGATTCTGCAAGGTCTTCAGCTTGCTCGTCGCAGTCTATGCTCATCGGTAGTGGACCAAATACTCACACCATGCAAGCTGGCTCTTTGGTAGATGATGCAACTTTAACTAGAGCAGAAAAAACAACTTCACCAGAGCATTTTGCCGCTCCATCGTCAACTGTATATGTCTCCCCGAGTGATGTATATAGCATTCCGAAAGCACAACCTCGTAAATCCAAGAGTTCTGCAAGAAAAGGAAAGACACAAACTCTAACCTCCACTCCAGTAAGAGAAAAATATGCTTTGTTGAAAAAGCAAAAAGAAGTAAAAAATTTGGCCAAAGTAAAAAAAGTCAACAAACCGCTTTTTTGTAAGAAGAAAAAAATTGTAGTATTATCAGAGAGCTCTTCTGAAGAAGAAAATGTCCAAATTGAGTATGATGATAACACTGATTGTTCGATTGATGACGACATTGGTGAAGGAGATTATGTTGTGGTGAATGTAACTGCAAAAGCAAGAGTAGTGCGATACATTGCTAGAATTGATGAAGTTAATGATGGCGAATATGAAGGCGTATTCCTCCATAAAGTTCCCAGCTGCTTAAAAGATGACTGCATTTCTTTCATTATTGACGAAAAAGATGACGCATCATTTTTTGCTAGTGATATCGTATTCAAGTTGCCACCTCTAGTCTTAGTTGGTGGTACCACCAGACGAGCTAAACATTTACGATTTAACTGTGACTTGAAAAAATGGATTGTTATCTAACAGCATTTTCACCATCAATTAATTTCAAGCAGGCTGATTTTTATTGTTGGCCTACACTTGGCTGTTGTGAATTGCGTAATAAAAGTAACCGAATTTGTTTTTTGCTAAATTGAAACGGACAATTGGGACTAATTCTGTGTTATATTTGATTATTCGGTGCCTATGACCCGTAAAGAGCAAAACATAGTTGTTAACTTATCGGCATTTGAAATACTTGTTAGCCAACTAAAAATTATCTAATCGGCATTTTGTGATGAATAATTTCGCTAGATAAAATCGATTTGGTAATTTTATTTGTTCACACCAAATTCCACCTAAGTTTTGTTTTTGTGAGAATGCGCCCCAATTGTTATTTAAAGGGTGCGTACCATCTGCTTAAAAAGTTATTGTTGAGCTGATTTGAATTAAACGAGATGCTTAAATTTACTAATATAAGTTGATTGGAATTCTTTGTATAAAGACACAATCGTTAGTCGGCGATGCTGGTACTGAAAATACTGTGGTAATTTAACAACTGCATCAATCATATTCCATAGCGGAAAATAAACTTTTCTTCAGATCATGATTTATCTGGTAGTCATTTAATGTAGTTTAAGCATGGTTTCCTAGCAAGTTGGACGCAAAGCTTTTGTTGTATCAACTGACCTATCACTGTCTCAACTGACTTTTTAGGTGTCTCAACTGTCCTGATCAGGCAGGTGAGTTGATACATTTGACTGAGTCCTATAAAAACTCACATAAGTGTAAAACCGCTTCTTTGAAAAACTCCATCGACAACACTTAAATGTGGAAGGCCATATTGCAGTATCAGAGTAAATATCAGGTTTGTAGCTTTAAAAATCGACCAGAAAAGAAGAAAATATTAAAAAGTGTATCATCTGTCCTGCCTTCCCCCTATGCTCTACAAACTCGTCAAGTTGTTTTGTAGATGTTTGTGGTACCAGTTCTTTCTCGCATGTAGAAGTCATTAAGCAATGGCGAAGTAGCTCTGCTTGAAATTTTGATTCGGGCTCAAAAGCGTCGTTTAAGTCGCTGAAAGTAATCGAGCCCCAAATCTTCACCACGTCGGCAAGTGTACAAAAAAGCGGAGACAGTATCACGTGTGGTGCTGGAAAATTTTTCCAACATGGAAGCTTTTTAGCGTAAGGGCGCTCATGTGGAATATTTTGCAAGATGTCTGTTATTTCGGGAAACATAGTATAGCTCTTTTGTAATAAATTGAAAAAGTTCTGTGTGCTTGGCAATCTTGTTTAAGACTTTTACATTTTTGGACAATATTTCAGCGGTTTGAAAATATCCCCATGCATTATTAGGCCAAAAACCGGCGCGATGGCCTAGGAGTTAGAGCGTACGCTTCGCAGTCGGTAGATTTGGGGTTTATTTCCCGAGTCGAGTCATACCAAAAGACTTTAAAAAATGGTATTCACAGCTTCCCTGCTCGGCGCTTAGCAAATACGGATAGTGAGGAGAACAAGCCGGCAAGTTTGCTTGTTGCGTCCGCTGGCAAGACACTTTACGGGACGCCTTCATCTTTATCTTTACGTGGCAGACAGGTGGTGGCGCCAAGCAGTCTACCCGTCTTGGTGATCCCAGTGTAACTGAAGATTTACAAACCGAGCATGAGCGCTAACGCCGTGTGCCCTATGTATATATATACATCTTTTTGGATAATGCACACAACAAATAGCTCGTACAGCGAAAAAGAAGGTTAGGTCAGAAGTTCGGTAATCGAAGCGATACTACCTCACCCAAGCTATTCAGAGAGATTGTAACCCCTGCTAGTCTTGATCTAAGCGCGGGAATGGGAGTCGATTGATGACTGGGATTACATAACAAAAACTGAGGGTCTACTTTGCTTGTGTCGTCACACGATGATGAATTGACGCAACCACTACAGCTAGAACTAGACGTTAAGCCAAATTTATGGGGTTGATGCCTTTGTAAATCTCGAAGCATAAAATAATATAGACCTAACATGCACACAATCGTTAGTAAGCTTCCAATCACGGAACTGCTGTAAAGCAGAATCACATACTTAAAGTTCATTGTAATGGTGATTTAAACTCACTTCGCTGCACTTCAAGTTTCCAATAATCAAAATTCCAAAAAGCATCGGGATCAACAATGTAGCGCAACGGTCTTTTTCTTGGCGATACAGCACACAGTAGTTGTTTCTTGAAAAGAGTGTGTTGTTGGAAGCAACGAGTAATAATGCAGTGCGGTTTATAACTGCTGAGGATAATGATGTCAGAGTACAATTAACTCTTTCGCTACCAAGATCATCATGATAATCTTGTGTTTTCAGTTTTTCCACTCAAATTTTTGTCAAATTAACTTACAAAATTAGTGTGTTCGGCTTCTGGGGCTCCATGGTTTTTCGCCATGCCCCCCTCCCTCGGAAGGGGTCGGGTAAACAACAACAACATGATCTCGTGTTTCCAGTGTTTCTCTCAAACTTTTTTCCGCCGAGTTACGAAATCAGTTTACTACAAAATAGATTTGTGACTTTATTTCTCATCCGATTCTCATAAAATTTTCAAAAGATCATGCTTATTTTCTCACGCATTGGAAGATGTCAAATTGTGCCCTAACTCTTGGATTTTCTTACCCAAAAAGGATTAAAAAGATCAAGAGCCCAGTTGCAGACGACAAAATTGCAAAATTCTCATCAAGAGCCAACTACCTTAAAATCAAATTGGGATTATATGTTTACCACAAAACCAAAGCTTTTATCATTAACGCAGTCTAAAAACTACTCTTTTGGACATCATTTGACAAAATTTCAAGCAATAATATAAAAATCTATCTATTAAAATTTCTAAATTTTTCAGGGATCTCAAAAACCCCCAAACAAATTTGTATGGTAAGTAGAAAAAGTAAATTTAGTTTTTAAAAAATATTTGTTGCTAAATACCAGTCTCATTTGAAAGCTTAGGAAATTTGCTTTCCAGCAATTTTTAACTTTAAATAGTTTAAGATAAGTGGTATATGATATTTACTGATCAAAAATGGGTACTGTACATCAAGATAAAATAAATGGCAAATGTTTCACCACTAAAGTCGTCGTTTTGTATCATATTTCCAAGGAGACAAAAACTAAAATACAAGTTTAAAAGCTAGCAGTAGTTTGGATTCTTCAAATCAAAATTTGTTGTATCCTCCTTGTTTTTCAACAAATGGGAGGGGTGTGAAAAAGCTTCTGTTTCATTGTTAGTGACAACATATTCTATTTAAACTTGATATTTTCTAAATCTTGAAGAAATTCCTTTTTCAAAAACACGTAATGTTACATGGTGTAGGCTAGCCTTTAACAGATAATGATTGATCATATTTTAGGTACTACATTTAACTAACAAAATTTAGTACCGGTTAACAAAAAGGTCATGGGCCTCAGAAAGCTACAAATTGAAGAAAACCTAGGCTTTTAAGAAAATTTTGACTGATATACTTTGAAAGCTTATTTCCGTAGCATCACCTAGCGACCATTTCTAAAGAGATTGGTAGAAAATATAATCTGTACTGATCTTTAAAGTAAGGGTACTTCAATTTCGAAGACAACTCAGCCCCTATTGAGGAGGCTAATTTGCATATTCAAACAAAAATTTTTTTGTTTTTATTATATTTGAAATCTTCAAGAAATAGAGATTACAACGATGGATGACACTTGATGTAGAAGTGAACAGATGCGTAATGATTTACAAACAAACTTGGGGTATTTTATGATGATTAATTATGATCGGTTATGACAAATTATGACAGTTTTTCGCACTGCCACTATACAGATATTTTTTTCGCTATGCAGGTGGTAGCGAAAGGGTTAATGATGAGCGAAGGCATAGCGTTCGCTACAACATAATTAAAAATTATATCAGCACCAGTAGTGTTGATGTGCACTACACCACTGACATATCAAATAGTAAGTACTACACTGCAAAGAGTACCCTTACAATTTGGCAAAACAAGATGTCAAATAATGTAGGGCAGCAATTTTAAAGTTTTTTCGTACCCGGGGCCATTAGGCAATCCATTTCAACCCACGACCCCGCTTAAAACTCGAAAAAACAACTGTAATACTGCTGTTTACACGAAATAAATATACCCGTAAATTACATTCCACAAGCACTTTTAAACAATTTATTGCAATCTTTCAGTTAAAATTCACGTCAATGAAATGGCTGGTGCTGCATCTTGTTAACTATTCTGTCTATGCGTGGCGTCGTTATTGATAGAGCACACCTTGGATCTGCCTCCCCCGCTAGCTTGTTCTTGGTTTTTGACTTTATTTCCGACAATGCAAAAAACAGCCCCGCACATATAGGCTGACGGAAATGGCATCAGATGGCCGATGGCTCTGTTGCAAATATACAGTAAGAAGACACCATGACTATCCAGTGTTCAAGTAAGGCCTGATCTTTGAGCACATTTTTTGCTGTTCAATCCCGTTTGAGAGTTATGGACTCCACTTGGGTGTTATCATCGCCATCAAAAAGATTAATAACGCTTTTACCTGCCACCATGTACGGATTTCTACGTAATCATACATGGACCTTCATAAGGACCGTACGGACCTTACGGTCGTTTTGAAGGTCCGCACGGTCTGCTTTGCAAACTTTGTTGCGAATCCGCCAAAAACGAGTTTATAACCTAATCCATAATCACGAGATTAGTGAGGTCCTTGAAGCTAGTGGTCATGTCTTTTGTCATGCAAACAATACGTCCGTACGTTTTCATTCTTCAATTCATTCTCCTTCAACATTTCCTGCAATTTAGGTAAGTGACACAGTTCACGTTAGCCCACGTTCTGTTGAAATAGAGTTAGCTTATTGATGAAGCTCATGACAACACTTTTCACTTTAATAACATTCTCTTGCTTTTCCTGCAACTCCAGGTTTACCTCTTTCTGCTTGTCAAATATATGAGACAGATAGGCTAAATGGACGCGTCTGTTATTCAATTCTATCCTTACATTGTTATCAGCGGTCTGTAGAAATTTATCAATAGCGTCAAACAGGTCATACAATCGCCTTAACTTTTTCGCGCCCGCGTGAATACCGAAAAAAATATCCATCAGGTTGCAGTGCGAAAAATGTCATAATTACATTCCATAAGTTTGTTTGTAAATCATTACTCATCTGTTTACTTCTACATCAAATGTTATATATCATGTAATCTCTAATTCTTGAAGATTTCAAATATAAGAATTTTTTTTTAATATGCAAATTTTATGCAAATTACCTTCCTCAGGTGCTGAGTTGTCATCCAAAGTACTATAGTACCTTTACTTTAAAGATCTCTACAGATTATATTTTCTACCAATCTCTTTAGAAATGGTCGCTAGATGATGCTACGGAAATAAGCTTTCAAAGTATATCAGTCAAAACTTACTGAAAAACCTAGGTTTTCTTCAATTTGTAGCTTTCTGAGGCCCATGATTTTTTTTACCGGTACCGACCCGTACTAAATTTTGTTAGTTAAATGTAGTATCTAAAATATGATCAATCATTATCTGTTAAAGGCTAGTCTACACCATGTAACATTACGTGTTTTTGAAAAAGGAATTTCTTCAAGATTTAGAAAATATCAAGTTTAAATAGAATATGTTGTCACTAATAATGAAACAGAAGCTTTTTCACACCCCTCCCATTTGTTGAAAAACAAGGAGGATACAACAAATTTTGATTTGAAGAATCCAAACTACTGCTAGCTTTTAAACTTGTATTTTAGTTTTTGTCTCCTTGGAAATATGATACAAAACGACGACTTTAGTGGTGAAACATTTGCAATTTACTTCATAAGATGTAGTTTTTCTAAAAATTCTAATTTAGTAAAGGTAAGTCAAAAAGTTTTGCGAAGTTTTGAATTGATATAATGTATGGTACTCATTTTTGATCAGTAAATATCATATACCACTTATCTTAAACTATTTAAAGTTAAAAATTGCTGGAAAGCAAATTTCCTAAGCTTTCAAATGAGACTGGTATTTAGCAACAAATATTTTTTAAAAACTAAATTTACTTTTTCTACTTACCATACAAATTTGTTTGGGGGTTTTTGAGATCCCTGAAAAATTTAGAAATTTTAATAGATAGATTTTTATATTATTGCTTGAAATTTTGTCAAATGATGTCCAAAAGAGTAGTTTTTAGACTGCGTTAATGATAAAAGCTTTGGTTTTGTGGTAAACATATAATCCCAATTTGATTTTAAGGTAGTTGGCTCTTGATGAGAATTTTGCAATTTTGTCGTCTGCAACTGGGCTCTTGATCTTTTTAATCCTTTTTGGGTAAGAAAATCCAAGAGTTAGGGCACAATTTGACATCTTCCAATGCGTGAGAAAATAAGCATGATCTTTTGAAAATTTTATGAGAATCGGATGAGAAATAAAGTCACAAATCTATTTTGTAGTAAACTGATTTCGTAACTCGGCGGAAAAAAGTTTGAGAGAAACACTGGAAACACGAGATCATGTTGTTGTTGTTTACCCGACCCCTTCCGAGGGAGGGGGGCATGGCGAAAAACCATGGAGCCCCAGAAGCCGAGCAACCCCCACGGTCTGGACCAGAGGTCGTAAAGAAAAAGAAGGTGACCAAAGAGTGAGTGGCACAAAGAGTCCGTAGCTGGACAGTGCAGAATGAGATGAGAGGTGTCCTGGGACGAGTGTCTACAAGCGCTGCAGGAAGGATTCTCGATTCTGCCAATACTAAAGAGATAAGAACCTAAAAGAAGGCTGTGTTCGTTGCAGCGAAGACGAGGGAGCACAAGTTCCTCGGTGAAAATCGAGGGAACCTGTGTGTCAAAATACTTCGATGAGACAGTACACCTCCAGTTCGAGATAAGCCGAGATGTAAGAGAAGAGAGACTGCAAGGGATTGCGGAGGGTGCAAGTAGTGCTCCCCATCTGGCCAGCTCATCAGCCGCGTTGTTCCCTGGGAGAAACGAGTGTCCGGGGATCCATTGTAGTCTGATGGAACAGGAGCAGAGAGAAGACAGTTCCTGCCAGATCTGCCACAGAGTTTAAGATAAGAGGAAAGATGGAGGAGAGGACAGGGTGGCGAGGACAGAATGAGAGCCAGATAGGAGGAGAAGATAAGAGAAATGGCAGATTTGTTGGTGCTGTCAAGACCAGCAAAGAGCGTGCAGAATGGCGCAGGCTTTAGCAGAAAAACTTGAACATACTGGGCCTGCCGAAAAGAAAAGAGTGGCTTCAGCGCCACACAGAGAGCAGTTGGCAAGAACGCCGGAGCCGCCTTTGCCAAAAGGAAAAGGAACAGAGCCGTCTGTTCAAAACACCAGGTCACAAGGGGGGAAAGACCCAAGGTGGGCGTGAGCGGCACCTTGGCGTGAGAGAGGGGGATCAGAGCGAGAGCATGGAGTGAAAAGGGTGGACTCCACGGTGAACGAATGCAGATTCCAAGGAGGAAAGGGAGGGCAAGCAACAAGACCCTCCCTAGAACAAGTAGAAGGAAGCATTAGCGGGTGAGTGGACGCAAAAGCTATCCAAAACAATCTGCAGAGTCTTGGTTTCTCTCCAAGTCTGGCCAAACCTGAGATGGAAAAGGAGGTTGGGAGACGAAGAGCCTGCTCATAAGATAAAAGAGTGAAATGAGTCAGGGTGACTCATAAGGGAGGTAGAGAAGCCTCGGAGAGAAGCAGAGGGATAGGGGAGGACGAGAGGCAGCCGGTCATGGCGCGACTGGCCGCTCGGTGGAGGCGTTCCAATTTGGTGAAATTGGTAGCGCTTAGGAAAGGGAACCATCCGGGCGAAACATAAGTGAGAAGGGACCAAAGAAAAGATTTGTACAGAAGAGAGAGGTACTCCTTAGAGGGGCCTCATGAGGAAGCAGAGATGCAGCGTAAGGCCTTGAGACGTGGGAAGACCTTGGCCTTCTGGGAAAAAAAGCAAAAAATATTTTTTTGTTTGAATATGCAAATTAGCCCCAATAGGTGCTGAGTTGTCTTCGAAGTTAAAGTACTTTTACCTTAAAGATCTCTACAGATTATATTTTCTACCAATCTCTTTAGAAATGATTGCTAGATGATGTTACGGAAATAAGCTTTCAAGGTCCATCAATCAAAACTTACCCAAAAGCCTAGGTTTTCTTCAATTTGCAGCTTTCTGAGGCCCATGATTTTTTTTGATCGGTACCGACCCGTACTAAATTTTGTTAGTTAAATGTAGTACCTAAAATATGATCAGTCATTATCTGCTAAAGGCTAGCCTACACGATGCAACATTGTGTATTTTTGAGAAAGGAATTTCTTCAAGATTTAGAAATAATGAAGTTTAAATAGAATATGTTGTCACTGTAGCGCAACAGCAGTCATCTGACTGTAGTCCGGTGTCAAAAGAGTGCACTCCATATGGCGGACCAGCTGCTTTTATCATGAGAACTCCTAACTGTTCGCTTTATAACTTAACAATGCTGTTGATAACTTTTGATTTGTGGTTTGTAACATCTTTCGTGCTCATACGACACTTAGTTGCTAGATCACATTGCAGTGATAGCTGCGCATGTATGCATTGAAATTGCAGAGGCTGCAACATAGGAAATAAACTTTTAAGGTCCATCAGTCAAAACTTACCTAAAAGCCTAGGTTTTTTACAATTTGCAGCTTTCTGAGGCCCATGACCTTTTTTTTAACTGGTACCACATTTTGTTAGCTAAGTGTAGTACCTAAAATATGATCAGTCATTATCTGCTAAAGGTTAGCCCAAGCACTGCAATATTACGTGTTTTTGAAAAAGGAATTTCTTCAAGATTTAGAAAATATCAAGTTTAAATAGAATATGTTGTCACTAACAATGAAACAGAAGCTTTTTTACATCCCATTTGTTGAGAAACAAAGGTGATACAGCAAACTTTGATTTAGAACAGCCAAATTTTTCTGGCTTTTAATCTTGTACTTTAGTTTCTGTCTCCTTGGAAGCTTAATACAAAACGACGACTTTGGTTGTGAAATATTTGCCATTTATTTTATCTTTGTATAGGATGTAGTTTTTCTAAAAATTCAAATTAGTGAAGGTAAGTCAAAAAATTTTTGGGGGTTTTGAGCAGACATGATGTACAGTACCGGTACCCATTTTTGATCAGTAAATATCATATACCGCTTAGCCTAGACTATTTAAAGTTATATATTGCTGGAAAGGAAATGTCCTAAGCTTTCAAATGAGACCGGTATTTAACAACAAATATTTTTTACGTAATAAATTTACTTACCATACAAATTTGTTTGGGGGGGGGGGGGGTTGAGACCCTTAAAAAATTTAGAAATTTTAATTAATAAATTTCATCATTATTGCTTGAAATTTTGTCAAATGATGCCCAAAAGAGTAGTCTTCAGACAGTGTTGATGATACAGGGTTTGGTTTTGTGGTAAACATATAATCTCAATTTGATTTTAAGGTAGTTGGCTCTTGATGAGAATTTTGCAATTTTGTCGTCTGCAACTGAGCTCTTGGTTATTTTTAATCCTTTTGGGGTAAGAAAGCGGGGATACCGAAACTACCGGGATGCGAAACTCCGCTTTTTTTCGTGCCACCTCGTGTTAACAGTAGGGCTATTACAAATCGGTTGCGCTTACCAGTAACACAGTTTGGTGCAGCTTGTAAAACGTCAAAGTTGATGTGGTAGATGTGTGGTGCCTACTTTGCAGCAAGTAAAAGCAGACTGTTTTATGTCTTAGTTAACAAATTACTATTAGGTCAATTCAACCGCTGAAACGTTTAATGAAAGGTTGAGTGATGGAGCAGTAAAGTATGGGTAGGCCTTTTTGTGACTAATACTAAGTCCTTGACCTCTAAAAAAACAATTGCGTTTTTAATTTTTTTTTGAACGCTGCAGTTAACTTATCGCAAAATCTTGGTTAGAATACTAGTGTATTTACAAAACTTAATTAGAGAACTGGCATATTTATCAACCGTTTTTTTAACCTAGACTTTGTCTATGCTGTCAAAAAGTTTTATACATTAGTACTACTTGAATTTTCAAAGCAACGTCTTCTGCATCGGTTAATACCTAAAAATGCATTAGTTTGCAAGCATACGTTTTCGGTTTTCAAATGTCTTAATAATTTTACTGATTTTTAAACAATGTTTTGCAGATATTTTAAAATTTAACACAACTGCATTTTCTCAAAAGTATTGGTATATTTTTTGTGTTTGGATTACAGTATTACCTTGTTAATTTCCATAATGGGGTATACTTGCTGTGTCCCAAAATGCAAAACTGGTTATCGTTCCAACAAAAAAAATGAGTCTAAATCAGCAATTCCCTTGTTTAGATTTCCTTCAAATTCAGTTCTCTGTCAGAAATAGATTAGAGCTATTCCAAGAGAAAACCTAAATGTTAGTGATTCATGCAGAATTTGTGCTAAACATTTTACTGAGTCTGATATTCAAACCATTACTACCAGTTCTCGTAAAATAAGAGAAAGTGGAGATGAACTTGTTTAGTTGAAAAGAGTTCGATTGAAATCATCTGCAATTCCTTGCATTTTTCCAAATCTCCCAAAATATTTGTCAAAAATAACACTGTTTAAACGTGCTGATTCTAGCTCCTCTTCATCAAGATATAAAAAAAAGAAAGCATTTTACAGCAAGAACAAGGAAAAAAGTTTAGAGAACAAGATGCATTTTAAGACCTGAAATCTTTGAAGATCAAAATTGAGAAGGCAATACTTCCTTCCGGTTATTTTAAAGTGTTGAAAGATGATGCCGTGGAATTTCCTTGCATATCAAAAAGTTATACTGATATCAGCTCTGCTCCAAAACTGATTGCTTCAGTTATTATCACAGAAAATTTATTACCATCTGCTTATGTGGATTCTGTGTATCTTGCAAAGAAAATGTACGAGCATTTATTAAGCTCCGTTTCAGTGAGTACTTTAACAGAAGTTAGCACTATTCTTGCTTTTTGCAAGAGCTTATCAAATGAATGCTTGGATGACTGTGTCAACAAAACTGTGCTTGTAAAAGTGGCTGTTAATGCTCTTGAACAATATCTTGATACTGCAACCAAAATCAGAGACAAGAATAATTCTTTTGGTTCAATTCAATTTCTTTTGGAACAGCTGAAGTTAATAGATATTGACAAAGGAGCTCTTACGTATTCTTCTGACTTGCTGACTGTTGCATTTTTGTGGAAACTAACTAGCACATCTTTGTACAAAAAACTGAGCAATTTTTTTTGTGCTTCTTTCAATTAGAAGATTACAACAACTTTCATGTGGGGACAACACTGAAAATTACTCCATAGATGTGCAGTATCTGAAAAAAAGAACAGCTAACTTTTCTGAAGGTGAAAAAGCTGTAACTTTGCTCATAGATGAAGTGTATACAGCCAATCGCGTGGAATACCAAAATGGAACTTTTGTTGGTTTGACAGAAGATGGTGCATGTGCTCGGACAGTTTTAACATTTATGGTACAGTCTGTTTGTCAAAGCTATAAAGATGTGGTTTGCTTAGTGCCAGTAGAAAAACTTAATGCAAACATATTACGTTGCTTGTTTGACAAAGTAATGAAGTGCCTCGATGAAATCTTTTTTGTAGTCGCCGTTTCTGTTAACAATCATATTTGTAACAGGTGAGCAATTTTAATAATTAGTCAAAACAAATTTAAACATTGCCAGTATTGGAACCTAGTATTATGAAAATAAACCTAAAAGCTTGACTAGCAACTACTGTAAGATTTTTGTATTTGTGTGCTTGTGAGCAAGATAGACAACTGCTATGCTTGTAACCATGACAAGCAAATCATTTTGTTTAGTTGTTGAGGCATATACATATTATGCATGCAGACTAAGTAGTAGTCTACCAAATATCAGCAGTTTGTTTACTCTGCATTTTAGATATCCCAACACGTATATTTTATTTAATATTTTACTTGAAACATGTACAAATGATAAAACTTTTTTGATAGTGAAACTGTAGTACTTTTGCTGCCTTATGGGTTCTGATGATATAATGTACAACATACTCTCTGGTTGTTCACTTGATGCACTTTTTTTAACGTGGAATTTTATTTGTGGATAAAGATGTCATTTTGAATTTTTAATTACCAAGTTATGTTTAGAAAACTGTATATGGAGTTATGTGGTGGCAAAGAACTGTCAACAAGTATCAAACATCCATTGAGAAGTAAAGAAAGATTATTTTTACTTTTTGATTTCACCCATAATCTGAAGAATATTTTTAACAATTTTGTAACCAGAAAGCGATATTGTGGCGACCATTGATCGTTGTAAATATACGTGTAACTTTTCGCTTCATTAACCACGTCGCTATGACGAAATAATGCTGCTGTTACGCTTTGTTTTCTTTGTGTGTGTGCCAGTGAGTTAGTAGAGTGATAACTTAGAACGAGTAGCTGAATAAAACTGGTTGTTGATTTCATGAAATTCCCATGGCAGCTGACTCCGTCCCCAAGACCGCAATTGTCACTCCTTTTGGACTATGGGAATGCCCTTTGGATGAAAAAAACGCTGCACAAGCATTTCAACGACTTATCAATGGCATTTTTCGTCAACTTGATTTCGTTTTTGTCTATTTGGATGACATTTTGATAGCCAGCTCTTCTGATAATGAACATTTTGACCACCTTCGACAAGTCTTTGACCTCCTTTCCGCTAACGGTTTTGTCATCAACAAATCCAAATGCGTTTTTGGAGTTACCGAACTCGACTATCTGGGCCATAAAGTCACAATTAAAGGGATCCAACCTTTACCTGACCGCATTAAGTCTATTCAAAATTTACCTATTCCTACCGATCACCCGTCACACGATGAAACTCCATCCATGACAACCGCCCACCCTACCAGATGCAGAAGACAACGTCGATTTCCCAGACATTTGAACACTGACTATGTTTGCGCAATGACGTAGCACGCCGCTCCTTATTGCTGGGAGGGGGCCATGTGGCGACCATTGATCGTTGTAAATATACGTGTAACTTTTCGCTTCATTAACCACGTCGCTATGACGAAATAATGCTGCTGTTACGCTTTGTTTTCTTTGTGTGTGTGCCAGTGAGTTAGTAGAGTGATAACTTAGAACGAGTAGCTGAATAAAACTGGTTGTTGATATATTGATTGATTTCTTTATCAGGAAGCAGCTATAATATCATGTTCCAGAAATCGCCAATGCTAACGCTCAGCATATACTTGGAGGAGAATGTTTAGCACAGTTTGAACATATTAACCGCTTGTATGCGTTGGAAGAGCATAAATCTCTCAGAATAGCATTTACACTAAAGAAGGCATCACTCAATCCTAGCAATATTGCGTGAACTTCACCTCAACATGCTTTAAGTAATTGGTTTTGTTTTATTTTAGTACATGTATTATCGGTATGTATTTGCATTTCACATCTTGCGCAAGCTCGCATGAATGATTTTGGTTTCCTTTGGTTTTCTTATCAGTAATTTTTTTAAAATTGTTGGTGTCATTATGTATTCCTTGTTAAATTAGACATAAGAATAGAGTGGTTTCGAAACGAGCTAGCAGCAAAATGCTTTATAGGAAGGGATATCACTTTGGCTATGTGACCGTGGTTTAGTTTGTCCACTATGGTGGTTTTCAGTTGTGCTGGTATTTTAAACCATGTAAAGTACATTTGAAGACTCAACAATTGATGTTGATCTAATATCTTCTACATTTAGGTGTATTTAGTGAACCAACTGCTCGTGGTCTAGAAATGTACAGCAGCGAGAATCCTGGGTTTGCTGAGACAGCAAAGTTTGTCAAGTTTATATCGAACATTTGGAAGAATATGTTTGTTAGAACTCCAAAAAAAGGTATTGGATAGAAAATGTTAACTTGTTTGTGCGATGGTTATTTTCAGTCCCGTAGCACTCCAACTTCGGGCCCCCCCAAAGTAAGCGCAAGAGCCCCTGCGCACAGGTCATATCACTTTAGAGGTGTAAAATTGAAAAGCTGCATTAAGAAAATACACCACAATTTGTACATAAGTAAACAGGCTAATGTCAGAATAAAGCATGCCGATACCAAAGGTGCAAGTCATAAAAAATTCGGCACCGATGCCAGAGTTCAGTAGGACATTTATGCAGACACTGCGAAACGAAAGCAATGACACTGAAAAACATAAAAAAGTTATAAAAACACAGTATCATTTAAATAGTCTGGAGCGAACCTTTTTGTTCGCAAATGCTGTTATGACATTGTCATAATCAAGAGATCGGGCGCAGTCATTTTCGATTGACAACATGGCTAATGAAGATAGTCTACTGTCTGTCATAGACGTTCTATTAACTCTTCTTTCAGCGCTGGCAACAGTCACGGGGCAAGTTAGTAAGATTCGAAGTGCGATGTACACATTCGGATACAATTCAAATAAATGAGTCTTTAGAAGATAGTTCAGAAAGTCTTGAGCCGTATTGAGATTGCGTTTTTTTTTGTAAAATTAAAACAAACCGCTGTAGCTCAGCGCTCATTTCATCAGAATCAATGTCACCGAACTTTTTTTGGAACTCTTTACAGCAAGTAAGAAGAGCATTTTCTTGTTGCACAAGCAAAAGTTTGTCTCGTGTGTACAAAAACGAAAAGGCGGAAGAAACCTCACGTAACAAATTAAAGCGCTCCTTTATTGACATAATAGCCTGGTCTACTAATGGATAGAAAAAGTTGCTTTTAAATTTCAGTTCAGGAGCAGCTCGTTGTTCCTCTTCACCTTGGTAATCAAACAATCTTCTTTTCTTTCCACTTCTTGACGGAGGAAAAGAAGGATCAATATCCAATTCCTGTGCTATTTCAACAGCAGATGTTGCGGCACTGTCATAACCCGTTGTGCGATAGTTTTGCAAAAACTTTTCAGTTTCCTGGATTTCCGTTTCCATTGTATGAAGGGAGACTCCATACGATTGAAGAATCTTGCTTGCTTTATTGACTTGGAATAGGATATCATACCAAATAAACACCGACAAAAGAAAACTCCATTTTGATAAATGAGCTATCAACGATTTTGTTTCATCAGAAATACTTTCAGGCCATTTACATGGGTCATCAGGGATAGGGGTAAATTGAGATTCAGATATTTTTGATATTGAAGGTTGCGTATTGGCAGGTAAATCACAACTTACATTTTCTGGAAATTCACAATCACTTTGATGCTGATCGTCATAGTCTTCTTTTTCTTGTACACTATAGTTTTCTTCATCCCTCTCGGTGCTAGTGCCAGGTCTACTCTGCTCAGTAATCTTGAAAAAATCTGTCATCTTGGGCAATTTCGCTACAGCATCTCGAGCAGTGGCTGCTTCTTTTCTCTTTTGAGCATCACTTTTTCAACGTTTCATTCTATACAATGTCAATAAAATACTTTATCTGCACTCTGCAGTGTATATATATTGTCCCGGTATTTATAGCCAAACAGAATTCCAGACCATTCTATGATTGTTGCGTAACAACGGCATTGTTACGTCAATCGAATATTCAAGATTCTACCAGAAAATCAATCGAAATATTCTAGATTCTGCGAGATAAAATGACGTTGCATTCACTTATGATGTCACAAGCCAATTTCTTCCTACAGTTTAAATCGGTTGTAAACAAGGCTGCTGAACTGAAAATAGTCACGTAGCCAAAAAGCAATTTCAGACTAACTTGGGCCCCCAAAGTTGGCCTGGCCCCCCCCCCCCAATTGGGGGGTTTGGGGGGCGGCTGCTACGTCTCTGGTTATTTTAAATCACTGTTATCAAACAACATAGAACAATTGTGCTTTTGTCCCTGCACTTTTTGAAGCCAAAAGATTTATTTAATCATAATTCGTTGGATACGCTAGGGTGCAACAATATTTTATCAATGTACTGTACCTACAATAATTATTTCAATTCGGTACTTTGTGCACTTGTTATTTAATGGTTTTCGACATTAATCCCTGGATAACTTGTAGTTTGTTTTTAAATTTAATTGTGCTACGGGATAATGTGTTTAGGTTTTGAGAAGAGATATGACATGTGCATGCCATTAATGTTTTCTTCAGAAGTAGAAGAGCAACCACCGAACTTGCGCTATCTTGAAGCAGCTAGGGATATTTTCAGGCAGTGGAAACAATCAGGTTTAGCTGGTCTTACCGATCAAACGTTTCTTGCCTGCATTCAAACTATGTCAGCTGTACCTGAACTAGCTCAATATTTGCATGAAAAGTTTGATTTTTGCTACGTTTTAACTGGAAAATTCACCTCTGATCCTATCGAAGCGAGGTTTGGCTGGTATCGTCAGGTTAACGGCGGAAACTTTTTTATGTCTTTAAACCAACTGCTTAAAGCGGAAAAGAAAATCAGAAGGCTTAGTTTGTTGCAACAATACGGTTTACTTGCAGCATCTAAACTGCGTGTTAATGATGATGAGCCTTTAGCCACCACAACCAGCGGGGGGCACATCCAGCTCTGAAATTTCATGGCTGGTCAACCTTTTTTCAGGAGTAGTTCTTGACGATTTGTCAGAAAATGACGCCAACCTAATCTTTTATGTCAGTGGCTACATCGCCAGAAGTATTTACCGTCGTCGATGTTCTTCCTGCAAAGTTTTGTTGGTAAAATCCGACAACCCTCCTCCACTTCCTTTTTGTGATTTCAAAGAACACAGCAAGTTGTTTGAGATGGCTAACCAAGATGGTCTGGCTCAACCAACTGAATTCTGTTTTGTTGTGGCAACATTGGCTGTGCGTAACTACTACAGTTTGCTTTTAAATATTGCAGAAAAAGCCAAATTGTTTGCTTGTCTGAATCAGCGCTCTGCGTTCTTACAAGCTGTTGAAACTGTGGTGAAGGACTCCCCTAACTTTAGGAGTGTTGTCAATCAACTTTGCTTGAAAGAACACTCCAATTTTGCATTTATTATTAATTGTGCGTTTAACTGTTTTGCTAAGAACGAACTTAAGCGCTTGAATGCTCCCAAGTACGAAGATCCCAGACCTATGGCTCGCAAATTCTGCATACTTACCAGTAGAACTGCAAAAATCTAAAATTGGTCAATAGTTTGACCTTTATTTCTGCAGTTTTTTGTAATTATTATTCATTTTTTTTAGTGGTTTTATAGTTTTCTTTTGTCATTTGTTTATACTGTAAAATAAAACTTGTAGTGTATTGTATTTCTTGGGTATTTTGTAGCTTTACAATTAACCTACATTTTATGCTGTTTAAATTGTTGATTCAGCTAATACGTAACCCAACATCTAAATTACGTCATAGCTATGAAATAGCTACGTTATGCAAAATATCACATGTTGCATTGTAAATAACCTACAGTTTAACTTGGCAAATTTTTACTTATTCGTAATTTATGTGCTAAAACACGAAATTGAAGCTTTGAAAGCGAAAAACAAATAGCCCTACTGTTAACATGTTGTTTTTCGAGTTTCGCATCCCAGTATGTTTAGGTATCCCTGTAAGAAAGTCTAAGAGTTTGGGCACAATTTGATATTTTCCGATGCGTTAGGAAATAAGTGTGGTGTTTTGAAAATTTTATGAAAATCGGATGAGAAATAAAGTCAAAAATCTCTTATGTAGTAAACTAATTTAGTATTTTGATTTGAAAAAAATTGAGGGAAAAACTGAAAACACTAAATCATTAATTGATGATCGCCGAAGCAAAAGAGTTAATTGGACCCCTTGATATAGGTATTACTCTATTGTAGGCTATTGCATTAGCAAAATATATGGCATTATTGTATTGTACACAATTACAAATCTGTTAACCAAGTGACCTAGATTTTATATATTTTTTGTTTTTGTATGTCTTTTGCACCCACATGATAAAACCCAATAAGATCGAAACCGGTGGTTGTTTATTGACAGATTGTAATGGATTGTTGTGTGGTACAATATGACGTTGGTGGTTATTTTTGTGTTGTGTTTATTTTACCACAATCTGAAAGTTTTTGGACGGCAGACACTCTTTGAATTGCAAAATTATTGCTTTGTTGCCAGTTGCTTACATTTGCTTTAAATTTTTATTGTCTTTGTAACGTGAATTTGTTCCTTTTTATGAATTAGCGGCCAAGGAATTTGATTGTGCTGGTGGCCAAAATTTTTGATTTCTTTTTTTGAAGTTGACTGTCGTGAAATGAAGGTAGTTTTGAGATTTGCCTCCAACATTTACTTTGGAGAAATTGTATTTTTGCAATCTTCTTAGCTTTCGCTTTATCTGTATGTGGTCTTTTCTGAATGACACTTTGATGAAATATGTTGTCAATAATCGAGAACTGAATTTTGTATCGGCAACCCCAACATTTTTTTCTGAATCGCATTTGAATCAGAGATGAGCACGGATTAGGATTAGGATTTAGGTCTGTCCGGATTTGAAGATTTGAACCGGATTAGGATCGGATTAATATTTAGAATTTTTGAAAAATCCGGATTAGAGTTAGGATTAGGATTTAACTTCTTTGTCATCAAATGAAGTAAAGTATGAAATCAATTTCAAAATTTGCATTTTCAGGATTAGGATTTGGATTTGGATTTAACATATTCGAAAATCAGGATTAGGATTTGCTGTTTTGGCTTATGATCGGATCAGGATCTCAAAAAATTTAGATTCGCTCATCGCTGATTTGAAGTGCTCGTTTTATAAATCTCTCCCAGTATAATTGTGTAATAATTTCTATCGCACGTGGATGAAAAGAGAAGTCTGGAGATGATTTAGAATAGCTTCTTCGCTAGAACTGAAGCGTAAAGTTGCCGTGGTCACAAAACATTTTTTGAGAATTTTGAGAAAGTTTAGGATATTATAATGCCTTTCTGGAGGTAGCAGTCGTGTCACATCTCACCGAGACTACATTCCCTGATATACCTGGTACATAATTTTGTCATCTGTTTGTAGTCTTTGTATTGACGGGTGTTTGCCACTGGATTTTGGGAAACTTGTTTTATTGGCGTCAAAAACTGATTGAATCTTCGCATACAGCTACTCTTGGACTTGAAGTACAATCAATGTTTTATTTTTTTATGGCAACTTTTATTTTTCCCGCCAAAATTCTTGTTTGTTCTAATATGACGTTTGGTATATATATGTTGTTATTGTTTGGCTTGAGCCGCGTGGTTTTTAGGAAACGCAATTGTCAATGTGAGCAGAGGAATTGAGTAATAGTCAGTAGCGGTTGATATTATTGAATAAATGTTTTGTCCGATAGAAAGTTGATTGGTCAAGTTGTTGATCGACAGAAGCGTGCATCAGAACTAATTTTGACTGGAACTCACTGGTTGTAGGCTCTAATGTAATTTCATTACCGAGCAAAGCCTAGTTATGAATGTTGGAAAAGTGCTGGATTAAAATGCAATTTCTGCTGATTTATGACGTTATTACCAAGCTTAAAAGGTTTTCTGATAAGGTCTAATTTGGTGCTTGACGTTAAGTGTAGATCTAGTTTACTGGCACCAGATTGTAGATACATTTTTTCTGACCAATAAAGTATAGTATATGCCAATGCGTAATGTCAGGATTTTGGTCTAAAAACCTGAGTTTCCAAAAAAATTTCTAAAGACTGTAAATATGTGGTATTTTTAAACTAAAAATGAAATTGAATACTCAGGCCTATATGCTGGTGAATCAATGTTAGGGGGCATAAGGTTATTGCTTGACCTATTATGAAATTGACCGTTTTACCTAGGCTGTGCAAACAATTTTTGATGAACTTGAAAACATTTTTTAAAGGCATCCTTAAATTTTGATAAAAACGTTATTTGGGTGTGAGAGTGCTGAGATTACTAAAAAGCTTAGCCAATTTTAGTGATAAATTAAAAAAATTTGCTCCCACAGTGTACACTACACCATGGTATCACTGCCAGAATTCTTGGAAATATGGCTACTAAAACACACATAAATGGTAATGCCAAAATAGCCTTTCAGGGTAAAATGCCATCAGCAGCATTTTAATCCTTCAAGTTGTAACTTCTATATTTTGTAAAATGATAAAGTCTTAACAATGATCCTACACCCCTATAAGGGCTTACTGATTTCACTTGTCCATGACTTGTGTGTGTGTCCTTAAATGAGACCCCCATGATATAGATATTGCTGTATCATATTGTTTTTATAATGCATCTTTTTTTTGTGCACCTAATGGCAAATTTGTTTTTTTCAGCATGTTTATTATTGAGTGTTTTTTACACCCACCTGATGAGACCCAATAAGGTTGAAACTGGTCATGGGTTATTGGCATGATGTAATAGATTGCTGTATGGTATGATATGATTCGGTGATCGTTTTTGAGCAACTTTTTCTATTTTACCTTAGTGTGATGCTGGAGGCAGATTCCTCTTATTAGAAGATCGCCTTGAAAATTGCTAATTAGCAACTAGCAACTTTTATATTTTGTAAAATGATGAAAGTCTTAACAATGATCCTGCACCCCTGTGATGGCTTACAGATGTTACTTGTCCATGTCATGTGTGTGTGTCCGTACATGAGACCCCCATGATATAGGTATTGCTGTGTCATATTGTGTTATATTGCATCTTTTTTGTGCACCCAATGGCAAATTTGTTTTTTTCAGCATGTTTATTATTGAATGTTTTTTACAGCCACCTGATGAGATCCAACAAGGTCAAAACTAGTGACACGTTATTGGCATGATGTAATAGATTGCTGTATGGTGTTGGTGATCATTTTTGAGCAAATTTTTCTATTTTACCTTAGTGTGATGCTGGAGGCAGATTCCTCTTATTAGGAAATCACCTTGTAAATTGCTAATTAGCAACTACCAACTTTTGTAAAATGTTTTAAGTCGTCTGTCACCTACTAACAGGTCAATTTCTCCAATGTATTAGAAATATGACTTGACATAAGTTTAATCCTCAGTATAGACCCCCTTTAGGTTTTATAGGGCTACAACACTCCATTAATATACAGAGCTGTTAAATAATTGGGGCAAAAAAATGTTTATAGCTGTACATCTTCTTGAGAATCCAACCCCTATTTAAATAAATATTATGTGAAGAACTGAATTCCTAACCACCCTGCTGTAATGACAAAATAGAACTTAGGCTATTTTGTCCTTACAGTAAAATAGCTACAGTGTACTGGTAATTAGGATGTTGATGTGACAGACACAAATATGTCAAAAATTATGCCTTTTCAAATGCGATAATCTTACATAGATCAACTTTTTCTTTGAAAATTGGTAAATTGTTTAATCATGCACAAACTTAATGATAAGCACACAATTTTAAAATAAGAGCAGTTGCTCTTTTTAAATGACAAATAATTTGAACTTTTTCTACTCATGCAACACATAAAGGCAAAGAGAGTGTGACTAACCTTACAGATTCAAGTGAGCAGTAACCCATAAATGTTGTTGCAGTCATCACAAGCTTAAATGAGCTTTTTGAAGCAGATGCTTGTGCTGCCCAGCTATGCTCAAGCTCATGAAGCATATACCATGTTGTCAAAGACTTCAATGAATACACTAAATCAGATCTCTTGTTGGCAGAGGATACAAAAGGCATGCTAATATCTGGCAAAGAGGAAAAGAGTGTAATTGCTGTATAGCCCCATTTCGCATCAGAGAGAGTGACTGCACATATACAGATGTCATGAATTATTTGCCAGACAGATAAATTAAAATTGTAAATTTGAATTGCTAGATAAAAGAATCTGCCGTAATTATTGCAGTTGGTTGCAGAAATCAAGACTGGGGTCTAGCTGCATCACAAAATTTTGTTATTGTCTTACTATTTTTAAGTGATCAGAAAACATTCTTATCACACAAAGCATTTTGCAGGTTTGTGACGTATACCCGCAATATTTTTTCGATTTTTTTGTTTGGCTAGTATTACATGAGTATCTGCGTGTAGTTAGGGATGGGCATTTTAAAATAGTTAATTCAAAGAATTCAGATCCTGAACCATTTAAATTCAAAACTTCAATTGAGACAAAACAATTAGTTAAACCTCATGTTCAAAAACCTGCGATATTGCAATTTTTTTAGTGCAGTCCAATTGATTGCCCAGAAACATGGATTTAGTGAGTGAGTAGGTGGTTACACCAAAATGCCTAATTACAAAAATAAGCAAGTATAAAAAAACAAAATTGCAGAAAGCACAGAAATTTATGAAAATGCTTAGTTTAATTTAAATCTATTATCTGACTACCCATTTGAGTGATTGTACTCTTAGTTTCATTGACTTTTTAAATTTCTAGTTTTCTGAGTAGTATTTACTTTATTTCTGTAAATCAGTAATTTGTTTTTAAAATGGATTTTGGTATTTTCATTCATACTTAATAAGAATTTTCGTGATTCAGTAATTCGATAATTCAATATGAATTTCCATAAACTTTATGAGCAATTGTAGCACTACTCTTTGCTTTTATGCTGTTTTATTAATGTGGTTACACTAATACAGCAGCACAACAGCAACTGGGTCAAGTTATTGATATATTACTTTATTTCAATTGGTGTATTCATCATAGTGTACCCAGTTTCAATAGTTTATTATAGTAGTAATAATTAAATTGTTACTACTATAATAAGTAATGGTTAGGTTGCTGGAAAACAAGTAAGGTAATGCTCTAAGGTAATACCGGTTTCTCAATTTATTTTATGCAGTTGAAACTACCTAAAACCACTTTAAATCTCCTAGGATTTTGCTTTTAATAATCCAATGTAGCAATAAAAAGATGGCTCTATCTTCAAAAACGTATCCATTGTAAAGAAAGTAGAGTTTTCTCATTTCACATTAAAAATAAAAGCATATGCTTTTAAATGCTATTTTAGGCACGTGGAAGCAATTTTGTGTTAAGGTTTTTTAGATATTTGTTATTACTAGTGTCATTCTATAAAAGCACCTATTATATATATTTGTGTATAAGTCACGTAATTTCATACTATTTTTTGAGCCAAATTTATGGGATGTTACTTACACACAGGAGTGCGGCTTGTAATTGAGGTTTAAGTAATGACACGGCAAGAGCATTTGGGATGATATCCCACAGCAAATGGTTAAAAAGAGTTTTTTAAAACTGGCATTTCTAACGATTTGGATGGGAGCGAGGATCATTACTTGTGGAATGAATGTGAAGAAGAGGATGTTGATGAATACATACCACCATCATGTAACACTCTTAATGATGTGCCCAGGGCTGGATTAAGCAATGGGCAAACTGGGCAATTGCCCTGGGCCCCTGTGCCCCTGCGCTTTTTAGCACTATTAACTATTGAATTGAATTGAAATAAATTTATAGCCTTATAACCTACACTACCAGCAAACTTTAACTGAAGAATCAAAATAATTACATACTGGTACAGTTATTATTTGTACAAAAAAAAATTAAAAACAGACTTTTAATGGCAAAGTAACTGTGATGTCACAGGTATAATCAGTGGTGTATTGCGAAATAATAAAGTAGGTGGATGGTTGTACGGTTGCAAAATAATAAAGTAGGTGGACGGTTGGAACTGATTTCAAACCTTATGGTCTTAGAGACATGCGCAATGACACACTTTGCTACAGTGCAAGGCGGGAAACATAGACAACATATAATTGAACTGTTTGCAATAAAGAGTATACAATTGAAACAAATTTATTTAAATAAAAGTATATTTGAAAACACATTTTAGGTTTTAAGGAACCAAACAAAAATCCAAAATAATGCTTTATTAAACATAATCAAATTAACATAACAATAATTAACATAAACAAATCCACCGAAGCTTTTCGTCCCCTCACGGGGACTTCATCAGGGCTAAATAATTTAAGAGTAAAAGTTTGTTCTCTTTTCTTTTATTTAGCCCTGATGAAGTCCCCGTGAGGGGACGAAAAGCTTCGGTGGATTTGTTTATGTTAATTATTGTTATGTTAATTTGATTATGTTTAATAAAGCATTATTTTGGATTTTTGTTTGGTTCCTTAAAACCTGGAAGAAAAGTTCCCCCCTATCCGAAATTTAAAACACATTTTAGAAACAATAACATAGAAAAAATTTTGAACATTAGTAAAATGTGCCTTCAGTCAAGCGTTTTCTAAAAAAAGTAAGTGGATGGCGATCTCCCCTGATCCCCCTTCAATACATCCCTGGGTATAATAGCATTCAAATTAATGGCTGTAAACGACTATCAAATGTTTGAACAGTTATAAAAAATCTTAGATGCCACTACAGCCCTCAAGGAAAATTTTATGTTGAAACAACTGTTACAAGATTTTACGTTGGATGACAATAAAAACAAATGAAACAAATCAGATTCATCGTATTTGAAAAAGAGTATAGATGCCTTAGAAGCAGCCATATTATGTGTTTTTGGCACAAAATCCTTCAAAGATTTCACAGTTCAAGCAAAAGTCTACAGTGTGCTGACATGTCTTTAGGAAGTTGCGTAGCACTTTATAATGGAATCAAGAGTTTTTGCCAGCATATACGGGATGAATTTGATACAATTGAAAAGGATGGTTTGAAACTCACAACTGGTATACAGAAAGCCTATGTGTCTCCAAACAAACGAAACCAAAAAATGAAGACTTTTGATTATGAAGGAGAGTACACTGGATGCACTAGAGCTTTGGAAGATGCTCAAGAATCCTTTCCCATTGGAACTTGCCTTCCAATCATTGATATCTTAATTGCAGAAGTAAGAAGACAAAAATCTGTGTACTGCATATTGCAACAGAATTTTAATTTTTTGCTGTATCTGAACACTTAGGCTATCAGTGATATAGAAAACGCTGCAAGTAAGTTGTTAAAAGTATATGCAAGCAATTTGGATAGCGACTTTCCTTCAGAAGCCGTGCACTTTGCTTTTCATTTACGTTCCTCTCCTGATCTTGGTTCGAAGACAGATACTGTGCTAGCACAGCTCTCATATTTGAAAAAGAACTGCTAAATTGAAACTTTTCTAAATGTGGCTATTATTCTTCGTATATATCCGACCTTGCCTGTTGCAAATAAGGAAGGTGAACATTCTTTTTCGGCATTGAAAAAAGTGAAAAACTACCTGCGCTCATCTGTGACGCTGGATCACGTCTGTGATTTCTGTATTATGGCCACTCGTGTCCATTGCAAATGTCCACGCCAGCCAGTGCCAATGTTTAGAACAATTGGCCATCGGGCAGCTGTCAATATTGTTGGTTGGTTGGTTTACCCCTCCTCTTCCTTGGGATGGAGGTACAGCGCAAACAGCAATCCAGGTTCACGCCATCAACCTAATTAAGTTCGGCTAGGGGAAAAGTGGCAGCCCATTTCGAACTGGTCATGAATGCAAATTTCCAACCGGTAGCCACACCACAAACAAAGCAGACTGCCATTGGTGGGTACCCAAGAGTCGCCTCTTACAACATATGTCAATATTGTGGTCCGTACGATCTGCTCCTCCAATGTAATGATTGTGCCACTGAACTGTGGTTGGTTGATCAACAGTCATTTTCTCCTTTTCTTTGCAAATCCACCTTGAAGCTTTTTCCATAGGAAAGACTGGATTCAAATTTAAAATTAATTTGAAACTGTTGTTCCAATTTGCTAACTTACCAATGGTCTAATTTTCAACTGGTGTATTAGTTTTAGAGTCCAGACAATAATTAAAGGAACCTCTAGGAAGCTTTGATAGTTTTATGCATCCAATGCAGGAATTTTGTTGATGCGATTTACATTCACAGTGCCAGTGTAGCCAATATTTAAATTATAATGCACACGCGACTTGTAAGATGAGAGAAAGCTGTTGTAAATTTTCAGTGGAATGTCTTCAAGACACAAGATCAAAAGCTACCGAACCACCAAGCCCAATGTCTGTATTGTACAGGGTGAGCCAAAAGTAGGTGGACAGTAAAAAACATTTATTTAGAGATCACGTAATTATATTAATGAAAATTTAATGTTTGTTAACGCAAATGCTCAAACTGTTTTCCTTCTTGATTTACACAACTTTGAAGTCTGTCTCTTACGCTTCGACAAGCTTTTTCGCACAAAGTCACTTTGGGCATTAATTTCTTGAAATGCGTCTATTCCGTAATTTTTTAAATCATCGACACTTCATGGTTTTTGACTATAAACTTTGTCCTTTAGTACTCCCCCAAAAGAAAAAATTCACGGTTATAATAAACAATTACATTAATATAACTGATACATAAACCTATTCCAATTGCTGTTCACCTACTTTTGGCTCACCCTGTATGTTACTGTTGCTTCTAGGTTGGGCTCAAATTGGAGAAAATATCCTAAACAATTGCATGAACACCAAAACTTAAAACCAAATCGCATTGGCTTCTTAAAAATTGCTTGTCATCATGGTGCCCAAAATGGGATGCCCAAAAAGTGCGATTTGACTACAGGTATGGACAAACTTTTGAGTAGAGATGATGATGTGTTAGAAAGAGCGTTAGATATCAAAGTGGTTGGAAGAAGAACACGTGGGCGACTGAAGATGGCATGGAGAAGGCAAGTGGATGAACAGATTGAATATGCCCACCTTCGTACTAAGTGTATGAAACATATTTAAAAAACGAAAAAATGTAATTGTTGATTTTGCCCCCTAAAATTGCAAAAGTATCTGCTATTACTGTAGTCTCTGCTTATCAACTACGGTACTTATGAGTAGAGGAATACATAACCTAGCAATGATGTAAAACTTTGGAATTATCCAAATAAATGTAACTACACGTAACTATGTGTGTGACGTGCATGATATGCTGATCTTATCAGAGTTTAAGACCTTTGGTAATCTGATTTGTTTGCATGATCAAAAATATAATTACAATTTTCAATTTCTGTCCTCTGATACTTTGCTAAAACACCTATTTGATTTCAGATTACGTTTTTTGCTTTTAAATCTAGGAGGTATCAAAATCATCATAAGTTTATTGGATCCTCGAACAAAAAACATGTCATTTTTTATGTATGTTACGATATTGATCAAACTGAGGCTGGTTTCCATTAGGCGTAGATTGCAGGCGCCACGCCTGTAAACGCTGGTTGTAATCGGCTATGTTGCTTGCCACATTTGCGATTTTAGTGTTCAATTTGTAGTCTTTCGATGATGATTGTGATGATCAGTCATTGTGCCATGTTGCGCATTGCAATGATGTAGGTTTTTAATAAATGGCATATTTGTTTAGACTAAAGACCACAGCAGTTATCTGGCTAGGATTTACATGCTTTCTCGTGTGTGTTATTTTATTTTTGATAGACCACGTCATGATATCTGGAAATACTGTGGATTTGCCAGATTCTCAAGAGTCAATATTTAAAGCCAACAAAAACTTCATTAATTGCAATGACGAAAGCAACAAAGCCCCATTTACGGATATTTGGCAGGATACTATCTCCGACGTTCCTAACCTATTGGACCTTGACAAAGTGATGAATAACGTGATCAAGGATATGCAAAATAGTTCCAATGATTTAGGTATGCCAGATACTCCCAATGGCTATTGTAGCGGTGATGATGCTTTAGACCAAAATCAAATTAGTAATGAAGACAACACGCAAGAACAACTTGCAAATTGTGTGGAATCAAGTTCTGCGTTTCCTGTGCTCAAAACTTCCAGTGATGGTTGCTTTCTTGATGACGTGCCTGGTTTGTGTCAGTTTGAAATCCGATTTGTCAAAGCTGGCAAGTGCATCACTAAAAGCATTCGGTATACTTATTCAAAGTTGTTGAACAAACTGTTTGTTCAAAGAAATGAAATTTGCCCAGTTCTATTCAAATGCGTTAATAATCCGCCTCCAGGTAGCTTTATTAAAGTAATGCCATATTTTAAAAATTCTTTGGATTCTTCTGATATAGTAAAGACCTGCCTTCTTCACAACACTGCGTGTGTCGATAATGAACAGTCTGCTCTTGGCCATTTGGTTCAAGCACATCTGCCCTCCCACTACAGTGTCACTAAAGTAATTTACGATGTTACCGAAGAAGGCCAGAAATATGTTCTAATTCCGTGCGATGAATTAAACGAGTGTGGAAGAGAGCATTTCACAGTCCGGTTCAAGTTTACCTGTTTGTCAAGTTGCAAAAGTGGAATAAACAGACGACCCACTGTGCTCGTTTTCTGCTTGCAATCGCCTGATGGCTTCACTCTTGGTCGTCGTGTTGTCGATCTCTGCATCTGTACCCGACCTGGCAGGGACCGTATTAAGGAAGAAAACAAGATTTCACCACTGCCAGGCAAGGTTTCAGCTGTGAAGAGAACAAGCTGTAGCAATTTTAATCACAGTGAAAAAGTTAGAAAAGAAGCTGATGACAATGACGTGTTTTATTTAAAAATTAATGGCCGGCACAAATATGAAAAGCTTTTGGCAATCAAGCAAGCTTTCGATTTAGAGGAGATGGTTTCAGATGAACAGAGGCAGCGGTATTTCCAAGAACAAGAATATGATTAACTTTTTTTCTTTTAATGGAAACGGTACTTGCCAGTTGGAGAAGGTGTTAAAAAGTAGCAGTGATGATAAAATACTGCACGCCAATAATTTGTGACGTTTGAATTGAGTTGCAATGCGCTTTTGATCGCCTTATACAAGAATATTCTTTCTGCTCCTCACAGTTTAATCATCAAAATCGTTGAAGAAGTATTCAAAAATATGAGGCGTGCGCACTTTTTCAGATTTGAAGCAATTTGATTTGTATAGCAATTCGTAATTTGAAGTAAGCTTTTCGGGATGAACAGGCAGGAAAAATAATTATGCCTTTTTGGATAGTTAATTAGTATCCTGCTGTTAATGTTATTATCAAGGTTATTTGCATCTTACATCTGGCAATTTATCCATTATCTAAAGCTATATTTCCTCTTCCAATTTTTGTTTCTTATATATCTGACGTCTTTTGAAAATCAGTTAGATTTCTGTTTTATTTATGTTGAGAAATTCAATGTTATTTTAACATTAATTATACCACAACCTTTGGACTCTTCACAATCTTAAAGGCGGTTACTAGTTACCCGCCAGTGACAAACTGCCGTTTTTGCTCGGGTCACTGCCGTAGTTTTATAACTGATTCGAAATTGATAGTCTTACCGTTGTGCGCTCGCTTGCTTAGTTGGATTTGCGGTTTAAATAGCCATTGATGTTCTATTTCACACCTTGCCTTTACGTTGGAAAAATACAGCTGTTTTGGTATAAAAACATTTAAACTTTTTGGTTTTTATTGTAGTTTTATCTTCGTGACTTACAAGACAGGAACACAGGCGCTTGGCGCTAAGCGTTGCACCACTGCCCAAGCCTGCTTCGATGCTTCCGCGTTTTAACTTTCTTCTTGATTGGATTAATATTACTTCAACAAATTACTCTGTGTTACAATCCGCCGAGCGGAGGGAAATCATGAAACCATCCGATAGTACATTTCTCAAGGGAACAAACTCGTTCAAGGTAAGGTTTGAAAGCCCGGCTATTTGATCAAAGTCGCCATAAACTTGACCCTTTAACCCTTTTCACCACGTGTCTGAATGCTAAAAAGCCCTATAAAAACTTACTGCGTTTGCTATATTTTTTCTTTACTTGTTCTATTTTGTCGGTGGCATACAGAGCCATGCTCTTTTTATGTCATGCAAACTTCATTTGCTTGTTGCTGCCGAGAAGCAGGAAAACTGTCAAGTGTTATTAAAGCGTTTACTTTTTTGCCAGTCAACGCCAATCAGTTTTTAAAAAAGAAAACTTTGAAACCCAAAATCATCGTCCACTTGGGTCGTAATTTGTAGTTGCATCAACAGCTTTGCCGATGCGAGTATTTAAGCCATTGCCGGTGCATTCATTTTTTAAGTGCCAATGGTAGATATAAGTAAAAAAGACGAGAATGCATGAAATTTTTGTGCCGGTATTTTGTTAAAATGTTGTATTACTTATATCTTCGAATACACATTGACATACCTAAGAATCAGTCAAAATTTATAAATAGATGTCGGTCGTTAGTGTGCCATCTTCTGGTAAATAAAAAAAGCACTCGAATATGAAGTTTAAAAATAATGCAAATGAAATAAAACTAAAAACTATTACTACCTATGAAATTCTAGGTAATAAACGAATCATTGTTAGGTCAAACTTGCTAGTAGTTTATGGCAACAATAAAAATTAGTGAAAACAAAAACTAGTGAGAAGCAAAGGTGGAAGCACTAAAAGAAAATGAAACACGAAAGAATAAAATTAAGTAGCAAAATAAAACTACTAAGAGAAAGATATATTGGTGAAAGTGAGAAGTAATTGTGCAAAAGTGAAAACAGGAAAATAGTATAGCGTAAAATTGGTGCAAATGTGCAGAGTGGAAACTTGGTAAAACGTATAAGTGAGAGCAAAGGTAAAAGAGTGGCACTATGGCACAAATTTAAGCAACGGAAAATCATGGAGCTTAAAAATTAAAAGAGTGAAGATGTATTCTGTTAGTAAAAACTGTTTTTTTTGCAATCAAGCAGCAACTTAATTGCACAGATTTTAAAATTCATGCCGCACAATCCATAACTGTTTCAATCACTGCGTTGGGTAATCAAAGAATTGTTTTTCAGTTCGTTAGAATAGGCATCGACAAGCATGGAACATTTGTTCTCTTTGGGCAAAGAAAGAACAGCGCTCTATATACGCTTTGACTAGCAACATGCTAACCATTAGAAATCACATAAAAATTTGAAATTGCTACCTCATATATTTTTGCACCAACCCATAACATATCAATAGGATTTTTTTTAAGAGCAAATGGCTCTCAAGACAACGAGAAAAAATTGACATCATTGATACTCTTCAACCGGAAATTTAGTAATTCTTGACAGATCTTTCTTTTCTCCCAACTTTCTTCACATTCTTTTGCCTTTTTGCTTATTGGACTACTTTTGCGCTCTGCTCCTTTCCGCTTATTTCTTTTACGCTGGCTCACCTTTTCTCACTACTTTCTATTCGCAATCCATCTGGGCTCACTTCTACCTTTACTGTATGTTTATGTTTTCTTTGCTCTACCATGTTTACTCTCCTTATTTTTAAGTTCCATAATTTTCTGCTGCTAAATTTTGTGCTGTAGTGCTACTCTCTGCCTTTACTCGCGTTTTACTGCCTTTCCACTCTGTACGTTTGCACCAATTTAACGCTATCCTATCTTTCTCTTTTCACTTTTGAACAATTAGTTTTCTCACTTTTACCAGTATACTTTTATTATTTTTGTTTTGCTACTTATTTTATTTCGTGTTTTATTTTCTTTTATTGCTTCCGCCTTTTTTCTTACCGGTTTTTGTCTGATTTTGTTTCAACTGATTTTATATTGTTGCCAGAAAGTACTAGCGAGTATGACGTAACAATGATTCGTTTATTACCTAGAATTTCATAGATAATAGCACGTCTTTAAGTTTTATTTCATTTGCATTATTTTTAAACATCATATTGGAGTGCTTTTAGATTTACCTAAAGATGGCATACTGTAGACCGACATCGATTTTGATGAATTTATTTATAAATTTTGACCGATTCTTAAGTTTACGGTTATGATTACAAATTTATGCTTCATCGAAACGTCCTAAAGGCTGGTTTCCATTCGGCGTAGATTGCAGGCGTAGCGTGAAAAATTCTTTGTTTCTCTATTTAGTTTTATGCGCGGAGCGAGCGCGCTCCATTAGTTTTATGCAGGAAACAAAAAAATGTTTCACGCTACGCCTGCAATCTACGCCTAATAGAAACCAGCCTCAAGAGTTTCCACCGGCGTCGGCTTGTGTTTACAAACATTTGAGATGAATTCATCTTCAGACAACTTCAGGTGAAAAGATGCGTTTTTACCACTTGTATGCGCGAAGTGAAGTTTAACGACGATCAGCTCCTACGCCAAATGTAAATAAGTTGGTAATTGGTCGCCGTTTGATCTAGAATGGCGACGAAGCCGGGTTCAAAACCGAAGTTGATAATTTAGTTTTAATAAGAAGTGCTTGTAAATCAGTCATCTAATCAGCTTTTTATTATAAATGTAGCGCCATGAAAACTAATAGTCACCTTAGACAGTTACAAAGAACCAGAGGCTATGTGAGCTGTTTCCATCTGCTGTATTATAAACGCTGTTTCGCTGCTTAATGTTCATTTCAAAATACCGAAGTCAAAAGTTCTGGTGCTTGTTTTCAATCTCACAATTGTACGTTTGTGCTTTGATGCTTATTATCATGTTTCTGAATGCTGCTTTTTTGTTTCTGCGAAATTTCGTTTTGTGAAATTTTATTAATAAAAATATGTAAATCGAATTTATGATGCGTACCGCGACCTCACATTGCGTCCGATCTCTTAAGACCTATGAAACTGCTCATTAAGGTGGTGCCTCACAGTATTTTAGTGCTAAAACGACATATTTTGGGAAGATTTTTAAATTTTGGTTTTGTCTTCGTTTGCCAAGGTGGCGAATTTATCTCGTGCTACTCGATATTTTGTATACTATTTTGTGCTACTTCGCTTGGTTGATAGGATCTTCTTTCTCACCCAATCTTATCAAACAGAGCGTAAACAAAAACCGCAATTGCTTTTAACTACTGTCTTAACTAGTAAGATCTTGAACGTGGAAAACAAATGTGGGGCGTGAAAGTGGTCTATCAAGAAGTCTGAATTTGGCTGTACAAATCATTGGTAAACACTATTTCCTTTAACCCATTCGTGCGTGTGAGCCATGGTCTATTTTATTCAGGCCAAACCAACACAAGGTAAAGGCGAAGAGGAGAGACCATCGAGCGAGTTCTTGTTCGTGTAAAGTAGCATCCATTTACCGATGGGTTAAGAAGCTGGCTGTGATGGTGCTAATCGAGTGTTGTCCCAAACCGTCAGACAGCCACCCCTCTAGGTGCCCAATGCATGGGGCACGCTGAGATAACGTGGTCTGTGGTTTGTTCGGTGGCGCCACACTCGCAGTTCGACGAGGGAGCGAGACCCCATTTGTACATGAACGAGTCAAAACGCCAGTCCACAGGCGATTGAGCTTCACCCAAGATATTCTCCGAAAGGCCATTCCAAGGGGCCTACAGCTAGCCCTGGGAATGAAATCACGGAGTATGGACGTGCTTTTAGAATACTTCTCACTCCATCAACAATTCGTCCACTGAGCCACGCGGATGTCTAGTTCAGATAGGTCATTTAATAGTGGGTGGCCCAAAAGTCACTGACGGTTTTAAAAAATTAATAATTTCCTTGTTTATTGATATTTAAAAAAATTTTTTCAGAATAACTAGAAGGGTCCTTCCGAAGTCAGTATTAGCATGAGTAAGTAAATAATCTCCCATGGTTGTGAGATAAATTGGCCTTCTCGTTCACTAGATTTGACAAGTCCTGGTTTTTTTCTTTGGGGCTACCTCAAAAAAAAAGTGTAGGGCTACAAAAACAAACCTGCCACTATTGAGGAGCTAAAACAGAACATTCAAGCCGAAATATGGGACGTACACCCAGAAACGCTCAATTCGGTAATGGGAAATGTGTTAGGAAGGGGCTCGGCAGTGCGAAACTGAAAATGGTCGACATTTGAAAAACATTATTTTTCATAATTAAAGCCGGTGTAAACACACCTTAGTTTATAAAGTTTAATTTAGTGTAAAATTAAAAATAAGTATTGCCAAAAATTTTGGAAGTTCTCCTAGTTCTAAAATTTGGTGAGTATACCCTAAAAATTAAAAAAACTATTTAACTTCTAAAACCGTCAGTGACTTTGGGCCACCCAGTAGTTTCCTCGCAGCAGGCATAAACGGGCAGCCTCTCCTAGAGCACATCTGATGATCCAGCTGGTTGATCGTATAAAATATGGTCTGGGTCCAGCGCGCCACGCTTGGCCAAGAAGACTGTCGCCCTCAACGATCGAGTTGATACACGACCGATCGATAGCGTAGCGATTAAAAGATCACGCCAGGTAGTTAACAAAATCACAACGTCATAATAGGTTGTCAAAAAAGTAGTTTAGGAGCAAAACAAATGTGAAACAAGGCTAAGCAAACTGCCGACAGTGACACTGTTTCGACCAATCAGGTCTCTTTGGTGCAGTTGGTGAGAAGCTAGAGGCTTGAAATAAAGCATAACTTACGGTCACCAACTGCACTGAAAAGACCTGATAGATCGAAACAGTGTTACTGTATACAGTTTGCTCAAAGTGCTTCGCTGGCCTCTTGCATTACTTTAAGCCTAAGTAAATTTAATACAGCACGCCTGCATTATTATCATAGTTGTGTAGGTGCCGTTGAATTAAATAATTATCTTAGATTTTCAGAAATTTTTATAGATCTAACTCATGATTGTACGTAAGAGACTTAAAATGAAGATAAATCTGGATGAAGGCACACTTGAAATTGTGCAAAAGCACGGCAATTTAGGGTATGTTCTATGCCTAGATGGTTAAGTAAGCTTATATGATTTTCAATTATCTAGAGTAAGAGCTGGAATGGATGAAATAAATTGAAGATGGTGTATGGTATTTTGTGTAAACGGGCACTGTCTCAAACAATTAAAACAAAGCGTACAGACTAAAATTAGTGTTAAGAAGAGCAATGTGTTATGCAGAAGAAAGCTGGGATATGACTATCGAAGAAATCGGATAGAAACAACTGAAATACCCCAAATAATATGTGCAAAAACTCTAAAGGATAAAGTCACAGCAACGAGTACATGACTGGAGTTGAAAGTATTGGAGAAGTTATGAGAAGCCAACGACTGTGGGCACATACAGTAAATGAGTGAAGACAAAACCCCGGTTATGACATCAAAAATTCTTCTTCACGGCAAAAACATTGGTAGAAGGAAAAAAATAAATAAAACTGATAACAAATGGCATTAAATGAAGGAAATTAGGGCAGTTGGCTCCAAAAACAAAAATGCCATAACAAAAAATCGGCAAAAATTGCAGGATTCCTGCTGGCAAGGGAAACACTGGATCTCTCAAAGTGACGAGACAAAAAAAAATGATGATGAACATACGTTAGATATTATTCAGCACAATCCAAGAGGTGACATCTTTGTGTCATTGGATATTTTGATGAAGCAGAAACTTCACGAAAATCCTAATATATCTACTGATTTAGCACATACTGTAAATAACGCTTTGGCTTCTCATAAAGACACAAATATTTAAGAAAAATTTTTTTACAAGTTTTTAAAAACAAAATAGTAAAATATCTTTTGTGCTTTTATTTCACGCCTAATAACTCGGAAACACCTGAAATTCAGTAGCTTACTGCAGGCACAGCTGGGCACATGAAAGAAACGTTAGAGCGCTGCGCAAATGTCATGATTAAGTTTTCTCCATTAAGGCTCAACCGTAAATTCCACAAACAATTTTTGAAACTTGCAATGTGCAAACGTCAATTCCGTAACCGAATTCTATAACTCCCAAAGTGCAACTGCAAAAGATGCAATCAAATTTTTTAACAAAAAAATTAGCAGACAATTGATCGAAGCGCTATTGCAAAAAATATTTGAAACGAAATATCTAGTAGCAGCAGTAATGCAAGTAGGTAACCTGTCTTACCTGGGAACTACCGTATAGCCTCACCCAGGAGTGTACAACCTGTTTTGCCGACGGGCCAATTTCACAACAGTGGAATATTCTACGGGCCAGTTACTAAAGAGTCTTTAAAGTGAAAATTAGAGTAAAACTGTGCATCACGTCTGCAGGAGCCAAGATCTAAGGCAACGCTCTTCAACCAGGTTTCCGCGAAACCCTAGGGTTTCGTAAAGCATCTAGAGTAGTGCTTCTCAAAGGGAGCCAAGTGGTTCACTAAGGGAGGAATTTTTAATTTCTGGGAGGAAAAGCTGTGGGTGAAACAACTCACTTTGAAGCCTACTGTCATCCAAAAAGTGATTCTACGAATTCTGTTATTTACTTTAATGTCGCCTAACAGATTTCATTAAATTTTGATTTTAGTTTCATTAATGTGAGTATTTTAAATTGTGCGAAATGCCAAAGAAGAAAAATTTGGAGAATATGTTTTCATCAACCAACAAGAAGAGAGAGAAGACTCGTTTATACTCTGCAAGCTATCTAAAGCTAGGATTCGTTCCAGATGATGCGGATGAAACAAAACCAAACTGCTTATTGTGCTGTAAATCCCTTTGTAGTGAATCGATGAGAAACAAAAAACTGGAAGATCATCTGAAAAATGTCCATTCAGAGCATGCAGAAAAACCTCTTCAATATTTCCAATGTCTTAACAAACGTAGGCAGAAGAATAAACAAATGTCACTCACATCCATGTTTAAGGTGCAAAGTAATTTAAATAAACGAGGGTTGCAAGCTAGCAGTGAACTTAGTTTTCTTCTGGCAAAGAAATCTCGACCGCACACAGATGGTGAAGAGTTGCTTAAACCAGCCTTCGCGATGTACCACCGAACAATGCTTGACGACACTGCACGACGCCGCATTGACGAAATGGCCATTGATGTCAAGTCACAATTGAATGATATTCTTCGGAATGCAAAATTTTCATTGGCTCTTGATGAATTGACCGTTCGATATAGTGAAGCCTTACTTTTGGGTTATACTAGCTTCAAACAGGATTCAAAATTTGTCGAAGAAATGCTTTTCTGTGAATCCTTGAAAGCAACTACTACATCATGAGATATTTATGCTGTAGTCAAACAGTGTTTTATTGAAAATAGCAATCCGATTTCCAATCTTATTTCTGTAGCTGCTGATGGCGCTCCTGCAGTGATGGGAAGACACAACGGAGTACTCAAGCTTCTGAAAGATGACAATTCAAACATCATGGCAGTACACTATAAAGAGAAGTTGGCTGCTGCGACCATCAGTTGAGAACTGAACCAATTGTTGAAAAAAGTTATTAGTGTAGTCAACTGGATTAAATTTCGTCCTACAAATGAAAAACTGTTCAAACAGTTGTGTGTGGACATGGAAGAATTCCACATAAAGCTACTTTTGCACACTTGCATACGATGGTTATCAAAAAGTAACTGTTTGGAACGCTTTGTAAATCTGTATAACGCAATACTGGAGTTTGTTGGTGGGCGTGAAGAATTTCAATTTTTTAAATCAAACGAATTCAAAACTTTGATTTCATATCAGCGGATATCTTTGGAAAACTGAATGCATTGAACAAGGAGCTACAGGGCAAAGAAAAGACACTCATGGACTGCAAAACAGAAATTTTTGGTTTTGTCAATAAACTGAAATATTTTTCTGGCCAAATTGCAAGACAAAACTTTTCGGGATTCACACTTCTTGGCAAAAGTGAACCAACGGATAATACCCTCCAAATAATATTAAAACATCTTTCAAATCTTGTTGTTGAGTTGAACTCTAGATTTTCAGATCTAAAACTAATGAAGTTTCCCTCGTGGATTGCGCAGCTCTTTCTCTTTAATTGTGCAAGTGAGGAATGTTTGGTAATGGATTGCGATCTGGCTGATGAGATTCTACACTTGCAAAGTGATGACACCACGAAACCAATTCACGCTTCCAAAAACCAGCTGATGTGACTGGATCAGCAGGTTTGTGCCAAGTATGCTAAATTAGCTAAAATGGCAGAGCGTACACTTCTGCCATTTCCAACTAACTATTTAGTTCAATGTGGTTTCACTGCCGTTACAGACATTTTGACAAAGAAAAAAGGAACACTCGACATTTGCAAACGTGGAGATCTTCGCGCAAAACAGACATGTTTTTTTCCTCGATTTGCTTTGCTAGCTTCTCAGCATGAGGCTCATGGATCTCACTGACTATAATAAAGATCTGCTTGCAAATTTGATTGGTACATTTTTTTAATTGTTGTTTTGCAATTTCTTTGAATTGTTCTTTTGTAAAAACGTTCTTTTGCAATGATTTGGTTTTATCCCTAAAATAAATCTTGATAATTCAAGTTGTATAGAATTTTTATAAATATTTTTTTATGATTTTTGTTGCAGAGGAACTGACAGTGTTTGGATTTGTAAGGGAGGAACAGGAAACAAACTTTGAGAACCACTGATCTAGAGGGACTCCATGAGCACTGAAAAGCGTACTTTTACCCTCAGCACCTGTAACAGTCTAAAAACTTAATTGAACTTGAGACAACAAAGACAATTAATTTAACTTACAGAAAGGCTGCTGCTGGCAAAATCACAAATCACATGATTTTATGATGATAGTCTTGTTTATTTGATTATAATCATAATTTGAAAAAACTGAGTCAAAAAGACTCCCCAAAAAATTATTCGAAAAACTCTTTTTTTTGCAACTACAATAAGATTGTTTTTTGAAAGACATAAGTTTTCCTCATATCGTAATATGTCTGGTTGATGATGGTTAAACCGGTATGTTAATGCGGTAATACATCATTTTACTTTAACAGTCTGCATATCGGTGATAGGCTTTACTACAATATTTTCGTTTACTTTCAAAATGACAGTAGATAGTAAGTACAGCTACTGCCTACTGCTTTTACCAAACTGATCCCAGAGAAGTATATGACGTCACTCAACATTTTGGCAAAACAAAGGTTTTTCGAAGCGTTCAAGAAAAAAGCATGCTAAAAAACGCTTAAATATATACTATCGCTAGTTAGGTCCTCGATAAATCTCAAATTATTGCGAAATTACTTTTATCGTAAGCATCTTGTTATCTACCAAAAAAGCTTTAAGACGCGTTTCTACTGTCAGTACTTTTCGAAAAAATTAAAGCAAATATTACAATTAATTGTTAATCAAGAAGTCATCTTACTTCCTAAAAAGATGAAATTTCTCGGGAGTTAGTAAGTCGGGTGCTATCTTTTGAGTAAGCAAAAAAAATTTTTCTCGGTCAAGAAACGGGAATTTAAATACATTTATCTTCATTTAAGACCTAATCATGTCGCTACCGATTCCCTAATGAGGCTCACCTGTAGCGATGATCAATCATGCCAAGCTTCGTGTTTTTATGCTCAGTAGTGGCGAAGGGTTAAACCAATTCAGCAAATTTTTCAATCATTCGATAATTATGACATTAACTGACCATCTAAGAAAGGGAAAAATTTTCAAGGCAGTAAGTTAAATGCCGACTCTTGCTTAAGCAAAAAGCCGTTTTTCTCCGCCAAGAAACACAAATTAAAAATTATATTCAATCGTGACGCTGCCATGACGTCACCTTGCCCCTTATGACGCTTACCCACATTCATCGGTTGAGGCGTTCCCACACTGTTTCTCACTAACCTTACCGGAAGATGTGTATTTCTACTCTGTGCGTTTCCTCATTAATTGTGCATTCCCACATTAATTGTGCGTTCCCACACTAATTGTGCGTTCCCACACTAATTGTGCGTTCCCACACTTCTTTTCTTGACACTGCATTCCTGGCCATAGTTAGTGATCAATCTTTCTAAGTTTCTTGTTCGTACGCTCAGTAGTTTCGGAAGTTTACACAGACATATTGACACACTGACAGACAATCATAATTATGCTTTTTAGTGTAGATTTTGAATCTACTCTTCAGTGGTTGAAAATTACTTTTTTGGAAAATTGCATGGTCTCGTAAAATTGGGTTGGGTACATTGTTTGCAATACGTAAATTGTTTTCAATACAATGTTTGTGGTTTATGTCGGTGTGAGCCTTCAAACCATCAACTAACCTTGCATAACGTTATCTAATTAATCATTCCACCTGCGTGGGGTCGTAGGAGTGGATTATCCCGTCACAAAAAGTGAGGGCGCTCTTGGCAGCAAGGTGTTGCTTTGAGGTGACTTAGTCTGTGGATCGCAGTGGATTCTGCGAGCCTCATTTTGCAGCAAAAGCCCGAGTGTCTCCATTAGGTTCACCATCTGCCATGAACATGCTTGCGCCGCTTGTCCGACGCATGTTTGCTATTGCATATGGAGAAAACGAGTTTATGTTATTGCAAATGAAGGGTTTGGTTTGGGGGACGGGACAGGCCCTGCTGAGAAGTCCAAGAGGACGAAACGCGTTCAGGGATGGTCTCGTCAAATCGGGTTGGGTACATTGTTTGCAATACGTAAATTGTTTTCAATATAATGTTTGTGGTTTATGTTGGTGTGAACCTTCAAACCATTAACTAACCTTGCATAACGTTATCTAAAATTACTTTTTATGAGCACAAATAATAGATTTTTCAAAACTAACTATGGCTTTTTCTGAAAAAACAATTCGATTGCTATTGAAGAGAGTAATCCTATTGTAGACACTAAAATGCATTTTGACTACCAGGTAACCTAGATCAGGAGTCGGCAACCTTTTAGGGTCAAAGAGATATTTGGGTCCGGTTTCTATGAAGAAGAATAAAATGAGAGGCGGAAAAAACCTTTTTTGAGAATTAACTTTTTTTTGTCTCAAAACTAAGCAGAAGATTTTTTTAGATCAACTTTTTCTGAACAGTTTTTGTTTGAAAACAAAGCAGCCAAAAAATTTTTTTGGAGAACATCTTTTATGAAAGGTTATTTTTGTCTCTAAATTACCTAGAAAATCTTTGTTTGGAGATCATCTTTTTCAATAGCGCCATTTTCTTTGTTTATGCGATACGCCACTGTATACATTTTCCCAAGCCACACGGAGGCGCAGTTTTAAGACAAATGAGTCGCAGGTTGCCAACCCTGGGCCTAGATCTATTCTTCGTGATTAGATTGGTACATGATTAATCGCTTGTTTCAGTCTATGGTTGTGTCATTGGCTTATTGCAATGCACAAGGAAGCTGTATTCAAACAAAATAACATAAGGTTTTTTAATTTCAAAGTACTTTACGCTTTCATTAACCCACGTGCATTATATTGTACGGATGCCTACTGTATATGTATAATGCTGCTGGTGAATACTTGGGGCGCGACTTATTCAATCCACTTTTTATAAAATCCAGAGTAGGCTGAGACGGAGGTGGATATATAAAGCGGTTCCATTTTAGAAGCGGTTTCATCAACCACTGAGCTGGCATGGCTGAATCAGTTAAGGCACTGACTCCTATATAGTGACGCTCTACACCCATAAGCAATGACGATTGCCCAAGAGTTGGATTAGATGTGGGTTCGATTTCCGCTTCCAGTGCTCTTTTAAACGTGCGAGAGTTCTAAGATCTAGAAGTGAATCCATTACTTTGTTTTCTCGTTACATTAATACTTTTTGTTTTAAATATATTCAAAACCTTTAATAAATTGTGGAGTACTTTGTTGGCTACAGACGAAGATCTTTTAGAAGAGAGGTTTCAAAGATTTTTCTTATTTTTATCTTCTAGAAATTTTCAAAATTAAAATTTCCCTAATAGTTAGACTTTTGCAGTAAAAACCAATGACTGTAGAATGTTGTAAATAACTGCAATGGTATTTGTCTTTTGTTTAAGCTCTAGTTTGTATGACTTGGTATATAAATTTGTTTTTTAAATCATAATGTAATGTCAAAAAATCCTTGTTGGATTTTTTTATCATTAAATTTACAAACTGTTCAAGTTAAAGGGAGCAACCGGAACCATGCCGGATAACTTCATAGTAGCTGCTCTGACGTACTGATGAGCGAGATCTAATTTGATATGATAGGCTGTAAAAAAAATGCTTCATTTACGTGTCTGTGATCAGATTTGGCCACCACGACAAGCACACTGCTCGACGCCACTGCCTAACATAAAAACTGAAGAATAGTTAAACGGGTTACTTGAGGACCAGCTGGCTTTTTTTCGACACTATCCTTCTTGTGGTAAGCGCCAAGAGGGAAAGCTGTGGATGCCATTTTTAAAAGTCTTGCTAAAATTTGACGAAGGAACTCAAGCCAGGTTCAACCACCGGACTGCAAAGCGAACATTCTAACCACTACAACTCCGCCATGGTCTTTATTACAACTTCTTTTAAATAATAGCGGCAGAAATGTTGATTAACATATTATTTGCGTGATGCGCAAACTACTGCAGAGCACAGATGAAACATACTGGAATATATATATTAAAATACGTTATATTATCTTGGGCTACCATACGTTCTGTCTTCAGAGCACATAAGTAAATTTTTCTTTCAAGACTACAAAGCAATTTTCCCTGTATTCTCTAAAGCAATGCTATTAAAGCAGATATTTATGAGAAAATTCTAAAAAATCTATTTAAACCTTGTATGTTCACGTCGTAATTGCCTTAATCGCTACGAAAGAATGAAAAATCTTGCAGTAAACAAACACTTCAACGGCTATGTTCCTCGCTCAAAAAGGAGTAAGCCAGATTTCCATAGCAACATCCTGCATCTACTACAGATGTCCCTAAACTGGGGACGCATCCTCCTGGGAGTGCATGGTAAGTTGACAAGGGGGGATGGGGCCACGATACCATGGATTCATATAATTAATTAAGAAAATTTGACGAAGCAGTGCTTTAAAAACTCGATTTATAAAAGATAAATATCTTTTTGTTAATTTGGAGAGCAATAGTGGAAAAGTGATTGCTTTGAAAAATTGATCTCTAGAGAAAAAAGGTTGTCAAGAAGCATGGGGAAAAGGGCACAGTATTTTGTGGCATTGTCAAGGAGGGGGGTGCGTCTCAAAAAGTTTTAAAACCCTCTGATTTATACTAATTAAGCGCGTCCTCTGTCACCATGTTTTAAACATTATTGTTACTTTACTTGTATGCAGAATGGTGCTCTTTTTATGTGATGAAAGTATGGTAGCTATGCATTCATATTCAAAAATTGCCTTAAATACAAGACTACTGCGTTTGAAATCAACTTTAAACATTTAAAGTACTGTACAGTTTCAACACATTTACAACAGGTTTAGTGCCTCTTAGCACACGGCCTTGCCTAAAAATAGGGTTGCCATATTTGGAAGAGCAAAAATCGGGACAACGGATGGCCACTCTGCACGAGACCAAATTTATGGGCTTTTCAATTATTTTTAAAACAAAATCGGGACGCTCAAATTCAGTTCTGGACTTGATTGTGGAGGAGAGTGACGAGAAACTAAAAAAAAAGGAAACAGGGGTGATCTCCAAAAAAAAAAAAAGGTGAACAGTGGTTCGGCGGCGCGTTTTGTGTACTTTTGAGGCCGAAAACTGCACAAATCTTGCAGCCAAACACGTGTTGACCTTTTTTTTTTTCTTTTGGAGATCACTCCTCATGTCACAATGACCTGCCTAACCGGTACTGAAGTTTGAACACCTGTGATCCAACTGTTCTTTTTGACTAAAGCAAAAAGCGGGATTTGCGATGAAAAAAGCGGGACAAGGCCCGAAAAAGCGGGACGTATGGTAACCCTACCTAAAAAGCTATGAAACCCAACAAAAAAGAAGTAAGCAATCTCGATTATACCAAAACGAAAAATCTAAATGCATTGTCTTTTGCCAAAACTTCAAGCCTCATATAGCGGTGGCAATTCCTTCTCTTTCTTGCATGCTTCTTCGTATTTCGGCAAAGATGTGGAAGTTACAACTGGATAATCAACCGGCATGGCTTAAAAATAAAATCAGTTATAAAACTACTAAAAAAAATGTCACATATGCTAGGTGAGCGACAAAAACCATAACATCGCTGCTTGATGCTAAGATCGAATGCTTGCGATTTCTAAGCTTTCGCGGTGTTTAGCCTTTTTGAAAATCATTTCATAATGGCTTTCTCTGTTTGGCGAAAGTTTGGAGAAAGTCTGTAATTTCGAGAGAAGCGTTACCAAAGCATTCAAGTGAAAACGTTGAAATGTGGAAACCCTGAAGCCAGTCTTAATAACCTACCTGTTTTGCAAGATTATTCTCACTAACAAAATCCGTTTGAAACCAAACCGAAATTGTAAAACTTACTTTGTCGTCATCAGCCGTGGCTCGCTTCTATCAATCTAAGGGGTGCTGTTGCATTTAATTTTAAAATTTTCTCCCTTTTCTTAAAATCCAAATTTAAGCCTCGTGTCCAGGTAAAAGCTAAAGGGGATGCTGCAGTTCCACAGTGCATACTGACAATCCACCAGTGGTTTGCCGGTAAAGATTTCAAATGATTTTAACCGATTTTGAAGATGATCAAATGGTATTAACTTCAGTTAAAGCACGGATACACACACCCACACCCAAACGCAGGCAGAATTGTACTTTCAGTATGGATATGCTTAAACTGCTGACTTAAAATACAAGTCAACAATATAAGCTTATTTCACAGATACAGATGTAAATTGGCCAATTGTGATAGGACACTGAGACAAATGCTCAGCGCAATTTTTATTGATGCGTACAGCAAAACAGATAAAACCTGACAAAATCATATACTGCAGAACTCTATACATTTGATGTTATTTAAATTAACAGCCCAATGTCTAACAGAATGTAAGTTTTCGCAGCCTCAAAATTTCATTTCAGTGTAAGTTGGAAACTGTTTGTCTAGTGACAACAGATAAATCAAAAGACAGTCTCCGGTCTTTTTTATTTCGAGAAAATTTGGATTAAAAAAGACTCCTAAAATAACTTTCCTTGAGGCGCCCAAAACTTAATGCCATCACTGACCAAGAAGCTTATAAAGAAGTTGCCGTCCACAGTTTTCTGATGACTGTTTCAAAGTATATCGTCTATGGGCTCGTTTCCAAATTGCATTTACATTTTGGTAGGTCAAGCAAATTTTACACCTGCGAAACCATGTGGCCTAAAACTCACAAACAAATGGACGTATCGAACAGATCGATGGTAACCAAACAATCCGCCTTATTTCGACCTATCAAGTGTCATCAGTGCAGTTGTTGACCAACAATTGTAAGAGATTTTAAGATAAATTGTGTAGCCTAGAACCCCAGTGTAATTTTAACCATATCCATGGTGGTGGAAGTTCTGGCTTTCTGTCAGCACTGTGCGAAGTCAAATCACTCGTGAATGATTGGAAAATGTTGCAGGTTAATAGAGGCCTTCGAAACAGTTCGGTGATAAGTTTCTCAGCTTGGCTAGATAAAGATACAATGGCTTTTTTCACAAGCACGCCAGCAAAACCACCCCATAGGCGAAAGCATTTATTCATTCACGCGTATGAGCTCGTGCTCTGTTTGTATGTCTTTCGTCAGACTGGGCCATCATGACGGGTGGACTGCTTGGCCCCACCACCTGTTTGCCACGTAAAGATAGAGGCATCCCGTTAAGTGCCTTGCCCTAGGACACATCAACTAAGCTGGCCGGCTTGTTCTCCACACTGTCGCTTTTGTGCTGATCGCCAAGCAGGGAAGCTGTGAATACTATTTTTTAAAGTCTTTTGGTTTGACTCGACTTGGGGAAATGAATCCTAGGTCTATCGACTGCTAAGAGGACTCTCTAACTACTACGCCATCGTGCCGGTCGGAGAAAGCAAAAGGAGAAAGATACAAACCAGTAGTTTATTACCTTGAGCAGGAAAAGGCAAGTTGAAAGAAGTCGTCTTCTTTTGGAACTTGTACAGTCCGTACATAATGTAGAAAATAGAGCAACTTAGAAAAATCCTAAAAATGAGCACTTATAAATATGCTGTTTTTGATTTCTAATCTTTAAATGTCAAAGTCGATCAAGTTAGGTTAAAGTCAACAGGTTGGCCACGAGCAAAACGGCAACCGTTATTCATTGTTATCATTTTTTTCTTACAATCTTCTCACCTTTTGTCGATTATATCAGAACATCGTTTTGCTCAGACCCGCTTTGAAGCATAACACTAATCAAAAAAAGTCACGAAATGCATAACTTAAAAATTTTTTATTAGCCTATGCGTTACTCGTTTCTAAAATAAAAAGTCAAATTTTTTCGGAAGGAGAGACAAGATCTCCAAAACATCAGCTCAAAATGCAAAAGTTGAATTTCTTTAAGCCGATTGCTGCTTACTTCTCCCCCTGAATTCATTACGTAATACACACTTAGGCTACTAAGTCAAGGTTGTAATGAAGATTGGTATCGAGAAGGAAATGAAACGACAGCTCTCCTACAAAATGCCATCAGATACCATAAAGCTGCACCAATTACAATACTCATATTGGACATATTTCAAGAAGTCAATGCATCACTTCACTCTGAAAATACTCTATGCATCTTGGGTCGCGAGCCACATCCAAATATCTTGCAACTACTACAAAAACTAAAAGAAACTATAAAGCAACCTACATGGCAACCATTATTGGAAGATATGACATAGTCCAATCAGAATACATCACAAGTCGAACGGAGGAGAACATTTTCTCTTGAGGAATTTCGTTTGTTAAAATTTTTTGTTCAGAAAGCGAATCAACAACATCGAGTTTTTGTTGAACAATTGGATCAACCTGACCGGGTTTTTGTTGAAATGCTTTGCCAACAACATCAGCATCTTGCTGAGCTGCATCAACAACATCAGCATCTTGCTGAGCTTCATCAACAACATCAGCATCTTGCTGAGCTGCATCAACAACATCAGCATCTTGCTGAGCTGCATCAACAACATCAGCATCTTGCTGAGCTGCATCAATAACATCATCATCTTGCTGAGCCGCTTCAATAACATCAGCATCTTGCCGAGCTGCTTCAACATCAGCATCTTCCTGAGCCGCATCAACAACATCATCATCTTGCTGAGCCGCTTCAATAACACCAGCATCTTGCTGAGCCGCATCAACAACATCAGGTTCTTGTGGAGGAGATGCATCAACGACATCAGCTTCTTTGACTACATTAAATAAAATGAATTATGATTGTTGAATAATAAACACATTACACTTGTGTGGCACGAAATGTAATTTTTTCTGTATTCACCAGACCCATCAAAGCATATCCTCTGATGTCTGATTAAGCAGGAAAGTGTAGATTGAGCTTAAGTGAAAATTAGTCTTGTAGGTTGAATTTTTATCTTAAAGATTTGTACACAGCGACAGGCACGTTAAACGTTATTGGTTTTGAGGAAGTGGGGTTGTATCAGTACAAAAAATGTTCTCCATACCGTACTAATTTTTTCCTATACCAGAATAAGTTATATTGGATGGGATCACCGTCGCCACTAATTTGGTGAAATTAGCAGTCCAACCTGCTTTCAACACGTCACAAACTGGTAATAATACAGTTCAACGTGAAAGAATATTTTGAAAAACACATAAGTTTTGGCGATAGTGATCCTTCACCTTTTTATTATAGCGGTGCAACTCCGCAGGAGTGCAACCAAAGGAGTCGAATGGTGTGAAGTTTCTGAGCTTTCAACCATATTGTTGTTATTCTGGTAGCCAACAGTTGCCACGTGCTCAGGCCATTGACTGAATACCATTGCACTGGCTAAGTACAGTTTCATATTTCAACCACCACATTACCCTGTTGCTAGGCGCCAAGCTAGAAACCAATGTGTACGGTATTTACAGCTTCGCGTGTTTCCTCAAGGAAATTGGTGTGGTATCTGGTCTGCATACTGTAAAGCGGAAGTTCCAAAAACTGCACCGTAGCGTCGGTTCTCAGCCATATCATTAAACACCCAAAATTTTCCTAGATTATCTTCTCTGTCTACACAAGTCATGGTGACGCGCCTTTTTTCTCTGCACCACAAAGGACAAATAACATCAATATTGTTTTTACAATTTGGGAAGGTTGATCTCTGAAGAGAAAAAACAACTCAACTTGGCTTCCGTAATTTATGTGGGATCTATTCATTCCAGAAAAGAGGGCAGAAAAAGCGGATTGAAAGCCTAGCTCTTTTTTTATCTGTCATCTCTCCCTCACTGAAACCAGTCCTTAACTATGGTTTTTGTTCTACAAATAAAATTCACAAGCAACTAATTCCCTACTTACAAATGATGTGCAATCAAGCCGTAAGTTACGTATATTTCAGTTGGGGAGCTTCTTATTAGCATGACACCAAATAATTCAAACCCAATTAGTTCACTTCTGCTTTAGGCTTTTTATTCACAGCAACCATAGCCGAAAACCTTTTTTTAAAAAGTATCAAGTTGATGGTTTTATTATTAAGCCCATACATTGTGTTATTCAATTTTATTTCTTATCTAAAAACAAAGGCCAACTCATGCAGAGCCCCGCAAGTAAGTTGGAGAGGGGGAGACAAAACAAAATTTTGAAAAAACGTCAAAACTTTTCCCAATTTCAAAAAAGCTCTCCACGGAAAGTCTTGTGGAGAATTTGTAGAGAGAAATATTCCCTTTTGGTTTCCCCAGTCTCTACGCATTCAGTAGCCGCCGTAACTATTAGATTCACAAAAGTAAAGCAAACTTTTGCCTATTCAGGAGTTTTCTATAAAAATCAAGTTAAATAGTGTTATCCGGAGCAGACCGCCCTCTTTGCCTACTGATGTCACTTTGACAAAGCATATAACAAAGATAATAAAACGTGAAGACAATTACCGATTAACGGTCCAAGAGAAGCGATGAAGGTATCCTGATTTGAATCTTCCTTAATTTCACGGCGTCTTCTAGTCGAGGACGGACAAGTTGTATTGCACTCCGGAGAAAGGCTAATGTCGTTGTAACAAGCCAAAAACTTGCAATGAATGAAAACAGATGGCTTATCTGCGGGCTAAACAAAAAGGAATAAAATCTTGATTAGCCTTGGCGTTCAAACTATGCTTTCTGCATATCAGTTTGTTTAAAAAAGCGAAACAAGGAGGTTATTTTCTTCCCCCAACGGCTTGCGTGAAAATCTTTTTTTGAAGGATTCCAATCTTTCTGACTGCAAGTCAACGATTTTGGAAAACTTATTCACCAGTCGAAAACGAAACTCTTCAAAATACGGCTCTGCAATACTTTAAACATTAACTTTCGTTACAAACTTTTATCAACAACTTCGAACAGATGTAAATTTATGCAACTAAATTAATTTTAATTTTGTAATCCAGCTTTGGTGATTCGATTTAATGATGTACGTCCAAGCAGCTCTGCTGTCGGTCTAGTTGTTCATGCATTAAATTACAGATAGCTTTCTTCGCTTTAAATATTACTTACAGGTTTTCCAAATCCCTCCCAAAATTCGAACATTTTAAACCTAAACTTGTAACAAATATCCGCTTGAGGATCGACCGGTTCAAAAGTAGGATCAGGGTAACTGCAACCGGTATCAGCCAACTGATACTTGGTCTCGTCGTTGCAGTCAGCCGTCGGCGTTGCCCAGCAGGAAGACAAGGCAATGATAATATTCGGGAAAACAATTGCCGTTGCTTTTACATACACATAGCACCCAACAACAAACTGCAAAATACAAAAATAGATCAAAATGGCATCGCAGGGAAGAGCGTTTAAATGGTTAGGGGGAGGGAAGAGAAGCCCCACTCTTCCATTCAAGTTCTTGCAATCTTGATATTTCAAACAGAAGAAGGGCTGAAAATACTTTTGAAGAGACAGAATTTTTAACGTTTTACAAGAAGTCTAGATCAAAATCATAGGATGATAATCTAAATGTTTCACTTTTTTTGGAATACTTTTGCCTTTAAACTGTATAAATTGGACTTAACTGAATTTAAAATTGATGCATACTAATGCACCAAAGTGAGGTCAGTAAATTTGAAATTCACAGCTTGTTGATCAAATTGTAAGAAAATCATAAATTTTTTTGATAGCTCGGTTTAAACTTGCAATTTTAGTTGCTCTCATATCAAAAACATTGTTTAAAAGCAGAATGGGAGATCAGTGCCCCAGTGAGGCCCGTCCTGGCTGTTCATTTCTTATTTCAAGCAAAAAGTAACGTTTAAAATAGCTTTACAAGGCTGAGAATTCGTTTTAAAAGCACTGGCCTCCTACCACGTGAAATTTTTTAATGCTTCAGAAGAGGCAACAAAGTTACATTTATGGTCACTTTTAAAACAAATGAAGCCAAATCCGACTTTTGAAAAATCTTTACGTGTTAGTGTAAACAAAAGATTGAAATTGACAGTGTGAAGGCAAACTATCTGTGACAGCACCAGACAGCTGCCAAATCGTTTCATGTAAATGAATTTAATGCGAGTCAGACGAAGCACGGATGGAGCCAGAGTTTACTTCCATCAAAAAAGATTTTGATTACCAATAGCAGAAACGTTCTCAAAAAAGATTTTCGCTGTGATATCAGAGCCTCTTACTTAGCTACACTCAATTTTTTCTGATTCGTAAAATATTCATCAAAAAAAATTATTTTTTCCTGTGTTCAAGGCGCTTTTTTAATTATGGTGTACTTGCACACGATTTTTACCCAAACTGCTTCTGTTAAGCAGCTGTGCAATAGCTGATTCCATATTACTAGAGGTGGTCAAAGTAGTCTGAAAATCTACTTGAGTAATAATAGTGCTACCTACACAAAAAATGCTCAAATAAAAGTAGAAGTATTGATAGTTGTTTAATACTTTTACATGAGTAAAAGTAAAAAGTAGTCGAGAATTAAACCACTTGAAAAATAAAAGTATAAAAAAGTGTAATCTTTTCAGTTTTCTCCTAATCTGTCTGAACCAGTGATCACTTATTTGGGAATGCTTACACCACACAGGGTGCTGGCGGTTTAACGTAGGAGGCTTTGCTAACCACCGATAATTTTTGTTTTAGACAGTAAAGCTTTAAAATGCCGCGACTTTACAAACATGTAAATAGCCGAGAAAAAACTTCGATTGATCTTCTCGAAAGAATTTCAAAGACATACGAGCGTAGATATAACCGTTGCTCACTACGCAAATCAGCCAAAAAGTGAAGTTGTGATAGAATCGCTGTAAAAAGATTTTTCGATAAACGTGCCACAAATGCTCAAGGTAATTTTGGATAAAAAGCAATTTCGAATCGTCTTGCTGTATTTTCTACCAAAGTAGAAAACAAACTCGTTGACCATCTAAAATTTCTCGCCGACTAATTTCATGGCGTTTTACTGCTAAAATGTCGTCAACTTGCGCATGAATTTGCTGCATTAAATAAGCCAAAAATTCCGAACAATTGCTACAGAGACAAGAAAGTAAAAAAAGATTGGTGGCTAGGATTTAAATTGAAAAAATAAGCATATGGTTCGGAAATACAGTCAACTAAAATTAATAATCAGGCAGTTGAATATAAAATAGCTCAGATCGTCATCTACAACAGTGCTCCGTAACCTTTTCTTACTCACGGCACACTAAAACCCTGTCCAAATTTTCGCGGCACACCTCAGCAAAAAGCATAGAAAATTTACACATCAAATCCACTGTATTAATTATTTTAGACCCAAAAGGTAAATTTTATCCCATGCAAAGCGAATCAACTGAAACTTCTTATGCTCCGAAACCTACTAGTAAACAACCACATATTCCTCAAGAAATGTGTTATACGTATATCCAAACTGAGGCTTTTTATTTGTTGACTGAAAATATCGAGTTTGAAAATAAAAATGCACCTGCTCTATGTCGGATGGATTGGTGTGTTGTTAACGTCAATTGCAATTATCAGTTCTTGTTTCAACACTCACCCAAGTTGCGCTGTTGTACCCTTGGATAAGGTACCGGTACTTTGCGATAATATTCGTTGCTTGGTGAATTTAAACAAGTAACAATCAAACTTAATAAGGAAACCAGGCTAGTCACTACGCAAAGTGCAACAGCAGTTGCTTTTCGGGAAATGAGGATGAATTCGAAACTAATCAAAGCAATTGTAATGTTATTGGGATTTTCATTTAATCGTAACTGGAGTCAAGTTTGATAGTAACTACACCAACGCTATCAGCAGATCAATGGGATGCTTGGGCTTGTCTTAACGAGCTCAATCGCTGGATGTTGGGCTCAATGTTTGAAAGGGCAACTCGAAGTTCCTGACCAACTTCTTTCAAGCATGATCGTTTGTCATTTTTGATCAACACCAACGTCGAAAAACTTTGTTCACACAAATATGGGGTGCAGAACTGGAATGGAATTTCGAGAGCTTTTTTCGAAATTTGGTTATATACTTTTCCAACAGCTATCCAAAATTCATCGAGCGGAATATCACGGAATTTCAATCGCAGTGCTCTGTCATTTCGTAGTTCAAGAAAGTTTTCTTTCACAGGCAGTGATAATTTTTGCGTTGAAATTTCAGCATCAGCGGAAATAGGATTTCGGATCCAATCATATTGTTCCGAGTTAATTGCAAAAAGTAATGGTCATGCTTTTGATGTAACAAATCGAAATGCTTCTGAGACAAATCTAACACCAAATCTTTGTCAACAGCAATGATTTGGTTGTTTCTGGGAAACATTTCCAGTGATCCCCGTATTAATTCATTTTTCCAGAGTACTATATTTTCCTTAGATCCTTTCAGCTTGTCGGAACATGTCAAAATGTTTTCATTTTTTCCTTGCATTTTAATATTGAGGTCATTCAAGTGCTCAAATATGTCGGCTAGGTATGCAAGTTTTGCAATCCAACAGTCATTTTCAAAAAGTGCATACAGGTCATTGCTGTTCTTACTTAACAAGAGCTGACTTATTTCGTGCCTCAGTTCGAAGAGTCTTGCGAACACTTTTCCACGTGAAAGCCAACGCACAGCAGTGTAAAATAGCAGTGACTGATGTTGTGATCCCATTTCTTCGCAAAGCAAAGAAAAAATACAAGAATTCAAGGCTCTTGCTTTGATAAAGTTTACAACACGAATACAGTCGTTCATCGTTTCTGACAATTCCGTTGGTAAAACTTTTACCATAAGGGCTTCCCGGTGTATGCAGCAATGGGTAATTTCAATTGCTGGATTTTGCCGTTTAACCAATGCAGCAAAACCTCTTCCTTCTCCCACCATAGCTGAAGCACCATCTGTGCAAACGTTGAGGCAGTTATTCCAATCGATACCATGGGCTGTAAAAAATTCGTGGGTAACTCTAAACATTTGCTGGCCAGTAGCTCGCTTTGGAAGTTCTTTGCAATACATACTCTTCTCATATGGAATCGCCGTCGACAAAACCCACAACACCTAATAGCTGTACTTTTTTAGAAATATCCGTGGTTTCGTCAATTTGAAGAAAAAAATATCCAGATGTTTTCAATTTATTAAATAGTTTCAAGAATATCACTGGACATATCATCGATTCGCCTTTAAAAAGTCTCTGCGGAGAGTGACACTTTTTTGATCTCTTCAACTTCCTTTTTCCCGAGCATCAATCTAACGATTTCTAGGCATGTTGGTTGTAACACCTTCTCTCCAGTAATATGCGTTTTTTTCTGTTGTGCAATCAATTTGGACTAATAATGATCATCATGAAAAACGAACTAAAGCAGGGTTTGACATTAACGCCTACCAGCCGGTCTGAGTTCGGGCAAGTTGTCTTCCGACTTCACTTGCCTGATAGACGGGTTGCCAATGTTCTAAACAAAACGCTAAAACAACCGCTTATTGTTACCATCGCATTGAAATATTGAATTATTTAGCTTGGTGTTTTTTGGCCGCTTTTATTCACTCCTAACGTTGTTCAACGTTTTTCGCACTTCAAAAATAAGCAAAGTTAGTTGAAAATCAGCTTCGAGCTGCGCGAAAAGAGAAATCAAACAAAAGCGGTTTCCAGAGGTTAGCCAAAGATTAGCACAACGGGACGCGTCGAGCGAAAGCGAAAGCTAGAATTGTTTATGTTTATACTTCAAAGACAAAGTGAATAATTCGTAATTGGCAATAAAACGCTCTTTATCATCAGGAATGCGGGGAAATCTAGATACATTCAAGAAAAAGGTTCGGTTGTTACAACAATAATCTGTTGTACAACGTGCGGGCCTGTTGGTAGTTTTGCAATACGAGAAAAATGTGGAGATCAATTAAGGGTGTTTATAATCCTTCCGCTAATAAGCCAAACTTGAAAAAAAGATTTCTTGAAATTGGTCAGTACAATTCTGAAATAGATCGGGAAGTCCTATAAACTCTTTTTATTTTTTTTCAGTTCAGTTTAGTGATTCAAAATATAATTATTCCGCGGCACACCTAGGATCGTCTCGCGGCACACCTAGGATCGTCTCGCGGCACACCTAGGATCGTCTCGCGGCACACGCACACCGGTTGCGGAGCACTGGTCTACAAGACAATCAAATGGTAGAGATTTAGCACTACGTTAGTTATGGGAGAACATAAAAGCAATTTTTGTTAATCTCAATTGTTAATCGTTTAAACGTTTCAGAAAAATGACTCGACTGGCCTCACGATGTGGCCCGACTAACCCGACTCATTGGGTTAGTTGGGCCAATTTTTACATCCTGTTTGATGCCTCAGAAAATTATCAACACAAACTATATTGAAACTGCTTTTACCTGCAACAATGAAATTAAACATTTTAATCATGATGGACCACTTTAAATCTCAAAATTGTTAATAAATTAAGTGGATTGCGGATTTAAGTAAAAATTAGCTCAAGCAACCCGAATCTCTCCTTTACGCAAATGTTAAAGGTAGTTGCTGAGACTAAGCTTGTACAATAACCTTTTTTTCGGAGGGTGCTAGAGAGTTCAAGCAAAAAAACAACAATTCGTTTGCGAGGGCTATTTCCTCCTAGGGCCCGCCTGACTACTTTCTGAACAAGAGCAATAAATGATTTGTTAACAAACTCATGCACGCTTGAAAAGACAAACCAAGCTGGAAAAAAATTTAAACACTAAAAAACATTTGAATTTACCTAAGCCTCGAAAAACTTTTCTGAATCAATAGGTATTACAACTAGACCCACCAATGACTTACCGCAACTTGCCTAGTTAGCAGTAAACCTTAGTAGGCCTACCAGTTGGTTTTCAAAATTCAAATCAAAAATGTTCTACTTCAATGAAGGATTGAAAAAAATAAAATCTTGAATCCAAAATTGTTTTTTGCGCTAGCACACCGCATTCCAATTTAAATGATCTCAGATCTTTAGCATCTACTTTAGTACATAAATAGAAAAAATTGCTCACAAACAATCACCAGCATTACAATACAACAATCTATTACAACGTGTCAATAACCCGCGACCGGTTTCGATCTTATTGGGTCTCATCAGGCAGGTGTGCAAGACACCTAGCAATAAAAATGCGTAGCCTAATTTAATAAGAGATTTTATCATTTGTGCATAATGATGATGCAATACAAAGTAATAAAATACAAAACAATACTTATATTAAGGGTATCTCATTTAAGGATGCACATATACGTGATATAGACAGAAAGTCACATCGGTAAGCCCTGATAGGGGTGTGTGGAGTCTTTGTTACTACTTTATTAATTTACAAAGTATAGATAGTGCTAGTTACTAATGAGCAATTTCCAGGCAATCTCCTATTGAGAGGGATTTGCGTCCAGGATCAGATAAAGATAAACAGAAATAATCTGATGCTGAAGGGAGATCCTTTTAAATAGGATATCGATAGTAAGTAAGTAGCTCGTCACAGAAAAATCTACTGAAGTAGTTTACTCAAGTAGAACTACTTCGTTACTGATCACCTCTGGATATTACTTGTGGATCGTGTAGAAAATTTAAATTTTTTGAAACGTTGGCTGTCAAGTTGCAATTTCACAAACAAATATTCTTGTTTTCATTCAAAAATCTGTTACAAAATAGTCAAAAGCTGGCAAAAACACGGGTGGTACTGGATTTTTTCTGAAGGGCAGCAAAAGTGTTAACATTTATCAGCAAGAGATTTGATAGCACTTACCAGTTAATGCTTTTATTTAATCACAAAACGTTTGTCAGCAAGCTTATCTTCAAGGTCAAGCAAAAAAGATTAAGGAAAATGTCAGATTAGCTCAAAAAGACGATTAACTTAACTGATAATTTTATAGTTGAAGAGCGAACTCGACATCTGAATTCAAAATTGTGTGGGATTCACGCTCACCCCTAAATTTTCTGTTCAGTGCGAGCAAGGAGACAATTGCAGAAGGACGTAAAAGGTAATGTCGTCCACCCCCAAAGTTTGGAATTACGTTAATATTAATAAGAGTTTATGTCATGACGTCGTCAAAACAAGCAAAAATCAAATCCTCTAAAAGTTTTCGCCGACTACAAGCCTGCACCTGATTAACCTATTTTGAAAAATTGTTTGCGGTTGAGTAAACATTCTCGGCACAGGCTGTTAAATCTTTAAGTGGAAAAAACCGAGCAGCGTCGGCAGAGTTCGCCGCAACCTGGGTGGCTTCGTAAACGGCGAGCTTTAAATTCAAAACAAAAAGTTTTAAATTCAAAGTTTTTGTTTTAAATTATTAAATTTATCATAACTAAGAAGGATGCTTTAAAAGAGGTCATCCTCTTCTTTTGAAGGTATTTGCAAATAGTGCTCCCTGATTGATCCTCTGCCCCCAGCGACGCTGCAGGAAAATCACAACATATTTTGGTGTAGTTCAGCTGAAGAATTACTTTACTTACGATGTTGTCGAGAGCAGGTGTTTCAAATAATCCTGTTTCATAAGTATCCATGAAAACAGTAAAGTTGTTTTTTGCTGTAGCGCCATGGCCGATCACAATATCTAAATCCGGACGTAGAACAGTTTCTGCCACATATTCATCAGCAAATGCTGCTAAAATACAACTAAGGTTGAAGTTCACTGATGGAAGCGTTTGACTGCCAGAGAAATCCCTTGTTCTGATGGTTTGAGTGAAGCGGTTTTTCACTTGTCCATTGTCAACTATAAACTAGAAGAAAACAACCATTAGCTTTTGATGTTGCAACTTACAAGATTAATTTGTCTGACTTGTAGAAATTATGGGAATGAGATCGTTGAAAGTTGTCCAATGAATGCAATCGTGGCTATGTCATGCACTTCTGGCGCTTTCAACAGCAATAGCTTTTTAGCGCCAAAAATTGTGATTTGAAACTCAATCACCGAATTGTGATTGAGTGCACTGCGTTTGCACTAAACCTCATGGCAATGATAGGTCGAAACAATGCAAACTGCCGGCAGTTGCGCTTTTGAAAGGAAAGGAGTTCAACCCCCACAACTCCTCTTCGCCCAATGTCCAAACACTATGAATTTAAAAACAAACATCAGAGGCTAATTGCTATTTTTTTGTTGTTTCCTTTTCCTCTCTTGGAAAAATAACTCGTGGTTTTATTTTTTACCAACGTGCAACGAATCAATCGCACACAAGTCAAAATAAATGCCAAACAGTTTCAAAAGAATCAGGCAAACTAATAAACATGAAGGGAAAATTGCCTTTTCATTTGTTGTTCATGGCATTTTGACCTCCACACTCCCAGGAAAGTAACAGTAGCGCCAAACTTAGGACAGCATTGATATCTTGACCTGTTCCTGAGTTTCAACGTTGCAACGTTCCGTTCCCAACTTCCAACACAGCTTGGTATTGTAATTTCAACATACATACGGCTTGTTGGCGTCTACCGAGCAAAGAAAATCGCCTTAAAAACCTTTTTCCAAGGGCGTGTAGCGATCAACAGTTTGGCTAACTGGCGATCGTACGTAAAACTGTCGATCTTTGCTGCAGCTTCTCCTAGATCAAATTGTTTAACAAAGGAATGGATCCATTTATTAACGAATGGAAAAGAAAACACCGAACTGAATGTAACTAAGCAAAACGGAACCAATTGAACTGAACTGAATTGCAATGAATAATGTAAAAGCAAAGTCAAATGATTTAAACGATTCCAAAACATGCTCAAAGCAAAATCAGAAACTTAAAATGTGCCCTAATTAACTAAACTGCGCAACCAAAAGCACTGAAAAAATAAGGTGATACAAGACAACTTAGATCAAAAATACTGTTAACATAAAAACTGAGTTCGAAACCACTACAGGCGCAACTACGCGGTCATCGTGAAGTTCGAACGCATTACCATTTCATCACTGTTGCCGTAAAACGGCTCCTTGACCTAATGCACTACGTTGTTAACAACGCTCCGAAGCCATGCCCCCACCCTGTGGAAGGAATCTGGTAAAAACAACAACGGTATTCTTGAACTTGCTACGGTATAATTACCTCTTGGACCATACCACAGTCTCCAAAATTTAGTTCAAAACGTAAACTACCGTCAGAAGATGTGGGTAGTGCTGTTACATTGCAGTTCGGATCTCGATATTGCATCTCATCAACGTCTAATCCTTTTAGGGCGCATTCGCTCATTTCAAAAATCATTGATCCATTGCAACTAATTACCTCGGCAGCAGTAGTGTCTGAGTGAAATTTAAAAATAAGCTGAAACAGCAAAACTTAAAAGCGAGTAAAAATGCAAATGTCATCCTTCGCTAGCGTTTTAAAAATACATTGTGTTGAAGCTTGGAACAAATCTGCGCCATAAGCAAGATTACTGATCAAAAGCTTGGAAGTTTGTATCCTGTCAAGTTAGGTAACCCTTCAGGCTCTGCAGTCTGCAAGTGTATTTGAGAGATTACAACACTGTTGTTGGCATTTTTCTGTCTTGTAGGAAAATGACATTTTGCATCGTTTTAGTCAGTGCTTTTGATGGAAATGCACGTCAAACGATATCGGCTGCCAGAACCTGATCAACCTTGACTATCTGTTTTTATTCTTTCAGTTCAGTAGCTTACTTGCCAGCTTGAAAACTGCGTGGCCCATTATGCGTTGCTACTGGCAAATCTTGAAATTTTTAACTAGATGTGCGTTGTGAACCCATTCTGGGCATCGTTAAAAAAGATGTGTCACACAATTTTTTTCACTTTGAAGACCTCCGTCACTTACCACGTTAACCCGGTGTAAACCTACCGTATCTTTTACATTGTAATCAAAATGGATTTGTGGCCGACCGAAAATGTTTTCGTGCAGTTTGTGTTCCTCAATAATTGGCCATTGCCCAGAATACGAACTTCTTTGAGCTAGTTGTTAACCAAGTTGTTTTATAAATTGCCATTTTTGTCTTCAAGTAGACGCAGCCAAATATCGATTATTTACAAAATAAACTTCGGTTAAATTCGTCTCCTCCTTTGCATTTTCAAAACAACTTTTGTCGCAAACATGCTTTTTAAAAAAACTTACGTAATAGAATGGTATATTATCACAAGTTTTTTGGAGGGAGCATGTGTCCTTCTTTTGCGAGAAAAAATAAATGTGTTCTGAGGACACAAAGGGCACCCAAATGTTTTCTTTTTGTTAAGTTACAATAAAGGAATTACTCAAAATTGAAGTTGTACGTCTATTTTTGTCTGAAGCAGGTCAAAGATCTTTAGTTCTGAATTGAATTTTGACCTCAGCAGAAAAAAGGTAATGCTCTTTTCAGTCCCAATGTTGGATTTTACTCCAAGAACTGAAAACTTGGCAAGTCTACCCTTAGTACATCTATACTTTGAAAAACACTTTACCGAGATTACTCAAATTACAGTCATCCACATTATATTCGTTCATCACAGCTTCTACTGATAAAGGAACTCCGTAGTCATTGGTTCTATCAAACCAGAATACGTTGGAGCATTGTGGTTCTGAATCACCGCAAGCGAAAAGCCTAAACAAGGGAGCGCATTAAAATCAAAAAAAAATATTAATGAAAGTCATCAAATAACGAAGAAGCTTCTAACTAAAAAGCAATAAAAAGCAATAAACTAGATAACCTGCTGATTAAACCTATGCTATCTTGTCTCATCTTCCATCATATTAAAAAGTGAGCCGAACTACTTTACTGAGGCTGTAGACCAGGGGTTCCCAACCAGGGGTGCGAGATGGTCATTCAGATTTTTGTGTTGCACTTTTGTCCTGTCATGCTCAGTTCATGATGTGCTAATAGTTCTGCACAATCAGCGTCTAATTGCAGCATGCCTAATGCGCGGCCTTCAATCCAATCCAAAGCGATGCGAGACCGGTGATGACCTTTTTTTTTTTGGAGATCACCCCAGCAATAATGGTGAGAAAACTGCGGAATTTGCCTGCTTGGAAACTGCGGAGTTAGACTCTAATTAAAGCATGCTTAGTGCATGGTCTTATCCTTCACATGTTAAAACACTATAGGGGTGCGAGAGCATATTAAGATATTTTAGGGGTGCGAGAACATATTATAACAATTTAGGGGTGCAGGCCATTAAAAAGGTTGGGAACCACTGCTGTAGACAATTGATGACAATAAGCGGGCCACCGAAAAAAAACAAGAAATTCTGGCCGGTAACGGAAAAGTTACAAAAGATTGTATTCATGGTCAGTTGAGCAGCAATGTTTATCGTAATTTTTTTGTGGTAAGCATGTGCTACCGTTCAACGTTTATGCGCGCTAGACAAAAATACAGTAAGAACTGCGTCAAAGGTTGCGCACCATAGCGATGTAAAAAAATAAAAAAGTTAGGGTAGTTCTGTCTGTGAAATAGGCGTCTGGGAAGTTGAAGTTTCCCAATCTATTTTCAGCTAACCCAGAAGGTTTTCAGTATCCCTCAGACATTTAAAAATGGAAAAATATATTGATTTCCAAGAAAAAAGTCTTCGCTTGTGTTTTAAGCCGAAAATAAAAAAATATTCACTTTTAAAAAGTTAATCTTTAAAACAAGATCTTCGTCTTTGTTTTGAGGTGAAAATCCCTTCAAACTGCCCGAACAAAACTATGAGCTACGCATGTGATCGTTTTGTAGAAATTTAAAACATTTCTCAAGGATAGAAAAAGGAGAAATGCCTCTCTAAACTATCGTCAAATCTTGAAGACCGTTTCTAAATAAACTACACCACTGAAACAGGAAAAAATCTATTATCTTTTGCACAATTTTGATAAACATTATTTGCTGTTTCTAATTAATGAACATCATCACTACACTCAATTTGGTTATTGGTAACTCTAGATACAAAACTGTTATCACGCTCGTATCGAACCGGGGGAAGGATTTACTTGTGTGTGGAGGAAATGGGAGGAGAAACTCAATCCAGATTTACATGCTCCCCGTAGAAAAGTTGCAGAGCGGGGCATCCGTTTGTCCAAACCCTTTGCATTACCAAGAGAGGAAACTTTGTTAGAGACTTTTTGTTACAACTGTTTTTAGACAATCTAGGATTTGACATCACATCCCGTACCACTGATTTGATGTGTTCTACCCCAGAGAGTTCACGCAACCCCGTCTAAAAATCAATAACAAAAGGAACAGTCTCACATTAGACCACGAGTTGTTTTTAGCAAAATTGATTTTCAGATGAAGAATAAACAGCTACATCGTGATTACAGCTCAATAAAATCAATGACAGGCAATCATTCAACTGCCGGTATGGTAGTCTAGTAGATTAAAAAAACGGCTTTGTATTGATTATGATCAAGTCGTTACGCGTTTAAGTCTCTAAACAATTGAGTTTCAGTACTCTTGAGAAAAACGCTTCACAATAAAAATTTCCTTTGCATGGCATGTTCTCACAATCGATAACTTTACTGAAAGTATTAACATTCAAGCAATTCAAGCTGTTCCCTCCAAGGTGTGCGTTTGTGCGCTCGCACACTTCAAAAATTTTCCCGCACATGACGAAAAAAAATTAGAGGGAACATTGCGAAAGATGCATTTTCGTTATTTTAAACAGCCATCATCAGTTCTTTTTAAGTAGAATTAAGGCTGCTTTCGCACATAGCTGTTTTCGCAATCAGGAAGAAAATTCTTACCGATATTAGGAACAGATATTGAAACGAGGTTTCGCTGATTGAAACGAGAATGCAAACAGAGCGACGCTCTCTTCTCACTCAGTATTAATCGGTGAAACCCCGTCTAAAAACCTACTCCGAAAATCGGTAAGAATTTTATTTCTGGGTGCGAAAAGCGCTATGTGCGAACCCAGCCCTATTCATGTTTCGCAGTTTAGTTTCAGTAAAACGATTTGCAATCTTCAGATTCAGTCATAATCACAGCTACTTGGGGTCAACGCTATTTTTAATGATCAGCAGTTTAAAGTTCTCCTTGTATTTACGAAACAAGCTTTAATACCTGGCTTTTTCCGTATTGGCTTGGTCGTAGTCTGTATCACTATGAGATGTAGTTATGACAAATATCTCGTCAAAACTCTCAAGAACTCTGTTTCGAATTGCTAAGATGTCCGAATCACTGGTTGATTCGTCAACGAAGCCAAAAACAAAAGCAATAGCTGAAAAAATAACGTCAAGTAATTACAACTACTTTATAAATTTGCTTCATGAACTTCTAAAGAAATGTGTTGAAAAAATGGTCAAAGATTAGTTTACTAGTAGAGTCCGTGACAATTTGATTGGCATGCAACAGAGCCATTACTTAATACCCAAAGTTTCAAAAAATAGCTTTGAGCGATAACTACATTGGAAAACTGTTGTTTCTGACGTAATATTGCCTGGAGCGGCACGTCCATCGGCCCAGGTCATTAGTGATCTCACTGCAATCAATTCACCGACTAAATCAAACAGAATGTTCGCTAGTATTGGAGACCAGAACAGAAAAGAGTTCTCATGTATATAAAACTTTCAACTCCTTTTGCTTTACCCATTCTTCTCAAAGAAAAGCAGCTGCGGTTTTGAAGGTTACATTGTGGCTATTCTTGTCAAAAGCCTAAAAAAAGGAAAAACAGGAGCGACTTTCTCCAATTTTCTTGCGTAGTTTGGCGCTTAAGATTTTGAAGATTGGGTTTTGAAGCAAAAGCAATCTAAAACAGGAAAAGCTGTGGCATCTTTCATTTTGGCATTCGAAGCAACATGCTGGCCACGTCTCCAACTGTTGTTTCTTCCTCCAACGAAAAAGCAAAGAATTCTTTAGTACTCATCTTCAACTATTTATAACATGCTTTCTTATTTTTTCTTCCAACATACCAATTGCTGTTGTGGTGTCCAAACTGCGCAATCCCGGCAAAGGCCCAGCGTAAACGTAGGCAGGATTGGATGCAACATCGTTACCGGCAAATTCGACATGAGTATAAACGTCGGTATTATTTGTGCTCTCGCACAATGGATGCGGCAAGGGCGAAAACATACTCTCAACTCCGACAGCAGTGGTTGTATAGCTAAAAGTAGAAGGCTATTTAAAAATGTTGTTTAGACTTACCTGATCGCTTACATATAATTTTAAGAGTTTTTAAAAAAGTAGCCTATACTTTATAGTGCAGAAAAATAATTATTCGGGTTAAAGAAATTAAGGTGGTATCATCTCTTTCAATCTCCTTCACCCATTTCTCCATGACTTTATGACAATTACTCAAAAAAGAATCAATCAATTGTTCATGAAAGAAATGTAAGCAGTGTCAAAAAAACGGATATGTGCTGCTTCTGCATCAAAACAACATCATTGACGTTAATGGGAGAAGAGGGGAGGTTTCCTTTGCTGGAAGCAAAGGCGTGGCTAAAAATTTTTTTGAAAATATGTGGTAGTTTAAAAAAATTTCGCCAAATTATCATATATTGCCCTAATTTTTAATTTTTTTTTTGTTTTTTACATTCTGAGTTGCACGCAAGTGCTTTAAGAGCAACCCGGTTGGTAGTGCATGCCAGAACGCTCTGTGCTCCGCTGATGACGCCACAAAGGCAGAAACGGCAGCCGTTCGGAGATTGAGTTTTATGCTCTCTGTATTGGGCCTCGGTGCAGTGCAGATTGAGCTCTCTATCTGGCAGCATCGTATCGCGCTGCAACTATGCGTTGCTCGCTGCTCGCGCAGTTTGAGCTCTTTGCGATGCGGTGTGGAGAAATCGTTACGTACCACAAACGAAACGATTTTTCTGGCACATATTAACCTCTCGTTTGGTAGTGCATGCCAGAACGCTCTGTGCTCCGCTAATAACGCCACAAAGGCAGAAACGGCAGCTGTTCGGAGATTGAGTACAATTGATTCTATATACTTGGCTCATGTTGCCTTATTCCGTACCAGTCAGTACTTTGAAGAAATTAGATAAAGGTAACCATAACAAAGGCTTAAACTTGGTTATGCCTGTGGTAGGAAAATTTAAACTCTCTGGTAATCCTGTTCCTAATATGATTTTTTTAATAGACACAACATTTTTACAAAATCACTTTACTGAAAAACTGATTTGTGACCTCATTTCTCACCCGAATTTCAAAATTTTTAAACAAATTGAAGGTTATTTTAAGGCAAATCCGATAACATGTCATTTGTAATTTTACTATTTGGTTTCATGCTAAAAGAATTGAGCTTCAACACTTGTAGTGTAATTTTTACCCCTTTTCATATAGTGGTGAGCTGAGTAAAAACAAGTAAATTTAATACGTAAAGGTTCTAGTAAGGTACTAACAATTAGTGTTATTTGAAAATTGAGGAAATTTACTTTCCATCAACATGTAGTTTTAATTAGTTAGGGCTAAGAAATTGGTTACCATACATGAGTTTTCATTTTTATTTAAAACAGTTTCCTATTAGATCTGAGTAACTGGTAATTTTTTTATTACAAGTTAGTTCTTTGGTACATTTTGACTATTTTCCATCGAATGCATGCTTCTTCGCCATTGTTTATCTAAATTTTTAGAAAGATTCATTGCAAAATGAAATCTTTAAAAACTTTAAAACGTGGTTTACCGGCAAAAACACTCAAAATTTTGGTATTTGGGCTTCACAAAATTGCAATTTCTACAAAAAGTAAGTCCTTCAGTACATTTTTACTCTTCTTCCTTAAAAGCATGGTTCGTTGGCATTATTCATTAAAGCTTTTAAAAAGAGCCATGTAAATCGCCCCCTACTTCACAATTTTAAAATTGTGCTTCCTCGCACTTTATAAAATGAACCAACAAAACTTTTTTGAATCGTTGGCTGTGCTTCAAGTGAACAAATTCACTTCCTAGGCACCAAATAAGCCTTGCAAGACTTAGTCGGAAACTCGGGGAGAAATAAAACGGCTATGCACAACCCATAACTTTTCTTACGCTCAATTGATTTCGTTTGAATAACGGTATTTTTCATTTTGGAACGAGAATTAGCAATCTCAAAAACATTAACTTTTCATTGCTGTTCTCATAATTACACATGTACTCGACGTTACTGATGGGAGCGCTGGAAATGTAATTGCTTTTCTCCGGGTTAGTTTGTTTTTTTCCTCGCTGCGTTTATGCCAGAATTAAGCAACACGCTAGCAGCGAGAGGCTTTAGGCTGTACAAATAGGCATACAACAAAAAATCGTAAGTAGCGGTCCTAATATTGAAAAGATTTTTCCAGAAAACACGTATCAATCACCTAGGCGCCCTCCCACAACTTTGATATGCTTTCAAGCACTTGCTGAATTTAACACATAGTGACTGTTCAGTTTAAGAAAGCAAATCAGACAAAACATGTCAAATGACACGTTGTCAGCACGCGATAAACTTGGGAAACAAGTAGTGGCTACGCACTCCCGCCTATGCTGTTTTTTGATCGCTTGCGTTTCAAGAAACGTTAATTTTTGCCAAAAGTAATTCTATATGTTACGCTCTATCAAGGTGCCACCAAGGGCACAGTATGAAATGGAAGGAAAATTTCACTATGGAATATGGAATTGTTGAAGTATGGAATGAAAAGAATCTTCCATACTTGCTCATTTTAATGTTGTTTTCATACCAAGTGCAGTCAATGAAGCCGCCTTTGATCAGACGCAAAAAAAAATAAAAGAAAAAAGTAGTAGCCGAAGCTCTATTCGAATGAATATGGTAGGAAAAAAGAATGGAAGCTGCTACCAGACTGATCATGTTTAAACACTGGCGATTAGATAGTAAGCAACTTCGACATAAAGCCAGTTTTAACGTTCAAGATTGAGTGCCTATGTGATTGCACTGTGTGTCTCACTTAGGGAAAGTGGAGGTAGATAACTTGCCAAGTTGCCCCGTTGGAGTATTTGCAGTTCATTAATATTTGTTTGTATAAGCTTCAACTTAAGGGTTTTTTTGTATCAGTTTTGCTAGTTGCAATTGCAATATTACATGTTCTTGAATTTCCAACTTCAAGGAACAAGAAACAGATTTTTTTTTACTGTCCCGCCCTGTGACGGTCACTCACAAAGGGAGCTAGCAATATTTTAACTTCCAATATTGCTATGGAGGATTTTGCCAATTATGGACTAAATTAAAGTTAAAATTTAGCTCTTTGACAAGCAAATTTGGTAGACCTTTACTATAAATTTTTATGTCGTGTGTTGAAGGATTCATGTTCCTAGTTTTACACATAATAATACATAATCAAGCATGTCTCGTAAGAAAATTGATGTTAAGCAGTTCTGAGCTGTCGACCTACGTTCACAAATTGGAACAAGTAAATTATGATCCAACCAAAACAAGAAGCCTACAATGCAATCGGAAGTGAGACGTTGGAATCTACAAGCGGCAATTCTGGTGTAACAGATCACTTTGTCAAGAAGCGAAAACGCGAGGATGTGGATACTGAAGGATTAAAATCCAAAAAAATTGCAGTTGTCCTGGAATTAAATGCCGAAGCATTAAAAGAGTGCATCCGTCAAGTGTGCCGTAGATGGCCTTACGCTTAACTCATTTGAAAAGACCAGGACGTTGAAAATTTTTGATTCTATAATGCAACTGTTGAGAGAAGCCAAACAACCAATTTCAGTCATGTCTCCTCAAGTGCGTGAGATTGTTTTGAAAGGGGCACTAACACTAAAGTAAAAAATAAAACCGAAACTTTCTAGAAAAATGCTGTGTTTAAAGTTTGATGTGGCACCAAGACTTGGGAGAAGATTTTTTAGATTCAATGTCCAACATGACAATGATACTGGAGAACACACTAAAACACTAGCAGACAGAGAAATAAAGATCGCTGTCACAGGAGCGGAGTTGTCAAAGCTGATAACCAATATTTTGCGAGACGAGTTTGATATTACTATGTCACAGATCTATTCCATAACTACAGACAACGGTTCAAATTCGCTTTCAGATGGAAAGTTTATGAACACTGATATGTTTAGAGAACTGAAAAGTTTTGAAGAGGAAAGAGATAACATTTAAAACTGAAGAACTTCTCCAAGGGGACACAAATAACTTTCAAACCTCAGCACATGGCATTCATTATGTCCGTTGCAAAGCGCACACACTTGTGCTTGCAGTTGATGACTGTGTGGGAAGTAAAGCAAGCCCTTCTACCAAAGCTCTACTTCAACAAGCACGAAGTGTAGTATACTCTCTTCAAACGTCCAACCCAAGAAAAGAGTTAAAAAGGCAAAACTTGCCAATGGCTATAGCTGATGTTGAAATCCATTGAAGTTCTACATTTATATGCTAAAACGTCTCTTACACCTTTCCACTTTTTGCAAAAATAATGAGATGCTAAATGATAAGCTCAGGTTGTCGGAAGAAGCATGGAAACAGTTGCAGGAGATTGTTGAGTCTTTGGCCCCAGTACGCATACTTAATACAAAAATTCAAGAAAGCGCATTAACGCTGGGTGAGATAGTCGGCAATTGGCAACTAACCATGTCGTCGTCAGACTAAATTTCTACTCCATCAGGAGCAGTGCTAGTGGAACATATGAAGACAACAAGAAAATCAGTTCTGATTCCCCCAGTGTTGGCTGCAATTTACCTTGATCCAGAGTATCAAGTGCTCTTGAGTCAAGAGCAGAGAAATTCAGCCAAAACTAAGCTTCAAGCCCTGTATATATGATTATGCTATTGAAACATCAGCAAGATGACAGCTTGTCCATTACAGAAGAAGTGCCCGGTAGCATCTCGAAGAACCGGGAGTTCTTTCCGAAGCAGCTAATGCTCCTGTCCAAGGAAAAGGAGAGGAATTTGGGTCTGGCCACTAGCTTACCTCATATTACATCTCTAACAAACTCTTTTGACTTGAAGAATTACCAAATAGTAGATTGCGCGTTTCATTACTGGGCTGAACAAGATAGCAAGGTACTTTCACGTCTCACATGGACTGTTCTAGCCCTTTTCATGATACGAGTGTCGGTGAAAAGACTCTTCAGTGGCGTAAAACTTAAATTAAGTGATTTCTGCAATTCTTTAGCAGAAGATACTCTGCCAGCAATTATGTCGTAACGCACAAATATCTGAGTAAATTAAATTTATGTTTGAGATAATTTATTTTCTTTTGTTTAGTATTCATCTTGTTCATTTTTTCTTGTACAATACATTCATTTCAAGCCTAAAACAGTGTCCTTTCTTAGATTTTTGAAGGTGTTGATTTAGGGTGTTTGATGTAATACGAAGTATGGAAAAGATATGGAATATGGAATGGAAGAATTTCAGTACGGAATGAAAGATTTTTAAGTATGGAATGAAATGAAAGATTTTGAGGATATGGAATATGGAAAATTTCTATTCCATTCATTTCCATAGCACGTCCTAGGTGAAACAAGCCATTATTGATATTAGTGTCCTTTAGGCATGCTTTTTTCTTCTGTCTTGAATCCTTTTACAAAGCAGTGTAAGTCATAATCTTAAATGATATCACAATGCTTGCTACTATATAGTGAAAACATCAGCAGGCAGCAAAATTATCCACTATCATTTTGATGGCGAACATACACAGTAGAGCCCATTACTGATATTTTTTATTGATAAGCTCTTTTTGTTGGTACAAAACACTGATCTTCATTTAAAAGTAAGGAGGTCTAGTATTGGAGCAAAGTTAAATGTGATAAAATCCTAAGTTTAAGAAAAGATCAAATTAAAACCGTAATAGTATCAGTTTGTAAAATTGGAATTAGGGGGAACATTTTTGCTTGAAAAGAGCTTAATATCATATAGCCTATCGGTATAGGTTATATGACTGTGGGAAAGCCCCCTTTGATGCTATGGCCAAATTAAGACAAATAGCCGAACCAAGAACTTCATATTACAAATATAAATAGGGAAGGGGGCCCACCAAATCGTTAAATAAGCTTATCACTAAATAGCTAATTTCTTTAATTGCCAAAGCAACCACCATTTGACCGCTGGCATCATTTTTGTCTATGTTTGATTCCCTTCTCCCCACAGCTTTCAAAAGTGTACGAATGATAATTTGTGACACCCTTCTTTCATGTTGAGACGGCCAGTCTTGATTAACAGACCAAGATGATCACCATTACATGAACAGAACTATGGTCAAAGACAATACTTTTTACAACTTGTCGTTGCTGCTCTTACAAATGTTTGCACGGTGAAGCCAGCGCAGCTGCCTTAATTGATACGCTTTGATTCGGCACAGGTGATGGCAGGATCTGCCGGTGTAAAATCGCACCATACTTAGGAGAAACATTTTTCTATTTTGGTTGATAATACCTTTGTAGAGCTACCGGGATGAAACCTAAAAATTTTGGGAAAAGCAAGGACTCTTTTTGCTCTTCTGATCCCACCCTCTTCTGATCCCACCCAAGCAAGGGAAACAAAAATGCAACATAATGCGCAGCCATTAGGAACTTGAGAAAGTTTGAGGGGAAATCAAAAGCAACAAGGTCACTGTGCTAAATCGAATCACATGTGTAGTGATTTGGTACCCAAACACTACACGTTATACTAAATCCTTTAGGAGCGTCATGCTCCGCCTTCCACAATTTCACATGTGCATTGAGTTCGATTAGCTGTAAAGACAAGTATGATCTAAGCCTACAAACTGTAGCTAGATTGAGTGTTTTTCTTGCTAACTATTCTATTTGAATAAGGTTTTGTTGTAATTAATTAAGAATTGTGTAAATATATATAAATTGGCTTTTGATTTGTGCTTTTGCTGAGGAATTCCTACACATGGAAGATATTATTGGTAATTTGCTTTATAATAGCTTTACAGAGCTACCGGGATCAAACCTACAAAACTTGGCAAAAAGAAAGAACTCTTTTAACTCTCCTGGGCACGCCAAGCAAGGAGAAAAGAATATGCAACATAACGCGCAGTCAGCAAGGACTTGAGAAAGTTTAAGAAGAAATCAAAAGTAAACAACGTCCCTGTGTGCAATCGTACCACATAAAAGATATTTTTGCTATTTTGCTTCAAAATAGCTTAATATAAGAAATGTGTTCCTTACTTCGAAGCTAATGGAAACCCAAAGCCTTGGGTTCACGTAAGCAATAAACACAGCACATAGACCTAAAGCATAGCCAGAACCTTAAAATCAGAAATTCTATTAGCAAAAAGGAGCACCGCAAGTTTTGAAAATATGTACAGAAAAACATAAACTTTTCGCTACTGTTCACTCATGTACCCGATAGGTAAAGCAGGATTGGCCGGCGGAAATCACATTCTTAATCCTAACATTCTCAATCCCAACGTTACTGATGGGAACCCTGAGAGCAACGCCGTCACATACCATAAAGCAAGGATTTTTTTCTTTTTCTAATATGCTGCCTGTTAAGTTATCTATAATTACGGCATACTCTTATGCAATGTAATAAAATCCCAAGTTTAAGAAAAAATCAGAATAAAGCCACAAACCAAATAATTTGTAAAACTAAATTTAGAGCAAATATTTTGTCTGAAAACAACTTTGCTTGATCTGCGCCTACTAGAATATGGTGAACGTGTCTGGAGAAGCCATAGCCGCTTTTGTCGCTATGCCGGAAACAAGGCAAATAGCGCAGCCAAAACAACTTAACACCGCAAATACGTATGAAGGGGGCCGCAGCAAATAGCAAAATAGGCCTTCTATTAAAGAGCTTATTTCTGTAGTTGTGAAAGCAACCACCATTTGGCCGCCACCATCATTTTTGATGGTGTTTCTATCCCTCCCCTCACACTTTTTAAAAGTATAAATGGTAGTTTATGGCAACATTCTTTGTTTGTCAGCATTACTAGTCTTGATTAAGAGCTTATGATAATCACCATTACGAGTAAAACAAAAATGGATGTGCATAAAAAATACAATTGCTTGTTCATACAACTGCACGATGGGTGAAGCTAGTGCAGCCAGCTGAACCGATATTTTTAACCCCAACGATACTGATGGAGGGACCTTCCGGGCAACGCCGGCTAGTGCAATACAAATAATTTCATGATCTCCTAGACGCTGGCCAGCAAGCATGTGCCTCCTAGTTCGAGAATTTAGATTTTTTGTAAGACTAAATTCAATCCATTTTTCCGAAAATAAATATTCAGAGCACCCCACGTACATCTACCCGCTTCTTGATAAACCACGCAAGCCTTAGAATTAATGCTTAACAGCAAAATCACCAAGCAGCGTGCCAGCGCAGTCGGTTGCACCAGTTTCAACAGGATCCTTTGCCGAAATGACGCAAACAATAAATTATTGCTAGCATCGTGGTAATCGGCTATTTTGGTAATTTAGATAAATAGCTAACTAAGCTGAGGACAAATTATAAATGAAATTGATAAAAGCCTATTGTACGAGCTACATAATTTATCTTTTCTGATATTGTGTGAATAGGTTATCTGCCTTTCATCAAAGAATAACGGCTTTGCCTATGGCTTGAAAAAACAGCCTGCCAATAAGTTACTGCACAAAGTAGGCAACAGTGATAAAAAAAAGAGGCAAAAATCTCCCAATGCCCCGTATCTTACCTCAATGATTAACAATTAGCCTACGCCCTACAGCTTGATTGCCTCAGTTTTTTTTGTTTGAGCAGAGACGTATGACTTGTCATTAACCGTTATGTTCACAAATAAGTGGCCACTATGCTTTCTTGAAACTACAATGGTGAACAGCCGCTCATGACAAGGGGATGTTGCGGGAACAGAGCTATTTTGAAAATTGACTACGCTTGTACTAGCAGAATAAAACAATATTATATCTGTTTTGACGTCATAGCAGTCATTGTAAATGATCTGCCCCTAATCCACAAAGAAAAAAATAAAGGTAAATATTTTACGTCAAGGCAGTGCGGAACTTTTTCACGGACTCCATTTTGAGATAAATGGAAGACTTCAAATATTTACCAACTTTGTTTCGAGCCGTCAGATTGGTTTCAGTACCATTTTGTTAATACACGGTATATAACTTTTTGATGTACAAAATCCAATGATTTTATTGTTTGACGTCTCTAAATCTGAAGTCACTCTGAAGTTGAACCACAGCATTTGATCTGGTGTTGAAATCTTCTCCTTCCCACTCTGACATTGGAAGGAGGAAGAACTGACCTATTTGTGCAGACCACTAGGCAGCGATAAATGAAACAGTAGATATGAAAGTTGGCAGAGAGAAAAGAAACAGAAACCTGCAAAAAAGATCTACAAAAAAGGAAGCCACTGTAGGCTACAGATTTAAAAAGGAGAAAATGCGACATAAATCTTCTCGCAATAAAAAAACGAGCAATATCATGTACGATAAGGAATAGGTACCTAAACACAATCGTTGTAAAGGAGGTGATACAAAACTTCTAAAATTTTTTGTTGTGGTTGTTGGGTGTCTCTTAAAAAATCTTACTTTTTTGAGGTAAGGTATCATCAATAGTAGGTGGCTATAGCACCTCCTACCCTTCTGATCTAGTATAATAGACATTAAGATAGTGATTTTCAACAGCTTTTAAAAAACTTTGTTTTAACTTCCTGTTTAACCAATAAAAAAATAAGAACAAGCGTAAAAGACTCACATCTGAGGTGAAAGTGAAATGAGCAGCGCAGGGTTAAAATAATCTGCAGATACTATCTACTAGCTAAATAACTCATACTTACAAAGAACCCACTGTGGTAGTCGAGTAAAATTGAATTCCCAATTGAACGTCCGAAGAGGCAATGGCGCCTGAAGCAAAAGCTACAGCAAAAGCTTTGACTTGCGCTAACCACAGCTAAAATATAAAGTGCACTTTTCAATTGAAAATATTATTAAACTTTGGCTGCACAGACTAAAACTATTGCTTTCGACTGAAACATAATAAAATCTTTTCTCAAATGAACTGGCATCATTTTATTGCGACGAGAAGTGTTGCAGCAATAGCCTATTGAATCTGGATACAAAGCAAAACAGGTTCTTCTCTAAGCATACCAAGAAAAATGATTCTTCCTGATAACGGCCTCAAACGTGAGAAGAAGCGTTGGGAAAAGAATTGTAAATTACAGAAAATAGGAATTTTGACACTAAATAAAAGGGCGCAAATTAATCCTGAAATTAGTTTGAAGATTCTGCTCAGAAAAATTATTAATTGGTGGTCTAAAGATCGGTATTCGAATTAAACAACTTACAGCATTTTATGTTTAAATCCAGAATCAATTGGAAATCTTGGGAACGAACTAATTTCATGACGGACCCAAAGTTAAGACCCGGTGATACTTGAGATGTTGTCGAGCAACCGCTTTCGCCGCGATTGTTATGTGGTTAAAGCGTCCACCTCAAAAGAAAGGGTTGCGGGTTCAAGCCGTGATTGAGTTAAACCAAAAATTTTTTTGAAAATAATTTCTGCAGCTTCCCTAATTCCATTACGTTCTGCATGAAATGAATTTTGGGATGGAAAACTTCGCTAGTTACGCGGTTGCGAGCGATCCGCGGAAGTTGAGGGCCGAGTTATTTACCCGTTGTGATGGCTCACTCTCATCAAGGACTTGCAAACATAGCCTGAGCTCACACGCATAAATGAATAAAAGTTGGTAGATCACTTTGTACCCCCTTTTTGATTGGAAACATTTTGTTTGCTTCAATGTGTTAAGTCAACTAACAAACTAATTATTTCTCTTGACAAATTCCAGGTCAACCAACCAGAGGTGGTCTAAATACATCGCGCCAATGAAATAAAGGTGGTTAGTCACTCATACGAGATTACGTTTAACACTTTAGTCAAATCAGTCAGAGGCGGTCCACTTACATTTTGCTATTCAACTAAAGGTGTTTTAGAGACCTCAGATCAAGTAACCATTGACAATCCACGTACACCATGCCAATCAGCCCGTGATAATCAACTTATACTAGTCCATTCAAGCACAGGTGGTTTGTATACCGCATGCCAAACCAACCAGAGAAGGTGCACACATACCAGCCCATTGAACCAAGGGTGGTTTTCTTACTTCAAGCTTCCCAAACAGAGGTCGTGCAAAACAAATTAGATCTCCCAATCATGGCTAACCGATCAAAAAGTCCTACTCGCTACAATCTGCCTAATAATATGTATTTCACTCATGAAAACGTCCAATCACAGTCATTCCGCCAACCATTCACAGATGGTTGCACACACTAAACTATTTAACCCGAAATGGTCTACTTACACTAATCTGCCCACCAGAACAAGTCTTTATATTCCACAATCGTTGCCAACAACCACTAATGTTTCACTTACTTCAAGATATGCAATCAAAAGTGGCCTACTAATCAGCCAAATCAATTGTGCTTCACCGATGCAATTCACTCAATCACGGCTATTTGGCCAACCAGTTATAGGTGGCTTACACCAGACTATTCAATAAAAGTGGTCTACTTACAGCAAGCTGCCCAACGATAGATTATTATCCATATGAAAGCCATTTAATTGCGGCGAAGCAGAGATGGTTTACATGCATTAGTTTATCCAAACAGAGAAGTTCTATAGGCCCATATACCAGTTTAATTGACTAGAGGTGGCGGGCATACAACAGATTAAGTAATCAGAGGCGTACTCACGATTGTGAAGCAAAGAATCGAATAAGTCTTAACTATAAGAAAAGCAATGAGCTCAAATCGATAATTCTGCATTAATACCACCGATACTATTACATATGACGATAACCACAAGAGGACAAATCTCACTCTCTCCCTTTGCTCCTGCATCTATTACTGCCTTTGCTCCTTCTTTCACTCCTTCTTATTATCACTCTTCCCTCCAAAGTTCTATGGCTATGCGCCTGGTTTTACCTGAGCAGTTAACATATCTCCAGAATTTGGGCAACCGTTAATGACTTCTAAACCAATGTCTACCGGCATGTAAACGTCCAGACTGCAATTTCTTATGTTGACGCAATTTAGATCATCTATTTCAAGCTTTTTTCCACATGGACAAGCACACTGGGTGATATTTTCTTGCGGATTGTATAAACAGAAATCAGAACAACCGCCGTTGTTGTCGTTACAGCCTTTACAAAAAAAGAAGTTAAATTATTTTTATTAAACAAACCACATTAGCTAGTTTTCTTGCATATCGAAACCTGAGCACGGCGCACAGTTTCGCATTGAATATCCCACAAAACTGGTGAATTATGCAGCCAAATCTCAGCTTGATCTGCAGCAGTAAAGATTAGAGAACACCACTGAACACAGATAACTTCTTTTGTATCTAAAACACTGTATAAATGCAGCATTCACCGAGACTTGTTACCATTAAACAACAATCTTCGCCATTGTAAATTATTTGATTTGATTCAAACCTACAAAGAGTTTTGAGAAAAAACTAACAAATTATAGCAGCTAATACATGGAAACCACCGTATCCTCGATTTAATGATTGAAAACTTGCTTAAGATGCAAGCCTGGTGTGGTACCACCCCGTCATGGTATTCAGCACGTGCCTAGACATCTTGATCTATGCCAGCAAATAAGCCAGTCATTTCAACACTTTCTTGAAAAGACACCATCATGTCGGGTTATTTTTTTCCTCTCGTTTCTCGGCAGTGATGTTGGAGGCGAGAACTTATAATATGATCTCCCAGACAAGGACGTGGGGCTGAAAAAAGAAGTGTGGGAACGCGCAAAGTAAATAGAAATATGTATCTTCCACTCAGATTAGCGTGAGACAATGCGGCAATGCCGTTCCCACTCCACTACACCCAGCGATTTTTTAGGGGCCTGAGGCAAGATTTCGTGTGGGGTCAACTTTTGGCCAACCGGAGACCTTTAATCTTTTTATTCATTTGAAGATTACTTCTATTTCGAAAGTCTAAATTAGGAGAATTTGCTGTAAACTAGGTTTTCGGCCCTTTTTATCGAGATCAACAAAAATTTGTAGGGCCAAAATGCCGTATATAAGATTTGTCTGAAAGGGAGCCAGAGGTAGCTGCCTCACTTGCCTCATCCTAACTCCCCAGCTGACTACACTCATGCTATCAGGTCACCTCAAACATCCCAGTAGCTTACTTTTTACAAAATATTACTCACCATTGATTGCGATAACGGCTGGCACCACAATGAACAAAATGCTGCAAAATGAAAGACGGCAGAAAAAAATCATTTTTAAAGAGTAAAAGTCCTGAAATTGTTTAAAAATGATTTTATTTGTAAATCATGCTTAAATGAGTAAAATTTTCAGTCACGTGCTTTTTAACTGTGGTTAGCAAAGGGACTAGCCAAGATTTTTTTCAAGAGGCTAATCAGTAATAGCCAAGAATCAGAATGTCTTTTCTCAAATCTTGATGTTTTGAACTAAGCTTGAAGATTTTTTCTGCTCATATTAAAGATAGCTTTAACGCAACAAAAATAACTTATTTATTCAAATTAAAGGTTGCTATTGAGTCACGGTTTGCTTCGATTTAAAGATACCCAAAGCAAATTTGTCAAGCACAGAAGTATTATTTAATTTAAGATTTCTATGAAATGCAGTGATGCTCAAGCAGGCAAAATTATTTGGAATCGAGATTTGACATTCAGCCTTTCATTGATAAAGTCATTGTATATTTGCACTCTCTTCCCTTCTTGTCTACGTCATTGTTCATGTATAAAAATAAGGTTGTATCTTCCGAAATCTACACTATAAAGGGCAATTCTGTGTGTGTGTGTGTGTGTTTGTGCGCGTGCGTGTGTATGCACGTGTATGTTTGCCTGTATGTAGGTGTGGGTATTTGTGTGTGCATTTTGGCTCCTCTGAAACTACTGGGCGCACAAATATAAAATTTGGCACGATTGATCACCACTCCTGCGTAAGTTCATGACGTCATGTTGATGTCAAATTTCAAAGTAATTTTTTTAAATTTACATTTCTTGAAGTAGGAAAGTCTTTTTTCAAGCGAAAGCTAGCAGCTAATTTACCAATATTAAGAAATTTCATTTTTTTAAAAGTACAATGACGTCATAAATTAATATTATTGTAACAATGGTGTGCTTTCTTTTTCCAAAGAATGGTGAAGAAATGCGGTTAAAAGTTTTTTTGGGAGATATTAACGAGGAGCTTCCAATAAAAAGTTTTTCTAAGAATTTAAACTTTGTAGACAACCAAATTCTTAAGAATTTACGCGTTTTTTAAGCATGCTTTTTCCGATTTTTTCTTCAACGCTTCAACAAAACCGTCGTTTTGTCATAATGATAAGTGACCTCACGATGCTGTCTGCTACCACCTCAGGGAAACACAGCAGGCAGCTGCTGTACTTATAACTTATGTCATTTTGAAAGTGGATCTGAAAAGTATAGCCTACCATGAGTGAGCTGCCAGTTAAAATTTAATATATAAAGTGTGATTCTGTCTGTACGTGTGTACGTATGTACGTGCGCTTTAACTCCTCCAAAATTGCTGGACGTGCAAACATCAAACTTGACACGATTGATCACCACCTCGGAGTGAGTCTCATAAAGGGTAATGGTGACGTCATCATGAATCATAATCAAAGATAATTTTTTTTGATTTACATTTCTTGACATAGCAAAACCGTTTTGAGCTCAAACGAAAGCTAGCACCCAGCCTATTACCTTACAAAAAATTCATCCCTTTGTGGTCTAACATGACGTCACAATCAACGCTTGATTGCACAATTTGCTAGCTGTATTTTCTCAAAAACTAATGTTTGTAGAAACATTAAGCGCATTTTCAGGTGATATTGATAAGGTGATTTCGATAAAATCAACTCTACAACAATTTAGGCTCATTTGGCAATGCAACAAGCAATTCTTTATTCAAGCCTACTAAGTCTTCTAGGCATGCTTCTTCTCTTTTCTTTTACACTCATGAAACTCGCTCTATGATTTCGGTACAATTAACACACACTTTTGCTATCAGAGATCACAACATGATGATTGTTTCAAAAATTTTAATGTTTCAAGGCGATTCTGATAGTACATCACATGTATCTTTAGTAGCGTATTAGTTTTTATAAGAAAAAAGCGAAACTTTAAAATCGGTAGTGTAACTTTTTACTCTCCCAAAAAAGTGGTAAGCTGAGTAAAAACAGGGACATTTAATATATAAAAGTACTAATAAGGTACTACAATTACCGTTCTTTGAAAATTTATGAAATTTGCTTTCCAGCAATATGCAACTATTAAGTCAAGGCTAAGAATTAGTATGCAATGGCTGATCAAAAATTGGTTGTTGCTGTTGGTTACCCGACCCTAGGGTTGCCAACTTTGACAAGTTCCAATAAAGGACACTGTGACTAGAGTTGCCAAGCGTCCTTTATTTTAAAGGGCAACTCTCAATTTGCAATTACAAAAAGTTGGAAAATGGAAAGAATTTGGATTGGAAATTGGAAAAAATTTGCAAAATTACAGCCCAACTCATGGAAAACCAGGTGCTGACCTTTTTTTTTTTTGGAGGCCAACATGGATAAATACTGCTCGTGGACATGGTGGCCTCCAAAAAAGAAAATAGGTCAGCACCTGGTTTTCCATGGGTTGGGCTGTACTTTTGCAAATTTTTTCCGCTCTTACACTAAATTTTTTTCAGCTCTAGAAATAAAGGACAATTCTAACTTTAATAAAGGACAAGGACAGGCAGTTCAAATAAAGGACTGTCCTTTGAAATAAAGGACGGTTGGCAACCCTACCCGACCCCTTTCGAGGGATGGGGGCATGGCAGAAAACCATGGAGCCCCAGAAGCCAGGCAACTCCCCAGGGTTTGGACCAGAGGTCGTAAAGAGACAGAGAGTCGCCAAAGAGAGAGCGGTGTAAAGAGTCCGTAGCTGGACAGTGCAGAACGAGATGAGAAGTGTTCTGGGGTGAGTTTCCATTGGCGCTGCAGGAAGGATTCTCGATTCTGCCAATCCTAGAGAGATAAGAACCTAAAGAAAGGCTGTGTCCGTTGCAGCGAAGACGAGAGAGGACACAGCGAGCATGACGAGGGAGCACAAGTTCCTCAGTGGAAATTGAGGGAACCTGTGTGTCAAAATACTTCGATGAGACAGTACGCCTCCAGTCCGAGAAAATACGAGAGTGGATACGAGAGATAACAGGAGAAAGACTACAACGGATTGCGGAGGTGCAAGCAGCGCTCCTCGTCTGGCCAGTTCATCAGCCGTGTCGTTCCCCGGGAGAAACGAGTGTCCGGGGACCCATTGTAGCCTGATAGAACAGGAGGAGAGAGAAGACAGTTCCTGCCAGATCTGCCACAGAGTTTGAGATGAAAGGAAAGATGGAGGAGAGGACAGGGTGGCGAGGACAGAACGAGAGTCAGATAGTAGGAGAAGAGAAGAGGGAAATGGCAGACTTGTTGGTGCTGCCGAGACCAGCAAAGAGCGTGCAGAATGGCGCAGGCTTTAGCGGAAAAACTTGAGCATACTGGGCCTGCCGAAAAGGAAAGAGCGGCCTCAGTGCCACAGAGAGAGCAGTTGGCAAGTACGCCGGAGCCGCCCTTGCCAAAACGAAAAGGAACAGAGCGGTTTGTCCAGAGCACCACATCATGAAGAGGAGAGAGTCAAGGTGGACGAGAGCCGCACCTTGGTGGGAGAAAGGGGGATCAGAGCTGGAGCATGGAGAGGAAAGGGTGGACTCCACGGTGAACGAGGGCAAATTCCAGGGAGGAAAGGGAGGACAGGCAAGAAAAACCTCCATAGAACAAGTAGAAGGAAGCATGAGCGGGTGAGTGGACGCAAAAGCTCTCCAGGACGATCTGCAGAGTCTTGGTTTCACTCCTAGTCTGGCCAAATCTGAAATAGGAAAGGAGGTTGGGAGACGAAGAGCCCGCTCATAAGATAAAAGAGTGAAGTGAGTCAGAGTGACTCGTAGGGGAGGTAAAGAAACCTCGGTGAGTAGTAGAGGGATAGGGGAGGACGAGAGGCAGCCAGTGATGGCGCGACTGGCCGCTCGGTGGAGGCGTTCCAATTTGGTGAAATTGGTAGCGCTTAGAAAAGGAAACTATCCAGGTAAAGAGTAAGTGAGAAGGGACCGAAGAAAAGATTTGTACAGAACAGAGAGGGACTCCTTAGAGGGGCCCCATGTGGAAGCAAAGATACAGTGTAAGGCCTTGAGACGTGGGAAAAACTTGACCTTCAGCGAAGATACATGCTTGGAAAAGGAAAGAGTGCGGTCGAAGGTGACCCCAAGAAAAGTTGGAGTGGGATTGAAACGGAGGAGGGAGCCGAGTAGGAGAGGGTTGGGCTATAGGTTAGCTTGGTGGGGATCCACTGAAAAGAAGGAGGCCTCACATTTGCTCGGATTGAAAGGAAGACACCAGTACTCAGACCAGCGATCCAATCGAAACAGAGCTCCTTGTGTGGTCTCCACCGCAGTGGGGACCGAGGGGGAGGAGGACCAAATGGCCAGATTGTCAGCGTAAAGAGAACAGCTCACGGAAGAAGGCAGAGAATCCGGAAGATCATTAATGAAGAGAAAGATAAGTACAGGGCCAAGAACGGATCCTTGCGGAACACCTCGACGGACTCAAAAGGAGCGGCTTTTGTGATTTTGAAAAACCACACAAGCGCGCCTATCAGAAAGGAAAGATTGAGTCCAACAAGCATTAAAAATTGGTTGCCATACATGATGTTCTGCTTTTAGTTAAACAATTATCCTACTTGACCAAAAAAACTCGCAATTATTAGACAAAGTTAGTTCTTTGGTACATTTTGACTACTTTTCCTCACAAGCATGGTTCTTTGGCATTATCTGTCTACGTTTTCAAAAACATTTATCACAAAATGAAGTCACTAAACGTTTATGAAATGTAGCTTACCGGTGAAAACACTAAACATTTTGGTTCCTGCATTTTGCAAAATTGCAATTTCTACAAAAACTTTGTGCCTTGGTACATTTTGTTTATTCTTTCTTGATTGCATGGATCTTTGGCATTACCCATCAAAATTTTCAAAAAGATTCATCTAAAAATGAAGTGTCAAAAAACTTTAATATGTTACCAACTCCAAGTAAAACATTTGGTGACCCCCAGAGAAAGAGGAGAAAAAAAAAAGATGGTCCTGTTTAATTTTTTGTAACAAAATATTATTGTCGAGCTACATATCATCTAAATGTCAAAGCCTTTTCATTTGCAACTGGCTGAGGCTGACACAGCCAGCTGATTTGACATTCTTAACCTCGACATCATTATTGGAGGCCCTGCTATTGCAATAACTTAACTATGAGTGCTTCATTTCGGGTTAACTTGTTTTTTTGCATGGCGGCATTTATGCCAAGACCAAGCAACATGGGCGCAGCCACAGGTGTTAGCAGACAGAGGTGTTAGAAAGATATCTATGTATATATACTGTAATACAATGTAATAAAATCCAAAGTCTGAGGAAAAATCAACACAAAAACATAAACCTAACAATTTTGCAAAACTAAATTTAGAGCAAATATTTTGTTTGAAATAACTTGGCCTGATCGGAGCCTTCAAGAATATGGTAAATGACTTTGGGAAAGCCGTAGCCGCTTTTGTTGCTATGTCGGAAACTTGGCAAATAGTGCAGCTAAAGAACTTGATACCACAAACATATATATGAACGGGGCCGCACCAATCGCAAAATGGACTTACCATTAAATAGTTTATTTCTGAGATTGTGAAAACAACCACCATTTGGTCGCCATCATTATTTTTGTCTCTGTTTCAACCTCCCACCCCTTCCCTTTACACTTTTTAAAAGCATTACTAATAGTATTCGACAACATTCTTCTTTGAGAGCATTGCAAGTCTTGATCAAGAGAATAAGTTAATCATCTTTACGTGTACAAGACTTATAGAAGTACGTAGAAACATCAACTCTTCGTTACTGTTGTTACAAGAGCCCAAATTGGTAAAGCCGGCTAAACCGAAAAATATCTCCGACATTACTGATGCGAGCCCTGCAGGCAACATCGGCTAGTACGATATATTACAGCATTAACGTACTGGTTTAAATCTAGTTTTAAACAATGTAATGGCAAAAACGAAAATCATAATAACTAAACTGTTGCTGGATTCACGTTAGGCTACGTCAGTGGTATCTTCGCCCAGTTCTTTAAACTCCAAAGACATTTTATCACGAGTAGCAAAGTGGAACAAAATGCCGACTTTTGATGTGTAAAATTGCAGAATTTAGAAAAAATCAACCTCGTAAAGCTGGTCGGTGGGTCATCCACTTAAAAAGCCATAACCTAGCTTACTGTAATAACTCAACTGCAAATGCTGCGCTTTGAGCTGCGGGCCAGTTCGCCTTCCCCTGCTGCGTTTATGTTAGGAGCAAGGAACATACGCCCAACCAGAGGCTTTAAGTCTTTTAACTACACTTTCAATTACGCAAAAGTTGTGAGCAGTAGTAGGTTAATTACTTCATAGCTTAATTTATGTAAATACATCAATCACTTTAGCGTCCTTTCTCAACTTTTAAATCAAGTCCCAACACAATTAGTCAAATGGACACAGGAAAGTTTGTTGAATTATTTGCTGTTTGTAATCAAGCACAGTCATGATTTTTATTAGTGTACAGATCGGTAACATGGGCCTAATTTAAAAATACAAACTTTGATCATAAATCAACAGAAAAATAAGTCAGACGCAGGAGCGGATAAACAGTAGGTGGGGTAGGGTGTTGCATCTCCTCCAACTTGCTTGAAAAATGCTGTTCCATATTTTAGTATTGTGCCGAGTCCTAAATAGCTCAAATATAAAATTTCATGTGAATGGATTAAAATTTGAATGAGCTTCATTTGATTTTTGAAATGACACTTGCGAATACTGGCGTTGTGCCACAGTGTGCATCACTAACAGCAATCAAAACAATATTCTAAGCTTCTCCACGTTGTTGATTGCCTCTATCTAGCAAAAAAATTGAAAAATAATGGTAGGATTGTCACCCGCTTTTCAGTTTTCATGGGTAACCTACCATCAAATATGGCATAAAATCCCCAGGTTTTTTAACGGTTTACCCAGTATGGTTCTCGACTAGAATCTGATTATTAAACTTTGTGGGTCCTGCTTACTGATGACATGGGTTAGTGTATAGCTTGCTTTCAACGTGGACAGGAGGTCAGGATTCAAATACTGGCAGGGTTATATTGCAAAGTTTTCAATTGGTGTTTGGTTTTTTTCGGTCAAGCATTCAGTATTTTGCAATGTAGAACAAATATTGAGCTGATTTCAAGTATAAGCTATTTCGAGTGTAAGAAACATTATCTTTACAGTGTGGTTTTGGTTTGATAATATATCAGTGCATTTCAGACTTAGAGGTAGTATTTAGTTATCTAAATAACAAAGACATAGTAGCTTTAAAGATTGTGCATTGTGTGTCTACTTTAAAATTATTATAGTTGAAAGGAAAAGTGATGCAGGCTTTTCCTCATTTTCACCAATTGTGAGTATGTTCTTGGTAGCTTGTACAAGTATATTATCAGAACTGTGGGCATGAGCGTCAGCAGGAGTGAGGAAAGGGGATCTAATTTCTCCCTGAAAAATCCAAAATTTAAAAATTGCATTCATTTAGTTACGAAAGGGTTTTCACTGATAGAACAGGAATTGAAGCAGTTGGGAATTTCTTCCAAAATTGTCAGTGACAATGTTTATTAGCTCGGTCTCCTAGCTGGTCACATTGTCGCGGTGGACACTTAGCATGCAGATGCCGGATAAACGTTTATCACTCATCGTTGACCTTAACAATGTCTTTACTCAGCACGTTCTGCTGAAGGACCTTTCCAGTGTACATGATGCTGCCGGCAGAGTCAGTGCAATAGGAATAGCCTTGCGCACAGCAGGAAACAAGGTGGCTTGATTATTCCCAGAGAATTATCATCCTGTAGCTTATGCTTCTCCCCATCATACCATGCTAGAGCTTCTTGTACAAGATTGCCAATGCCGTACACTTTCTTGATAGATATAAAGCTACGCTTGAATTTATCTTTTTTGTAGGCCTATGCCGCATTTCTCTCGGATGCAGGGCAAAATGTAAAAATATGGCGCGTTACTTTTACCAAAGAGACTTTCCAAAGACTGGATCAAGGAATCCGTGTACGGGACATAAATGTTACAACAATAGTACTCCTCAGTGGAACCTCCTACATTCCGTCAGTGGAACCGGCCCGCGCATTGCCAAGGCACAGTCAAGTCTACGCCAAGTTTTTCTGCCAAGGTTTTCACCTTAAGAATAACATCTTCTGAAAACACGCAATATGCTGGTGAGCCCGGAAAGCCTTCATCAATAGGTCGATATCATCTCAGACTCACATCATGTCCACGTCGACTGCATTCTTAACAAAAAGATGTCTTTTCTCTTTACACGTCAAATTCAGGAATACAATGCCTCCCTTCCTGCATTTTTTTCTGCGGACCATGACTATAAATACTAGATTTGATGAATCGCATGTGAAACTGCTATTGGAAACCACATCTGGCCTTGAGCAATTGGAAATAAAAAGGGTGCAAACTACCCAACAACAGGAAAATACTTCTGTGTCTTCTGGTAAATTTAAAAAACTGCCATTGGAAACAGGCAATATTTGAATCACTATCGAAAGTTTTGAGTCACTGTCGAAGGGCGAACATCCTAACTGGAAGGAACAACGTTGGAAAAGTGATCAAAGCATATCATAAGAAAGAATATCTAAAACTCATAAAAATTATGCAAGAACTTAGAAATTCTACCAGTCCAGTTGTTGTCCACTTTTAGTCAAACTTGAAAAAACAATAAGAAAAGCAATAAAGGAATGTACTTAAACGATATTGCTGCCAATAAAAAAGGAAAATCGCAAAGAGAAGTACAAGCAATTGATATCGACACAGCATTTTTGAAAAGTATGATGACAGACCATAAAGTCTCATATTCCATCGTGGATAACATTGCCACAATACAGATTCAACGAAGAGAAGCCAGAAAATTGAAAGAAACTGATATCCAAATATCACAAAATGACATTGAAGGAAGCACAATCTTTTTCTCATCGCCTTCATCATCGGAAAGTAAAGACTAAGTGATAGAAGATTGAATTAAAGAAGACCAATGACAATTAGCAAACCAGAATTTTTAGCACGAAATGGAGTTTAAGAGTGGGGTTTCTATCTTTATTCCACATGACGCCCTAAAATCGGAAGAATTAGTTTCATGCATTATAAGGAACAACATTTAATCTACAAAACTTGCCGCGTCCAAAGTACCGTTCCTTACCTACACAGCATAAAGGTAGGTTATATCGACTTCAACATGATCTGAATTGGAAAAGTAATATTGAGTTTTGGAGTCTTTGTCTGAATTTATTCCTCAATTTTTTTTAAGTGAACCAGAATATTGTAGTTTATACTTTCAGTTAATTATAAAACCACCAATCTTGAGTAAACTTATCAGTACAATGCGACTAGTGAACCAAATTCAAACATCGTTTTATTTGTCACAGCTACAAAGCATTTGCAATCGCTGAGCTTAAAGAAGGTTGGCAACCACCTGAAAGAAATCTGATTCACTGAGGTGGCAAACTAATGGAAGCTCGGCGGAAAGTTTCATGAAAATCTACTTCCAACGTTTATTTCAGGGATTGGTGGTTTTTGTGATAAGCGCGATGCTTGAAATTCATTTTAAATCGCTACCTATACAACGGTGCTTTTTAACATATTACTTCTATACTGATACTCGATACATTATTGTCAACTTAATTTGATACCGTTATCGATACAGTATCGCCGATACAAGTGTCTAAATACTTTTTAAGTTTTTGTAAAAGCGGCAGAAACGACCATATGTTTGCTGCTTGGATAATAGTGAGACTGGTAAACCTATCATAGCACCGCAGCAGTCACAGTTAACAAAACAACGAATAAGTTATCACGATTTATCTGATTTAAGAGGTTTTTAGAAGAATATGCCACACTAAAGTAACAATTTAATACAGTTGAAGAAACCAATTTCACGACGAGTTTTGGCTTTGATTAAGCGTCATTACACGAACCCACATATAAACCGGTAATGTTTGGCTCAGTTTATTTCCTACAAACAGCTGCGCCATCGGGGTCCCGTCGGTCAGACAGAATATTTCCACAGTATTACGTCAGCTTCGCCTATAATTAATGGCTGGTTTGATGGTTATGAATAATTCCTTTTATTTAATTGTTATATTTAAAGAAAATGCTTAATATTATCTGTTGATGATGAAAAAAGTTCTTGTCAAAGAACAGGCTTACTGCTCGGCATCCACGTCCTAGATATCGTGATATCTCAGATATCCCAGTTATCAGTTCAGCCAGTGCACAGTTTCACCCTCAACGTACGTGCTAAATGCGGGAAACAACTGTTTAATGATAAAGCTGCTCAATATTAATACTTAATAACCTAACCGGGATTTGATTGAGGTACAAGACACCTTTATGGCGTGCGACAGCCTTGAAATCAAATACTGACACTACCCGCCATGGTGAGAAAAATCTTATAGACTAAATATCAAGCAGGGTGAAAATAACTTCTTTCTGCTTATGAAGCGTGAAGCTTCACTAAATGCAATTAATCTCAGCCGGCAAAACCGATGTCGGCCTAAAAAGTAATAAATAATAACCAGCACGTTTGATCAAGGCCACCACGCGGCAACAACAATCGAAAAGGTTTCAGTGCGAGAGAGAGAAGTGTGTTACCATTTTAATTACAATTACCTACTTGGCAGCCAACTTAATCAATATTAAATGAATTAAAATATCGACGATGCAAAAAGCATCGACGATGCAAGAAAACAGAATAAATCGATACCGTTACTAGATACTTTTGAACAACAATAATTCGATATGGATACATGCATCTACAGTAGATACTGCCCACCTGGTGGTTTTAAACTTTTAGGTGCAACAGACAATGCTCTATGCTAGACCCATTGGTAATGTCTATCATTTAGTTACAATGTGTTATTAAAATGTGAAAGGTTCCATCCTTTCACATTTAAATACAGGATCACGAGGAACACCTATTTCTGAAGCAACAGTAAAGCTTTGTGATGAATGGGACTGTAGATTGGGCATTTATGGAGTGATGTTTGATACTACAGATTCCAATACAGGCAAAGAATTACTTGTGAAGTATTTTTGCTACACGTGCAGACCAAACATAGTTGCTTGCCTACAGAACGTAGAATTGCTATTTGTATCAGCCTACAAGAAGTTCTACATCGCCCTTTGCTGTGGCTTGCCTGCAGGAAACATGTAACAAAGATGTTGATTGCTCACTGTTGGGGGAAGTTAAATATGAAGTTTTCAAAAAACGCATCTGTCAAGCTTTTTCAAAGGTGCCGCAATAAACTAGTATCTTCAGATAAGGGAACAATCGTTCTTATTCTGGTGATGAGCTACAAACCTATAAAATTTGCTTTCATTATATTACAGATTCGAAAAACACTTAATATCTTCAACTTGTAAAGACCAAACCCGGTTTCAGTATTCACAGCTTCCTCCAGCATTTCAAGATCGGTGCCCAAGGTGATTAAATTGCGCAGAAGAATACTATAGCAGCCATGCATCCCAGGAGATTACAATTTGCAGGCGGAACTGTCCTTGTTGCATTTGACTCACGGAAAAAACCTAACAACATCACGATTTGGCATCCAAGGGCTTTCCATAAAGTACGATGGATGGGTAAGCTTATATACTGCTTTAAAATAGACTTGCTAGCTTACAAAATTACTTCTAAACTGCCTGAAGGAGCTGCTCTTAACAAAGGTCAACCAGTAGAAATTCAGAGATTTGTTTGTTACGTTATTGTGGCTGTTGGATTACATAGTTGATAAATGCTATTGCGTCACCTATGGAACAATCCAATGATCTGATTTTGTCAAGTTATTGTATTTTTACAAAAGTGTATATGAAGCTCTTATTAATGCAGCTTTGCGAGCTTTCAAAAGGCATACCTAATATTTGAGTGAAGAACTTGTGCCAGTGCGTCTGTTTAGTAACAACATACCTGAAGACACAAAAAAATCATGGTATTCGCCCTGACTCAAAGGAGCCCAATAATAATCCGAGCAAAAGATAGGAATCCAGTCGTGGCAAGTCTAATTTACCACGTGTACCTAACGAAATCACAGATCTACCTAAATTTATTGGAGAAGACTCGCGGATGTTTCAAAATTGTCAATTTTCCGTGTGATTTTCTACAAACCCCGGCTGCATCGTGGTCACAAAACAATCAGTAGAAAAGGTTTAAACGTGAAATGGATAGCATGCAGGCTGTATATGATGTTGCTTAAGAGGATGTACAACTTTGTTATGATTTCACTGGATCCTCTACAAACATAGCAAAATTTTAAAATATTTCGAAAATTGTGGAAAACGACCAAATTGCTCTACGTAATCAATGCAAGAGAGTTGCAAAAAACTCAAAAAACTGGTTTGTGACCACTTAAATAAATGCGTTTAGTTCTTAATGCAGAGTGAAAACTGTCTAAATTGTATTTTTTGTCAGTAACAACTGCTAGTTAAACTTTTTGCTGTCATAATCAGTTTATGTTTTATAAAATCAAAATTTTTTGTTTTCAATGATTTAGCACCCCATTGCACTGAAAAAAATCACACTTTTTCAAATTCACGAAGCTCACTCAAAATTTAACAACATTGGCTGAAACTTCACACCACAACTGTTTGGGTAAAACCACAACACCAAAATCTGGAACAGCTGAAAAGAGCAAAAAAATTTTTACGGGGGTGCTAAAACCTTTTAGTCGGGGGTGGACTAATCTGATTACGAGTAACTTCAGCGAAATAAAAGACAAAAATATTTTTGGGATTAGATTTTTCGAGGTCTACATTTTTGTACTTTTAATATAAATTGCGGAAAGGATTTTTTTAGAGATCTATTGCATCGTTTGCAAGGCCCCTAAATTTGCGGGGCTCCGAGTTAAATTCCCCACTTAATTTGCTACTGATCAGTGGGTCTACTCCACCGTGTGAAATCGTTGTCATCAAATATACAATTATTGCAATGAAGAAATTTTTTTCTTGATAGTTGGTCATCGGGCCAGCCGGGTGATCGGATGCAAAGCATTTGGCGGAAGATAGGCTGCTTTTGTTTTATTTATGAATCAAGAAGTATAGGCGCAGCTAAGGAACTTGTTATCACAAAACATCATTACGAGAGGAGTTACGCCAAGTCATGTTCTAAGCGTACTGCCAAATAACTTATTAATGAAATAGAAAAACAAAAGCCATAGCGATAGTCACCCTCAACTTTGTCTTGATGCCCCTATACTTATTGGAACGGATAAAATTTGCAAAATAATAGAGTTTGTGAATAAGACCAATGTTGTTTCATAGCACGATAATCGGGATTAGGGCTACAAGAGCGATACCCCATTTATACCATGTTTTTGTTTTTGCACGCAGAAATGCTGTTTGAGTGAAGCTGCTGAACCTATATTCTGACGAGACTTTTCTGCTGGTAGCCATGCCTGCTAGTTCGTCCAATAAAAAGAATAGACTTTAGGCAAAACACTGCTGCTGATGCCTAGATGCCCAACATGCAAGCTCATTTTATGAAGGTCCACGTTTAAGATTCACTTGCTCATAGTATGCACGTTGGCTCAAAAGACATCTCCTTAAAAGCCGAATGGGATGATAGTCTCAGTCACCTATGGATCTGTAAAAGCTACCGCTGCAACGAATTTTGATAACAAATGGAAGGATGATAGCATAGAACAAGAACCAAAGACAGTTTTAACGTCGTAAATCTCTAGTAAACACCTAGCGTAGTAGATTTTACTTAATCATGTCCAAGATCATGGTAATAGACTGGGAGTAAGCGTTTTTCAAAACGAAGCAAGAAGCATCACAGTAGAGGAAATGAGATATCCAATACGATGCTCTTTACTTAAATCTAAACAGCAAATTTAGTCAAGGGTTACGAATTGGGAAAGCTTGAGGAAAACAAGCGCATGTTAAAGTAAAAATATTAGACCAAGATTATCCGCCATAGAAAACAGAATTGCCACCAGGGTTCACAAAAAAAGGGAGGGTTTCTCTCTATTTTAAAGCAAAGAAACTCTAATCTCCTTTTAGTCTCGTTACTGGTTTTGTCCCTGATAACAAACACAATCAGAAGGCTAAGGCCGCTAAACCACTGCTCACTGGAGAAGGTTATGCGAAAAACTAGACAATGTCACCTTGTTTGCCGAGCTGCATCTACCCATTACCTACGATATAATGTGTTCGGATATTGGCGACTAACGCTTTTCGAGGCTCAATAGGATGCGAAACAATAGAAGAAGCTTCTGAATTGAATCATAGCTCTGTCAATTTCTAAGAATGGAAGTAAGCCGTTACTTCCGATTTTTTTCTCTGTGTGTTAAACGCTATGTTTGCGGGTGTTGTGAGATAATTTACAGCGATGAGCTTGTTTGTGTTTTATGCGGAGGTCACGGGGAATACTTTTGCAGCACTGAAGAAGTGTTCAAGATACTCTTTAAAGTCATTACTACTGCTAGCAATATGCATTTTTGCCTCAAGCACTACAATCAGGGCAAGAAAACTGCCGCAAAGTATTGTTTTCAAAGACAACTCAGAAATCTCGCTCAATTAAACTCACCGCCTCAAGGTTGTAATCTCAAATATACCAATGTAATACATTGCGCTCAGATTGAAGTGAGCGATCGTAAATCATCCTGCCAAATCTATATAAAGTCATCATACGTTTTTACCAGCTTCTCCTTTTGGGAAGGTGGAAAGTGCAACAGCTCTAGGAGTTACTAATAAACTTCTCTATCTCCAGCTACATCTGCTGGCTTAACTGGTTGAATCCAAGCGCCGTCCAAGCCAAATTGCTTATGCAACGTATTCACCTAGTTAATGGGCAACCAAGTGGTCTTTTCCAGTTGGTGCGTCAGCCAGAATTTAATGAGTGAGTTACATTGTCTGTGGTTTGCAAATACTACCGCGTTCTTTGACTTGAATACAAGTTGTTGAGCAAAAGAACAAACAATTTAATGTAATGAATATAAACTAGTTAAAAGCATTACAAAGCATAATTCATAAAAATTGATTTATAAATAAAAAAATGCAAAAATAAGAGGTAGCACAAATAGACCAGCCCTGCAGTGAGTGTTTTTAGCTGAGAGCCGCAGTGGGTCATATAAGGTGACTACGGATGTACGGAATGGGCAGCTGATTAACCTAGATAGCTTAATAAGCTTCAAATGCAGGAGTGATTCAAGAAATCTCAACTTTAATCAAACCTGATTACTCTAAATAGTTGGTGATCTATAAATACAACCAACAATAGGTGGATCAAGTTAAACCTTTGGCCTTGGTTACAGTTGGCAGATGAACGTTAAATAACTTAGCAATCTCCTTGCGCCACAATCAACATATTTTTTGATGAGTTGGTTACACTACCCCAGAATCTTATTTACGAATTACGAGATCTACAGAGAGAGAGATGATCTCTAAAAATGATAACCAATTTTTGAATAAGCAAGACTTAAGGAGGCTTTAAATAACCTTGACACAACTAGGTTGAAAAGAATGATACAGGGCAATTACACAAAGCATTTTGAAAATATAAAAACCGGAATACCTTTTTTGTGATTCTTGCTTCCAACAAAATTAACAACACAATTTTACCCCTCGTAAGTCACTTTAATTTCTGTATATTTTATTAGCGTCTATCGCGTCATGGCTTATTTATCGGTCGATATAAATGTATTAGGGCGTCCTCAATTGTTCTTCTTTTGTAGTCTTCCCAATCGAAAGACCTCTTTAGATTTCTTAAGATGTCTTGTTGTTTTGGAAAAGGTGGAAACTGCACACAACAACACAATATGTATTCGGCGAAATTTTATTCTTCTGGCTCGCAGGACAGCAATAAAGACGACAAGCATGGCCACATGTTTAGGTAGGCTTTGGAGTCTTTAGGCTTCAATATTCCACTTAATTGCTTGGTATTAATTTGCTGCTTCTTAGAATCTGCCAAGCAGAGAACACCAAACAAAGCCATCGTAAGTTTTGAACTCATGAGCATTTGATCATAGTCACACAATTACCTCTACAAAAGTTTTGAAATTCTAATGGTTTGAGAAAAGATCTCAAACTGAGTCAAAAACACTGATCCTGCCATAACAGCCAAGAGGTTGAGTCAATTAGCCTATATCTTACCTTCATATTGATTAGACTATAAACGGTTTCATCGGCAAACTTTTGAAAGAACTTTTTGTTGATTTGAATTACTTCTGCGCCGCAGCTGATAAGGCTCACGCTTGCTCCTCGTTGCTCTTTGGGAAGAACAGCAAGAAATCCCTTCGTTCAAGCAGCAGATTCATCACGAGCATAACCACCATGAAAAGATAACCAGGCATTAAAAATCAGCTTTAGTGGGGAATTAAATTTTCATCTCAGCAGCGCCAGAAGATTGAAACATACGATTTGTATTGGCCAACTGTGGCGAAAGTAAAAAAGTGTGGGTAGCTCAAGTATAAGACGCAAACAATAATAAAAAGGCGCCTTAGACTTCGTCCAGGCTATTTTTAGATTTTTGAGAGATAAGAATTTTTCTTTGGAATATCACAATACCAGAACAATGCAAACAAAATTGAAGTGAACATAATTATTCAAAAAAAAATAGGGAACTCGTTTCGCGTGATCGCGTGCTGGTTTGAGCTTCCGCTGCGCAGTTGGTAGGACGGCGGCTCAAATCCAAGTGGGGTCACGTTAAAGAATCAACAAAATTTGGGACTCACAGCTTTCTTGCTTGGCGGTGACGTTAGGGAAAGTGTGAAGTTTTTATATTACATGCTGTTTGTCTCAATTTGCACAGTAATTGTTCTCAGCGTTGCAATGGGCTGAAAAAGGCCTATGGCGATGTCCTCTTTTTGGCCATAACATTTTCACATTTGTGGCTATCCACTTAACGCAAAGTTAGTATTTACGATCAAGTTTTACTTGCACCTATCTCCAGCGTACGCGCGAAAGTTTTTGTTTGGATTATTTTGTTGAATATAGTACGCTCAGCGTAGCTCGTGCTGTTGGGGGCGAAAAAAAACAGAAATGCTTTAGCGCAGAGGTTCCCAAACTGGGGTCCGTGGCGACCGCACAGGGGTCTGTGTCTTCGCCTCGGTCAGTCAATCAATCAACGTTTGTCCCGGAAATTCACTTCAGCGAAATTGCGAAAAGTAACTTTAGCCTGACGATGAATTGAACCGCGAGTGACACAATCGTGGTAGCAATACAAGTGTTGAGCTTCTCTTTTTTTTCGGAGGACACCTTTATTTTTTTGTATTCGTATTTTAATTATTATCATTGGAAGTGAGTCGGGTGACAAAAGTGATGATTTGCAAAAAGGGGTCCGCAAAGCAGCAGATTCGCAAAAAAGGGGTCAGCGAAGCAAAAAGTTTGGGAATCTCTGCTCAGGGGTATGCTTAAGCAGTAAAGAATTGAAAACTAGCATTTAGGGTTTACAAAGTCGAGCAAGCGGCAAATTCTAATCTGCATTGGACCAGTGTTTCTTTTTAGTCTGAAGAAAATTTCCTAAATCCTGTCTCATGTTTTTTACATGCAGGTTTATACAGCACTGAAAAAATTGCCATATCTCGTATTTCCTGCTTAGAAGCTTTGTACTATCAGGGTGTAAACGCAAGTTGTGGTTAAACCTCACCACGTCAAAAATATTTCAAGCCTACGCTACCGGAAAAGTTTCATTAGAAAAACTTACGAAGCTGTCGCCTGTTTTTAGCACTTCCAAAGCAACGTAGGCAATTTGATCTAGGTTTCTGCCGTACAAAGACGAGAGGAAAGGATAGTTTGCCATGTTTGGTGCCGTTTGAACACGCGCTGCTTCCTGCACATAGAAGAAATAACAATTTCAGCGCTTGAAAATAATGATGATTAAAGACAAAAACTTATGACTGTAATCGCAAGGTTGCGAGTTCAATGGATGCTCTTTAGTTTTTGCAAAGTTGTGTTCCTTGAAAAAAACACTCTGCAGAAATTTTCTTTCTTGTTTTTAAATTGATTTTAAAGACAAAAATTTACTGTGCCCACAGTGGACTGCAGATAACTCTAAAGCGAACTTAAACAATAGTTTTTTTCTACCTGAGTGCAGAAGCTAATCTTCGTCCAGAGAAGAAAGTTTGCGACTTATAGCACTAGACTGTCTGAGAAACCTATACCTGTATATATATCTTGGTTTACTTAATTAACTCAAACCAAATCATTCTCCTTAGTGGAGCTACAGAGATTAGAAACCATGTTTTCTAAACTCAAAACAACTGTTAGTAAACTTTTTACCATTTGCAAATATTTAAGCAAGTACCAATTTCGAAAGAACAAATGTCGGCAGAGAAATTAATCGGCTTAAAGCCAAAAAAATTATATTTGATATTGAGCCTAATGACTCAAGCGAGTAGCATTAAAGAGATTGAAGAAGAAAGGAGGAGCAAAATTTTACTTGAAATTTTTGGTAGTCTGTTTTACCTAAAACACGATTGTTTTGAAATAAGCTTGTGGATTTACAAATGATTTCTTGCTATTGTTGATTTATATAAGAAAAATAAAGTCCTCATTCTTGATTTTTCAAATTTTGTAAGTGAGAATCGGACCTAAAAGATGCGAGTAAGTTATGGTCCTTTTCGCCCTTTCTGACCACGTCTATGCGTTGACCATAGTTGGTTACTGCAATGCGAAAAAACAAAAGAATTTTTTTTGATATTAGTTTCATTTCATAAATTTCAGTCAAAAACAGACTTTTTGCATCAAACGAAAGCAAGCATAACTCTGAAATAGACCAAGGTATCCTGCGGCGAATAGCTTCAATCAAGTCGGCAGTTACTGCAATAAGTTGAGCAACATTGTTTTGTCTTTACTTCAGAGCAAAACGGGTTTGGAGAGGTAGGGCAGGTCTTTCAAAATGCGTGGCAATCTGTTTATAGAGATAAGCTCCTATCTGCTAACTCATGGCAATTTTTTTGGACAAATTTCCTTTTTTTTGGATCAACCGCTTCCACGAAACTACACCATAAATTGGCCACGACTAACAGCAACCCAATAATAACTACAAAATAACTGGTTTGTTTTTGAAAAATATGCTAAGCCGAAAAGGATAAATTGATAATGAGAGCATTTAAATCCGGAAAATTAAGAGCAAAATTTACCCGAAGAGCAGCTTGAACGGCTGGGTCCGGGTTGTCGAAGGTCTGTGGCCGTGAGATGGGGGTGGTGAAGAATGTGGATGAAGGAGCAAGTCCAGAGCGAGCATCATCGTCGTCAGCTTCTAAATTGAGTTTATGTGAATGCCAAGTTACAATTAGACGTCAAAAGATTGCATATTCAACATCGTGAAATCGCATGAAAATCAATGAGCCTACAAACATAACTTATCTACTCATATAAAAAGCGGCAGAAAGTGAACTTGAAAAGTTTAAATCTTGTTGGTGGTACAGAATTTTATTATAGCTTTGAAAAAAGCTGTTTGATCCATAAGCTTTTCGTGACGCTCTCATCAGTGGCGGTACCGCGTCAAAAGAGAAGATCTAGAGTGAGTAAGTGTTTTATGTGATTAATTTGGACGTAGGCAATCAAGACAAGCCAATGATAGCACTAGTATTGTAAAGCACGCCAAAGAAAGATTTCGCAATAGCGAAATGCTAAAGAAAGCGCAGCAAGAGGCCAAATAAGAACGTCGCGATTATCGAAAGAGTTTGAGAGTGTAAACAAACTCTTTCTGACCTCATAATACCGGGCGCTGAGTCTTGATATAAGCAGCCTCCAAGAGATTAACATGGAAAGAGCTTCATGCTGCGACTGGGATAGAAAACCGCTTGTTATCATAGTTTGATGCACATTGATCATTATCTAAAAAATGTTGACCAATGGCAGAGCCACAGTCCGGTTTGGTGTCGTTTCGTTTGGACGATTTGTGTGGTTGAGATTTGCGTGGAAGGGTAAATTGTTGTCTTAACCAGGGGAGTCAAACTCGCGGCCCTCGGAGCCTTTCAATGCACCCCGCGGGACGATTCTAAAATTCTTAATGAATTTCGGCAGTATTGCAACTTTTCATCCGCAAAGAAACGTTTCAACCCCTTAACAAAGGCGACACTTGAAAGGTACAGACTTTTTTTATTTGGAGATCAACTCCACTTCGTGCCACAGTGCGCAATTTCTGATTAACGGTGCCTGAAGAAGGGCAATGGTGTGGAGGTGCTGGAGAGGTAATGAGCTTTTTTTTGTTTTTTTGGAGATCGACCTCAGTGCGGGCTACATTACAGAGACCGTTGCCCGGAGAAGTGGTGATCTCCAAATCGAAAACATCATGAGGCCCTCGGCACGATTGCCAACAAGCAATGTGACTGCCAGAAGCCCACGAGTTTGACACCCCTGGTCTTAATCATTGCGGAACATGTTGCCTGATGCGATCCTGTAATGGTTGAGATGTTCGTCCTACGCACCGACAATCACAGTGACACTTGTATTCATAGATGGCAAGGCTTTTCTGAGTGGTAGGTAGAACATTCTGCGGGCCACATGCAGCATGCGGTTCGACTTAAAGGTCAAGCGGGTGCTGACGAAGCAATAGCAGTTTTCCACGGCGGTTTTAACTTCTTTTTCTAAGTTTGTAGAGGGCTTATTTATCCAAGGGTCTCTCAAGTACACCGGGCACTTTTCTAGGCCGAATCGCTTAAGGGTGGAAAACTGAGCGATTTTCTTAGTCATCTGAATGTTCATGACGTTTTTAGGATAGCCATTGTCCAGCAATATTTTCTTGATCCCTTCTATTTCTTCATTGAGTCTACCCTTGGTGCAAACATTAGGGTTCGATGCACCAATGCAGGTATTTGGCTTATTTTACGGTTAAGAGGGCTATAAAACTCCCACGCAAATAATGGCCGGTGAAAGTGGGTTTCCCGTGCACACTGGTTTCAAAGCCAATGTCTGTTCTTTCGACGTAAACATCAAGAAACGTAGACATTTTCCTTTCTCTTTTTCAAAAGTAAATTTGAGGGATGGATGAAGGGAGTTGAGTTTGGTCAGAAATTCATCTGCTTCAGCTTGTTTGTTTGTTTATGGTTACCCCTCCTCTTCCTCGGGCTGGAGGTATGGCGTGAATGGCAATTCAGGTTCATGCCATCAACCTAATTGAAATTAGGCTAGGGGAAAGATGGCAGCCCATTTCGAACCAGTCATGAGTGACTGGTAGCCACACCACCAACAAGGCGGACTGCCACTGGTGGGCGCCCATGAGTCGTCTGACATGCTGAGTTAGTAACTTCACAATTGTAATCCAGTGAAGTACGGGTATGCCACCTGTCTGCCACATAAAGGTGGAGGCGTCCCGTTAAGTGCCTTGCCCAAGGACACGACAAGCAAGCTTTCCGGCTTGTTCTCGACACTATCCCTTTTTTATGCTGAGCGCCAAGCAGGAAAGCTGTGAATACCATTTTTTAAGTCGTTTGGTATGACTTGACTTAGGGAATGAACCCCAGGTTTATCGATTGCGATGTGGACGCTCTCACCACTACACCATCGCGTCGGTATTTGCTTCAGCTTCGTGATCAAAGATGGCAAACGTGTCGTCAACATATCTGAAGTATATTGGAGGCTTCTGCGTTTGAGAAAATAACTTTTCTTCATGATATCCGACAAATATGTTAGCCGAAGCCGGACCAAGCGGCAATCCCATAGCTACTCCATCTGCTTGCTTGTACATAGTGTTATTGAAGATGAACTCAACTGAGGATGTAGCGCTCTTCATCAATTCAACAAACATGTCTTGAGGAATGAGTGGTTGGGAATCACACTGGTCATCGAGGGCTTCTGAACAGATTTAGAAGGTTTCATCAGGGGAACGTTGGTGAACAAGCTGGATATATCAAAAGAACACATATAGACATTTGGGTCAATGTCAACATTTTGCATGGTTTTAGCAAACGTAAACGAATCTGACATGCAATGTGACGAAAACAGCTCCATCACAGGTTGTAATAGAATAGCCATCCACTTGGTAAGTTAATGATGGGACGAACCTGTCATAAACAGTATTGGCCTCTTGCTGCGCTTTCTTTAGCATTTCGCTATTGCGAAATCTTTCTGTCGCACGCTTTACAATGCTAGCGCTATCATTGGCTTGTCTTGATTGCCTATGTCCAAATTAATCACATAAAATACTTATTCACTCTAGATCTTCCCTTTTGACGCGATACCGCCATTGATGAGAGCGTCACGAAAAGCTTATGGCTCAAACAGCTTTTTTCAAATCTACATTAAAAAAGTTTAAATTTAAAGCAAAGTTAAAAGCTAAGCTAAAAAAATTACACTTTTACACAGGCGTTTGCTTGATATCAGAGTTCATGCTTGCTTGAATTTGCAACATAGTGTCTTCGGGAAGACATTTTAGATGAATTTCTCCTGCTTGGTTCTAGTGTTGGTAATACAGGAGCTTTGGTAATTACAAAATGGAATTGATCGCAAGTTCTTTTTTGTACATCCGCATAAGTTGCTATGATAGAAAAAAGAATGTAACTCTAAAACATCGACAAAAATATAAACAAAGTTTCAACAGATAATAGATGTCAAACCGCTTAGCCGCTTAGCCGTCTGAACATTGTTGGATTCAATTTCTTTTAGGAGTCTATCTCTAGCTTGCTTAGCAAGGAATCTTCTCATGTGAGCGGGATCTTCTTCTGGCTCTTTAGGTTTCATGCATTTCACGACTTTACATTCTCCAGATTTAATGACGTAAACCCATTCACATCGAGAACTATCTTCAACAATCAAGGTTCCTTGAAGAAAAACAAAAATTTACTTTCGCTTAAATTCTGATGAAGGAAATATGTTTGCGGGAGAAGGACGATAAAAGCTAAAATCAGATTTAAGTGGCCGGTTAAACTTCTTTATTAAATCTACAAAATTTTTCTTTTCTCTCACCTTTGTAAACGCAATGAAAATTATGCAATCTAGGTTAAACCCTCAGTGTTGATCCGCCATTTATAATATTAAATTTTTTTTAGAGGGAGAGGAGGATAAAGACTATTAAAGCCCTTTCTAATGTGTGCAAAAACTTTGTTTCAGGGAACGTGCCTTTTCAGGTAATTAATTCATTTTTTTTCCACTTTAATGTCAAAGACGGCCATTCTTTATGCAAACAGCTCAAACACTTGAGAAATTTGGCATTCACAGCTTTCTGGCCTGACATTTGGCATTTATGAGTAGTTTGAAAAAGCTTTGTATTATTTGTTGTTTGCCTTAATTTGCACAGTGACTGTTTTTGTGTTGCAATGGGCTTGGGAAGAAAAAGTATACGCTGCGTATAATGACTCAAAGTCGTATCCTCCAACTTACAAACCAATCCCACAAAGATTTTCAAATGCACCATACTTTTTACCTGGCTTGTAGTTTTGCATCGTCCAGGATCCAGGATTGTCAATTAATTTTTGAATTGGCCAGTGATTAAAAACGGGATTCTTTTTGCAAATATTCAGACTGTTCAAATCACTTTCGCCTTTCGCCAAACATATATCTCGGTATTCCTGAATAAAAAAATAAAACAACTTCAAAATACACTGTTTGAAGCGGCAATTTGATGATAAAATCGGTCATGTATTCATATCTAAAGATGGCTGTATTGTGTGACATAAAGAGGAAAATTTATAGTGATCTCCTCCGCTTGGCGAACTAATGTTTAAGTAAAAATTTTATCAAAAGAAAAGCCATACAATACAAAAGGAATGTTTAAAATAAAAAGTAAAAATTCCCTATACTGTTCGGCTTTTTGTCTTGTGCTTAAGGCTATGTACTGTTGTTGTCCGCTAGTTAAAAATGATAAAACTAAAATACAAAAAGTACCTTGTACTTTGCAAAATTAGCCCTAATTTTTTGCCATAAATTTGGTTATCAATAGACTAGCCGGCTCTTCCGGCATCGCCCGCAGGGCCCCTCCATCAGCAATGTCGAGGTTACGAATATCGGTTCAACCAGCTGCGCCGATTGAAGCCAATAGACGGTGGTGAAAACAGCAATAAAATGTTTGTGTTTTTATGACAAAGCCAAATGTCGTTCCGAAACAAAATTACCGTTTTTTGGAAAGAAATCGATCAAAAACATTACAAGCGGCTGCAGACAGCCACTGCACGCTTCCCAAGTTTCTAGAGTCACTGGCAACGTCTTATTTGCCCGGGTTTAAGCGTAGGCATCCTCCATGATTTTGAAATTATGGGAGTGAGCCGAAATGATTGATACGTATTTTCAGGAATAACATATTAATTATGATATTTTCGCAAACGTATGGCTATTTGTATGACCTAAACCCTAAAGGCTGTGCGCATGTCGCTAGGTCCTGGCATCAACGCAATCAGGGAAGGAACAAACTAAGCCGAAGCGATGTACTTGTAGTTAAGTTATTGCAATTGGTAATATCCTGGTTAATAATATGGGTAGTCGTAAGAACAGTGATAAAAAGTTACTCTTTTGACATAGCCAATTCTCATTTCAAAATCAAAAGTACCGTGTTTTTAATAGGAATCGAACACATAAACACCAGTGGAGGAGGGGTAGCGCATAACCGCTGCATTTCTTCCAAAGTTTTAATGTCCCTAGCAGCGTCTTATTTGCCCTGCTTCCAGCGTGTGCACAGAAAGTGGACTTGCTCACTAATGAAACGGTCAATAAGTTCACAGGTTTTCATCCGTTTATTTTACCACTCGAACGGAAGCCCAAATGTGAAGTTGTGAGGAGGGAGCGCCAAACAGATTGCTGTAAAATTTCTGAAATAAGCTATAAAATATCTGGTATACAAGTTACGACTTTTTGTAATTGTGTGTCTATTTGTACGACCTAAAATCTCTGGTTGCGCGTATGCACTGTAGTTACGTCCTGTCATAACTAGGAAGTGCAAGCTAATCCAAAGTCAAGCTCTTACAATTAAGCGATTACAAAAGTCTGGGTTATATTTTTTGCGAATCCTGAACGATTTAATGCAAAAATTGTCAATTTATCTAACTCTGCTATATTTCATTAATATGTGTTGGAGTTTAAAATAAGTCAGGCTTGCGACACTATCTTTCTTTTTTCACAGGCAGCTTACCGGTTGTTTGGTTTCGAAACTACAGGTTTAAGTGTAGCTTTCTGCTGCTTTTTTTTTCTTTCTTTTTACTTTGATTGTAGTAGACACATTATGATATCATAGAGCGAGTTTAAAGTGTGCAGGAAAAAAGGAAGAAGCATGCTTAGAAGGGTTGAAATGCTTAAAAAAAGAATCGCTGGTTGCATTGTCAATTGAGCTTGAATTGTTTTAGAGTCTTTTTCATCAAAAGCACCTTGTCAATATCTCACAAAAAAAAGCGTTTAACCGCATTTCTGCGATCAGGAGTTTTTGAGGAAACGGGAAAAACAAATTTTACGATGATCTTTAATTATGACATCGTGTGAGATCTTGAAGAAGTGAAATTTGTTGGGGTTGCTAAGGCGGGCACTGGATTTCGTTAAGGCTAAGAACAACTGTACAGTATACCCTCACCCATTCGCGATTAACCGTTCCCTGCCCCTTATACTCGCGGATTTTGCTCTTAAAGTTTTTTTCATAATTTCGTGAATTTCTTTGGCCAATTTTTTAGCAGAAAAACGCTCACATTTACTCTAACTGGCAAATAATTTAAAAATAACAATGTCAGAAAATATAATTGTTGTATTAATGAGTAAAACTGTCTTTAGAATGTGTTTGGGAAGCATATTTTAGCGAATGTAATATCATAGATGGGCGTTTCAAAACTGCATAAATAATTTGCGGATTTTTGGGATTCGCGTGGGGGGAGGGAAGACCGTAACCCCTGCAAATAGTAGGGGAATACCGTACTCAATCAAAAGATGCAATTAAAAAAATAATCTTTGATTATGACTCCATCATGGCGTCACCAACGCCCCTATGACACTAACCCTGGGGTAGTGATCAGTCGTGCCAAGTTCAATGCGCGTACGTCCAGTAATTTCGGAGAAGTTAAAGCACACAGACACATACACAAACAGAATGGTACTTTATTATGCTCGTACAATGTAGAAAACAACTCACATCTCCATGCACCACAAACAGTTCCACGGTATCTTGGGTCATCAGGGTTGCTGTTCTTCGATCACCGGTGGCAAGCTCATCTTCTCCAAATTTGTCTCCTCTTTTCAAAAGAGTGGTCACTGTGTGTCCATTTTCTTCTTGTTCATTGGACACGACTGACACAAACATACATTGAATAAATTGCAGATTAATGTATAAATAGTTAACTGGATTTGGTAGTGGCTTTAGGAACCTAAAGCCAGACTAATGAAAAGAACAGAGTTCATCAGCCCATCACTTTCTTTAAATAACCTTTAATTATGTAAAAAGTCTACCTCTTCCACTGATGATAAAATAGAAGCAATCGGGTCGGTGGCCTCCTCTTAATATCACTCTGTTTGGTTCGAATTCTTCAATCCAAGCTTTGGACGCCAATCGTTTTTGCACCGATATGGGATATCGAGCGAAAAGCTCTAACTTTTGCATACTGCGCATGATCTAAACAACTGAAAGATGAAGTCGAATAACTTTAACGTCAGCTATTAAAGTCATAAATAACTACAACTATCTGATTTTAAAGAAATATAAGTTATGTGACTTTTTCTCTTATTTTGAATTTAAATATCCTTCGTTCCCATTATTAAAGGCTTCAAAGGGCATGAAACAAAACTAAGGGTTGTTTTTAGTTTTGTTTCCGCTCTTTGAATCTCATTTGATATTGTTCTAGAATATCTAGATTGTCAATTTAAAGTCGAATTTATAAAGAAAGCGGCTACTGTAGCTACGATCACTTGCATAATCCTCGTTGTCAAGGAGTCATGTTTATCAATGAGTGTTTTGAGCAGGCTCCATGTAAAGCTTTATTGTTTGGCTGCTATTAAGCATCAATTTGCGTAGTTTTCGATCAGAGCAGTAGTAATAAACACTTTCTTCCTATTAATTTTCAGTGCATCAGCTAATAAACCCACTTCAATTCCTTCGCTAACTAGTTCAGTCAAGCCCTTTTGAAACTGTAGTGAGAGTTTGAAAAAGGTGTTTAAGTTGGAGTAATGCAGTCATCAAAGCAAAGTATTTGCACAGATGTTGGCAATTGACACCTCTCTCTCGTTTACTTTTATAGACATCGGCCTTTAATCCAGCACCTACATACATTTGCGTTTTCATCAACGGTGCGATTTTCTGTCTTCTTTCTCAGCAATTCCTTGATTTTGATTGGCATTTCATCGTGATCTTTGGACATTCTTTTAAATTTGTTGACGTCAAACGACAACTCAGGATCGTCGGTGTTCAAGCCTACCGATGAAAAACTTAAGTCATACCAATAAATATCACGAAAAGTTTTAGAATCACACTAAATTGCACTTATTGTTAGGAGATAACGCGATTGCTGGAGAATTTTCAGCTTTTGACTTCCCCACCCCTATTTACCTTGCATAGGTGATTTTGTTCAGTGGTCATTGGAAAAATTGTCAAGAATTATTCGAGCAGACGATATTTTAAACAATAGAAAAACAAAAAGTGATGGAGCATCACCCTCATTGTTTCAATTCTAACCACCTTTCGATTTTTCTTTTTCTTGATCCTTGCTGACGTCGCTTTCGCGAAGTAAAGCTTCTTTTAAGGCAACCCAGGAATTTTGAGAAACGGAAAACGTCATACTCCTAAAAGTAATGTGGTATAATTGACATCCTAATGTTTTGTAAAAAAACACTCGTCATATTGTGTGCTATTTATACTTTAAAGGATGAAAAGTTGGAGCATTGCTTCTTTTGAAACCTCACTTGGCTATGCAGTGGAAACTTCGATAATCCTATCAAACAGAAGCCGTATTTACACGGTTGTGTTACTGACGTTTATAGACAGGAAATGATTTTTATGACACACTATAGTTGGATACAACGATTCTCGCAATTTTGTGTATTTTGCCAATTGTTATGACAGCGTGATCAAGTGGGTTGGAGCACCGTTTATGGTGACAACGATCGAGAGTTCACACCTCACGCGGCTACAATGTCGAACACTTGCGAAAGATACTGTCACGAAGAAGCAAATTTGCGTTGAAAGAATAGTTTGTATATACGTATAGCTGTTGTAATCTGTTAATCTATTTTGCAGTGATCGTTTTATTCGTAAATCTGAATTTTCTGAAGTCCTAAACTTTCTAAACTGTTTTCGAAAAAAAACCTTTTTTTCTTTCGCATTTTTTAATAGATTGGTAACTCACACAACTTTTCTGACGTTACAATGATTGACAATGTGACTATGTTCCAGTGTGTTCTAGTGAATCTTGTTTCTTCTCAAAGATTTTTTATTATTATTATCGATTACGTAACTTATTATCGGTGTTTTTCTGTGTCACGTGATGTTCTAGCATATTCTAGAAGCTCGTATTTTTGAATACAAGGCGGCGAAATTTTTACGATTGAGAGAGAGTAGTTTAGTAGAGTGTAGTAAAAAGGCGTTGTTCTGTGGTGATTGTTGTGACAGTAATCAAGCGATTATTTTGGTGGTTTTAGTTTTGGTTAGTCTTTGATATTTATATATATGAAAGTGCTTTAGTTTCTGTATTTGACAAGCGAAGGAATTCAAAGTTTTAAAGTGGTTTGTGAATATATTTGTTCTGTTCATGATCGAGAAGTGCCTGGGTAAAAGTATCTTAGTGGAAGCCAATCTTTTCCTTGCTACGAAGTTGCAACCAGACTTAATCATCCGAGTGATACTACAAGTCGCCTCAATTTTAAGAAGTAAACTAAAGATTGAGATAGAACGAAAATTCTATTAAAAAGCGACATATACTTTGTCATAATTTCCCCTGCTGTGCCATCAGTATTGGTGACTCCAACGGCGGTCTGACCCAACGACGTTCTCGAATGTAGCCGACAAAGAGTTTTACCGGTACACGGGATAATAACATCGGACAGTAAAGAATTTCCAGCGTTTGTATGGGCAACTTCGTAAATTTTACTCAATTTAATAGCAATACTGCACACGCCAATAGCGTACATAATATATCATGTCTATAGGTCGTTGACATTCATACTATCAAAACTTTCGAAGTGAAAGCCAAAGCATAAAGTTTCAGGAAAAACCAGCTATTTGTAAGCAATATACTCACTTCTTGCATGCAATGCACACCATGCACAACAGACGGATGATACGAGCAGCACGACGGAATCGAACAATAGGCTGGAAAGACAAATTTTAGTCAAGAGCATAATTGAAAGCCGTACTCACGACTATCTTATCCATCGCCCCTCAAACCCACTTATGACTTTGGGGGTTGAGTCGGCTCCGGTCCAAATATAAAATTAAATTGTAAACATCTTTATGTCTAAAACTCCAAATATCCGCGAGAATACGCATAAGTGGAAAAACGAAGAACGTGAGTGGGAAATAATCTTGAGGTTTAACGTAGGCGGGAGACATGAAACAACCGCAATACCTTTTGAAGATTGCAAAAGTAAAACTTACAGGAATGCAGTTGATGGGCCTGATGTTGTTTGCCGGTTGATTAAAAAAGCGGCCAAACATTGAGGACCGGCGCACTCCATGAGCAACGGATGCGAATCTCCGAGGAGGATGAGCACCATGAAGACTTGATAGTGATTTGCGATGTGGGTCGCTTCCTCCGACTGAAATGTAAAATGTTTTTATTCAAATGAGAGAACCCTTCCCTGATCGGGTTACAACATTCTAATAAGTCGCTCATACAATCAAGCAAAGCTTTGCTTCGCACTGATAATCCTACTGCAAACAAAACAACAAATAGACTAATGAGTCATTTTTGGGCAAAATTCACTATCAGGATTGACGTAGGCTAAAGTGATACAATTTTTGCGAATGGTAAGTACACATTTGGTGTCCTTGCTGTGTTGTCATATCAAAATCTTAATCAAAACCTTTGGAGCAGTTGAATAAACATGAAGGCATCTGGTTATCGCACGTTTTAAAAACAGTTAACATTTATCAAAATACCATTTAGAATCCTTGTTAAAACAAAGAAACTTGTTTTATATAGATCGGGAATAATTCCTAAGGTGTAGGAAAGGAAGAAGACAACAAGAATGTGACCCCACTCCTTTAATTCTTTTGCTATAGCGACTCTATAACTCAAAATTTTTGAGGAAAAGGAAAATTGGAAAAATTTAGAGTTTGAACGCCTCTCCTAGAATAATTTTAATACTGTAAACAATTAGTAATTTTTAAATATTTGAGGTAACTGTAGTGTCATTTTTTGAGGTCATCCGGGCTGACGAAAATTTTTGTGAGGCCACAGCTCAAAATTAATTCATGCAAAATTTATATTGAACGTTTTTAAAGTACTTTCCAAATCAAAATCCCAACTACATTCGGTTCTAGCTCCAGTTTGTTTGGAGTTAAATTGGGCTGAGGAATTTTTCGAACCGAGTACTATTATCAACTGAATATTTTGTATAGAGAAACCGACAATGGATCAGTGCCAGTAAGCGAATATTTATTAGACAAAACCATCTTTTGTCAAGTTCTACTCTCAAAGCGATGAAACATTTTATTTAAACCTAAACCAGTAGAACAATCGGATTCCAAACAATAGCATCGTCACACGTAACAACCAGTAACAGGCTGACATCATAATGCTTAGAAAAAGTTACTAGTTTTATTTTTGTCCTCCAATGACGGTAAAACCTTTCATGCGTTGTACTGCAACAGAGACTCTCAATATTTTTTTGGTTAAGTGCCCTTTTAGAGAAGCTAGATGTGAGGCGTTTCCCGAAAAAAGGATATTTTCTACCGTCTAAATTCAAAGGTCTTTTTTTGATGAAATGATCGGTGAATGAAAGCGATGATTGTGCTTGTTTTGTGCTGTTCTTGTAATTTCCTTGCAAATCCTTTGTTACAAAGGCTGTTGTTGCCTTTTCTCAACTTATAAACTTTTTTTTCCGAAAGCCTTTGAAGTGATTCAACGAGGATCTTGCTAGCCTGCCCTTCAACTTTCTTTCGCGTACCACTGACGACTGGGGGGTGCGCGTATTCCGGTTTGAAAACCCCTGTAGTAGAAAAACATTGCACTCAGACTCGTTTCAGAGATACCAATGCAACAGGCACAGTGTTTCTGCCACCTGCAGGGCAACCAAGTAAAAAAGTAACCGTGGAGTTAATTTTCTATGCATACAACAGTACCAACAGAAATATTCGGACATTAAACGTGCGACCTTACAAAGAAGTAGTTTGATATATTTTGTGATTTTAAATAAAAGATCCACTTCAGTATGTAAATCTATATTTACGAGACTAGATAGTCTCAATTACTTGTGTGAAAAAGCGAAAAAATTGAAAGTCATTTTTCAAATGCCCAAAAGCTATTCGGGAAAAATTTCTGTTATGTTTGAAAAGTTTGCACCTCCTCTGACCCAATTTCTAAATACTGTAGAACCTCAATTATCCATACGTTGATTAACCCGACGTTCTCAGGGAAATTCTATAATGACATAAACACCTTTTAAAAAACTTGAAATACAGTCGACTCCGCCTAATCCGGACAACCGCTTTATTCGGCCAAAATGCCCGGAAACGGAACAAAAGTGAAAATTACACACAAAAATCAAAAAAATACTCTGACGTTTTGTTTTACTGAGTTTTACTATAAGCAACTTTTACTATAAGCAACATGGCAATCAAACAAAAAAGAATCGCATTAACGCTAGAAGATAAAATAAAATTAATAAACAATTTGTTAAGAGAAAAGCAGCTAAAGAACTGGCAAGTGAGTACAACATTGAAAAGTCTAGTATCTGCGATATTATAAAGCAAAAAGACCAATTGAAGAAGTATGATGGTGTTCTTGTAAAAGGGCTAAGAACAAGACAAATTGGTACATCTTGCTTCCTGTACATGCATTTGTTTTTATAAAATAAAAAATATCAAAATCCACATACGAGTGTATTGTTTTGTTCTCACCATTAATTCCAGCATTTGCTTGATTACACAGAAAATTTGATTATCCAGAAATGCGTTTGTTTACATTAGTCCGGATAATCGCGGTTCTACTGTAGATCTTTGCAAAGCCCAACTTCACGCCACCAAAGAGCAATCATGATTGTGGCTACGGCTGTGTTCGCACATAGCGATTTTTGAAACCAGGAGGAAAATTCTTACGGATATTTAGAGCAGATGTTGAAAAGAGGTTTCGCTGATTGATACTGGAGGCAAACAGAGCGACGGCCTTGTCACTAAGTATCAAGCAGCGAAATCTCGTCTCGAAACCTGCTTCAAATATCGGCAAGAAGTTTTACTCGTGGTTGCAAACACCGCTATAAGCGAACCCACCCCAAGGCGACAAACAGATAATCGCTCAACAATCAAAATTGGATAAATACACATGACTTTCACTTGAACCTGGCACTTCAAAAGTGAGAGTGAGTGCAAAAACTTTTGTCATCCATCGCGCTTCACCGAACATATTACTTTGGACATTGGACAGTTGACAGTTCAATGTTGATATCGTAACGGCAATGGGTTGAATTTTCGCATGAAGCTTACTAAGGACTGAGAATGCAGTTGACTTTTTTTTACGATTCTACATTGAATTCTTGTTCAACCAGTTACGACAAACATGCCAGTTAAAACTCAAACAACGAGGTTAATCACACGTTTTTAGAGAAAACGATCGGCCTTTGCCATAGCCTATACTTACCCACTGAGTGGTGATGGTGTTCATCATGAGAGTGTGAATCGTGTGACAATAAAGAGGGGGAGAATTTTACGTGCCTGACACGTTCTCCGTGTTTCGTAGGGGATGGGCTAGCAGCAACGGGTGGGGAGGGGGTTGCAGCCACCTTTGTGGCATGATGGTACTGCCCCGATAAAGCAGTCATTGGCAACTCGCTATTTGGTCATAAAACAGTGAGATAATTTTTCAGGCAAATCGATAAATATTCTTATAAAAATACAGCTGTAAAATCTTCAAATGAAAAGCGTTCTGGCAACTGTAGTCACCAAGGATGAAGTGCTAAAAAAAGAAGTATGGGAACGCACAGAGTGGAAATATCCATTTGCCAGTAAAGTTAGTGTGAAACAGTGTTGGTCCGCGATTCCCACACCATTACACTTCAGGTAGCCACAATATACAATTTAGCTTTACGATTAAAACCTACGAGCAGATCATAGACGCAGCCATTTTGTGTCCTAATGGTTGGCATACCGTCTCGCCAAAAACATACCGGTAAGTTATTTGTGAATTGGCTATAGGATGATAATTTTGTGAGTGTAATCGCTTTTGTTAAATTGTTCAAAATCTTTATAAAAAGTTATTTTTGAATACATTATCTAAGTCTCGACAGCTCAAAAATCTTCAAAGAAAAGTTATTTAGTGGCCGTGGCCACAATGCTTCCCCAATCCCCGTTTACCATAAGCGTTTAGACTCACAAGCAGGTCCAGTTCAGTGTCATTATTTGCAATATTAAAATAAAGTTGAGGTCATGGCATAATTGTTACTGCCGTAAATAGGCTACTTGCAAAGTAGGTTTACGAGGTAGATGAGGAACAATGTTTTGTGTTTTGCGTGAGCAAAGGCGCATATGAATTTTTGATGACACTTTTGTTCTTGATCGAAGTGATTGAAACCGAAAAAATGCCATCAAGCATCGACGTTATTGCGAATCTGTAAGCTTTTGATACGAGTTTAGCAACAGCTGTGAGCTTTGTCAAGTAGCTACCATTTACAAAGCGTTACTAAGCCATTTCTAAATAACGAACAATGGCGGTATGATGAATTCTTTTTCTCAGATCATTGCATTTGTTCAAGGTTATATTTAAACAAAAAATAATCGCGGCATTAGAAGACAAACTGTCATTGTTAACACTTTGAAAGAAGAAATATACATTTAGTCTCTTGGAGTGGTAAAAGCAAACACAGAAGAAGGTCAAACCTAAATCAAGAATACTTTGAAATTCGCTCTGAATCAATCGAACGAAAGGCAGGTTGTGGACCTCTTTAATGTCTACTCCCACCCTTCAAGAATGCGTAGATCTTAATTTTTGTTAGAAAATCGCCACTTCGAGAATTTTCTCTTCTCTAGGACTATCCCCCTTTCTTCTAGAGCCGATTACCAATTGGCTGACTGATTCAACAAAAACTGTAATTGCATTATTGAAAATGGAATGTCGTAGAAGGCCAACACTTCGATAAAATCTTGTGATTAAATTTAAGTCAGTTAAGCTACTGTATTATTATATCAGGTGCAGTTTGAAATGGTAAGTAGGCTGACTTGTTAGGTCATAATTGTTTGAAAAAATGAAATACAAAGACTTAACAGAGGAATTCTTCACTGTACTAAAAACGCAATTACTAGAAAGGCTTGTCATCTTTCCCCCCCTTGGAAATATGGAAATATGTAAACAGTTTACTCTTTTCAAGGGTTTGCTTTTACTTTAGTTAACATTTCTTCACTTAGATCGACGACCCCAAAGCAAATTTTGAATTGACCCAAAACATTGCTTTACATTTCATTTTACGAAAAAGTGATTTGTTGTCGTCCACATAAAAATTGGTAACAAACCTTTAGAGCTGGCGTTGGAGCCTCTCCTGTCTGGTCCTGTCCGTTTTGAAGTGGTTGGCAGCTTCGTCATTTTAATTCAAGCACTTTCTTTCACTTTTCTTGTGCGTTAAGCTACGAAGACCCGGAAACGGACTTGGTTCGATCTTCTTGCACTTTATTTTCTGCTCGTCGGTTTTACATTTGAATTGCTTTATAATTACTTCGTGTTGTGTCTAGATAGATTTTTTTCTCTCGCAATGCAGTTACCCAAATAAGCTCTTCTGATAAACTAATATCCTTGGCCTCCACTCTCGTTCTAAAACCGCAAGTTCCCTTCTGTTAGTTTAATGAAAGCCATGTGTCCTTGAAATCTATTGAACAAGCTACTTTTCAGCAAAAGTAAACAATACGTTTACACTTAATGACCAATGGGAAGCATTATTAACTTTTATCTGGTCTTTCTCTTAAGCTTAACAAGCAATAAATTACGTAATCCTTTGGCTATTCATACATTGCTCTCTTTACAATGCAAAAACTATTTACCTAACACCAGTCCAATCTACTTTTGGAAGCAACCGCAATGCTATAAGCTCTTCTGATAAACTAATATCCTTGGCTTTTTTGGGGGCCATAATAGTATATGCGGGTTAAAACTTTTGTCGGCCAGTCAGAATTGCACGCCATACTTTTTGTGCACAAAAGCAAGCTTTGAAGCCTTGGATGGTTGCATTTTTAATCCGAAAAACGTGAAGAACTTTTTCTTCTTTTTTTTGGAGATTGATTTTCCGAAAATCGCACTAGTACTTTTACCATCCCTTTACGTTCCTGGCCGCAGGGCGCACATGCCTGTTTCAAATTCTAGAGTTATGGGAAAGCAGCGATCCCATATTGCCTCCCTGCCGACCCCCTTGGCTATATTCACTTAAATAGCGATCTGGTTGCGTTATTGCGCCATAACTCTCACGCACTTGTTCAATAATCATAAACATAAACTGGGATGCTAGTGCGGTCAATAACCGCGAAGTCAGACTTGAAAATCTAACAAGATAGGCTCCTGTTTTTCTCAAAAGTACAACGTAAACTTTCTGATATATCGCTTTCAAGGAAACTATCATGTCCACTATTGCTCAACTTCTCAGACTGAACTAATAGCCTTCTCGTGTCGTGAGGTCACTAAGGTGCAAATCAAATAAAACCTACCCTGCTCAGTCTCACAAGTTGAGTTTGGCTGTAGCTAACATCTTGTGACTAAAAAAAAGATCTGCTTTCAGTTGTGGCAAAGGCTCTCGTGTTTAAAGGCGCGACTGGCTTCGCAAACCACACAACATAAAGCATTGTTAAATATCCTAGGCCTTATAATGAAACTATTTTCTGTTCACTTTTCTTTTCAATAATTATCATCCGAAACGGGGTTACAAAGAAACAACGCAATATTTGGTTACTGAATAGCGTTTTAGGACAAGAAATAGGACAGAATACAGAAAAGGTAATTTGATTAGCGTCGGACATAATCAGCTCTAACATAGCTCTAATACATGTTTTTTTTAATCAACACCGCACACAAAGGCTAGATTTTGTTAAAGCCAAGAAGCTTTATTTTACGACTTGATGATGGGCAAATAAAGATAGGCCCTTTGAAATAAATAATTTCAAAAACGGAACAAGATTAATCTAAGCATGCTTGTCCATTCAGAAACGTTGCAGTTACGGTTAGGGAATCCAGAAACAAAATCTGGTTATTGCGTTATATTTGTATGGACCAGACTCTCAAAACAGTAATAATGGACCTAAGCGCAGAACGAGCATTCGCGTAAGCAATTTAGAAACTAATTTGGGGTAAGGGTGGAACTTTAAGCGAATTCAATCTTATCACAAAGTGTAACGACTATACAGGGGTTTACTTTTGTGACCAATATCCGACAAAAATTTTTGTACATTGCAGGTTAGATTAATGTTGTTGCCTTCTGTAGACATAAAAAATAGTCTTTCTACATTTTTGCTCCTGTCTAACTATTTGAGGGAAAGCATCTTTAACCTTTCTTATGCGCCACTGAAAACAAATTATCCAAACTTAGCTCGGAGCTTTCAAATTTCATGCTGGTCAAGAACTGCCTGACAGAAAAACTCTTTTGACTCAGTCAGTGTGAAATGTCTTCTTCTGAGAGCAGGCACGGCAACTCGGTCATCGAGATATTTCAACCCACGACGGTTCGAATTTGACCCAAGCCCTATAAAATTGGCTCTTTAGTCTACGTGACCATAACATTGTGATTTGGTATCCAGAGAAAGACCCCACGGGTAACTTATTTACCATCCAAGTGTAGACTATATTTGTAATAGTGATGTAGAGCTGTTATGTTTTTCATTACTCTGCATAGTTGTATCAGATAGTTTTATACTAACGCGACCTCACAAAATTAGTTAACATTTTGTTTTTTCAAGCCTCGTCTGCCACCTAGCGAATAGCAGTTTTGGCTGACGGTACCTGCAATAATTAAAAAACTGTTACAAGTAGAAATTACAGGTGGGTACTTTTCAAGTTAGCGCAAAATAAGTGTTTGTGTAACAATGGGATAGATCACGTCATTTGCGTAGGTGGTGGATTTAGCCACAGCACCGCCAAAGACATCAAGTGCGAATCAGTCTTCCTCTCGAATAAATTTTACCGGTCTACAAAAAAAAAACGACTCAAACTTTTCCGAAACTCTTTGTTTTATAAAAGAAGTGTGATTTGTCTAGAGAACAACATCGACCCAAAATATTTCATTGAGTATGCTCAGAACCAATTCCACTCAATGCAAACAAATAGCGAATAGTTTGGGAGACTGCAAAGTGATCTTACGGTCATCAAGATACCAGTCATCCATAGATCTCAGTGCGGCCGGTGTGAGCTTTAGTTCCAGTTGGAAAGGTGAGCTTTAATGCAAATGCCGGTGTCGTTCGGCTGTGTCACTAGCGGCCCGGCTTTCTGAGAACTCAACTCGCAGTCTGTTCGCTGATAATTTTTACACTTAGTCCATTGCTAGGGCCTACAAACACATCAGTTCAGTTAGGCACCTGCCTTGTAGACCTTCCTCTTGATATTAAATATTTAAGTGAAAAAAATTAAAATTTCTCCGCAAAACCGAGCACGAAACGCCTATTAAGTTATTTGATACTTTAAGGTGATAGAATGAAACTCCCGTTATCAACAACTCAAAAAGTATCCATAAAGTAATGACACCAATGGTTCCTTAAATTGTTCCATTGACCACTTTGATAATTTAATCATAGCCTATGCAAACAACATGACTTTTAAGTGAATCATTGTACACTAAGTTAATATGCTGATGATATCAAATTATACAAAGGTGTTTATCAACATAATTTCCAGATTGAAACCACCATGCTTCAATCAGATTTGATTGCTCATAACCAATGGGCAATTGACTGGCTGCTATCTTTGATATTAGAAATGTTCCATTTTTTCAGGCGCGATGGGGTAGTGGTTAGAGCGTCCGCGTAGTGGTAAAAGCAAAAATTCCATGTTATAAAAATGCAGATTATCTTCTGTGGCGACCCCTAATCGGGAAAAACCGAAAGAAAAAGAAGAAGAAGATCATCTCAATCCAAATCGAGTTTATACGTTTGGCCGAGATCAAATTTTATGGAAAAAGTTTGAATGTTGCTATATCAACTAATCTGAAAATAGTTTTCCACTCATGCAACTGCTGCTGTTAAGAAGCAAAGTTTGTTTTGGCTGTAAAAAAGCGGTTAGTCGAGACGAAATTATTATTTGAAGTTCTACAAGACATTAGTTTGGCCGCATTTGGAATAAGAAACTACAGTTTGAAAACCATGTTTACAAAAAGACACTCAGTTGACACAAAAAGTTTGAAAAAGAGTTACCAAATGCGTTTGCGGTTTACAGTATTTTTCGTGTGATCAAAGTCTGGCTCAGTAAAATCTTGATTTACCGGAAAAGCGCGAAAACATCCCCGATCTAACAGAATATTTCAAAACCACAAATGACGATTTGATTTCAAATCAACCCAAGAATCATTTTTTGCAAATAATTTTTGCACTCATGATTTTATTTTTATTTTTATTTTATTTGCCATATTTATCCTCCACGCAGCAGAAAGCGAATTGTATCACTAAATCTTGGACAGAACATCCGCACTCGCTTGGGAGTTGTCATTTCCGAGGTCTCTGGGCCACCTGTCTTCCACATATAGATAGGGGGCGTCCCGTTAAGTGCATTTCCCAAGGACACAACAAGCAAACTTGCCGGCTTGTTCTTCATCACCTCCCCTAAATGACGAGCACCAAGCAGGGAAGCCGTAAACCGTATCATTTTTTTTAGTCTTTAGGTATGACTCGACAAAGGGAATGAACCCCAGGTCTACCGACTGCGAAGTGGACGCTCTAACCACTAATTCGCAAAAAGGGATCACGGTTTAAATTGAAGAAGTAACTTTTTTCTCAACTTCGCAGTGATGCCTGGAACATGTTGTCTTGGGAACCCCTCAACAGTGTGGGTGTTTACAGCTCAGTTTAAACGCCTCGTATCTAATGCTGTCAATGGTCTTTTTGTCTTTTGGTATTATTTGCTATTTAAATAGTTGAAGTTGTCAGTGATACGAATTCTCCTTTTGATGGGGTTTGCTTTAAGGCCACTGCTTGGGTTATTTTTTTTGATAATTGTGATGATTTCGTCACAATTGCAGATCTGCATTTTTATCTATTCTGTTTCTTAGTAGAAAAGCAAAATAATCCAACTAAACAGACTCTTCGTAATTTTTATTTGATTGGACGTAATTAGGACTGTGCCGAATGCCGTGTCTGTGTGGACTACTTTTATTTAATCATTATGTGTTGTTTGCTTCTTGGTGCATAGTGATTGAACCAGGAACACATTATTCTTATTACTGTCATATTCTTCTGAGCCATTAATGCCAAGAGATGATCAGTCTTTCTGTGATTTGATTCATAGAGGAAATAGTTTCTCATTCACAATTAAAAAAAACGTTACCGGTACAATCTTTCAAAACCACCACATTGCAAGTTGCTGCATAGATCTGCTCGTAGCTATATTGAAATATCGAAATTTCTTTGTCCCTAACTTTGTAATTTGTTATAGAGGGGCAAGAAATTAAATCTAAGCCTAATAATAATAATAATCCAACAACCTAGGCACAAAATGTGATTAAAAATATGAATTGATCTACCAGTTGATAGTCTAAACATATAAGCTAAGATACCTATCACAGTTTCTTGTACATGAAAGAGTCGTTATGGGTGCGTAGCTAGAAAAAGTTTAATGAAACTGGGGTGGGAAAAGATTCGATTCTTTGCTTATTGTGAATACATCAGAGTGCTTTGGTTGTGTTATAAGCTCAAAAATTTGGAGGGACGACAGCGCTCATCTCCTTCTCTGTCCACGTGACCAAAACGACTCTTCTGCCTCCACTTCACCTATTCCACATGATTTACTTAAAAATTTTTCACTTATCTTGCTACGGTTTCTTTTTACATAAATAGGCTAATGGCAGTAGTGATTAGGCTACAGTCTGATAGAATCAATGAATCAGACTACCAGTATAACGTTTGCAAATTGCTGCAGTTTCCATCCCCACAAGACAGAGACATCATTGGGGAAAGGGGGTCCAGGTAACCCTATTTTAGGAGTAAAATTCTGGCAGATCTGCCTCTAAAAGGTTGTGTTTCGTGGGTAGTACATAAAAGCTATCATTTTGGATGCCGCTTTTCGAGTCTGCTTCGAGTGTCTCAAACAATGCTGGACTAAGAAAAGAGGCACTATGTGCATGCACAACAAGATCCGAGATTGAAAAAAAAGCTTCGACATTGAGGTGACATGTTCGGTTTTGAAAACACCAGTACATTCAGGATAAATCATGAAGTTTACTCACAAATAGGTCCTTTTTCAATGCAAGTGCTCCAGGCTTTTTTAAGCTTAATCTGGACCTGGTGCTAATTTTTGTAGCAATGTTGTACCGCCACAAGCTTATATGTCGATGTGCTCACAAGAGAGCAGAAGATTTTTAAAAGAGGGGGGCATAAACTAGTAATTCAGTGAAAGCCTTTCTTTTTGCCAGTCAGGGAAAATCAAAGTGAAAATTTTAGTTATATATCTTTAATTTTGTATAGTCACTAGCAAAGGAAAATTAAGCTGATCTATTTGCCGTGTTGTTAAGGCCACAAGGGATATGGAATAATGCCCTCGCTCTTTAGATACGCTAGCGATTGTACCTTTGAAAATCACAACGGCTATTCTTCTTTTTCCTGTTTGATAAAAACAATCTGAGCCGTCAGGACTCGAAATTTGGAAATATGTCTGAACAAAAAAGCATAGGTATCGTACAGGAACAACCTGTCTCTCTTTATTAATTGTCATCTTTTATGCAGAACCTGACTTTGCACTTGAAGGCACTAGCTCGTCGTCGAAAGGTATTGAGTTTAATGCTCATATACGTGTTGTCAAGGTACTCGCCTGCAGTTCTCGCGGAAGTAATTCTCTGCGCAATTAGTAACCTGATGATCATCACTACGAGCACAGATTTCCTATGGCTGAGGGATATTTATCTCACAATATATCCGGTAACTTCCTTTTTTTAGCGTCGCTTCAATCAGCTTTCAGCCTCGTATGAGTTGCTATCTGCAGTTAACCTTATACGCCTACCAGAAAATACTTTTTCTTGGTGTTGAATGACTGGCTTGTTGGGTTCTAAACACTAGGCATTCTTTTAGCCAGCTTACTAATAAAACAATTGAAGCGATGTTTATATAACAAAAAACACGCTTAAAATGTTGTTTGAGCAAGAAAATCGGAATCGAATTACATTCAAAACATGTATTTTCATTTACGACCTCAAATAGTCTACTTTGTAAAAGGACGTTGAAAAGATAATGAACACATAGGCCAACATAAGCAAAATTAAACAGGTATGTTAAACATTAATTCCGAAGGCAAATAAATAATAAAATCTGAGTTAGTCGATCCAACACCGTACGGAGACGGAGTAAACAAAGTAGGGGGCGCCAAAATTCCGATGTTGTTGAGAATAACTCGGTGACGTCACTTGATGGGTAAGGTGGGGTTTCTCGTAGGTAGTATAAGCTTATTTTATGCAGTGACGTATTTACAATCAAATTTTTTGGGAGTGGAGCATTTGCAAAAGAAGACTTTTTTGGGGCGGGAGGATTAACTGTTTTGAAACCGAGAAATATGTCAAAAGTGGTCTCCACACAAACGTGAAGACGTTTTTTCACATTTTTTGCTACTAAAGTACCGTTTGTTGGGACATCACCTTTTATACCCTCCTCATAAGCATGCCACAGGGTGAAAACGTTTTTAGTTTTTTTGCGTAGGTCTTTACTACCGACAAAATTGAAATAAATTTAGTGAGAAAATCTTTTCATGAAGACCATTTTTAAATTTGGGAAAAATTCAAATTGAGTGACACCATTCAAAGTTTTTCCAGGTTCTACAAACTCAAATAAGCTTTTGCAGATCGCTGCTTTCCACTGCTAAAATGTTTTTGGTTGTAATGCTATGGTCTATTCACAGCTTTGGTTGCAACGTTAGCCAAGTTCTGCTTCTCAATCTCCTGTTTTGCACCATTACCATAAACAACGTATTTTCATTTGACAGGGAAATAGGATATTGTATAGAATGGCTGCTTTTATGCCTTCACAACGTCAATGACTCTTAACAGCAGAGACAGCAAATTTTGAGTTGGTTTATCCAGATATCAGCAGCTAAAGAACAGAACCAAAAACTTTTAATGCAGCTTTGAAAAAAGCTTATGGCTCAAACAGCTTTTTTCAAAGCTATATTCTGTACCACCAACAAGATTTTTGTGAACCAAAAAATTGCTGGCGCTAGTGCACCTTTTGCAGCGAAGAAAACAAGTTGGTGCCAATCTCTACTTCACATTCAATGGATATGCATTGCTGGAGAATCGGGTAATAATAATAAAAAATGTAATGTTCCGTTGCTGAACCGATCCAACACCTTTTAGTTCTTGACACGCTTTCTATTCATTTTCTTATTTGATATTTGGTAGCTTAGCGGTCGGAATGCTAATCTCGTGCGTTTGCCTAAATCGGGCGAAGTTTGCATTTAATTGCCCTGCCTCTCGCTTCAAATAATGAATAAAAAACGTTCCCTAAGTTAAATTGTTCTATTATCTTTTTGTTGCTGCACGAAAGTTATTGCTCTGTTGCTGCACTAAGTTGGATCAAATTTGTTTTAAAGAAGAAAAACTTAAAAATAAAATTCCTAGTTTTATTAACTGGAATTTATTTTAACTTAGTTTTGTAATTTCGTTTGTTTTAACTAAGTTTTGCAAAATAAAAAAATTTAATTTGGCTGTTGTGGTGCATGGAAAAGCGAAGGCCTTGGAATTCCTCCAGGGCTCTTGTAGACAGGTTTTCATTTTTTGAAGACTCTGAAACATATACATTTTGAATTAATTTGAAATCGGAAAGCATATAAAATTGAGAAAAGTAGCCCATCAAGAATTCGTAAAATGGAAAAGGGGACAGCGACTGTTTGCAGTTTGATTGGAATATACTAATCATCTTTTGATCTTTTTGGAGATTTCCAACTTATAGTGGTAGTAGGTATCTTTTTCTTTTATTTGTGGATGGAGATGTGGTGTGGGCCTACACTGAAGCTGATCTTTTTATTTTGTTGTCAAGGCCAAAAGAGGAAGATGGTACCTTGCCTCCCTAAGCATTTCCTGCTCTACTGATTGCAAGCATATTACAGCAGATTGTAATCGTTAAATCGCTGAGGTTTTTGTTTCTCTTTCTTTCACTTAATTACTGTAATGAATTTGTAGTCTATATTTTGCACTTGACGCAGGACACAAGTCTTGAATGACAAATTGTCTTAGTTATTCAACGGTTCTTAGAATCACATGTTCCCCTTTCGTGTTATCTATTAGGCCTGTAATTTGTTCGTGTTTATGTTTCCAATGAAAAAATGATAACATTCATTTATGAAATTATGGGATGAGTTAGGGATCGAGACCAAAACGAAACGATTGCAACTGATATTGAAGAGCTCGTTTTCAATTATTTTGTTAGATTGTCAATTTTGAATCGATTCAAAATTAGCGGTATTTCGATTATAGTTTGTAAAAGCTACCCATGCATCGACTGATCATATTAATTTTTTGTGAAAGCAAAGAGCTTACTTGGGTTGAAGAAAAGTATAGTGCAAAGACTGGAATGATCGTTTCTTGTTGCTGTGCTGCAAAGTTCGAAAGGTTTTGTTTTTAAACTTCCAATCATTGAAGTTTTTCTCTGCTTTGTCGCACTGCTTCGACAAAGCGAGTTTGAACACAAATGTTCTGCAGCGAGTATAACAGACAAAAGATATAAATATTTACCACAGTTCAGCATTAACTTAAGTCTGCTTAGTTTGTAGTTCTTTTAGCAAATGATTTTTCGTTTTCAGAATATACGAGACTACTTAATGAACATGATTGCATTTAGCAGGTTTATATTACATATTCTATTATGTTAATTTTGGTTTTATAAAAAAATTTTAAAAGTTTCTATCTTGAAATTTTTAACCAAAAATGTTACGTGCAAAAATCAACCGTTTACAGAATTTAGAACTTCCTAAAAATCCGCTGGATCCGTTGAGCGCTCGTTCTTTTTTATCGTGTGAGCAAGATCTTTCTTTTGAGAGAAGCTTCTTGCGTAAGAGCTTTTCATTAGCCGTTTTTTGCTAGTCTTCAGTTAGACTAGGCCACAACGACAGGTAGATTGCTTGGCTCCGCTACTTCTCTGCCACATAAAGATAGAGGCATCTTGTTAAGTGTCTTGCCTAAAAACAAAAAAGCGAGTTTGCCGACTTGTTTTCCGCATTGTATTTCTTTTGGGCTGAGCGCCAAGCAGGGAAGCTGTAAATACCATTCTTTGAAGTCTTTTGGTAACGATTAGGGAAATGAATCCAAGGTCTGCCTTTTGCGAAACAGATCTCACCACCACGCCATCGCGCCGGTTACCACATGGCGATAAGAATGGGAATATGGATTTTACGAAATTATTTGTGCTGCAAGCCGAGCTAGGTTGAGCTCAGTGCTGGAAGTTTCGGAGTGTTCCCGCGGAATCGGGAGAGTTTGGATAGAGAATTGCGGGTTTTGGGGCTGGATTTGCTATTCAGTTGCGGTATTTTGGGGTTGACATCTACTTCACTAATCCCCAGTCAGTTAAAAAGACATTTAGAAAAGCATCACTCTAAGTTAGTAAGCAAGGATGTAGATTGTTCAAAGAAAAAGTCGAAACATTGATCAAATTCAGACTTGATGACACAGGAATGTTTTGGAAAGACATTATGGGTAGTCTAAAAACCTCCTATGAGGTTTCACAAAAAATACCTACCATCAAAGACCCCACAACATTGGAGAAGAGTTGATGTTGCCTTGCTATAAAGATATCATATCGAATGTTCTGGGAGGTTCTGAACTTCAGAAGCTGAAACACGTCTCTTTGTCAAACGACACAGATAGCAGGCAAATAACTGAGCTGTCTGATAACATTCTGTTGCGGGTGGTCTCGAAGATTCATAATTCAATTTTTAACTTTTTTGCGATCTGGATTGATGAAACGAACAACGTAATTAACTCAGCCCAATTTTGCGTTTATGTAGCCTACGTTATGTACATGATAAGCACCTGGAAGACGAATTCTTGTTTTGTGAAACCCTCAGCACCAAAACAACCGCAAGAGAAATATTGACAAAGTGGACAGATTTTTTGAAACGCATGCTATCAGATGGGAACATGTTATTGGCGTGTGCGCCGGCGGTGCTCCGGCGATCCTTGGTTGCCGTTTCGGTTTTCAGACGTTGGTGAAGGAAAAGCTCCCAGATGCGATTAGTACACATTTCACTATCTATCGTCAAGCAATGATATTTAAAACTATGCCTGATGAGTTGAAACGTTTTTTGGACGACGTGATTTCATGAAAGCGAACGCACTAAACTCCAGCCTGTTTGTTGATTTATGCAAAGAAAGTGTTTCCGAATTTGAAACTCTTTTGTTGCACTCGCATGTGAGATGACTTTCAAATGGGAAAGTACTGAAGAGAGTTTTCATTCTACGAAAAGAAATACACAAATTTTTACATGACCCTGTAGCTAGACAAATAATGTAGAAGCAATTCTTGGACAACTGCTTTCTGAGTTGGCAATCGTTTTTGGTAGACATCTTCGAATCCGTGAAGTATGTCAGCCTGGCCCTACAAGGAAGAGAAATCACCGTTCTCCGCTGTCATAAAAAAATGACTGCTTTCAAAATAAAGTTAGTACTATGACATTCAAAGATGGATAACAATAACTTTGCCCGATTTCTACAGCTCAATACATTTCTTTATGAAAAAAAACTTCAGATGGATGGCGTATTCTTAAGGTGATGAAGCACCCATGTTTCAATTCTTAGCGAAGAAATATCTAGGTACCTTGCCGATCTGCTGAAATTTGAAAAATATTTCCGTCTCATCAACAAACCATTTGTACTCTCCGTTAGCGATCTGCCTTCAGAGGACAACTTGGTTTAGAAGCAGTTTATTGATTTGGTGAATTATAAGGATACAAAATATATTTTTCGTGACATGTGTTGCAGTGTCTTTTGGATTGAAAAGGCGACGTCAAATTTTGATGTCGCAAAGATGGCTCCAAAGGTGTTGATTCTATTTCCTATCACCTACAAATGCGAGAAAGTGTTTTCCACTCTATGTATAGTTAGTTACCTTCAAAACCAAATCTCGAAACCCGCTGAATGTGACACATGATATAAGAGTTTCCCTATCCAACACACTGCCCAACATAAAAGAATTGTTGAAAGCTAAGCAAGTGCACCCATCCCATTGAATTGTGCTTGCAAATTTAAAGACTGCGATTTGCCTCTTATTTTTGCAGAATACACGTAGCGTTTTATGTTAAATGTCCTTACTGTTAATTTTCTTTTTGCACAATAAATGGAAATCAAGAAATGCGCAAAGTTAGCCACGCGATAAGGAATTGCTTCTGCCCAGAATTTAATGTTTGAATTTAAAGGGAGCTGTGAGTGATCGAAAAAATTTTAAGGAGACCGCGATGTAAAATTTTTTGAATTGCTTGAAAACCATTGGTCTAGGACAGGGGTCACCAACTGGCGGCCCGCGGGCCGCATGCGGCCCGCCACGCTGTTTAGTGCGGCCTGCTGAAGGCATCAGCATACAAATATAATCAAAGATACTTTTCTTGTCTTTTTTTGGTAATTTTCCTGGGGAATTAGAAGTTACTGTAAAAGGAGTTAAAATGAAGACAAAGACTCCCTTGCCACGTCATAATCGGCATTTCAATAAAGTTTGCGCGCAAAAACCGAGTTGGTGTGCAAAGAAAGAATTTCGCGCCATGAAATTCGTGGCTGGCACCCAACGTGATATAGAAAACAGGACTGATTTTCTTGGAAAGTTGAAACGTAGTAAAATGTCGGTTCCCAAGTTTAACTATAGCAAGCGTAAAATAACGGAAGAAGACAGACATTTTAATGAATAACGGACGAATGATTACTTTTTGGTTCCAAATAAAAACAAAGCAACCTGTCTAATATGCAATGAAGTAATTACGCAAAGAGAGTGCAACGTAAAATGCCATTTCAAAAGTTGCCACAAAGGGTTCAAGCAGCTAAGTGGAGAAGTATGCAATCAAAAGATTACTACTTTGAAGAGAAATCTTTTTCACCAGCAAAGCGTGTTTGTGAATTTGCAAGATGTCAGCTGTGAGAGCAAGTTTTTACGTGGCTAAGTTTATAGGGGAGAGTGGCAGACCCTTAACAGATCGTGAGTTCGTCAAGAAGTGCTTGATAAAGGTTGTGAAAGAAACGTGTCCCGACAAGCTACCTTGCATTAGGGACGTTAGTCTATCAGTTTCTACGATTACAAGAAGAATCGAAGACATTGGCGAACATCTTCACGAAACACTAAAAAAAAGCGCAAAGTTCTTAAAGTACTTTTCTCTTGCAATAGATGAGAGTAACGATACTAATGACACAGTCCAGCTGTTAATTTTTATTCGTGGTATTGATGCCAAATTCAGAATCCCAGAAGAGTTATGCTCTCTGCAGAGTTTAAAAAGCGCAACAACTGCTGAAAATATATTCTCAGAAGTTACTACAGCTCTGAGTAGCCTAAGTCTTTCATGGAAAAATTTGAAGAGCATCACAAGAGATGGGGCAAGAAATATGGTGGGCAAGAAGAAGGGAGTTTCAGCACTCATGAATGAAAAGGTACTAGAGGCAAACGGTGGGCAACCAATGCAATTTCATTGCATAATTCACCAACAAGCTTTATGCGGAAAAGTCCTTAATTGGAGGCATGTGATGAGCGTGGTTGTATTAAACGTAAATTTTATTAAAAATCATGCTTTGAACCACCGTAAATTTCACACCTTCCTTGCCGATTTAAATTGTAAACATGGAGACGTGATGTACCACAATGAAGTTCGCTGGCTTAGCAGAGGAAAGGTTTTGAGACGTTTTTTTTCAACTCCGCAAGGAAATGAAATTCTGAAAGAGAAAGGAAAAAAGAAAGAGGTTGATTTGATTGCTGATCCAAGATGGCTCCGTGAGCTTGCTTTTTTAGGTGACATCACAGAGCATCTAAATATTTTAAATGTAAATTGCAAGGCAAAGAAAATCTGATCTCAGATATGTTTGCTATTTTGAAAGCATTTTTTCCTAAACTTGACCTTTTCAAGAACGAAATTGCAAAGGGCAACTTTACACATTTCGGTAACGGTAAAACACTGGCTTCTGACAATGAAACTGAATTGGGATTTGACTTCGAAAAGTATACTGAAGCACTGAAACTCAGAAAACACTGCAAAGTGAGTTTGCCAACAGTTTCTGTGATTTCCAAAAGTATAAAACTGTGGTAAGATTATTTAAAAATTCATTTGCTGTGTTACCTACAAATGTAGATTCATGCTTTCAACTGGAACTGATAGAGCTGCTTGCAAGCATCTTTAAAGTGGCAAGATTTGCACAAGGAGTGCAAAATAGCAGAGTTTTATTCACAAATTCCTGGTGATTTTGCCTGCTGAAGGAAAACGCTGCTATTATGCTTACAGTCTTTGATAGTACTTACATATGTGAGCAAACGTTTTCACAAATAAAGATTGCAAAATCAAAAAACTGATCAAGGTTGACGGACAAACATTTGCATGATATTTTGAGAATGTCTGTCACGAATTTCAATGTAAACGTTGATATTCTTTGCAAAAATATTCAACAGCAAGGGTCTCGTCAAATTTTTTATTAGTTTTACTGAGTTTATTTCGCTTCTTAATCCAAAACTTACATACATTTCAATAAGATCTACCTAAATTTAGCTGTGAGCAGAGGGTTGCTTTCTTTAACTTTGTATAGTCAGGTAAACATTAGTGTACTTTCCACCACTACCGTTTTTCATGAGTTACGCTAGAAACGTTTTTTCGGTGTTTTCGATAAGCTTGTGTTTCATAGTTTCTGGTTCCTTTCTTCCTGTTACGGTAGCCTATTCTACGCAGGTAATGTTTCCAAGTCACTATTGTTGCTTGTACTGCAATGTGTTCAAAAATTCCTCCTTTCCTGAAGCTGTTAGTTGCAAGATATCATTTGTCATGCGAAGAAACCACACCACTTTTGTTTGGCAATAAATATTCTGATGAAATCGCTCGCGGTGCTATAATTACTCGTATGTGCACAAACAAGTGCTCTTATTCATTAGGCATTGTTAAAAAAGTCAACAGTATTGTTAAAAGAGCTTGATCTGGCTAACGTTGTTGAATTATTTTTGTTGCTGCAGTATTTTTAGATACATATTAGCAATATGTAGCGTGGTTGTGTGCATATTAGCAATATGTAGCGTTGGATACTGAGTGTAAAATGCGTTATTTTCAAGCATAAAATCAACATATCTGAAGTTGTATTAGTGCGGCCCGCCAAAGCTCTGCATAGTGCCAAAGTGGCCCGCATACAAAAAAGGTTGACGACCACTGGTCTAGGAAAACTTTAAACGTCAAATACTAAGTGGATTATGCGGTAAATTGTTGATTTCTTTTCGGGTTATAAGAACTCAAATAGACTTATAAATTTATTTATAAAAGTACCGGTAAGTATTGTTGGGCTGATAAACAATTTTCGGGATAACATTTTTCGTGTTGAATTATGAAGCTACTGTTAGAAATTCTTATTGAACCTGCAATCACGAAAATCAATCATTCAAAAAAAAAAGGATAAAATTTAAAAAAATAAGCACTGACTTGCGGAAATATCAAAAAACTAATAACTAACAAAGTACGTCATTGGAAGAAATACGGAAATTTACGGAAGTCGACAAAAACTAAAAGTATAACAAATTAACCACCCAATCAAATAAATTAAAAGAATATATTGAGAGGCATGAACCATTTCCATATATTTGCGATTTTCCTAATTAAATTGTAGTTTTTCGGCATTTCCGTAAGAATTTTTGCATTTCCGTAATTTCGTAAATTTTCGTATTTTAGTGTTGTCCAATCTTTGTCGACGAATCTTGTGGAGTTTTGAAAATTGTAAGCTAGTTTCAACAGGCAAGTATAGGAAGGTTTCACGCACGTAATTAAACGTCATCAAAATGCACTTTCTTAAAAAGTGGCTGACCAGTATTTGTATTTTTGCACTGAATTGAATTGAAGTGATACCGTTTTTTGTAAATTGATAAACTAGACAATTGTTTGATAAACGTTAAATATGTTATTTTACTGATGTTATGGAATGAATCTGAAGTCAAAGTAAGCTAAGAAGTGTTAAGGTTTATTTGTTATTGCTATTACTTAGTCTAGTTTTATGGGCTAAACATGCAAACTTATTTGTAGTCAGCTTCTGGTAGGGTTTTATATTCGAATAATCAGCGTATTTGGGAATACTGAATTTGAGTTAATTCTAATGTCCAACTTATACGGTATATGAAGTTGCATAAGCACACTAAAAAGATCTAAATCTAAATTAGACTGTAGCCTAGATCAGCGGTTCCCAACCTTTTACACCAGCGGACTGGTAATTTTTAAAGAAAGATTCACGGACTGGTACGCAAAATTTACCACAATAAAGCAACAATAGATATATGTTGACCCCCTTCGGTTTGTTAAGTTGTTTTCCATTAGAACTGTGGACTCATTAATATGACTCATAGCATTACAACCACACAATAACACGAATGTCAATTAGGCGTTTAGATCTACGTCAGTTATAAATGAATTGTAAATTTCCTCTATTCACTTGCGCACAATTCAGGATTTTCTCCTTTTTGTGTTGTTATATGTCAGTTCACGTAACAGGGACTAATAATAATAAAGATTTTAAACAGTCACGTGACAATAACTAATGCTGATACGATATAATGTGAAAATAAACTTCCTCCAAGTGAAAATGAACTTCCTCCAGGTGAAAATGAAACTGCAGACCGGCAAAATTTTCTCGCGGACCGGCGGTTGGTGATCGCTGGCTTAGATGACAGGCCAGACCTCTATGGCGTTTGCCATGTGTTGATGGATATAATCACCAGTCTTTTAAAGTTTTTGTTAATAATGCTTGCATACCGTTTACATTGATCTGTTAGATGTAATGTTGTGAACTTCACTTTTCCTTAAACAATTTTTTGGGCAACTGCCTTGGCTGCTGGACCAAGTAGGCTAAGATAATCAAAAACTTACGGTACCGGTAGGAGTAACCTGAAAATTGCGAATTTTGCTGATGTATCTACGGATATCTAATCGGCATAGAGTTATTTTTAACCAAGGATTGAATGGCATTTAGATGATACTTCTTTTTAAGCCGTTTTTTCGGCCAATTGGCACACCGTACCGGTACTAAGTTTAGTCCAACCAACTAAAAGGCCTGATCTCACCCAAATCGCTTTTGATTAAATTCATTTGTTTTCGATTACCCAACTAGCTATATTTCATTTCAATTTTTCATCAATTTCTTGTGAGTTTTCAAAATAGCCCCTTAAGTAGGTGTTCGCCCAATATCTTTCCAGCATAAATTTCAGCTTGTGGTTAGCCGCTTTTTTTCGCGCCAAATGTGTGACGTCATGTGAAACGTTCCTATTGGGCTTTTGTTAGGCTAAAAATTTCAAGAATATTTGGCAACACTGGTTGAGGTTTGATTGCAAAATGTACCGGTACCTGTAATAATTTTCACGTTTCGTATTGGTGTTGCAATAAATACTACTGTAAAGCAAGATATATTGTTAGTAGTGCTAGGCTAGCCAGTAAAAATTAGGCTTTGTCGTAGTATTGAAATATGGAGATATAGCACTACTGACAGACAGGCAGATTTATTTTTGTCTCAAATGCGAGTTGTTATAACTATTGCTCTTTGTACAGAGACAACTAGCATTTTAGACCAAATGGGTGATCGGTTTTAAAGGTGCACTTAATGAGTTGTCTCTGCTCTGAAAAGCTTATGTGTAGTGTGTAGACTTCATATATTGTTGCAGTGTTGTACTGCTGAAAAACTCAAATAGTCTAAGGCAGTTTATCACCAATTGGTGGATAGTTTATCACCAATTGTCAATTTTTGCTCTTGAAAAATTTTTATATACAGTGAAGACTTGAGTTAAAGTTAATTATTTTTGCAATTAATTTCTTGGCAAATTTCTTGCACTTTGCTTATTATGGCTTTGAACTGCATTTTTGCACGAAAAAAGGAAAAATCTGATGCTACACTTGATTCAAAAATTACATAGTAGTATTGCTTTTTGGCAATCTAGCTTAGATCTAATTCTTTTTTGGTACTTGGTAATCATGTACCAGTACTAGTATGTGATGGATACAAGTGCATCTTAAAGCTCAGCACTAAGGTAGTTAGGTCTGATTTAAAAGTGTTAAACTTGTATGCAAACAGATATATAAATTTTTTCTGTAGCATTGTGATTTTTCAGGCGCCTTTAACCATACATTCTTCTGTTCCAGGTTTCAAATTGTCAACTACTTTAATTTATATTTGGCTAGCAATACGTATGGCAAAGCATCATCCAGATCTTATCTTCTGTCGAAAGCAGCCTGGTGTAGGTGAGACTTGAATGCATGTGTTTTTTTATTATTAAGTATTTGAAGATTTTGAAATGGAGAAGACTTTTTTACAGCTTTTAGTAAACCAAACAAAGACCAGGAACAGAATTTTATTAAACATGACTAAAGCAAATGTAGCGAGAAAAAGTCATTGGATAAAAAGCTTTGTTGTTTTCTGTTTGGTAGGCTTTCTTAAACCATTGTTTATAAAGTCATGTTCCCGATTTTTGTGTAGTTACCTAAAAGTTATGTCTGTGTATAAAGTCTGATTAACTTCATAAGCATTGACATATAATGAACACATTTATATAGGCTAATCTGTATACTATATAGTAAGCAATTTAATTTCTTTTGTGTCAATGCTAAGGCAATTTAAACATGAATAGTAATTTAATAAACAATTCACGCAATAAACTGATGAACTCAAAAACATGTGAAATACCAAGTGTGCATTTAACGAAGACTTAATGCATTTAATCATCAATTCTTTCTTTAGCTTGCTTTTAGAGCTATAATAGCACTTTTGTATAGGTTAAATGTTTTTTATAGGTAGCATTACTTTTTTTTGCATTGTGCTGTTTTCAATGGATTTGATGGATTAGTTAAGAGAAGATAGGATGTAAATTTTAAAAAATAAATAAACTATGGTTTTTATTGCAACACTTGATAAGAACGTTTTTAATTCATCAAACACAAAAGAAACAGAGAGTTTCGGAGACTCCAAAAGACTTTACAGTTTTTGTGTCAACAGCCACTCACAGATGTTATTGCATCTGGTGCAGCCAAAATGTGAACCTTGATGCAAAATCCAGGTTTTTTTATTGCTTTACTGCATGTAACTTAATGCTTTGAGTAGCTAACTTGCAGTTTTTCAATAACAAGTTTTTAACATTCAGACTACCACACCGCACTTGAATTTACTTTCTGTAACATTAAAATATTGTGCTAATCATTAGAAGCCAGTCAATTCATACATTTAGAAACATTCAGTGCAGTTTTGTAATTCACGTAGTGGTTTGTAAGTTTTTGAAATACATACTGTCAGTTGTCGTTAAAGCTTTATGGCAGGAGCATTTATGATTTTGAGCTGACGCATTGATTGTTTGCAATTTATGGCCTGGTGAATTCACAAGGACAAATCAAAATAAGGCATTACAGTAATTAACTAATAAACAGTAGAATACACACTCCACAAGTTTAAATGAGAACTGTATGCAAGAAAAAATTTTGGATCTACTAAAGAATTCTTTTAGGAGACTGAAATTTATATTTATTTACTTTACAGCACAAATTTTCTGAATGCAAAATAATTATTGGGCTAAAAGGGATAATGGTAATTTGCTTTTCTATGATAAAATGATAAAAGATTAAATTCTCTGGCCAAAAAACTTAGAATGGTCTCCAATATAATTTACTTACAAATCCCTTGTTACAATGTAATCTGCAGCAGCGAGGCTACTTTTTGATACTGCTCGTTGTACCTATGCACTAACAAAAACTTTTTTGTTATGTTTTTCAGCAATTGGCCGTCTTTGTGAAAAATGTAAGTCATTGCATTGTTTTAATGTTTGCTGTGCATTACCCCATTGTGTTGCCGATGTCACAAGAAAGGCTTGGTGTATTAAATACTGAGGTTAATCCCGAAAAGGCTTATAAATCGCCTTGGTGACCTACCACAACTTTGATATGCTTTTAGTTTAACCGTCTGCTGAATTTGCCGGATAAAAGTTTATTTAGGACGCTATGGTGAAAACATGGCAAATAAGATGTTGCCAGGGACTCGTAGAAACTTGGAAGTCATTTAGTGTCTATATGCAACCTCTCAACGATTTTTTTATCATTTGTATTGAAAAAACATTAGTTTTGTTATAAAGCAAGATTTGGCTATGTTAGAAAACAGACTTTTTATTATTGCTTTAACAATTATCCATTGAGTGAAGCTGGTTTGTTTAGCTTAAGCGATGTTCTCAATCTCAATGTTTCTGATGGCTGGCGATGCCAACAGAGCAGCCAGCTAGGACTCTTGTGTTGCTAACCCAGCATGTCAAACGACTCTTTGGTACCCACCAGTGGCAGTCGGCCTTGTTGGTGTTGGGGCTACCAGTCACTCAAGACTGGTTCAAAATGGACTGCCATCTTTCCCCTAGCCCAATTTCAATTAGGTTGACGGCATAAATCTAAATTACCGTTCATGCCGTACCTCCATCTCGAGAAAGAGGAGGGGTAATTACAAACAAACAAAGAAACAAATAAGGACTCTTGTCTATTGGCTGAAGCGTCCCTACTGGTTTTCCAATTGCAGATCCAAATCCTTGATTTTTTTGGCCATTGCCAGGTACTTTTGCCGACTAAGGCAGTGGCAAACAACAGTTCCAATAAGGAAATCACAGCAGCTAAGAAATGGTGATGGTGGTAAGCCTTTAGTTCTTCTATTTAGATTAAGCTCATTTCAAAACTTAATACTCTAGTTTTTGCAGGTGACGGAAAGTGTGTTATTTGTGATTCGTACGTACGCCCTTGCACTCTTGTTCGAATTTGCGATGAGTGCAATTATGGATCTTACCAGGTGATAATACCTTATTTCAGAGCTCTTTTGCTCCACCAATCTAATTTTATTAAAGGTGCTTTTTTATGAACAATTTTCTGTTAAGTTGCCAGTGTGGACGAACGGCTCGGGTCATTGTCATAGACGATAAGGGTCGGTCTGTTTAAACTTCACAGTATTTAGCTATGGCGTTTTCTGATTTGGAAAGGCACTTTATGACTGCTTGGGAATGTACTGCTTGTTGAGGAAATTCGCCTGTGTAGGCAGTAGCAATGACTCCAACGTAAATCTGAACGTAATATGTTGTAGTGTACTTGACAAAATGTTTTCCGAAACCGTAGCATTTAACTACATTTGTTTATAACAAAATTCAAGCATGCATTTGCGTATGAATTAGTAATGTCTACTATATTGAGTACGTTACCGCTTATGCATTTTTACTGCACAAGTTGCCTTGGACACACAGTCTTTCAAAAAGGTGAATATCAATGCACGTTTAGAGTCATGACCACTACTGATACTGTAAACCGGAACAATTTTTTAATTCCATAGTTGCATGTTCTGTTGGATGGAAGGATTAGATATATATTTTGCTTTGCGGGTGATGCTAAAACTGCCAAAAATAATGTATTGCAGTGTGCTGTGTGGTTTACCAACAAAAAATGTGCATGCTACACCGCTATTTGGGATGCAATCGCACTTGCCTAAGTTTTGAATCTTACACTATGTGCGTAGATAATTAATGTGCTCTTGTATTTGATATCCTGCTCTGCCATGATATTGCAAAACCCAACAACTAGATTTCAAATGTCATAAACAACCATGATTTCTTTTCGTTTATGTGAAACTACTCATCGGCAAGCGCGAAGAAATAATTAACTTTCGTATTTTTCAGGGTCGTTGTGTAATCTGCGGAGGTCCTGGTGTATCTGATGCTTATTATTGCAAAGAATGCACTGTGCAAGAAAAAGACGTAAGTTTTCGTTTAGTTAAAAAAAACTGCAAACAAAAAATTTCTTTCTTGATGCTTATTTGGTTTTTCAACAAATCACCACTTTTGTGGATAAGGCAAAGCAAACTTTCGTTTCTGAAGTTATTTCAATTTTTTTACTCTATCACTCAAAGCGCCAATTACGTTCCATGCTAGAGTAAGAGGATGAGTGCACGAGCGCACTCATTCTTGTTTCAAAGGATAGGTGTAACTCGGGCCCTTAACTACGAAATAACGTTCTTTTTTTAGTAAATAATATACGATTTGGAGGAGAAATGCAATTAGGGCCCTTTTTAATATGGTGAATTTATGCCCGTTGTACTTATTGGGCAATGTTTACGCTAGTATGCGAATCAATTTTGATTCTATTCCATTAGGTTGGAGTTATGAATTGACTGCTGTACGATTTTAGTTGTTAAAGAAAGATTGTGAAATTTGACCGCTTTGCGGTGGTTTTCCAGGTAATTATAGTGATGCACCCAGCATGAAATACGAGTGTTTGGCAGAAGTTTTCAGTTTGGGGTCTGTAAAGTGTTTCATGGAAACGATAAAGAAGGAAACATTGATGTATTTAAATCGACCTTGCGTAGTCATCAGTAATGCTATACTTTGCCTCCTAAATACGATTTATGAGAAGACGGTGCGTCTTATTCTGTGATATTACGCATTTTTTCATAAAAATGAGCGATATTACAATCTCTTCTTCTGTTTTGTTAAAAGCTTTTAGTTGTGTGGTGTTGCGTTTATCCCTTCTCTTCCCTGAGACGGAGGTACGGCATGAATCGATTTTCCAGAGTCTTAGGCGAAACTTAAGGAAGTAAGGCTAGGGAAAAGCGGCTGCTTATTTCGAACCAGAGGTAAATGTGAATGAGCCTCACTACGAGCAAGGCGGACTGCCATTTATGGGCACCCATAAAGTCTTCGCTTACGTCTTGCTAAGTAAACAGCTTCAGTGATCTAAAACGGTGAACCACGGAAAAATGCTTTTTGCCTGTAATGTGGTTGAGTGGGTTAGAGCTTCGTTCGGGCCGAACAATGATCGTACATTCAAACCGTACGATGGCGATAGCGAGTTTGTAGAACTGGTGTCGTACGTTAGTTGCTCTTTGACGATGCCGTTCTGCGTTTCTGTGTCTTTGAGAAGAGCACTGTTCGTCAGTTTTTTTTGGTTGGTTGGCCTGCTTGTGAAAATGCACTGTTCCAGAGCACTCGCAACTCCAAAGCGAGTGTGTGTACACCAACAAATAACGTTACTTCGTGATTAGGATATAAAAATATTTAACTAAATCAATCTTCCATGTTGAGTTGCATCACAAGTCATCATCAAAAAAATCCTAAGCTACCTCCACTTACAATTGATGTGAAAAATGAAGTCATGACAGTGTGTTTAGAAGCTTGTATGTACTTGACATGCCCAATGTCTGGTTTTAATACTTGCGGAAAAAGTGCATTGTGAAGGTGTTGAAGTGGGTCTAAACAAATGTTTTTCTATGCATTTGATATTGTATAAGGTTTCCGTTATTGGAAAATCTTGTTCTGTGCATAACTGGCCGTATAGTTCATTACGTCAACATTACTATTGCTGTTGGTGTTTTTGCAGAGAGATGGATGTCCAAAGATCGTAAACTTGGGAAGTGCAAAAACGGATCTGTTCTACGAACGGAAAAAATATGGCTTTAAGAAAAGATGACGACAACAGGATAGCGCTTTTGCGGCTTAACTTACGGAATATTTTGGACTGCAGTCTGCTCACGTTGAGCAAAATTTCGGCAAGACGCCCTTAACTGACTTGAATATTAACTAAGAGACTTCATAGTGAACTATCCATATTTAGTGAATTCAAATAAATAATTTGTGAATAGAAACGCGGGTTTTAAGTGAAATTAGTATTGGGTTGTTATTTTCCAACCCCTTTTAACGAATGGGTACGTGGCGAAAGACCATGTAGCCCCAGAAGCCGGAAAACTTTCTGGGCCTGCCCAGAGGTCAAAGAGAAAAGGGGTCGCAAAAGAGCAAACGGCCTAAAGAGTCCGGAACGAGGTTAGAGGTGTTCCGGGTCGGATGACCACAGGCGCTTAACGAAGAACTCTAAGTTCTAGAGAGAAGGCTGATATTAAGTCGATGGTTATTACGTACTAAAAGTGATAGTTTTAAGGCTTTCTTTTGCAAATGTTCTCAAAGGCAGTGGTCGATTTAGGGTGAGGCAGCTGCCTCTGGCCGCCTCTTTACAGACGTGTCCGATTAGTTTTCCAGCCCATCGAAATTGTGGTAATCTCAAAAAAATGAGGTCCTCATCCAAAATCGGGCAGTTAGGGCCCCTCACAAACTGTTGCCTCAGGCTCCGAAGATCCTTAATCCACCAATCCTAAAGGGTCATATATGTCTTGGTACCCTTCAAAAAAAACAATTTGTTTTCCTCCCCATGCAATAAGTTGCTGTTCAGGGAAGTAGAACAGCAAAACAATTGTGAAGTGCGTGATTTGTTCAGTTGCATCCCATAGTCGTTTCTGTTGAGAGGATTCGTCTGTACATTAGACTTTTAAGAAGACATAGCCGCGCTCAAGCCAATCTGCTAATGCCGTCTTTTAATGGTGTTGCACTTCCGGTTTAGCATCACAAAAATGGGCCTAGAGATGTTTTTTTCATGTTATATTTCTGTCAATTTTCCCTTAAACCTCGGAAACGCTTTTAAGTTAAGCGTTGACTTTGAGTGGTTGTCTTACAATGAATTAAGGTCTTGAATTCCAAACAGGATACTAATCAACCTATTTGATAAAACCCCCAAAAAGACACTTCAAATCAAACTTCCTTCTATGAGATTTATCTTCTTGCAGCCACTGCTGTGGAATTGTTTACTTAAGCTAATGGCAACACTGTGTGCTAGTTTTTAACAGCTGAACCAACAGCAACGTAGGAGTAACCTATCTTGTTAACCGTACGATACGAAACTGGAGTTACGTTTGTTTTGTTCACTACATATGCCAATGAGGTTCTGAAGTCAAAAAGTGGAGCATGTTTGGTATTTTGGGCCAAGCAACAACATGACCTGCGATGTCATTAGTCTCTTGAGGGGACTTATAAAGCTCGGGAGCATGAGGACACCCTAATCCCGCAATGCTACTAGCAAACTAAATTTTAAGGAGAAATATTTTTGACTGTTAAAGATCTTAATTATTTTTTTTTGTTTACCATATTTATCCTCCATTCACGAGAAAGCAAATTATACCGCTATGTTTTGGACGGTAAGTCCGCATTCGCTTGAGAGTCTTTAGAAGGTAACGTTACAACAATATGTCTAATCATAGAGATTTAACTCTTTTGCTCCCGCGTGAATAGCGAAAAAATGTCGGTAAGGTGGCAGCGCGAAAAACTGTCATAATCAATCATAATTAATCATAATTATGTACCTCAAGTTTGTTTGTAAATCATTACTCAGCTGTCTACTACATTAAGTGTGATATATTGTTGAAATTACATTTCTTGAGGATTTCAAATAGAAAAAAAACATTTTTTTGAATATGCAAATTTTATGCAAATTAGCCCCCCCAACTGGGGGGTAATTGTCTTCAAAATTAAAGTGGTACCTTCACCTCAAAGATCACTGCAGATTTTATTTTCTACCAATTTTTTTAGAAATGGTCGCAAGATGATGCTAAGGAAATAAGCTTTCAAGGTACATCAATCAAAACTTACCTAAAAGCCTAGGTTTTCTACAATTTGCTACTTTCTGGAACAAATGACCTTTTTTTTGACCGGTACCAAATTTTGGTAGTTAAATGCAGTACCTAAAATATGATCAATTATTATCTGCTACAGGTTAGCCTAAACCATGTAACATTATGTATTTTTGAACAGGGAATTTCTTCAAGATTCAGAAAATATCAAGTTTAAGTAGAATATGCTGTCACTGACAATGAAACAGCCGCTTGTTTACACCCTTCCCATTTCTTGAGAAACAAGGGGGATACAACAAACTTTGATTTAGAGAAGCCAAACTTCTGCTAGCTGTTAAACTTGTATTTCAGTCTTTGTCTCCTTGGAAACTTGATACAAATTGACGACTTTATTGGTGAAACATTTGCAATTTATTTTATGTTTTTATAGGGTGTAGTTTTTGTAAAAATTATAGATTAGTGAAGGTAGGTCAAAAAATTTTGTGGGTTTTGAACTGACATGATGTACAGTACTCATTTTTGATCGGTAAATATCACATACCACTTAGTCTACACTATTTAAAGTTATATATTGCTGGAAAGCAAATTTCCTAAGCTTTCAAATGAGACCAATATTTAGCAACGTATGATATTTTTTACGCACTAAATTTACTTTTATCTACTTGCCACTCAAATTTATTTGGGGGGGTTTGAGACCCCTAAAAAATTTGGAAATGTGAAAACGTAAAATTTATTATTATCGCTTGAAATTTTGTCAAATGATGCCCCAAAAGAATAGTTTTCAGACTGTGTTAATGATGAAGGGTTTGGTGATGTGGTAAAGATGTAATCTCAATTTGATTTTAGCGTAGTTGGCACGTGCTGAGAATTTGGCAGGTTTTGTCGTCAGCAAGTGGGTTGTTGGTGTTTTTAACCGTTTTTGGGTATAAAAATCCAAGAATTAGGGCACAAATTATACATTTTCGGATGCGTGAGAAAATAAGCGTGATCTTTTGAAAATTTTATGAAAATCGGATGAAAAATAAAGTCACAAATCGGTTTTTTATTAAACTAATTTTGTAACTCAATTTAACAAAATTTGAGGGAAACACTGAAAACACGAGATCATCAATCGATGATCGCGGGAGCGAAAGAGTTAAAAGGTGCAAGTTTTACCAAGAAGTAAAAATCATGCTACAGTGCAAAAGAGACTTTTTTCCCACAATAAACAATAGGTAAGGAACAGCAAAATAGTCTATTTCTTTGCATTACGGAAAATTCTGCATACCTACGAAAAAAACAACTTCTAAAATTCTGATTTAAATTCTAACATAATGTTTACAGGGTCGTATGCAGAAATTTGTTGCGAAAGAGGGCAAAAAATAGCTTTTTTATAAATTTCGCGGTAAAGAACATTTTTTTTGGGGGAGATTAGATTTCTCAGAGCTATATTAGGGGACTTATTTGCTACTGCTTCCAGCACAACTGAAAATGACACTACTTTTTCCTGAGGAGAATCTGAAGGGAGCGCGCGCGCATAGAAGCCCCCTCCTCCGTACGCCACTAACTGTCAAATTGCATTTTTGTTCTCCAGATTCAGAGAACAGCAACAATGGCGGTAAGCATACGAAAATTGTTCGCAACTGCTTTGGACTTTCCAAGTTTCAACATTTCTGTGTGTAACTCCGGAAACTCGCTGCTGATTAGAATTCGCCAACCACAGAAAATATGGCAAAATATCTTTCGCAACGACGCAGAGACTGAATCATTGTCGAATTTAAACGCGTGGCTGTTGAATCCCGTTGCCACAAAACGGAGATTTAACCTGCTTGACTCAAAATACATGTATTACATGTACCGGTACTGTATTTTTAGGTTACTTCGACTCGACAAACCCACCAACTGTTATTTTGCTCACAGTATACATTTAACGCGAGTCGAAATCATAAGTGAAAGTGAAAATAGCCTAAGATAATGTAGGTACATCCCAGGAGTAATACTTCAATTAATTTCTAAATTTAATAGCAAGCAGAACCTATTTGCGAACCGATGTAGTTAGTTACTTCACCAATCTCTTTTTTTCATACACTATATTGTTTCTTTTAACTAAATGAAGCTTTATAATTACCTTAGATTTTAAAGCATGCTCAAAAAAAGGTACGCCACTGTAAAAAATTTATTTTGTATGAAAAGTTCTTTTTGAAAAATTTTTTAATTGAGTTTTAAACCTACCCTAAATACGGCCGAAAAGTTAATGCACCTTTTACTCAACTTTCCAAACGACGGGATCGGACGGAGCTATAATTAGGATCCAAAAACATTATTTCACCACTTGCAGCGTGCTTTCAAAAAGGTTGCCATAGCTTTCTCGTATGCTAGTATTGCTTGTTAGAAGACTAGAAAAACGGGTAGATAGCCAGCTTAAAAAGGCTGATCAGTTAGTTACGCATTTGATTGAGTTCAGCCGTAACTGCGAAATTTGTGAGTAAACTGATTTGGATGCAAATAACTGCAGAGCTGCTCAAACACAAAATAGGCGTTCGAGGGTCCTACAGCAGTATAAGCCTAGATTGGTAGATAGCTCACACGTGATGTTCCTTCTAACATTGTCTAAGGCCTGAGCAGTGGGTGCGCACACAGCTTTCAGGGACTACGCACATTGACTACTTTACTGCGCACAGACACAAGCGCATCAGGTTTTGTGTTAAACCCTACATAAATTGATATTACATGCAATAACAGAAGGACTTACTGGTAGGCAATTACCAGATTACTCAATAAACTGTTGTTTAAGCATTTTAAAAACCCAGTAAAAGTATGAAACTTTGCCCTAATATATTGTTGCAATTCAACTTCAGTTTAACCAAAGATATTACATTTTTAGACAATCTTTAATCTAAGTTTTTGTAAGTTAAACTGAAGCTGAATTACAACTTATGGTAAATGGTAAATACTTAATGGTAGACTTATTGTACTTCGTTACAATCAGGGACGGTGAGTGCAAACATTGAAAGTTTTGATACAGCAGCAGGATATAGTAACATAGAAGCATTTTAAACGCACAAACCACCATTCATTTAGCACACAGGCACAGTAAACCACAGTTCAACTAGTAGGTGTGAGAGTGTTAGTTACTGTAAACCGTGCAAACTAGGTTAGAAAAAACTAGTTTACGTTGTAAAAGAGGCCAAGTAAACATTCCTGAGCTTCACTTATGCTTTTTTAAGAACTGATGGGATTTCATTTTGTGCATTGTGGTGCATCGGAAGTCACAATATCTTTAGCAAAATGTCAACTTTGATCAAAAAACCTTGTGAAACGTTTTCTTATTTACTCTCGTTGACACTGAGTTTAGCAATATTTTATTCATGAAGCTACTAAATATCTGTCATAACCTGAATCATTTTGACAGATTATTACTTTTTGTTTCAGACTAAGGCCAGTTTTATTTTACCAGAAAATATACTGATACAGCTTTATTACCCCGTATAGGCTAACTTTATTACCCTGCATGTCAGCTGAGCCAAAAAGTAGAAAGATTTCTAGCTCCTTCAAAACAGATTCGCTGAATGAAGCAGCAGTGTCAGCAACACCCACATGTCATGATGATCAACATGTGTATTTATGCGATATATATGTATACAATGAAAACAAAAGTGTTACGTTCTTTATTGCCATAATGCTATGGTTTTCAGAGGATTTTGAAGTGGAAAAAAGGGGTGCAATGATGTATGGAAGATTGGTTTTTTGAAATGACATGTGAAAAGTAAAACTGATTTAGATGTTGTGTAAAAGCTCAAAAACAAAAACCCTTTATTATCAACCCATTGAGTATTAAAAATGCTATATGAGACCTCAGAAGAATTTGAGTGAAAGTGTACTTACATGGAAGAGGTTATAATTCGTATTAACAATGTTCTGTTGGCTGCAAAGATGAACAATTCTTTACTTTCTCTGCAAGATATCATTGACCACATGGCTACATATGTTCAAATACCCGAAAATTGGCTCTAAGCAAAAATTACCACATGCTTTTGAATTTTTGGGATCTATTAATATTGTTATTAGCAAGGAAATAATGAATGAAATAGCTTCTGCTGATCTCCACACTCCTACTGTTCATGAAAGCACAGATATATCTGTAAGCAAATATCTGATTTTATGTTTCAAATACAGTGGTAATTCAGACAAAGTCTTCTTTGAATGTAAAACTAGATTAGGGAAAATCATGCAAATAAAGTCGTGTGAAGCTTCATCTATTTTCACTGTAATTGAAGAGTTTTACAAAAAATATAGCTGGAGCTGCATAAAATGTTTGTTTACATCTGATGGCACAGCAGTAATGCTAGGTAGAAGAAATGGGGTGGCAGTGAAACTTAAAGAATATATACCACATTTAGTGCAACAGCACAGTTTTTCACATCGGGAAGATTTGGGCATAGCTAATACATGGAAAGAAGTGAAGCTATTGCAAGATATCAAAACACTGATGCGACCTATTACTCTCTCTTTTTTCGTTATACAACCGATTGCTGCAAATTTCAAAATTTTGCTACAGTTTGTGAAAATGAGACGATTGCTTTTAGGCCTCTTATTGAAATTGGATGGCTGTCATGTCACTTTGCTCTGCAGGCCATTATTAAAAACTGTGATTGCTTGATTGCACACTTTGAAGAAATAAAATCAAATGACCCTATTTCTAAATATTGCTTTAAGAAATAAAAAATGTTGAAATTTATGTTGCTTTTGAAGTTTTAATTGATGTTTGTGGGAAACTAGCTGCTTTGTGCAAACTTTTCCAAAAACGGACTGACACCTGCTGATGCACAGAATTTTGCATATGCAAAAATAAATAAAATGTGGCAGAAGTATTGTGGTGACACAATGTTTTTAGGTGAAGAGTGGATATGGAGGTAAGATTCCCATAAGTGCAAGACTTGCTACATTTGATTGTGCTGCATTAAAATTTCCTTCTTATGCTTTTATCATCATCGCTCAAATTGAAGCTCTGTGGTCCAAATATCAGTCTGTTTTGACAGAACGTAATGTGATTATTGAACAACAATACACAGATTTTGAAATATGCAGTAGCTGAAAAAATTAGGCTGGAGGTGTTGGCACTTTTGGCGATTTGATAAAATTTTTGTTTCAACATTAACAGTCTAGAGATTTGGCAAAGCTGGTAGGCATCAGTGGAACTTTCCTTGCATTCAGTGTTGCCTGTAAACATGGATTTAGTTTGATGACTTTCATTAAAACCAATCTAAGAAACAGGCTGGGAGAAGGGCATTTGGACATGATAATGAGGGTCAAGTTTTATCTACAAGATGGATGTGTTATAGATAAGAAAAGGTTTATAAAGAATTGGGTCAATAGGAAAGATAGACAAGAAAAAATTAAAATGTCGTTCAAAAACAGCAGTGAAATACTGTAAAAGTTTCGTTAACTCTTTGCAGTTGTAAGGTGACTATAGGTCGCCCAAACAAATTTTGTCATTGTGGTCGGAAGGTGCCTATATGGCACCATTATTGAATGAGTTCTTATGACTTGTGTGATTGACAAATTGAGTTGTTGTAAGGTACTCGCAGTTCACCAGAGCACAATACTATCACATTTGTGTATTGTGATGGTGATAAACTGTTGAACAATGATGTCACAGAGATGTTGGTACGAAAATGCAGGCAATTATGTACAGATGTTAGTTTATGAGCTTTCAAGTCAGCAACAGCACGTGTGATAAGGCAATTGCTTTGGATAGCTTGCAGAAGTGAAAGTTGGTGCGATATTGTGATACAAGAAAGTGATTATGATCTAGTGGTTTGCTGAAGAGTAGTTTAAGGACTGCAGTGAAGGGAGGTAAGGGGGTAAAATCATCCTTGGGCCTATTCTTATTTAGGTGCCCATCAAACTGCATAGTATAGCTTGTGGAAGTGTAAGATGTAAAATTTTGATACAATACAGTGATTTTGATTTTGTAGTGTGTAAAGGGGTAGTTTCAGGGCCACAATGAAGAGGGCAAGAGGAGAAATTATCTGATCCATTTTTTAGAACTCTATTTTCAATTATAAAAGAAAGAAACAAAAATGCAACAAAATTTATAAATTTTGTTGAGGTTTCCAACATTTAGGTTTTTATGTACATGCACTGCTCTTTACAAATTTTTAGTTTAATTGGCCAGTTGGCTTTGGCAAAAACATGCTGATCATTTTGATGTCAAAATTGGTTGCGATCCAGTCATTTAAACAAAGTTTTTTCTCTAAGTTCTTGACAACTTTGTCTGTGCTCAAGAATATTGGGGTCTCCTTAAGAATTGATAATATTGCTTAAAATAATGATAGCTAACCCTAATTGATTTACATTTCTGCAGAGCTTTCACTCATCAATTTTGTTATTGTCCAATTCCACATGAAGAGTGAAACGGCAGATTCTTTAATAGACCCAAATATTGGCCACGATTGCATGAGCAGATGAGCTGAAGATAGTTCCCAGCTTTAAAATCTTGTTAGTGTCACCAAGAAATTGATCATCACATTTGATAAAGTGCAAAATTAATGCCTTTGATAGCTGGTGCATCAGAAAATGTTGCCGTGCTGTTAGTAAAATGCATTTTCTTTTTTTTTAACCCTTAAGGATCATAAGATTCTAATTGATAACATTTGAAACGATTCCTTAATCGTTGGTAACAATGGGAAAATAATGGATTTCAGAAAAGTGGTTATTACATGATAATGGCATAACAATTAACAATTGTGGGACATATATGACCCAGTATCCATCAAAGGGTTTGAAACATGAACATTGGCACATAGTTGAAATATGACCATAAAAATATTGCTGAAAAATAGATTGGCCTACACAGAAGGATGATTCATTTCTATTGTGGCAAACATGCTCCAGCTTACTTTGTCACACCCAACGATATGAAAGCATGAGACTGACTTCATTTAGCACCAATAAGGTAAATGTTACTTTGATTGACACCCAATCACGCAAATATGCAAATTGCAGAATTGTGTGATAAATTTATGGGAATAGTCTGGTGTTTGCTGTTTTACTGTCCCAGATCTCCTGGTTTGTACACAAGTTCGAGTCAATTGCTTAAATACTAAGCCTAATTAATAAAGATTAAAAAACAAATTAAAAAAACCTAAGCCTAATTAAAAAAACAAACTACTTAAAATAAAACTGAAATACACTTATCAAGGATTTTTGCAACAAATCACTCAGGTATAACTTTGAAAGAAAGCATTAAAAAATAAATGCAGTTCAGCCCTTCAAATAAATTTTTTCACCTAGAAAAAATAAACTACTTGCTTCACTAAAGTAATTAAACAACTATGCGCATAATCCTAATAATCAGATTTGTGTGTATTGGCAGAAAAATACAATTTTATGAAGGTAAGCATGTGCATATCTCTAGCAATGAGCATCAAGTTTAGCTGAGTTGCTTTTACACTTGAACTGATTTAGCTAGTTTGATTCTGATTGAAAATGCTGATACAACACACGTCTTGTTTTATCATCAATAAGGCAACTTTTTGTTATGGCAAAGAGTTGCATTTGTTTTTGAAAAAAGTTGCATCTATGCACAAGCATGTCAAGGCACAGCATTTGCAAAATAATTGCTTTGAAATAGTTGATCTCCAAAAAATGTTCTCTTTTCGTGAAATTCTGAAGAAAAAGTTTTTGTATGGTAAAATTTAGAAAAAAGGTTTTTAAGTATTGAAATTAGGATAGAAAGGTTGTGTGTATTACCAAAATGGACAAAACAATCATTTTTGTATTGTTGAGCTCCAAAAAAAAGGTTGTTGAATTTAAATATTAACTGAAATGGCAATGCTGCACCATATTTGGTAAAAGTTGCTGTAAAAAGTTGTATTCAAAAACCCAATGATTGCAATTGAAAAAATTTTTTTTCAGCTCAAAGATCTTAATATATAGGCTTTAAATACTTAAGAATCTGCTTGAAGCTGTAAAAAAGATTTGCAAACAGTTGCCCTGATCATTTGAGAAAGGCAACCAGAAAACTGGTTCAAAAAAATTGTATGGTGCCTCTACCCCTTACATCAAAAATGACCAGTGCTCTAACTCCTTGTGGAAGCACCACTCGTTGCTGCTTGGCTAACATAGCATGTTTTCAAAACTCAGACGTGTTATCAGTTAGCTGCTTTTTATTGATTGCCATTTTCATGAGATATTGCTGAAATATTGGCAACAAGCTTAAACTGTTAAATGCAATGTTATCCATGCACTTCCTAATTTGCAATGTCACCTGCTGGACCCCTATGTGACCAACTGTAGCTGCGTGATGGTAAATATTTACAATAATGAGTAGAATTGTGCTCTTCAGGCTTTGCTATGTTTGGTTAACATTTGCAAGTATGACCTGCATTTTACTACTGTAATAATATTCAAGTTGTATAATGTCTTAATAAAACAAGAATGCAGGCCTTATATAAACAGTCATAAATACTCCATATAAAATGGAACGCAAAACCCTTGAAGCTCCTGTATTTTTTCCCAGTGCTTCTAGAGTGAAGATTCCATTTGTTGGTGATGATACAAGATACATTAAGCCCAAGCCTATAGCAGTAGATTTACTGGTTAATCCACTTGAGCGCCATCAAAGGTTTGTTGGAAATTTTGCTCTGAAACAAGTTTGCCAGTTTTTGGATTTTGGGTTTGATGTTGTAAAAGAAAGATGTGCTTATGCTCTCCCTTATGATAAGCAGGAAATATTAAAGACATATGATTCCAGTGATATCATTCCTTGCAGTCCCAGAGCGGCTGCATCAGGGGGAAGGTTTAATACCAGAGGGTTTAGACAAAAAGTTCCAACTCATATTAAAAGGTTAGTTTCCCCTAATGCTGCAAAAATAAGAATTAAGCCAAAAACAGTCACAGAAAGACATGGGAGTGTGCAACCAGTTCTATTTAGTAAAAGTTGCGACAGCCTCAATGGCGAGCCATTTCCACTTTCATCCAAAACAGGAACTCCAAGGCCTGCATCATTGCTTCCTTCATCTGATATCTCACAAAAACCTGAAACAAAAAGTCTCACTGCTGCTGCTGAGTGGGATGAATGCATTATTGATAGACTGAGCAAAGATACTGCTCGATGGATAGTTTCTGAAAATGTGGAAACTGGACTTCAAAAAGAACGTCTGGATGGATTTCTTCGGAATAAGTTTGGAGTCAAAGTCAGCAATACCAATCTTATTCGAGAAGAGGTAGATCATTTTTCAATTTGGAATTATACCAATTAACCAATATGTTCAGATACATTTTTTGCCTAACTTATCTTTATATCTGTTTTTTCAATATGGTTTTTAAATATGGCTTCAATAAGATGTGTGATACAAACAGTAGACTTCAGTGAGCCATAGTGCTTCTTACTGAAAAAGTTTTATGTTACACCAGATGAATGGAGAGCTCAGGAATTTATGCGATGGTCTTTTGATCTTTTATGGCACCTGTCACTGAAAAATAATGTGCCAGTGGTGCAAGGAGTAGTTTGAACGTGAAATGTCTACAGGTTTAATGCCAATATTATTTTTGTTCGTCTGTGATCAATGTAAACTATGATCTTAGCACTTAATTCACAGCCTGTAAATGATAAGTTGTGGTCTAACAAAATTTGCTAGTTTTAATTAAATGGACTGATATTGTCATTTCCAGGGTAAAGAATCAAACATCGAATTTATTGAACAAAAAAAGGCTGAAAAGTTAAAGAAAAAAAGGGAAAAAAGGAGGCTGGCCCAGAAGTTTAAAAGAATTCAGCAAGTACAGGAGGACCCTGTTTTATCACAAACGTTTGCTCAGTATTATCATTTGCCTAGATATTTAAAACAAAAGAAACGATTAGATCCTCAACCAACAAGTAAGATATACATGTAGACTTTCATCCCAAGCTTGAAAGTTGCAATTATGTTACTTGCTGCGATATTTTTGTAATAGCTGTTTGTTGTAAGTATTATGAAAGTATTGACTTTTATTTTTTAGACCAAGTTAACCAAAGCGCACAAACCCTAAAAGTTAAACATCTAGAACCTCTACCTCCTCCGAAAATGGAAGATTTTTTTAATCCAGCTGCCGGTAGCTACGTGTACAAAACTGATAATGCTTTTGAGCAGCAGTTATACACAAGTAAGTGGGAGTTAGTCAATAAGCGCCAGTAATATATTGAAGTAAAATATGACATGACAACAGTTTCTTCTCAAAAATATGAAGACCTAAGGAGTTTTGTAAAAGTGTAAAACACTGCCACCTATTGATTTATTAGACAACATTTTAGTTAGGTCGTCAATGACGTCTGGTGTTTATTGCTCTTCCTCTTTTAATTTCAATTTTGCTGAAAGCCTTTGGTGACTGAATGCTGTTTTTTTAATTTCTTTTAACTGCTCTGTATAATTTCTTTTTAGGTTGTTTTTGCTCTGCGTGTATTTGCTGTCTCTATCATCGCGCGATCTGTCATTCTGCAGAAAGGAGAGAAAAATTTTCTTTTAGTTTTAGATCACAGATAAAGCTTTACAGCTGTACATGCACAAACTGGTGTTCAGCCCAGGTTAAGAGCAACCGTATTGTCAGCAGACGGCTCTGAATTTACTTTTCAAAAATTGCAACTATGCGCTATACTGCATGCAGTAATCGAACTTTTACCTTTCACACCATACTATAGGCCATGGAACCCCAACTACAAAAGTTTCATGAGATCTGGTTTGGCCCTGGTTTTCCTACATAAAAACCTTAGTTCAGATGTTATCAAACTGTGGTACGTGAGAGAAAATTTGGCGATAATCGAGCAAGTTTCTTGCTCAGGTACATTAAAAATTTTCGACAATTGCCCATGTAAAATCCGTTGCTTCCACCCAATCTCTAATGAAAGACTTTTTTTTGAGGTCACCTTCACAAAAGCATTTATTTTGCCAATTGTATCACAGAAAGCAATTTATTTCTTAATATTTTGATGCTTCCACCCATTTTCAACTTCAAGACCTTTTTTTGATAATTAAATTTGTGAAATCAAATTCTGCTCATGCTATATTCTTCTTTGAGGATACGCAACGCAGTTAGTTTTAACTAAAGGGTTTATCGCTAGAAAAAGTTAAAAAAAACCTGCCTCTTCCATACTTATTTGTGGTTGTAATACCTGACACACCAATTTGAAGTGAAGATACATGTATCATAACTTGTTGCACAAGTGAACAACTAGTCGTATTGTGGTCATCGGTCATTTCACCTCTGCTATTTTTCTATCTTTTAAAGAAATTTACTTCTTGCTTTGTTGTGTATTTGTGGCGCAATAATAACTAAAATGAAATTGCTGCACTTAAAGTCAAACACTATGCGCAATTATGATAATTTCATCTTGTGTTTACACTACAGTCATTAAGTTTTGCAAAAGTACCCTCGAAAAACAAAAAAACGTTTTATTAAGTAAAACCAAAGAAAGAGGAACCCTTGTGGAACCTCTAAATGTTTTCTGGAACCCTAGGGTACCGCCGAACCCCGGCTGAAGAGCTATGATCTACATTAATAAAATTGGCATCTTTTGGTTGATATAGTGGATTGGTAATGCATGATTTTGTTAATGGGTCATTTATGAAGTATTTATGACGTATATTACCAAATACTCAAATGTATTGCTTTTAGAGTCATTAACTCGTAAGAAAAAATATTAATTATTTGTTTGGATACTTTCTGACTTTCGTTGCTAAACTATATGATTGACTTTATTTCGTACGTCAAGGGGCACCCGATGATACTTAACTTAAGTTAACTATAGCTCATTAATGGCTTTTATATTCGTATAACTTAAATAAACAACAGTTGACCCATTTTGAAGAGTTCTTGGTTTTTTGTCACTTTTGATTCAAGTTGACAGAGGCTAAATACTAACGAGTGTTGTAAGGTCCACTGGTTTGGGTTTTGCTTAGCATTAGAAAAGTTTTTGTTATTTTTCATTTTTCTGGTCCTAATATGGTGTTATGTTGTTATTAGCCTCCAAAGCTAATTGTAAGCTAGTGAATTTGATATGTAGATCAAGCCAAACCTGTTCATCAGCATGATGGCGACCGAACACGCATCATTATGAACGATTTATCTGAATATCAATGCAACCTTCAACACGTATATCCACCCCAGCCTCAAGAGTGGACAAAAGGAATTGATAAAAAAGATCGGGTCATCGTCAAACCAGGTTAGTTTTCTCCTCACAAAATACTTATCAAAAGTCAACCTAGCCATTTCAATAAACTCTTCTGTTCATTATTATTTGGCCAGAACAATTATGTCTCTAAACTTTATGTAAACCTAAAACATTTAATGCTGGCCAACAACACGATAAATAGCAGACAACCAGGACTATGAAGCAAAATGCATGAAACACCAAAGTCTTTCTGAATACCTAACCTTTTTGCGAGTTGAACTACATGCAACTACAGTACAGCAATGATAACACCTGAAAAAATGTGTACAATCAGTATGAGAGAAAAATTGGCTAGAGCCGCTTAACAATCTTTTAACTGACAATTCTCTCGTTTTTTTAGCTCGGTGTGCAAAAGGTATGCAGCGATGGAAAGAACTTCCAAATCCAGCTGATTTTGCTTCTGAATTAGGTTTAAATATGCCAAAGTATGAATTGGAAAGAGAGGAGACTATAAAACTTACTAAATCAGCTTTCATGCTTGAAAATGCACCATTGATCAACATTATAGAAGAATGGAGATCAAAATGGAAATTAGGTTCATATTGTTCCTGTTTCAGCATGACTCTTTCTATTGTGTTTTTATTTTTTTGAAAATTGATAATTTTACTTTAAACTTCGCGCTATGTGCAGCGTTTTTCTGTTGACGTTGGTAGATCAATACTCTACCAACGATGTCCACGACTGTTGCGACTTATTTCAATATTAGGTCGTTCCACATTATATAAATTAAAGTCCTCAGTATGATGTAAAAGTCTAAACTCTTATGTATCGTGTTAGAGTACTTATTTATTGCAGTATTTAGTGGTGTAGTCGGGGCGAAAAACCTCCCCCAAATCTAAACTGTCAACGGAACTAAAATATGATGTCATTGTAGCGAGAAAATGGTCGTACCTCAATTCCTCTCTTAATTTTTTTGTTAACGCACTATAGTATTATTGGCAAGACTTTGTTTTATTGGTGACGATTTTGTAGCTGGACGGTGGCAGGAAGTGACCTTGGCCGATGTTTTATTGGACATGAAGAGTCTTCACGCTCATGTGCGCCTTGGAGCAGTTGCTGTATGCGCGGTGGCAGCACTTCACAAATTGCCTGTGGAAGAAGTCACAGTTTTAGGTTGGTGATTACCTTCAATGTAACTACAGCTTGGTGGTTATTGTTCTTGAAGTATGATGTTTCCGGTATTTGAAACTTCGCAATTCTTTATATAATGGTTAACGCATTGATCTATTTTGCGAGTTGTGCTCATGGTTTAAGTAATGAATTTTTGAAAAATTAAGATTCATTGGATTGGGTTTTCAGAGCTAATGCCTTTTAACATAGCAATAAGACTGATTCACAAAAATTTTGTTAGTGGTACAGAATTTTAATATAGCTTTGAAAAAAGCTTTTTGAGCCGTAAGCTTTTCGTGACGCTCTCATCGGTGGCGGTATCGCTTCCCTTTTGACTCGATACCGCCATTGATGAGAGCGTCACGAAAAGCTTATGGCTCAAACAGCTTTTTTCATAGCTATATTAAAATTGATAGGGGGAAACCTCAATTGACAATCATCCTGACGATGCGACCACATCTAGGCTACCATCACTTTGACACAGTGCCGAGTATCCCTTTATGTATTGAAATGCTTTGTACTTTGTTTTCAGTAAGCAGTTGGACCTCTACGCAATTACGAACACTTGACGGCGTTTCCGTGATTGATCAATTAATATACAGATTCCGATTGATTATCCTGTAGAAGATCGATTAATCTGTAGATTCCGCTACATACAGTAGTTGATATGACCAATTTGTATTGCTGCGGTTGAAGACGCAGCATAAACTACGCATGCTATATGTTTATTGTAACGTATTGCTTTTGCGAACCATAATGACTCTTCTATACAATATAGCAAAGAAGACTGCGGAAGACTATTAGCTTTGCATTACAGTGGGTAGACTGTTGAGCGAAATTTAAAAAAGCGATTATGTGGGAGAATAAAATTGTTGCATATGTTCACATACACGTAATGAGGATCACACCCACATAATGTCAGCAAGTGGTATCACCAGAAGTCGTAAACTGCTTTCAAAAGATTGCAGTTGTGTGACTAATAAATAGTGTTTTCTTGATTACGTTAATAACAACTTTTTCAGCTGTTTTGCCCAAACTCGATGCTTCGGTGTTGTCCGATCAAAAAGAGGTGGGCCATCTTTTCAAGGATCTTGTTGAGAAAGTTCGAGAACGACTTGATGACAATCATCACCGCGTGCGAATGGCCGCTGCAATTTGCCTGTACACATTATCAGAATGCACTAGTAGAGTGATCGAAATTCTGCAGAAAAATCTTGAACACGGTTAGATCATTAAGCTGTTTTTAGTTTGCTGTGTATGAGATGTTGCTTGCATATGCGTTAATACGGTAACTACTCTGTAATTTGAAAGAACAACCGATACTATAGGTAATGCAGTTTGTGAACACTTTATTGGAACTTGCTATCTTGCTGTCTGCCGTTTTGTCAATTTTGGAAGATTTTGCTGCGAAAAATTGTAATTGAAACTTACACCCATGTGAAGTGATCATGATTTGAAAATAATGAAATGGATTTGGCATGGATTTGAAAATAGTTTATGGTGATTTTATTCATGTTGCTGGACGTTTGATGTAGCCTGTTGCCAGATAAATTGTTTAGGTATCCCTGCCGATCGAATGGCTTGTGCTCAATGCTTAGCGCTGAAAGGCAATACCGATGCTACAGTGGTACATTTGTTGATTAAGATGTTGCTTGAAACTGATCAGCAGCAACAAGCAACAGCGTTGTTGGTGCATCTCAGCCAATATACGGTCAGTGTTTAACATGTCTAGATTATTTTTTGCTGAGGTGAATGTGTAGATGTTGCTTTTTTACCGGAGGGTAAGTATGACTGTTGGTGGAAAGGCATTTATACTTTTTTGTCAGCAGAATTCATTGATGTTGCTATGCTATTCTGTGTCTTTTCATCTATGTTTATGCTTTGAGGTAGATGGTAATTAGTGATGGTGGTAGGTCTACGAGCATGCAGTGTTACATTCATGAATGGTTCAAAATGGACTGCTGCTTTCCCCTCGCTTGATCATCATTAGGTTTGCAGTGTGGACCTGGACGCACGTTTCACGCCGTGCATCCATCTTTAGGAAGAGGTGATAAAGAAGGTCAATTTTACGTCGTTTTTCCCCGTGATTTACAGGCTCTGACGTGTAGATTCAGTGCTTGTCTACTACTACACACTCGCTTTTGAACCAAATGAAGTAAACAACAGTAACAATATAGCGCTTGTTTGCTTTGAAAAGAGCGGTTTCCTCACCTCTTGCAGCGAAAGAGCCCATGATGGAGCTGTGACTTGACAGGTTTTGCTTTCTATCGTTTTAATTTTGACGCAGCTGTCAGGAGGCCGTGAGAAGGAATCTGTCTTTTTCTCTCTTAATGGCACAAACTTAAATAGCTTATAAAAGTCTCAAATTTTGGCTTTTTACCTGCAGCGGCTTGTCCATTCGCTTCTTGCTGAACAACTGAACAGTTGTAGCTGGAAAGACAAAGTAATTGCCTGCAATGTGTTGTCGGAATTATCAGGTAGCATTAATCGGGACCTTGTTCATAAACTGTCGAATCTCATGTGGGAAGACTGGAGTTCTGAGGTAACTTTTAACTAAAGAACTATTATAAAAGCCAAACAAAATTTCCATTCTCGCGTAACACTTGTAGCTGATGCATCGTGTTTCTACCAATATCTACTCCCACGCTTCATTTAAAGCAAGCAAAGCTCAAAGTTTCGAATATTTTTTTTAGCCAATACCAAGGATTTACAAGATATGTTAGCAGTACAAAGACTTCATCATTGCTGTCTTTGTGTATACTCATCAGAATGGTGAAGCTGTTCACACCAGTATGTCGTAGGAGGCAACTATCGGGTACACATCATTGGTAGTTTATCCTGCTGGTGGTGGGGCTACTAGTTGATATTTACGGTCGGTTTAAAATGGCTGCCGTTTTTGTCTTTCCGATCAATATGTTTCTATTTGCACAATTGAGTTTGTATGGCTCATGTCTATATCCAAAGGAAAAATAGGGTAAACATCATGATTGCGTTTGAATTATTTTTGGGTGAATTTACAGTTTTTGAATTTATGGGGCTCTAGGTCCGAAATGCGGCTTCTCGAGTGCTGGGTAAGACTGGTCACGGACGTGATATTCACTATGAACTGCGAGAGAAGCTGATACGAGGAAACGAGAGAGTCTGTGTTGACGTGTTGAAAAAGATTGCTCATCTACGTATCATGACCGCCTCATTACTACCAGAATTCCTTAATTGCTTTAGGTAATTATCCAGATGATTTATTGTTGGATCTGTCTGTGATTCTTATTATTTCCGACCTGTTGAATGTGAGGCAAATAGTGGGATTCAAATCCACATTCGTACCAAATAGTCGAACAACGGCCACTGGCTTAATGGCAGGGTTACTATCTATGCACCACGAAAACTAAGCACGCTTTGGTGAACGTTGTTATTGCCCTAAATTATGATTGCCAAACCCTATTTACGATGAAAAGCTTGTTATGAGGTCAATATTTTGGAATACAAAATTGACACAATTTTACTTCACATGCATGGTGAAGACCTTTTTTCTGAAGGTTCAATTATTAATCGATAAATATCTCATACAACAACTATTTCTAAGAGAAAATAAGCACGCAAGTCAAAAACAAGCTAGTGTCTTATGCTGTTGACGAACCAATTTCTTTAATACTACCACTGATCTTTTACTTGAGATAAAAGTTATTATTTTTTTAACCTAAGTTTTAAACTATCACTAGTTGTTTTGTTGTGCAGTGCGGAGTATGTCTCGGTGAGATTAGAAGCAGTGCAGGCCGCTGAAAAGTTGAATATCAAAGAAGAACGAATCATTAAGGAACTGCTTCGTTTAATTCAGTATGATCATTCGTGGAAAGTAAAGGCTCATGCCATCAAAGGTCAGAAAATTGCGGGTTCAATGCCAGTGTGGTTTTTGTGTTGTTTTGGTTTTGCAAAAATACTTAATGGACACTTCCCCTACTTGACTGCAATTGAGATGCATTGCGACAACGATGGTGGTAACTCCGAAGCGGATGCGAACACATGCTGTTCTATGCATGACCGCAAACGCTTCCTGCGATTGAAAAGTAAAACTACCATAGAGCACTAATTCCGACCTGTGGAGATCGTTTTTTAATTTTTTGATATCCTTCAGAGCACGAAAAAGACATAACACCATGAAAAATATAAAACAACTACAGACATACTCATTTGCTACCGTAATTGACGGAGATAATGGTCAAGACTAGGACTTGAGCTTTATAGAATTTCACCTGCTCTGATTCAGGGAAAGTTGATAGAGCACGAACGTTCAATTCTATCTGAACAGAAAAAGAGTGTTTCACTAAAAAATTGTAAAAATCCGTTATTTTTTTTAGGGAGGTAGGAGCCACTGATCCCGGATACGTCGTCGATTATTTTTAAAATGATTCGCAAGCTAAGCTGTTTATTGTTTAAATGAAGATGCGGTTAGGAAAGTTTTAGATTCTATTTTGCTCTTAGCATCCGCCGTTGCATCAGCATCAACGTTGAAACCATTTTAACTCTATCTTCAGCTATTGGCAAAATTGGCGTTTCCTCCAATGAATTGCAAGAAGCTTTGATTTGGGCAGTTCGATTCGAGAATGAGCCTGGCATTCGAATGGAGGCGTGTGTTGCGCTCCGTAAGGTGACCGTCGATGCAGAGCTTGTGTTGCAAGTGCTACAAGACCGAGTGCTCGTTGAACCAGACCTCTACGTCAAGCAGTAAGTTGCGTCGCTGTTATGGATATATTTAGGAGATTGCTTTGCTTATTGAAATATATGAAAGTGATAATTTTTATGAACTTTTACTTCTACGTAGGCTCAACTTTTTTTTCAAACCGCATAAAATGCTTCAACGTCAGGTATCCATTATCGAATTTCCGCGTAATCGAAATTCGCAATAATGTTTTCATTGTAACCGAAACTGGAGCATTCCAATATTAAAATTCGAGAGCATTATAGCTGCGGTTGCGCCGTTTTTTCGATTCATGGAGTTAGGCTTTGCGGCGCTGAACGGATGATTACTATATTAACGATTGTTCGTCGCCGCCAAAGATACTTTTCGTACTAGATTTTAGTATATCGAATGCTGTACCTGGCCCTGTGCGTCAATCATTCTACATCTTTTATTGCCAAGGATAGGAGAGCCCTTTTATCTGGCACTTTATATTGTTAATTGATGATATTAACCCCTTCTCTTCTTTGGGATGAAGTCACGGTATGATACAAAACATCCGGAGTTCACACTGCAAACCATTTTAGCGCGAAGGCACATTCTGATCGCGCTGGGAGAAACCGGCTGTAAATTTGAACCAGTCACAATGTAGATAGTCCCACTACCGACGCTACGAACGGCTTTTTGATGGGTGTGCACTGTTCAAAAAGTAATTTTTATCGACAAATTCATAAACAGCTTCTCCATTCTAATTCCAAGTTCTGCTGCGCAATGCAGATAGGCCTTTGGTTTTAACTTAACAATTTGCCTTTTTTCATGCAGAGAAGTAAAGAAAACTCTGGATGCTTTTGGCATGAGTGGCCCTGAAGACAACATGGAAATGATAAAACAGGTTAAATCGGAAGTGAAGAAACTAAGCAAAAAGAGTGTCGTTGCTGCCAAGGTTCTGCTGTATGAACGAGAGTTGGACAAATTTGAACGCAAGGTAAGATTACAAGCAGGGGATTTGGTATGGTACGGCACGGAATGGTTTTCCATACTCCTTACTTCTGAAAAAATATCGAACCGGAATTCCGTACTTTACTAAAATACCTTACGTAATAGTCCGGTAGGAAATTTTTTCCGTACCAATTATTTTGCTGAATTTTTTGTTACGTAACAGCAAATATGTGCTAAAATCAAAACAACAATGATATTGATGTCATCAACTTATCATCATCAAAAAACAGAAACAGCAACGAACAAACAAATTGTTAAGAAAATTGTTCAAACGTTTTTGAAAGCCAGTTCAATTATACTTGAAACAAAAGGTTCAAGTGTTGCAACGCTGAAACATTTTTGCCTCCATTATGTCTTCTTTAGGTCCAAATCTCAAATCATTTGGAAGGTACCTCAAACCCGAAAAAGTTCTTTCAACGCTGGCTTGAGTAACTGGTAAAGCAAGAGCAACATTAGTTACGCGTTTAAAACTGGGCTTGGCTTGCTTTTCCACCATTCAAATATGTTAATGATCCTGAGGATACGGGCTTGGTCGTTGAAGCACTTAATCATCTGAGTTGCATTTCGCTCATCTCGTGGTGATTGTGGTGAGCTGGCATTGCACGCATCCGAAGGGGCGAATATCTCATCGATAGTATCAAGCCCACATGTAGGAATAGATCATTTTCAGATTCTAAGGATCGGTCAAAACATTCTACGTCAGTTGTGTCAACTGACTCCTGCACCATTTGCAAGCTCCTTCACAATGCTGCCAAATGGACTCGTGCAACTGTTTTCTGAGAATATTTTATTAGTGCCTGATACTTTGGATCAGCATAAATTGTAGCCAAAAAAGCACTGTTAGATAACAAAGTTGTTTCTCTACGTTCCATGGCACGAAGCATAGCCGATGCCAAAGAAGAAGCATTGTTCACACTCTTGCGAGTTGGACTTTACCCTTCAGCCACTTGCTGAAAGAAAAACCAGCAGTTAATTTCTTCAGCTGAATTGCAGTTGTCGTGTCATATACTAGTTGTAAACATTCAGTAAGCTCCTGTACAGCAAACCAATCAACGTCTGAAAAAAGAAGGGATTCATTAGCCAGAGCGATTTTGCCAAGTAAATCCTGACAAGCATCGTGCTTTCAAGCATTAAAACCAGTGAACCCTATCGGGTCTCACAATCCAGTCTAGGAAGAGGTTTGCTCTTGTACTTGAAACAACTCTTCGATATCCTGCTTGTACATTTTTTTGTCGATTTTTTTCACTTTTGACACCGCTTCTTTGGCGCTGGAATTAGCTTTAAAGAAGTCGTGCACATTCAGTTGTAATGTGTGAACGGCACACTTGATGGTAATAACTCCATCTTCAGCAGTTATTACGTCTTCCCAAAGTTTACTGTCGGAAGCTTCAGTTACATCACATTCATCCTCGTCACTCTGATCCGGAAAATTTTCGGGCAGAGCAAAATCGCTTCTCGTCAGCTCCCAAACTTTTAAAACGTTGGATTCATTATCTGTCGTGAGGCTGTAAATTTGCTTCTCCAAAACACCAAGTTTGGTCAAGCAGCTCACAATGTTGTTACGTATGCCAGCAGCTGTTGCTGGTTCATGTAACTCGTTCACAGCTTCGGTGATAACTCGAAAATTACCATCGACCACTGCTTGCAAATTTATTCCATTAAAACGACACGTTCTTCGCGTACACAAGTCCACCTTAACCGAAACCATTTTATCAGCCAGTGTGTGATTGTTCTTTTTCACCTTTCTCTGATAAGCATCAATGGTCGATGGTGGCACCTTGGAACCTGTGAGTTTTAGATTACCGTCAAATGCAGATAAGCAAGCGGTGACAGTGTCAACTGCGACATCTCTGATACTTTGACTTTTGATTGGATATTTAACCATTGCCGCAGGTTGTTTTCCAACAGTCGCACTGCTTGTTTTCGATTGCGATTCAAAATAATTTATATTTGACGCCTTGGGCTTCTTTTCTCTTCTTCTTCGACGGCAAGTAAAGGTTTGGATGTTTTTTTTTTAAGTGACCAACTAAAGGCGTAGCATGGATGTCTGAGCCGCTTTTTAGCTTATACTGTATTCGTATTGACATCCTTCTACTGTACAAGTAGCCGTGTTTACTCCATAACGAAAGTGTTTGTTGTGGATAAAATTCCTCGCTCGACTCATTTACACAACTTTCAATGCAGTTATCACAACAACTTACCGCAGCAGCAGCTTTAGTTAAAAATAAAAATTATACTTCAGATCTAAGTGAAGTTCAAACATAAATTAGGTAAACATGTGGAAGAAAAAACAATAAAATTTCTGCTTCTTATGTAAAACGCAGCTGGCGCAAAGAGAAGCCAAACTGGAATTCTTGGAATAATCGTTTCAGTGAATAGCTCACATATCTCTTTTGTTCCTACGTTAACTATTAGAGGCGTTCACTCTTCACTAAGGCGAACAAAATAACACAAATGTAATAAGAAAGGGTTTAAACTTTTCTCAGCAAGAGGAATAGAGTACTTGCCGTTGCTGATAAATCCACTGCAATAATTTAATAATATCCACTGATATTATACTGTTCTAGTAATCAATTGGTAACACAACTAAATTCACTAACTTCCAAAATTGCTGACTAAAATCTCAAACTCATCAAATGGAAGTCACACTTCCAAAATATAATCTCCAAGTAAATTCAGTATCGCATTGAGTACTTCTGAGTTCTGACAATTGCCAGTCACTCACTCTTGGAATAACTAAATCGTCCCGAATAAAACAATTCTCTTAGCACTATCCCATTGGGATCTCGCTTGGAACTAGCATCTACAATCTAAAATAATACTACTCGCCTGGAGTAACACAATCTCACTCGGATCTACGATCTAGAATCCAGAATAATTAATAATTGTTACAACGCTCTATATATACAAAAAGTTAAGTTCTAGAACGCCCAAAAGAATAATTCTAGCGATTCCCAATAAAACAAACAAAGACTATCATATGATTATGGTACTATTGCAAACGACAATTGTTTCATCACAAAACGAATCTCCTAGAAAATTCAACACAGTTATCGTACTTCGAAACATGCTTGTTACGTCACAAAATGCAGAGTTCAAGAAAGTTCTAGATCAGGGGTTCTTGACCTACCTTGGGGGTAAATTTTGTTTGCAAAAAATTCACACTTTTGTCTATTACAATATGCATTTGTAGAGGTGAAAATATAAAAAATTCGGGTGGTAAATTTTACTTTTGAAATTTGCCAAGGGATAAATATGATAATAAAGGTTGAGAACCCCAGTTCTTGATCAATACACTGAAGTATGGTCAAACTTGTAGCAATTAATTAAATTTTACTTTTTAGTAAGGCGATTTTTGTTTCAGCCGTGAAGTTGGAACTTTGTGTGACTTTTGGTTTCAACAAAGCAAGCCTTTTGGAGACTTTAGATTAGGCCTCCAGAAAGAGTACGGTACGGTACAGAAAAAATAACACCGTATTTTACTTTGGTATATCAGAAAATACCGCACGTAATTTCGTACCGTGCTTTTCAAAATTTAACCGTACCGTACTGTAATTCTGTACCGTGCCGTACTCGATCCCCTGATTATGAGCTACGACACCAAGCTCGTATAGTTATTGCACTGAGCAAAGCTAAACGATTCTGTCATGACGCCTAGCGCGAGCTTTACATTTATGCGTGGTTAGTCTCATGTTGGTGGTTGAATACCCGCTGATTCAAAAAACACGCGGTTTCCATTCTCAGGAAAGCGATCTGAAGTTGAAAGATTCACTTGCTGTTTCAAGCCTTATGCGAAAGTGTTAATATGATGCACTGCATCTGAAAGAAAAATTGTTTCATTCGAAATTTTCGATTCATTCATGGCTGTGAGCTCTTGCTTCGTTTGCTAGTCTTAGTCAGCCTGGTTTTCCACGACGAGTGGACGTCTTTACCCTCCTCTCACCCCCATCTGTCTGTCATATAAACATGAAGAAATCGTGTTTAGTCCCAAATTATGATGCTCCTGTGGAAATGTGTGAGTCTCTTCTGCATCATTACCAACATAATCCTCAGCTCCTGAAAAACTTGTGGCTTAGCGATGAATCCATCTTTCATCTCTCTGGTCGCGTCAATCGACACAATTGTCGGATTTGGGGCAAATCAAACTCAAAAGCAATTTGTGAGCATCAACGAGACTCTCCGAAGCTGGTGGTTTCGTGCGCTATGCTAGCATTGGTTTGATTAGACCATGTTTCTCCGACGAAGTCGGTAACACCACCACCGTTGCAGGAACAAATTACCTACAGATGTTACAACAGTTTGCTGTGCCTCAACTTCGAGCGAGGAATGATCTGCCGAATATTTTTGTCAGCAAGATAAGGCCCCTTCCCACTTTGCCAGAAATGTGAGAGATTTTCTGAATACCAATTATTCTAATCGATGTGTTGGTCGAAGAGGGCCTCTCAAATGCGTTCCACGGTCGCCGGATCTCACACCTTGCTACTTTTTTCTGTGAGGTCATATCAAAAGCAGGGTGTATGCCACTAAGCCTCTTAACCTGTCAGAGCTACAAGAAAGAATTCGCACAGCCGGCAGCGAAGTCGGAGAAGAGATGTTGCCCGACGTTGATGAAGCCTGCGTTAGGTGGCTGGAAGTTGTCGAAAGTGGAGGTGCTCATGTGGACGTGTACAGTTAGGCTGCAAGATCTCCGAAATGAATTGGAAACTCGCAAATAAAACTTCAAAGTCTTAAACATTTGGATGCACTCTAGTTTATTGTGTAGTTTTTGGAACTTAAATAAAAGTGTATAGGTTACCAGTGGTAACTAATGTTGATAAATTTTCTGCAGGCGCAGTATATTGGTGAAACGGAAGATGATATGGAAACGGTTGTTGGAAGTGAAGACGATGAGGTTGACCTTGAAATTACCCGGGCTTTGAGACGTTCAAAAAGCGGAGGAGAGACAGGTGCATTTTTTTCCAATTGCTGAACTTTTTCTTTCTGTAAGGCTTCTTTTCCTTTATATGTGCGGCTAGGGGGGGGGGGGGGGCAACCACTAACTAATGCTGCCACTAATATTCGTTGTTGCCACATGCACTGTTTTATGCATGACTTTCGGATTTTATTGTGCTTGTAAAGGAGAGGAGGACGTTTGTAAAAAATGATTTGGCACCGAGAAGGTATAAAAATAAAGTTTTCACGCGTTTTGAAAACATTTAACCTTTCCTAAAATGGCTCAAAATATTTTTATTTGAATATTTTGGGCTTTGAATCATACGATTTATTAACTCTTAGTAATTGGCTTGACCGTAAAGAGACACACGTTAGCCTGGTTCGTTAATCGATTGTTTAGAAAAGTGTCTTCGATTAAAAGTCGCGTTCAAGCACATTTATTGTCCTGCGATCTACCGAGTTTATGCGTTTTATTGTTTATACGTTGATGATGTTTAGATCGCCGCAGTCGGAATACGTTGCGCACCCCCAGTGAAGGAGTGACTCCAATCATTCGAATCACCCCTGGTTCCCCGCTCCCTGACAAGTCACCGATTGAAAGTAGGTGTTTTTGAAGCAAGATTTCAAAGAATCGTGATCTGTGTAGTTGAAATTTCACTTCACAAAACGTGCCATCACGCAAAGAACTATTGTGAGAACGGTAACCGGTATTCGCCTCTTGGCCGACATTGTTAACTTCGCTGTGAAATCTACACCTAGTTTACTTTTGCTTTGTGTCATGCTTTCTGCCAGGGAAGCATGTGGAAGCAATGCTTCTCACTTGTGCATCCCTAATTACCTACTACAATTTTAATCTACCGTATTTTAGTGTAAATTACCCAAATTGAGGCTAAGATTGTAGCATTGTTGTTCACGCATCTTATTTTTACAGTCACTGATACACCTACTATCGTTACTGAAGAGAGAAACTTGGCGCCATCTCCCGATGCAACCAATCGGAGTTTGTCACCTGATCTGAGGCAGACTTAGACTAGTTTTTGTTAAGTCATTACATCAATGAGCACCCAAGACACTGCGATTTTTTGTTTTAAATGTTTTCTAAGATACCATAACACTGTGATTTGTGCGTAGATGATGTCTTTACTGGCATAATTTTCTTGGAGCATTCATTGGGTATATTGCTCCTGAAATAAATATACTTGTCTGTTTTTTTTGTTTTTTTTTTAAGAAACGTTTCTTTAAAGGTTGGTTTAAATTTCAAGGCATCGCCTTATCACGATTTTTTTTAATAGCTCATGAGATTAGTAATCCTCCCGGGTATTTCTGAGAACAGCTTACAATTTTCAGAATCATATGCACTTACTAACTCGACTAGTATAATGCTAAACAGTATGCACATAAATAGAGAATATACCGATAGAAATTGTACTTTTCTGAATAACATTCCGAACTCTAATTAAACATGCTTACGCTCACTAATGTCATCCACTTTGTTGTTACTTCTGAGTTTCTTCACGGTACTACCGATTTTTGAATATTTAGTGGCATTTTCTCTCTAAAAGTAGCCGTGTTGGTTGTTTGGTCTAGGCTCTTTGTTACTAGCTGGCGTCGCCCGGTAAGGCTACCCATCAGTTTTGTGGTGTTAAAATATGTCGCTTCAACTGGCTGCGACAGCTTCATCTAAATCACATTAGAGCAGTAAACAAAAGTTGTGAACGGAGTCATAGCCCCTGTACCCGTAAAGGTAATCATCCCATTCTTTAATCAAGAGCGATCTAACAAACCTATCATTTCATTAAGTTTTATCTGTTCTTAATCGAAATTAGGAATAGGCGCCACAAAGTTGATCGTTTTTACGGTTGTAGAAATAAAACTGTTTAATGGTAGGTCTATTTCATGAGTTGATGCTCTCCTTTTGTATTTATGTTTGTGATATGAAGTTCCATGGCTGGGACTACTTGCCTTAAGTGTTTTCGCCATAGCGAGGAAAAGTTGGTCGCTTTCCAAAGGTTTTAAACTCTTTCCCAGTATCCCTATTAAGCTATTGTCAAGCACTTTAGGTGCAATTTTGCACATAAGGAGACTCATTTGTTTTATTTTGATTTTCCGTCAAACCATCGGGGTGGGTGGGCTAAGGGACTAAGGGGGCCTTATTTCCCGAATTTCTTAAATCCAATCAAGAAAAAAAAATTAACTTTATGGGTAACAAAACATCAATCTACAGTAAACTGATGGACAGAATGTCCGAAAACTATTTTTGCCCACTCCCAAATTTTTTTCTTACTACGTTGCTGCCACAAACTTAAAATATCATTACAGTTAACTACACACCTAATCCTGAACAACTTTTATACAGAGAGACTGGTCGTATTTAGAAGCAGCCAATCATTTCTCAAAAAACCATTTATTCCTTTTTTTAACTACGAGAAACGAAGAACCAGTTCAAAATTGTAAGTGAACGCCAAAGTGCTCTTAATCCCGACCTGCTTTCTCGCAAATCAAAAGTGGTCTTATTCACGAAAATGGTATTGTTTCACAAAGTTATATTCTTTCCATTTTATACGTACAGGAGGGGGGGACAAAATAATAGTCGTGATGGAAGCCAAAGAGATTATTACGTTTACGGAAATAACCTGTTTACTGTCAGGCCTACTTACAACTTTTTGAAATTTCATTTGTTACCCCAAGTCCCACATTGCGCTTATGTTTCCTACTCCAGGCATAGGTGCAGCCAAGGTAGGCGAAAAAAGCCCATTCCTCCCCCACCAATCAGTAAGTCCAGGGTCCCTCTCCATTATTAAATTATGAAAGTCTAACCTAAAATGCAGCGCCTACAGTTCAGTTAGTACTACAGGATTGGTTATGGCTTAAGTTGATAGCTCACCTACCAAAGGTTTGTGCTAAGAGGTGAATATTTTTTACTGATAGTTGCAGGAATTCACATCTTCTTCCACTCTGCTACACGTAATCAGTATGTTAAAGAAGTTGAAATTGGTCGGGCGTGCGACAGAACTGTACAAAGGTAACCGAACCTAATGTCCATCTACAATTCAGTTATAATTTTCATACTTGCCATGTCATTATCAAAAATCTAGATTTGTATGCTAGTAATACAGCGTGAACTGGCAGCATAGGCCTACATATAACAGCAATAATCTACTATCCGCGTTCGGTGTTTAGAATAACAGTTTATAGTCCCTACGCTGTCCTCCGTCAAGAGAGACGAATTTCAAAAATTTATCTTTTCTTTTGACATCACCAACCCCTTACGACAATCAGGTAAAGGTAGTAATCAATCGCGTCAAGTTTCACGTTTGTTGGTCCAGCAGTTTCGAATGAGTCAACGCAGGCACACTGAGAGAATTGTGCTAGATGCTAGAACCGCGCTATGTGGCATATACATCAGACACTCAACGTTCGGTTATGTAAATATCAATAAAACAAACCTCGACAGAGTACGATCAACACCAGCGGAATTCTGTGAGAGAAATTCCAATGACAGCTGCTTCTGAAATCATGCATTCTGTCACGTCAGCCTTCAATTTTATCTTGATTTTCCGAGCAAGAAGCGGCGAGAAATTTGTTGTTTTGCTCGCCCCATCCACTCGACAATGTTATCAGATTTATTTACAATGCAGTTGTGGTAGGCTACAGTAGAGCATATTAGTTTTGTCTTCGTATTTTCTTGTTGACGAATGGCTTGCTGCCTCGTGTTGATCAAGTCAAGACCTCATTTTTTTTTGAAGACCAAGACCATAACTTCGCATAAGCCAAAAATAAAAGATATTTTTATACGTATGATTGATGATTTTAGATTACTACGTATATAAAGTAAATAACTTGTTGCTAACTACAGGGGTAAATAACTAAATATGTTGTAGTCTGTTTAGTAAAACCTAAATTCGTGCCAAATGTATCTAATAACGTTTAAATCACATTGGCATCACATCTTTCAATTTAAAAGCTCATTTCTTAACAACAAATATTTTAGCCACGCTAAGAACAATGTTTAGGTTATCAAATCTTTTTGGTACATTCGCTTTTTATTTCAAACAAATATTTACAATGTAATATGCAGTGCATTTTGACGCAAAAACTTTGCTTCGTTTATTGGTAAATATAATTGTATATGGTTCGATCTACAGCAACAAACTGCGTTGACGAATTTACTACTTGCTTTTGCGAGAAATTAGCCGTGGCATTGACTACAAACCGAACCACTGCACTCTTGTTCTTCACATTTTAGTCAAGTTGGCATTTCCATATCAGGATCAGCTCAACATCAATGTTGCAAATTTTTCTATTGAGCATAGAAACCAAAAGTGTCACCAATTACCAGGTACGTAGCCACGGTGGCCTTTTTGGTTTAAAAACCAGAATATTTTCAAGACCTTTAATGGATAAGACCAAGATCTTGAAAACCAAGACCTCGGAAATACAGTCTTAAGACCAGTGCCGGATTAAGGCTTTCGTGGCCTCAAGACATATTTCAAGTATGGCCTGAATAATAATAAAAGTAAAAAAAAACAAAAAAGCTTTATTAGTAAACATTTATTTCTTGGCAAAATTAAATAATTGGAAATACAAGCTAAAAATGTTACTCGATGTACTTGCATAATAATTAGTGCCTAACAAATTAAATTTTGACTTTTGATTTTATCGCAGCAGATTCATCGATAGCTGAGCTAAAATCAGTTTCATGTAGCAGCTCTCTTTCGATACATAGGAGTGCCAGTACACCAAGGCTGTCCTGACTCATGGAAGACCGCTTCACATTCTTAATTCGAGCAAGCTGTGAAAACGAACGCTCTCCAGAGCAATTAGTATGCATAAGTGATAAGTATATTCTAAAAATTACTTCGGTATTTGGGAATGCAATGTAGACTTCATTTGTGTGCAACAATTTGAAAATATGTTGGGCAATACCTGTTGACTCTTTTCTGCTGTATTTTTTTGACTGTTCCCTGTACCAGCAAATAAAGTGACAGAATTCTGAGTAGAACTCGAAAGAGAGATCTTTTGGATATATATCAACAAGTCTTTCAATTGCGATTGTAATATCTTCATCGGACATCGAATCAAATTCGGTCCAGAACGCCAAAACGATGTTGCTCAAATAAATATGATTTAATGCGTTGCTTTAAAGCATTTTTAAGTTGGTCAATTATAACATAAAAAGTGCTCACTTTGAACTTTTTGACTCCTGACATTCCTTGCAAAGCATCAACTGCACTTCCTTCACTAAAATGCTTCTTGCGTTTTAGTGCTCGGCGTGATTCGCTTTCAAATTTATAAGATTTGTTTCCACTGCGATCAAAAGCTTGACGTCATAAGAGTCAAACTTTTCTCTACATTCACTTACAAATTGATCCAGACTTTTCATAAAACTAACAGCGGTGGTAAGTTCAATGCCAAAGCTCTGCAGCAATATGCTGCGTTTATTGAAGCGCTGCTTTATGTCATTCCAAAGTTCACACATAATAGTTATTTTGGAATCCATTTGTTTTACCAAAGCGTTTGCCTGATTTCGAGTATCTCCAGTCTGATTATCATCAGTTGCAATTTCCTGAAGAGCACACTGAAACTACTTATATCTTCTAAATACAGCCTCAGTGGCATCCGCTCTGGCAGACCATCGGCTATCGGATGGGTATTTAGAAACAAGACAACCAGGCTCCTGTTTTACATAGGATAGCAGAATCCCCCATCGACGTGTAGAACTTAAAAAAAGTTGTTCAACCCAAAGTGTGAAACAGCTTCAACGCAACGATCCATTGCAGATTGACCTACTAAATTTAGTGAGTGACATGCACTCGGAATATAATCCACTAAGCTATTCTCGTTTTTCAGAATTTGCTTCATGCCAATATATTTGCCAGGCATATTTACTGGCATTGTTATATGTCTGTCTACGGCGGTAATTGAAATCAATCTTCTGCTTTGACAAGCACTGAAGTAGAGTATCAGCAAGATCCTGGCCAGTGTGTATGGAAATGCTGATGAACATGAGAAAACGTTTTACTGGCTCATAATTTGTCATGTTGACATGACGAATAATAATTGTAAATTGGTCAGTACCAGTGATATCTGGTGTAGAATCCACTGAAATAGAGAAATACCTTGACTTCACAATCTCTTGTTTAATGACACCAAGCGCTTTCTGTGCCATTATCGTAACAATTTCATCACATATTGTTTTCGAAAGATAAGATGAATGACCGCGTCCGCGATTTGCAAACTGACGAATATGTTGAGAAAGAAAATGATCAAACTGACTAATCAATTTTAATATTCCCAAATTATTACCATTATTTCCAGAACCATTAACGTTATTGCTTCCCCAAACTGGTAAACCTCTTTTACAAAGAAAGGTAATTGTTGCAACACAATAAAAAAATTACATTTTCCCAGTAACTTCTCTGCTCGCACATAGTTTTGTGTAACTTTTCATCAATGCGACAAGCAGCAAAAAAGCGATCAACTAAAGTCATAACTTAGTCAATAAGCTTGGCGTTTGTTTCATGAACTTTCAAAGTGTGATTTATATTTTTCCAGCCATTATCGCCCGATGTACATAATTTCATACTTCTATCTAATGAGAACGATATGCATTGAAAACAAAATACACTGGTCTTGGATGGAGAATAGACAAGCCAGCCACGAGTGGCTACCTCTCCATTTAGTAAAACACAAGTGAATGCACTAGAATTAAGGAAGCGTTTCACTCCAGAATATTCTCGCTTTGTTTCTGGATATTTATTTGCTTTATTTCGAAAATGATCTATGCCTATACTAATGCACACCTCACGCAATTTCTCAGTTATATTACCAAACAAATTAACATCATTTGGTACACCTTGAATCGGATGTGAACTCTGAATATCTGAAGTGAGTGAAGATTCTATATCATCATCATCATCATTACCATCAGGGCTGAAAATTTTGTCTTGGACAGTGTTTGACTGAGAAAAAATTGGAGGAGAATTGCTATACAAGTCATCACTGCTCTGTCCAGCTTCTTTCTCAGCAACTTGAAAAAACGAAATTAATTTGTATGTATTGGTCAATAGAAAGTTTTCTTTTTCCTTTTTCTTCTTTGATTGTTGAGTTCTTTCCCAGCTACTTTTTCGTTTTGACATGGCAAATAGTGAAGTTTAAAAAAATAAATAAAAAAATCAATTATAGATTTTTTTAATATATAACAGTTTTAAAAAAATTTTTCAATATAAGGTTAATATGATTTATTTTTGTAACAACACAGTTTCACTACGTTAAAAGCACAGAAGCGCCATTTTAATTTGTTCAAAGTTCATCAAAAAAAATATTTTATGTTTTTCATAGTTGAAATTTAATTCCTGACAGAAGTGGCCTGTATTTTTTCGTGGCCTCAATGCACATGCCTAGTTTGCCTAATGGTTAATCCGGCTCAGCTTAAGATCTGCATCACGACTACCTTGCCATAGGTGATCACACTTTGTGACCGTGAGGAATGCAGACTTACATACTTACATTTTTAGGGACCTGGATTTTTAAATGTTGGAGTTAATTGTTGGATTTTCAAACTAACAAAGAAATTACAATTAACTGTGATAGGCTGTAGTTTCAAAGCCATTCTGATGGCGAAGGATCCAAACACAATAAGACTCCATAGAGTCGAGATTTGTCTCAGATCATTTTCGACTTTTTACAAAAATTTGGCAGCTTCTCAATAGCAAATTGAGGCAAAAAAGCAGTCACGTACTCAACCCCATCAAAATGCTTGAAAACGTTAAAACTCTTGTTTTTTTTTTACTTCTGTCGTTATTTCCCGGTTTTCACCCAAAACAAATTTCGAAGAACGATTCCATGTCAGTTTGGTAGTCGAAACTCCTCTCGAAGGCGCTTCCTATCGACATCAAAGCCCCATAGGCCCATGTAGCCAGTTTTTAAAGACAGTTCTGCTGCATGATAAAGTGTTAAATGCTGTCAAGAAAAGGAAACTGGCTCTGTGGTTACTACGTTAGGCAGGCCAATTGCTCGTGCTGCACATTTCAATATTGCTTTTGTTTCACTGCCTTGCTATTTGCGATTTGTAGCCGATGCAAGATTTATTACAGCCGCCTTGCTATCGCTAATTTAATGCAGAAAAAGCAAGCATGCTGTGGCCGTCTAGTCTACCGTAGCATCATCTCATATTTGATATTCAATGCAGGGCTGCGAACGCACGAGTTCTATAATAGCAAAATTTGTTTCAAGTTCACTTGCGAATCAATCTAAAAACCTTTATTTACTTTTCACTAGAAATTTGCCCCTAAACAGGGGTAAGGATTCTTTTCTGCTATTCGGTAACAAACTCCAAAACCGCAATTAACTATTTTCGAGTTCAAGAATTTTTAATTTTTGGGTCCTAGATAAGAATTTCTATTTTTCGATTTTAGCGAAATAATTACGTTCTCTTGACTTAAGCAGTTCTGATTGCATGTGCCACATTTGGTAAATGTTGGTCTTAAAAACTATTCTTTGATATGTGATTTCCCACAAATTGAAACTGATCAAATTTGATCAACATGTGAGGACTATATTTGGGATGGTGGAGTTTTACTATGAAAAAATCTTGTAAAAACGAAGCTTGGCAGTTTGTTGTAGAAACCGCCTTTCACTTAAAAAGTAAAATTTCTTGACATTTTTTAAACCGGAGATTTTTACTCTCACTTCCAATCATAACCTTGTAAACAAGTAAACATTGAATTGCAGTTACGCGCGGTTACAAATATTTTCTAGAATATTTTAAAACAAATCCCATGATCAACTGTCAAATATTTGCCCTTGACATACCTCCATGTATTTTATTACGTCGAAATTACGTCATTGTCGATGTCATGCCCTTTCGCTACGTCACTAAGCGCTATGACATTGACGTGAAACAAATTCATTGCAAGGTTGGCCAACCTGCTCTTCTATAAAATTCATTGCTTAATTAAATCTAGTTTAAGTGGTTGTTTTGCGTGATTAATTAAATTGCGATGAACTCCTCTTAGTCAACAGGTGCAACCATGATTTATTCTGTGCCCAGGGGGTTTTAACCAGTTTTACAACTAATGCTATTGTAAAGCATTGCTTGTAAAGGTATTGTTCTGGTTTTTGTCTTCTCGACCTACGCACTTTCTATAGCAAAGTCATGAAAAACATGACCTCAAGAAGACGCTGGACCTAAGTAGAGTCAGGACAATTGTTTGACACAATAGAAAACTAAAATAAGTGGAAATCAATATCATAATGGCCTAAAAGAAAGGAAATTTAATAGCTACTTATTTGAGGCGTAGTAGGGAGAGTGCATTTGCTATTGTTTGGGATACTTTTTGCGATAATGCGTAGTAAATCTTATATAATAAGCCTACCACTGCCCTACTACAAAAGTAGGCAGTGGCTTGATTTGGGAGGGGAAGTTTTTTTGGAGAACACGCTATGTATTTTCAATGGATGACACTTTTTGAGGACAACCCGAGTGACACTTTCGATTTTGGTTATGCCACTTTTCATTTTGAGGGTGACACTTTTTGATTTTTGGGGATGATGCTTTTTAAAACCTCCAGGTGCCACGAACTCAGGTGACGTTGTTGATAGTGGCAAAGCACCTGATTTACATTTCCAGAAAACACTTACCGATTTGCAAAAATTGGTAAATCATTTATTCTGATGTTTGCAGTGCATGAGTAACGAGTACATGACAAACATTCGTAAGAATTCCGGAAATTTCTGTTGTTTCGAAGAAAGCCACGCCCGAAATACATTTCTCAGCTGAGCAACATAATTATTTGGTTCAAATTCGAAACAAATAGAACCCAAATTATCAAGAAATCGTGGGATCTAACAGATCTTTGGCATTTAATCAACCAGTGCATAACACTTTTGAGACGAAAAATTAATTGTTTGGCGTCAGAGCATGAAATTTCCAACAGCTTTTCGGCAATTTGTTTCAGACGCAAAAGTTCGGTCTACCGTGTAATTAGAATTGCACGTTTATAAACTTAAGAAGTTAAACTCACAGCTAGCCCATAAACAACTTCATCACATAATTTTTCAACAAAAAGATTTAAACACCAGTGTGCAGGCCCAACTTGATCAAAACCAGTTGCTCTGACTGATTAGTCTACCACTTTTAAAAAAATATCTTTTTCAAACTTTAGGCGCCAAACCAGTCGCTGTAAATAAAAACGCATCAAGGGTTTCGATTTAGAGGGTGAGGCAAAAACAGTTAAAAAATTTACTCTAGGGGACAACTGCGAATGAGGTGGAGGCTGAGATCTTCAGATAAAACCTCCTCAGAAAAATTTGAGTATCTTTTATTTATGCCTGCGACCTTGGGTGAAAACATTCATTTTTTTGTAGTACTCAAATTCATGGTTTTATATGTTTGGATTGACTAATACTGATCGATTTCCGATAGCGAAAATGGATGCACATAAAAGTCTTTGTGCATTCTTCAACTTTATTGCAGAGTGTTCGCGGACCTCTAAGCATCGATTGTACGGCTAGAAAAAAAATTGTTGGTTAGTCATAGCCAATCTACCACTTAAATTCGCAATTTTTCAAGTGATCTCTTGAAAAGATCATCAGCTTCACGGTTTTACTCTTTATATTTCAAAATGCATCAAAAATTTAAGGGAATGACACGGCATTTTCCGCCCCTACTACATGGTACGCCTGTGATGAATTTTATAGGTTCTTGCGTAGTTTCTTTGTAAAATTCCGTTGCCAACGTCAGAAGTTGCTTGTTGACTCAATTGAGCTAACTTTAGTTCGAGAAAATTTGTAAATGACTTCAGCGCAGTGTGCAAACAAAACTTTATGAATGCGCATGGAACGGTCTACATGTCAACAAGTGATTCGTGCTCTTTACCGTTTTTGCCGATGCATCACGCCTTTTAATGAGCGTCATAATCTAAGAGACAAAAAGAGTAGGCTATGAGCGCTTGAAAACAAAGTGCAAAAGGTATTTTCTCACAACCCTAGTAGGTAAAAGTCAGAGTCATGAATTTATTTCAGAAAAAATGACGACACACATGCAGACTCGAGGAAGTCACTTCCGTTTTTCTATAGCACGGTATTACTGGATAACAAACGGAAGCATTATGCAATCGACAACACATCAAAAACAACAAACTAAAGATGAATTACTATACTAGATTAACTAGTCAAAACAACCAATGACAAATGATACGTTTGCCTTGGTTATCATCATGCCCTCTGATTTATGTCAAAAAAGTTACGCTATTTTGTTGGTAGGCAGCAGCTACCTAAGACTACGAAATCTGCTCTACAAGGGCTATGTGATAATGATGAGCGGTACTTTTTATTCTTATGGCTCTTTATTGATGACTTTTAGGCGTATTTATTTAGTCTAGAACTCGCTGAATTGTGTTACACCAAACCTATCACACCATGCACAATTCATTGATTGACTGGATTTATCATCAAAATCAAAAACTTTTTTAAACTTCGGCTGACAATACCAAATGCTTGACTTTTTAAAGGTAGGTTATGCAAGGCCAAAAGGCAGTGGCGTAGCCAGATGCAAATTTTGAGGAGAGGGAAGGCCCAATCATGAAATTGTGGATCGCTTTTAGAAGATTGGTATTTTTGACCCCTAATTTTGTCATTTTCTACCTCAAATTTGTTGGATGACCTTTTTTTTGAGATTAAGTCTTTATAGCCGCAATAACTGAAAACACTTGAATTTTTTGACCAAATTCATGCAACTTGACGAGGCAACGGTCCCTGTGACTTTCCTCGCTTTGTGCTAGGTCGGATCAAGTGCATAAATTTCCCCATGTGGAGAAATTTATGCACTTGACAAGGATTAAAAAACGGCAGTGTACACTGCCCCGTACATTTACATACCGGGCCTGCCCCTTCAGTGTACACTGCCTTTCTTTTAATGCCCTGCCAGCTGAGATCCGAACCCGCAACCATGGTATCTCAAGACCAGCGCACTATCCACTACACCACAGTGTGGGGAAAATTTTGCACTTGTTGTTGTCTTGGGCAAAATTTTGCACTTGTTGTTGTCTTGGGCAAAATTTTGCACTTGTTGTTGTCTTGGGCAAAATTTTGCACTTGTTCCGCTAGGTCATCATTACATTTAAAATTTGGCTCAACTTATTGCTTACAAGTCAAACCCTCAAAAGTTGCCATCGTAGGGACCATTTAGGGGCCGTCCATAAAAGATGTCCGCAAAAAATATTCTCCCTTTACGCAATATATCCGCAATGTGTCAGTCCTCCCTCTCCCTCTCGTCCGTGGGGCCTACATTATTGGTATTTTAAAAGGGTGAGTGGGAACGCTATCGAACATCTAATTGCCTGATCCAAGGTCAGTGGAAGTCCAGAGCAAACTCTGTGATGGGGGCACAAACCCAAAGTGAGAGGGCACTGAAACACATCCTCACGAAACTTGATTGTATTTTTTTGCGGAATTTAACATTCAGGCCTTTCTTTTCTTTTTTTGAAAATTGATTTTTCAAAGAAGAAATTGATAAACTTTTCGTCAACTCCAGGCCAAAAAACTTACTTCGTCGCAAGCTGCATACCCATACTTAAAATATGATGAGAAATTTAGCGTAGTCCAAACCAGGGGGACAAGCAGACATTGGGGGACACAACCCCCGTAGCGACGGCGCTGTCTAAAGTAGCAAAATCACATTTTTCATTTCTTGAATAATTAATGTATGCCTAATAGGCTAGTGCTGGTACCGTACTTATCACACGCAATGTAGCACTAAAGTTTAAACTTACAAAATCGCATTGTTAACTCACGGTTCACGTGCTGTACGCAAAATTCTTTACGACTGCTTGCCAAATATGTAGTCCGATGTAGTCATCCTCGCCCCAAGGGCGCTCTACGGCATTAAAAGATGTTTCTGTAGAACATCACGGTAACACATTCATCAATTTCCTCCGATTTAATTTTACTCCCCTCCTCGTCTTGTCAATCGTTACTTTTGTGTTCTTTTCCGTGACAAGTAACTTCTGCAGCAGATGGAAACGCACTTGGCATATAGAAGAGATACGTGACTTTATTTTTCTGCAGCAGTAACACGGTTGAACAGGTCACGTGGAGCTTCTCCTTTCGCTAAACATGTCTCTGGACTACATTGCCCTTCTGTGGTTATTGCAATCATCTGAGATGAGGAGAACTTTGCAAAATTGGCATCTAATATATCTACTGCACTTTGAACATGAAGTTTACGTTAAGTATGGACTGCAAGATACGCGAGCGGAAGGAAAGGCCAACCAAAACCACTTTCCAGCCAATCTCCCAGATCCACTGCAAAAGCAATCATTACACCAAACGTTGGCTTTGAGCCAGGAGGGAAAACTTAGCTGAAGGGGGGCCACTGGCAATTATTGAAGTGTAAAATAATTAGGTCCCAAAAAACTCGTACGCGTTATTCCACAAACACACATAATAATGATCGATTGGTGTAATGAGCTAAATCCTTGTCAGTAATAAGCTGTAGTCCAGTAAATAACTTTAAAAAGAGAATTTCACGTTTTTAGGCAACATATCGTGACTAAAATCAATGCTCATTGATGACTAATGAATAGGTTAACGTAAGCTTATGACTTATTTTTAGACCCACCACGCATAAATTATAGTGATTAACTCATAAATTAATTCTACCTTTCCCCGAAACACAAAAAGTTTAAAAGTGAATGCGGATATGAATGGCTAAAATCCGAAAAGCTCAAAAATACAACCTATTATAAAAACAAAATACAAGGTGAAGGGGATTTGTTTTTTACATTAAACTTTCCGGGATGGTGGTGGTTTGTACTCCTGTCCCCTGAGGCAACTTTTATTCGCTTCAATGGTTAAAGGTCAATATGAAAGTTAAATTTGTTGATACTTGAACCCAGATAAACGAGTAATGAAGATTATAGCTACTTCCAAAACCTAGCTAGGAACGAAATGTTGGGACGTAGACATATCAGAAACTCTCCCTCCCTCTTTCCACAAATTACAACTGGCCTGATTGCGGACATCTTTTATGGACAACCCTAAAGTAGAAAAACCGGTTTTGCAAACGTGTCCAATTGGTTTCCCACAAGTGAGCATGCATCGCTCAAAATTTTTACTGGCTTCTTGCGAAAACTTCGATAAACCGCGTGATGTTTCGATAAAACGATAACATTTACACCATCATAAGTGTTATGGGGCACAGTCATAAAGCGAATCCGAGTCTGATTAACTTTAAAGTTTAAAATCACAATGTTCGCTTAGAATTTGACATGAGAAGAGCCGCCAAATTCCAGTGATGCCAAGAAGGGTGGCGCTTGTTACTTTCCAGTTTAGGAAATACTTTTGGCATTATTGGGCTAAACGTAGACCCAAAAGCCCACTTTAAGGCCTTTTTGGAGGGCATCGGTGTATTGTCACCATACAGCATAAAAATCGCTTTTTACATAAAGTTGATGAAATTTGGGGGTATGGCTACCCCACGTTGAAGACTGTTTTTTTCGAGAAAAATTTTTTGTGGGCGGAACTTTCTGAAGCCACCCCATAGGTTACAGAACGCCACTCCATCTACTGCTTTCTGAATAGTCAGTGAAATCACCAACAATTATTCTAGCTATCCTAATTGGTCTTTCAAATCACACAGCAAATTTCTGCACTTTGTTTTAATGCAAACTTAAATATTGCCACAGACAGACACGTTTGCAACGAAGGCAAATGCCAGACAGAAAATTAGGTGATACAAAGACATTTGATAAACAAGTGTTGAAATGAAGATCTTTTATAAATAAGAAATCGCAAAATAACTTTAGAAGTGTTCTAGTAAGTGCATATCACGCAGCCGCAAGAAAAATTAACGTCGCTGGTTTAAGTGAAATGATAAACAAGCACAGCTTAAACTTTCAGCGCACTCTGCGCTTACAATCTATTGTGGCCAATTAGACAGTTATTTGAGGAGGAATATACTCCGAAAGGTTTATAAACTTTGCTCTTTTAAAGATTGTCCTCACCAGTATCCGAAAACACTACGATTACTCCCCACTGTTTTCAGGTATTGGTAGGCAAAACCCAATGCAGACTAGTGACTGCTTCAATTTAGCAGTGGCACATCCATAACGACGAGTATAAAACAATGAACTATAAAGGCTGGTCTCCATTAGAGGTAGATTGCAGGCGTGGCGCGCATGAAACTAAATAAAGAAACAAAACATTTTTCACGCTACGCCTGCAACCTAAGCCCAATGGAAACCAGCCTTTGAAGTGAATGCGCAATACAGATTTAAAACTTCTTGAAAATCTGACTGCAAATACAGCCTACGCCAAATGTCGTATTTGCTAGCCAAGTGGAAATTTAAATCGCCACATAAATAAAGTTAAGAAAAGCGTAAAAAGAGAACAGTCAACAGAGTTGAATAAATACAATTTTTTTTCTGAATAGGGCGTTGTAACAGCAGAAATATCTTCCTGAAAAGGTAGCACATTCTTGTGCAATAGACTGGGGATAAGTTACATTAAAACAAAAATTTATAAACAAAATAAACAATGGAATTGTACTAAAGCAAAACTAGCAAAAAATATATTTATAAAGCAAAAAAGCGAAGAGCAATAAAAATTCTCAGTTAACGCCAAGCACAGAGGCGGCGAAGCGGATCGCGAACAGTCAATTCAAAAATCAATTACGATGACACTTCAAAGATGTCCATTGGTCATTGGCGTAGCTACCTGGAAATAAAACTGAAATTATGCCAACTGTTGTGTACGATAACCGGCGCCGAGATGAAGCGGCTACAGCGTCTGCTTCGCAGTCAGCAGAACTTCGTTTATCTTGTAGGGTCATACCAAAAACTTCAAAAATGGTATGGTATCAGATCTCCTGCAAGAAGCTCAGCAGAAGTAACGTGTAGGATCAAACATGAAACGTAGTTTCTTCTGTCAAGTTTTAAAAAAGGTGCAATGTGTCTCAATGGCCTGAACGCGCAGCCATAATTAGCACCCCACCAAAACCAGCAGTTACGCATTATCCTTCGATCAAGCAAAACCTTTAATTACACTTATTCTTGTAAACATTAGTTCATTAAGCCAATGACTGCGTTCAGACCAGCTTCATTGTAACTCAGTATTGCAGCACAATGCCCTTCCTACCACAAAAACGACTAACAAGTATGAAAGTTGTCATGAAGTGCCTTTTCCAAGAACCAAACAACGGCAATAATGAAATTCAAACAAAAAGTCAATAGCAAATTTGTATTTCCTGACTTTACCTTTTCATGAAACAGTCGGTGGGCGACGGCGGTCACCAGAGCGGCGCCTTTACCGCTTCCGTCATAGGAAAGTGCGAAGTCGACATTCACGCCAGCGTCAGCGCACAACTGCTTCACTTTGTCGGCCATTATTTTGCTGAAAGTTGGATGTTTCTTATAAACAGTACCGTCAACACCAACGGTGATTAAGATTGATCTTTCATTGGCATAATTCATCTTGATTTTTCTCGCGACGGCAGCAATACCTGAGTGAAAAAAGAAATACATCACAAAGGTTTTGCAGTTGAAATAAAATATTTGAGCCAAGTATCAGCGAAGGTAGCAGTAAAGCTCACTTTCCAAATGTATAATAAATTTTGATTTTTTTATGAGGAACTGTGCGTTCTAATTCCTTACCACCTCCTTAAGTAAACAAATTTAAAAACACCACCTTAACGTAATGGTATCACAAAAATAACAAAAACAGCTTCTGGCAAAATTTAAAACCAGCGTGATGTACACAATTTGGAACCGAAGTTGATTTTTTGCAGTATAAAATCGCATTTACAGGCGTAGCACCTAAGCCATAGTTGGAAAATATTTCGTGCGAAATTATGAACTAGTATTTCAAGTTTTTGTTGTGGTTTACTGCTTGGTAAAGATTTTCCGGCGATGTAACTGATAAACAAGGTCCTATGATGTTTTTAAAAACGAGGCGACAAAAACAAAATTTATGAGGCAGTGACGTAACGTCAAAACACACAAAATATAACCCCAGGCAAGTTTAAAAGCAATTGTTCCACCAATTTCAACTTGGCTGCATATCATGTGACCTTCCCAGATTTTCACATTCAATGTGACGTCACAATTGTAATAAAGTCACATGGCTGTGTATAAGCGTACAGTGTTGCGTCAATGGAGAATTAGCAATTATTTCAAGTTCGCAGGTGAAGGATAAATATAGCTCAGGCGGCATTCTTTGCGAGCAGAAGCCCTTCATCAAGAATGACAAGTCTTAATAAAAAGAAAACGACGAGACCACAATAAGCGGAAATCGGTAACGTGAGTCGAGAAGGCGAGGCTGACGCTGCCTCAAAAACGACCAATCACAAGACGCTTTAAAAGGAGGCGGGGCGGGACCAACATCGCTATTTAGAATGCTGAATGGAAAATTACCAGGCATACAATAAAAGACAAAAAGACCTGTAGAACCAGTCATCCATCAAACAAATTTTTCATACTGAGTTGTTCGTGCCGTTCGCCGAAGTTTTAAAAGGAGTTTTTTGCAATTTTTCTCAAAAATCGTAAAATGTTGAATAGCCTGTTAAACAAGTGGAACACAAACAACCGACCAACACGTTGCTTAAATCGTGTTCGTAAATTCGCGTTCTGATAAGACGAGGCGTGGCATCGCTCTCCACCAATCACAAAAAAACATTAAATATGCAATAGCGTCTTGCAAGGCAACGAGTAGGTATAGAAAAACTAGCCAAGGCATGGTCCAACCCGAACCAGCTTGGCATCGTACATTTAGCGCAGCATACCAACTTAAATTGTGTTTTATACGCAATAAAATTGATATGCACTGTTATATTACCTTTACAGTTTACACAATAAAACTATTTTTAGCATGATAACTGTAGGTATTTCAGACAAAGCAAACCCTTAAAATCATTACGCTGTTTCGACGAAATCTGAAGAATAAGTATTGCTTACCTTACTCAACAAGCATGCGAAAATAAAAAGCAACCGAAGTTTTGCTTTCATAAAATGGAAAGTAACTTTAAATAGCTTTTAGCCTACGTTGTCCGACTTACCAGCTGCACAAAGGTGTGCTGCCCTTCTCGAAACAGCTTGACATATTCGAATTACGACTTCACAGTCAACTTTCATAGCTCCAATATCTAATTGAGCTAAAATATTCTGTACGGCGGGTATGCCTTGAGGAATGGCGCTAAATCAAACAATACAAAGATAAGGGTAAAATATGTCGCACTTTCTTTGATGAGTGGTGACCTTGCCAGCTCGACACTGGACAATCTACAGTATAGTATAAATTGTCTTACATGTTTTCTTGGCGAATACCAACAGCTCTTTATTTCATACTAAAGCCACCACGCTTCCTCTACACTAGCTTTGGTCAATCAATCTTTTCTAGAAGCGCCACATTTTTTTGCTCTTTCTGGAGTCCGCATACCCCAACTATGCTAAAATCAAATGAACAAAGAAAATAAACAGCCCTTAATGCAATGGCTGCTACTCATTGGACATTAACAACACCTTTTTGAAATTTGATCTCCAAAAAAAAGAAGCCACGCTTAACATTTTGCGTTTTTGAGGTTGATCTAAAAAAGGTCTTTACTTTAAACGCTGGTGCACCCCATCACGTTCGCACACTCATAAAATATTGTGGTACGCCATCAAGTGTAAAATACACCCGGTTGACAAACACTGCTCCTAATCACCGCGGTAAACAAGGCACATCGAGCAAAACTAAAAAATAACAAAATATCTCCAGCACAAGTAAAGCACTGGTAACTGACATCTCTTTTAGCTTAGAAAGCAGCACACCATAGCAATTAATTGAATCAACAACTTTAAAAGGCAGCTTTGAAAAGAGCGGTAGAGCGCTGACAAAATATTTTGCCGAAGCGTTTCGATATGAGCTTGTCAGCAGTGGCATGATGTCACATGAAAAAAGCTGGAGTGAAACAATCTTGTATGTCAAGATTGCAGATAATTGTTAATTCTTGAAACTAAGATAGCGTCCTACCGCTGACAAATGAGGAGTGAAAAGCTTTCATAGTCCACTACAAAGTTCTACACCACCCATTAACAACACAAGCAATCAAAGCCAATATAATACGACATAATGATATAGAAACCAATTCACAACAAACTGTAAAAAAAACATGACAAAGTGCTATTAGTCATGCACGTTAATGCAAGCACATATTTCTACATGGCGTGATAATATTGAAAATGTGCTCTAAACTATTGCTGTAACATTAGTAACAATCCATGCTTGCATTATACACTTACAATTCGGAGTTAATGATCTTGGATGATTCGTTGAGTAGGTAACTTGATAAAAAAGGCAAGTTTTAATCATTTGTTAAGCATATGCAAGCCAAACTGTGTCGCTATTTCTACAGTGAGATGACTATGACGGTATCACAACAGCACAGCAATTCTTGTAAGTTAGTCAACTAAACTACACCAAATCAAAACAACTGAAAATTGTAACATTTTGCACTACAACGACACTGCAATCTTTATCATGCAGTAGCAGTTATATAAAAACACATAATATCTAGTATTGCGTATCGTATCAATTGGTGATGGCTGATAACATACCTTTCAATTTGAGAAACGTAAGAAGTATCAAAACTTCCTCTTTCTTTGATGGTATCGTAACCGCGGCCTTTGAAAAGAACGCCTTGATTGGCGAGCTTGCACAGTACAAGCCGGACGATTTCACCCATGTACATGCCACTGATCATCTTCTCGTACCTGTCAACAAAAACCTGTTGTTTATGCTGAACATTTGTAACATCTTCTTGCTAGGTTGCAAGATTTGTGGTAGAAATGCACTGTGGAAAACTACTTCAAACAGAGCTCTTGGTCGTTTCTGGGATTAAAGATTAAATATAAATAATCACGTTCAATAGGTTTACACTTACAAAACACTGTAAAACACAGTAAAACAATGACTCTTACGTTTGCTTGCCGATATTTAGTGAATGAGTGTCGCATTCAATGTCATATTCTGTTCTGAACTCATTCAAAGCGCCATCGTCTCCAAAAGCCCCCCATTCCATGTTAATGCACATGTCGCCTTCATTGCTATCTACTAATTCGATATTTGCTTTCTTTTCCATGTAACAAGCATTGGAGCCGGTACCTAAAGTAAAACGACACTTTAGCAGTGATTCCTGCGAACACGTGCAAGGATTTAGCATTACACTTATTTGCAGTTTTGACGACGCAAAAAACATGCACAAGCTTGGCTCAAAAAAAAGGGCAATTGAAATAATACGAACAAAAGCTTAAAAGTTCCCCATTAGACAAGAAGTTGTAACGGCGTCAAACGCAATCGTATATTGGCACGAGTGCAGTTCAAAACAAAATCGATCACCCAGTCACATGCATTAATTAATTTTATCAGCTGTAATTAGAAATTAAAAACAAAAAGTAATTACCAACAATAAGACCCACACAGCACAATTGATGATCAAATGAACAAGTTATCATAGTTCCAACTGTGTCATTAACTATAGCAATAATGTCCACAGAAATATCCTAAGAAAAATTGTTAGTGTAACATGCGAAGTTTAACCAAACAGCTAACAATTTGTCTTCTGACAAAAGTAGAACAAAATCATGCTGATAAAATGCTGCACGCCACTTCAATACTATTTTAACGCAATATATAAATATTAAATTACATCAAGAATTAGAATGAAATATGCATCACAAATGCTTTACTTCATTCACCATTGACTACTTTCGGTTTGAGCACATGCAAGTTGTGTTGCTAGTAAAAGAAACATGACGCCGATTAATCATTTCATGCAATGCTAACAGTTGATGATGTTAGTGCACAGGAAAACATGTCAAAAAGAGTATCAGCGTACCGACTATGAGGCCGATTTGACAGTTACTGGCTACATGAGCACATGACATTAATGTTCCAACAGTGTCATTAACAACTGCGACAAGCTGGCAGTCAAAATCCTGAAAATTAAGAAATAGAATTTATTAATACGCACATCAAGCACCTTTTACTTGACAGTGCACACAAATGACAGAGTCAAATCAAACATCATATTTTCATTCCAGAACTACTTTTGATTTCAGGTCAGAATATAAATCAAATTCCAATACACATCACTAGCTCAACCTAAGTCTTCAACCACAATTTTAGCAAAAACATGCTTTAAACCATTTCTGACAATTTAAAAATTTGGAGAGGTTGGACGCTAAACCATATTCCAAGTATACATACCCCACGACGTTTGATGGCATCTTGCAGCAATTCGACAACATCTTTGCCAACAACACCAGAGGCAGTAAATCCTTTAGTCCATGTGATCAAAGCAGCCTACAAATGTAAGCAGTGACACATCAGATTTGTGTAGCAAAAAATTGAAAATTTCACTTGCCATTTGCTTTTACTTACATGATTTAAGCCTTCTTGTTTGCAAGGGAAAGAAAAAGTGAAGCCAACAGGAAGTTTTGAGCTTCGTAAATTCAAACGATCCAAGAACTCAGCCATGCATGAAGCAATATGATCAAAAAGCTGAAACACGTTTAAAAACATTATAGATCGAGACTTATCACGTAATAAAAGCCATAGCCACACTACAGAGAGCAATTCTGTGTTGGCGGATGTCTGAGTGCTTCAAGTTCTCTGAAACTATTAGACATACAAACACGATAACTTGCTAACGATTAACCACCACCGGGGTGTCATGGAGGGGATAAGATAATTTCTTAAAATTCGCGATACGGACAACACTGAAATACGGAAATTTATGGAATTGCAGAAATTCTTATAGAAATATGGAAAATACATCAATTAAATTACAGAAATCTCAGAAATATGGATATTTATTATGGAAATGCTTACTTTAATTCTACCCAATTATTTAATTTTATTCAATTAAGTCGTTATACTTTTTAGTTTTTATCCACTTCCACAAATTTACATGTTTCTGGTATTTCCGTACTTGTCTAGTTGGTAGTTTTCCACATTTCTGTAAGTCACTACTTTGTTTTAAATGAATTTCAATACTTAACAGGGAAAAGCGGTTTTTAGCTTAAACGAAAGCCAGCACGCGATTTAACAACTTGAAGAAACTTCATCCTTTCAGGATGTAAAAAGACGTAATAACTCATAATTGTCAAATTTGCTTTCTTCATTTTCTCATAAAATACCGTCAAAATGCAGTCGAAAGCACCATCGGAAGATATCAACAAGGTGCTTGCAGTAAAGATAACATAACGAGGATGGGGGGACACTGGGAATAAATTTTTGTCAAGCCACGTGTTTAATACGTCATTGAAACTGACCAATCACAAATGTTGAACAGTAAAATAGATTCCCAAGGCTAAAAAGCCGTTAACAGCAAAACAATCGCAGCCAAATTTTAACACCAATGCATAAATTATGGTAATGCCTAGCTACAAGCTTATCATTTACCTATATCACTATTCACGTTTAGGGTAAACTTAAGATGAACTGACATTTTGGAAGACTGCAAAATCATTATGCTTTTGTAGGTCAGCAATCACCCATAGATGTGGTTGCAAGTGATGCTAGCAATAGTTTGAATCCAAACTGTGAGTTTGAAAATAGATACAATGATTCCACTTGACCATGCTGCATACAACCTAGCACTCTGAGCATTTAACAATGTGACACTGAGTCCATTGAGCCATGCTGCCAAGAGGATTTCAATTAGTAAACCTTGGGATGTTTTACGCTTTCTGGCTTGTTCATTTTGCTGATTCACAATTACTGTATTTTTTTACATATTTTGATGAAGTGAAAAGATAGTCTGCATAAAATTTAACCATTTGAATATCAAGTATTTATACCTTTGTTCCTTCACCAGTTATGATATCTTGAGGCATTCTGTAGATTTGACTGTCCATCTCGACATGGGCTTTTTGAGTTCCTTGAGCAGGTGTAATTTTGACCAAAAGGACTCTGAAATTTGTTCCTCCAAGATCAAGAGCAAGGAAGGATCCACGTTCTGAAACAAAATACTACTTAGCTTATTACAATTTATAATTGGGCTACCAAGACCTAATTTAAATAGTTTAGCAAAAGTCACTATTAAAAGTTACACAATGTGCTTAAGAGTCATCATTTAACTTGTACCAGTAAAACTTCAAAGCAAAAAATCGTTTTTATAGCTGAGACTATATATTTGGTGAGCTTGTAAAATGTATTACTATTTAGTCACAGGCTATTTTGCCATCAACAGTATTTTGGCCTTGGAAGCTCTGTTGCTGCTGCACATTTTTGAATGGTCAGATCAAATGATGAATCAACACGTCACTTTTGGTCGTTTTTGATTGGTCTATTTTACGACAAATTACAGAAATTGTACTCCCAGTGTACCTGACCACCTTCAGAGTACACTCCCCCATACATTTACATACCAGGCCCCACCCAGTGTACACTGCGTTTGTCTAAGCACCCTGCCAGTGAAGATACAAACCCATAGCGATTACATTTGAAGGCAGCAGCACTACCCACAGCATTACTACCAGATTAGAAGCAAATATGCCTAATTAAAGACACATGAATGGCGAAGGCAAAATACTCTCCAGGGGTAAAATGCTGTCAAAGGCAAAACATCACAAAATAGCCAATATGTTAACCTGTTCCATCTGGCAAGGACTCTACAAACGATGGAATCATCTTGACTGTTGCATGAGGGTTTGTTTTCTTGCTCAATCCCTTCATCATTTCTTGCATTAATTTGTTCATTATCTTTGTAAGGGAATCATCACTTAATTCCAAGTGGCTTTCAATAGCTTGTACCTGAAATTAACACACATTTGTTAACAATTGAAAAATAAAATTTTTAATTATAAATGCTTAATTTGTATATAATCGGTTTAACTTTAAACTACAGTATAGACAACAAGGTAAAATTAAAGTTTACGTACGTAAATTATTTAAGCTAAAAGGGCAGTGTACACTGTAGGGCCAGGCCCGGTATGTAAATGTACGGGGCAGTGTACACTGGAAGGGAGTGCACAGGGTGGGGGAGTATACACTGGGGGTGCAAAATTACACTCCCTTCCAGTGTACACTGCCCCGTACATTTAAATACCGGGCCTAGCCCTACAGTGTACACTGCCCTTTCAGCTTAAATAATTTACGGACGTAAACTTTAATTCTACCAGACAACAATATTTCAGAATTAGAAGCTGACGGGTATAGAACATAAATTAACAAATTTGAGGAAGGCCATTTCTAATAGTAACTTACTTCGGCTTCTATTTCTTCAGGTAATTCAACTGTATTAAAACCTGTCATTGATTTTTCATCCATTTTTGTTAAACAATTTCGTACTGTCAAGAAAACTAAGTCAAAAAGGTTTCCACTAATCGACAAAATTAATTCACAAGTAAATTGGTTCTTACGATAATAGCGAACGCCCGCAAACTTTCAAGCTGTGTAGTATCTTACTACTTAATTTTTTGCACACACAGCACACACGTAATATCACTGCTTTAAATACGTTGCTGCCTCGTCACAAGGGGCGTAGACATATTTTGGCCAATCATAGCGCGGCATTTTTTCACTACTCTACTTCCTGTTTGTTCTATAGTAGTTTGTCATAGAGTATAAATACGCACGTTGCGTTGTGGGTAGCTCAAGCACGCTTGCGGCAACCAGCAGTGTCAGCTAGTGGTAAATATTTACAGAAAAACTGGAGTTGCTCTAGATTTCTGGGGCGCTTTTGAAAAATACCTAGTTTTTTATTACAAAAATGTAAATAAAGTGTGTCTGCAAATTCCATATATTTTTTGACGCGTGAAAAGCTTTTCATGTTTAAAAAGGTTAGGAATCATTATCAACCTCACAAAACGACATACAAAATTACGATTTACTCAAAAAAATCCTTTCTATTTCAATGTAGCAACCTGATGTTTTACGTAAAAAGAATTGCCAACAAATTCCATTTCATGCGCTGGCGTAGTGGTTGGAGCGTCCGCTTTACAGTCGGTAGACCTGGGGTTCATTGCCCTTGTCGAGTCATACCGAACGACTTTAAAAAATGGTATTTATAGCTTTCCTGCTTGGCGCTCGGCATTTATGGGAGGTTGTGGAGAACAAGCCGGGAAGTTCGCTTGTTGTGTCCTTGGGCAAGGCACTTAACGAGACGCCCGACCTTTATGTGGAGGACAGGTGACCCGGAAATGGCAACTCCCAAGCGAGTGCGGACTTACCGTCCAAAACACAGCGATACATCGCTTTCTCGTGAATGGAAAATAAATATGGCAAATAAAAAAATGCCCCAAACCTAATGTTTTTTCACCGCGTGTATCACCGTCCCCACCGAAAAACTACGAATAAGAGCATTCTGCTGTAGCAACTTCAACTACAAACCACAAACAGAGTGTCAATAACAACAACACTTGGCTTTATATACTAGGGTGACCATATTTTCATTACTAAAAAGGAGGACATTTTTTGATAGTAAGCTTAATTATTGTCAACGCCAAAAGTTGTTCTGCAAGGCTGGGAAAATTTTTCTGGGCATTTGTTGCGTACTGTTCGCTTTTGATAATTATATTTTGATAATTAGTACAAATACAGCAGTTTATTTTTTTAATTTGGTATACCAATGAACAAAAAAATGTAAATCGGACAGCTTTTTTATGCTTTGAACTGTCTACATGCATGTCTAGGCTAAGTTTACCTTTGATTGTTACAGAAACAAAAGTTCCGTAGCCACAAGTAATGCATTCTGCTTCGAACTCATGTCGTCCTTTTCTGAAAAATGAGTACTTCTGTTGAAGTTCTTCAGTAAACTTTGATTTTCTTTTTGGCATACCACATTTATTTTTTAGCTTTTTGTTTTATTTTTCAAAAATCACAGCAATGATAATTATAAACAGTTCAACTGAAAATACTGTTTGATTTTTTAAACTAAAATAAATATGCACCGAAATGGCTTCTTTGAAATTAGGCCAATCGACCAGAACAACAATGCAAAATTTATCTCAGTATCTTCGCTACGTAAAATACAAGAAATGCAGTTTGGAAACTCAACGGTATTTGTGCCGTTTTTCAAGTAATCTTACTCTTTCAAACCTAAAGCAACAGTCAATCTGAGGTAGATCGTTAGGAAACTCCCTTTTATCATTCCTTTCCAGTTAAACCTAACTTATTATCACTTGAACTAATATGCAGTGACATAATTTTTTAATCACAGGGTAAACGTAAAAAGGGAATTTTTGAACGACTTTGGATGACCAAATTAGTTTTTATTAAAAAGGAGGACAAAAAAAGCATTTTTAAACATCTTCGGAGGACCAATTACTTTTTACCAAAAAAGAGTACCTGTCCTCCAAAAAGAGGACGTATGGTCACCCTATTATTTACAGAATGCCATCTACATTCAGTAGTTACAGTCCCGTAGCACTCCAACTTCGGGCCCCCCCCAAAGTAAGTGTAAGAGCCCCTGCGCACAGGTCATATCACTTTAGAGGTGTAAAATTGAAAAGCTGCATTAAGAAAATACACCACAATTTGTACATAAGTAAACAGGCTAATGTCAGAATAAAGCATGCCGATACCGAAGGTGCAAGTCATAAAAAATTCGGCACCGATGCCAGAGTTCAGTAGGACATTTATGCAGACACTGCGAAACGAAAGCAATGACACTGAAAAACATGAAAAAGTTATAAAAACACGGTATCATTTAAATAGTCTGGAGCGAACCTTTTTGTTCGCAAATGCTGTTATGACATTGTCATAATCAAGAGATCGGGCGCAGTCATTTTCGATTGACAACATGGCTAATGAAGATAGTCTACTGTCTGTCATAGACGTTCTATTAAAAGTTTTGATCAGTTTCAATTTGCTGAAGCTTCTTTCAGCGCTGGCAACAGTCACGGGGCAAGTTAGTAAGATTCGAAGTGCGATGTACACATTCGGATACAATTCAAATAAATGAGTCTTTAGAAGATAGTTCAGAAAGTCTTAAGCCGTATTGAGATTGCGTTTTTTTTGTAAAATTAAAACAAACCGCTGTAGCTCAGCGCTCATTTCATCAGAATCAATGTCACCGAACTTTTTTTGGAACTCTTTACAGCAAGTAAGAAGAGCATTTTCTTGTTGCACAAGCAAAAGTTTGTCTCGTGTGTACAAAAACGAAAAAGCGGAAGAAACCTTACGTAACAAATTAAAGCGCTCCTTTATTGACATAATAGCCTGGTCTACTAATGGATAGAAAAAGTTGCTTTTAAATTTCAGTTCAGGAGTAGCTCGTTGTTCCTCTTCACCTTGGTAATCAAACAATCTTCTTTTCTTTCCACTTCTTGACGGAGGAAAAGAAGGATCAATATCCAATTCCTGTGCTATTTCAACAGCAGATGTTGCGGCACTGTCATAACCCGTTGTGCGATAGTTTTGCAAAAACTTTTCAGTTGCCTGGATTTCCGTTTCCATTGTATGAAGGGAGACTCCATACGATTGAAGAATCTTGCTTGCTTTATTGACTTGGAATAGGATATCATACCAAATAAACACCGACAAAAGAAAACTCCATTTTGATAAATGAGCTATCAACGATTTTGTTTCTGAGGCAGCTCTTCCATCTTTTCTTTCTATGAAAATGGCTTCCAAGTCTTTCAGTGCCAGCAACACCTCTTTTAAATTGTATCGAAGAGGTTTGATGCATTTAATTCTGCTTTCCCAACGAGTATCAGATTGTGACTTTATGGACAGCTCCACATGTTTCTTCAAAATTTCCCAACGCTGAGCAGAGGAAGAAAACAGCGCATACAACCTTGTAAGTACTCCAAAAAATGTCAGTGCTTCCGTCGATCAATTAGCACTGTCAACAACAACTAAGTTAAGGGTATGGTTTGCACAGGGCACGTAAACAGCTTTGGGATTGATGTCTAGCATTCTTGCTTGGACCCCAGAATGTTTTCCTTTCATGTTAGCACCATTATCATATGACTGACCTCGACAATCAGACAATTCGAGTTGCAGTTCGGTCGCTTTTTCTAAGAAAGCGTCCAACAAGCCTTTCCCAGTACTGTCACTTATTCTCAAGTAGCCAAAAAATGTTTCTTTAACAACAGCAGCTTCTTCATTACATAGTACATAACGGAGAATGACAGACATTTGTTCATGATGTGACATATCTGGAGTGCAGTCCAAAATTATAGAAAAATATTTTGCCAATTTCAATTGCTGTAAATTTTCTTTTTCAACTTCTGTCGCTAGCAATTCAATTAGTTCATTTTGTATGGTAGGACTCAAATAGTGATCTTTAGTGTTTTTATTCTTGATTCTGTCTTGAAGCTCTTTTAGGATCGGATCTCTTCTTGCCAAAAGCTCAAATATACCCAGAAAATTTCCATTGTGAGGAGATCCTAAGACTTCTTCAGATCCTCTAAAAGCAAGATTCCTTTCCGATAGAAACAAGGCAATGTCGATAAGTCTCTCTAAAACATTTCTCCAAAAACGTCTTTCATTGAAAAAAATATTCATCTCGCGTTTGTCGATAGTGGATGAATTTCTTCTCCCTTCAGCTAGCAACATCCATTGATTGCAGCATTCTTGGTGGGAAATGCCGTTTTCATGGTCTTTCAGATTTTTCAAAAAACCCTCCCATGTATTTATACCACTACAAAAGGGGCTTAGTGTTTTTCCAAATAGCTTACAACAAAAGCAAAAAACTTGATCTGATTCCCCAGAATAAACTAGCCACGACCGTGAAACACTTTCACCATTAGGTAACACACGTTTATAATGGTTGGAGGAAAAACGTCGCCTTGGAGTTGTGTTATTATATGGAAAATTCATTATTAGTTGATGTGGTCCACGCTTTACTATATCACATCGTTGAGCATCAGAAATACTTTCAGGCCATTTACATGAGTCATCAGGGATAGGGGTAAATTGAGATTCAGTTATTTTTGATATTGAAGGTTGCGTATTGGCAGGTAAATCACAACTTACATTTTCTGGAAATTCACAATCACTTTGATGCTGATCGTCATAGTCTTCTTTTTCTTGTACACTATAGTTTTCTTCATCCCTTTCGGTACTAGTGCCAGGTCTACTCTGCTCAGTAATCTTGAAAAAATCTGTCATCTTGGGCAATTTCGCTACAGCATCTCGAGCAGTGGCTGCTTCTTTTCTCTTTTGAGCACCACTTTTTGAACGTTTCATTCTATACAATGTCAATAAAATACTTTATCTGCACTCTGCAGTGTATATATATTGTCCCGGTATTTATAGCCAAACAGAATTCCAGACCATTCTATGATTGTTGCGTAACAACGGCATTGTTACGTCAATCGAATATTCAAGATTCTACCAGAAAATCAATCGAAATATTCTAGATTGTGCGAGATAAAATGACGTTGCATTCACTTATGATGTCACAAGCCAATTTCTTCCTACAGTTTAAATCGGTTGTAAACAAGTCTGCTGAACTGAAAATAGTCACGTAGCCAAAAAGCAATTTCAGACTAACTTGGGCCCCCAAAGTTGGGGGGTTTGGGGGCGGCTGCTACGTCTCTGAGTAGCTATCATGATAGAAGTGACTAGCCGCCATACGGAGTGCACTCATTTTAACCCGATTTAGTCAGATGCCTGCCTGAAAAGTTCACCATTGCTGCGCAACGGCAGACATCTGACTGTAATCCGGGTTAAAATGAGTGCACTCCGTATGGCGGCTAGTCACTTCTATTATGATAGCTACTAAACGAAGATTGCGTTTCGTATATAAACTCAAGTGTTGTTGTTGTTGTTGTTGACTTTCTGTTTGTGGTTTGTAGTTGAAGTTGCTGAGGTTGCTACACTGCCATATATTAATTTTAGATCTGAAGGTTCAACGGAACTAATAAGTAGGGCTTCGAAAAAGTAGAAGTACTGGTGGTGTTATATTGGCAATGCACTCGAGCAGACTTGGGTAAAACACTTACAAATTGCATTTGAATACAAATACAAGATACACTCCAAAGTAAGTAGGTAGTTAAATACACAATTACAATATTCTAGTGATGTACCGATGCCAGAATTTTCTGATGTTGCCGATGCCAATGTATCGACACTTCCCAGCATCAACATCCTGTTTTTGGCACGAATTTAGAATTTAGAATTAGAATAGTTTTAAGGCAGCATCAATTTTTTCACAAAACGCCTTTAACTCTTTCGCTGCCGCTTTGTAAGGTGGTAGTGCGAAAAACTGTCATAATTTGTCATAATCGATCATAATTATACACCCCAAGTTCGTTTGTAAACCATTACACATTTGTTTACTTCTACATCAAGTGTTGTATATCATTGAAATCTCCTTTTCTCGAAGATTTCAAATATAAAACAAAAATTTTTTGAATACTCAAATTTTATGCAAATCAACTCCGCTCCCTCCCCAATAGGTGCTAAATGTTTTCGAAGTGAAAGTACCCTTACCTCAAAGATCACTACAGATTTTATTTTTCCACCAATTTTTTTAGAAATGGTCGCTAGATAATGCTAAGGAAATAAGCTTTCAAGGTATATCAGTCAAAATTTACCTAAAAGCCTAGGTTTTCTACAATTTGCAACTTTCTGAGATGCATGACCTTTTTGTAGACCGGTACTAAATTTTGTTAGTTAAACTTAGTACCTAAAATATGATCAGTCATTATCTGCTAGAGGTTAGCCTGAACCATGTAATATAATATAATAAGGTGGGGCAAGATGGACAGTCGGGTAAGACGAACCGCATTAAATATTTTTATTGTGAGATAGCGGCACCTAACGGGAAACGTTAATTAGTGTTTTGTTTGGCAGACCAGCGTTTGATGTCAGTAATGTGCAATTGTCAGACATTTGCATTTTGGTTGTAAAGAAGCAGGTACAGTGCTGTATTTTGAAGTTTTTGATTTTCCTCAAAAGTGCAATATTATAAGGTGAGTAGCAAATTATTGGTTTTAAAGTCAGTTTGAAGAGTAATAAATGTTTGTTATTGCTTGATATAGTCAAGAATTGTTTCTAACAATGCTGTAAACAACAATACGTGATGAATTATCACCACGTGTTAGTTCACTGACTGGTCAAATAGATCACGTGATTTAAGCAAATGGCCTGTAGTTTTGCAGGGTGGTAAACTGTAAATACTGTTGTTATCAAATTTTTTCTAGTTTAGTTAGTTCTGACAATTGGATGTTGAAGTTAATACATGCTGTTATAATACTTATGGTTTTAAAATTTTTGACAAGTTGTTTAGGCATTAAAATGTTTATATTTATTTTTAGCATAAAAGGGTGTCCATCCTACCTCACCGGTAGGTATTCTATGTCACTTGACGCAATAATTAAATGTTTTTCTAGATTACAATGCCTAGAAAATACGTACGAAAGACAGAAAGAGGTTCCTGGGATGCACAAAATGAATGAAGCTGTTGCCATGGTGCAAAAGGGCGTCAAGTCGAGAAGTGCGGCAGTTGCATGTCAAGTACCTAGAACCACATTGAGAAGACACTTACAAAAACTACTGTAGAAGCCTCCTGGTTCAAAACATCTTGGAAAATTGTGCTTTTTGGGTCCTGAAAAAGAACTGGAGCTGGTAAATCATTTTACTGAGTTTGAAAGAAAAGGATTTCCTCTAACAACCATGGATATTCGAAAATTGGCATACGACTTTGTCGTTCGGAATAACATTAAACATTCGTTTGATAATGTAGCGCAAACGGCCGGCAAAGACTGGTGGATAGGACTAAAAAACGACATTAAAACATTTTAACCATTCGCAAACCCTAGGCCCTGTCTATACAAAGGGCAATTCATTTGAATAAGCCCATAGTCGAGAGATATTTTCAGCTACTAGAACGTGTAATGGAAGAAAACAATCTGTTTAGAAAACCAACACGCATCTACAATGTTGATGAGACAGGACTAAGTCTTGTGCCCGGAGTGAAAAAGATTGTTGGCAAACGTGGAATGAAGGGATCTAGTCAGATTACAGGAGGTAAAAGAGGCCAACTACAAACGGTTGTCATGGCAACAAATGCTGCAGGTGATTACATTCCACCAATGATAATTTATAAAGGAAAGAGAATGCTCCCAGAGCTTGAAAAGGATTTTCCTCCAGGAACAATTGTACGTTTGTCAGAAAGTGGATACGTTAATAAAGATTTGTTTTTGGAGTGGTTGGAACACTTTTGCAAACATGTTAAAGAGCGGGAAGGCAAGACTTTACTGGTTTTAGACGGGCATGGCTCCCATACGCTTAATTTAGGCGTGTTACTTTATGCTGCTGAACATGGTGTTGAAATCGTAAGCATGCCACCTTACACGAATCATTATCTCCAACCACTTGACAAAGTGCATTTTAAGCCTTTGAAAGAGCACTACAAAGAGGCTGTTCGTATTCATTTACGAAACAATCCTGGACCGGGCAATAGAGAGGGCAGAATTTCCAAAACTATTTCGAACGGCTTATTTCAAGGTGGCTACAATCAGCAACAGCGTAAATTCATTTCGGGCAACTGGACTTTATCCTTTAAATCTTAACGAAATACCAGATTGTGCTTACGCTACAGCTGAAATTACTAGTCGTTCTGAGGCACAAATTATGGGCGACGTGGCTGGCCACCTAAATAACAACCATCAGCCAGAGTCAAACAATAATACTATGGCAGTTCAACCAAAAGGAGAAAATGCAATCGCAATTCAACCAGATGCAGAAATAAGTGCAATTGTACGTCCTCGACAAAAAGGTGAAAATGCTACAACAACTCATGAAAAAGAATCTGAAGAAGATGCTATTGCAGCTAGCTATAGCACCAGTCTATTAAGATCTGGCACCAATATGGACAGTCTGCAGCAAAACCTCGATGGACCTGAGTTAGATGAGACTTCATTTGAAGATATTCTGCCATTTCCAACTATCGGAGAAAAGACCAAACGAAAAAGAACAAAAGCAAGTAACACTGGCACTCGATTACTTACAAGCAAAGAATATCAATATAAGCTTGGGTCATACCTTGATAATAAACAAAAAAAACAAACAAAAAATGTGCAAGAAAAAAATCACAATGACCCAGGAAAAAAAAAGAAAGACAACTGGGCAACAAAGTGCAATAAGATCAACAAAGAAATCTTTGTCAAGCGCAAGTGGAATAAGCTGTGGGCCTACTAAGCGTCAAAAAAAACAGTTCGATAGAAATGATCCAGCAAACATCTGCGGTGTCTGTGAAGGAAATTATTATGATGACACCGATTTGCAAGATGCTGAAGGGTGGATCCAGTGTCCTGTTTGCCAACTGTGGTTTCACGAAACTTGTGCAGGAGTGTATGGAAAACAAGCGTACGATTTTATATGTTCCGATTGCGCATAAACATCAACTTTGACATTAAATTGAGTTTGTCAAGGAAAACGCGTTTCGGCAACATATTTTTATCGCTTTTCTGTATACACGGGGGTGATCAATTTTAAGTGGGGTAAGATGGACAAAAATAAAAGTTAAAAACAAGTACTTTTTTTTACATATCTTACAAAGTAACTTCTGCTTAATGCGCATATACTGCACATCTACCGTACAAATGTGTAAAATGTCAATTTGAAAGGGTGGCCATCTTTCCCACCCCATGGGGTAAGATGGACACAATTGGTTGGTTAATAAAATTGCAAAAAATTGTTTATTTTCTTTTTTATATTTTTGGTGCATATGCATTTTGTTGATGTTGTAAGTAGCTATGTAAATAAAATGTTGAATACTTCCATTATGAATTGGTTTTCTCAATATTTGACGAAATGTCGTTAAGGGGTCCGTCTTTCCCTACCCTACTACATGTATTTTTGAAAAGGGAATTTCTTCAAGATTCAGAAAATATCAAGTTTAAATAAAATATGTTGTCACTAGCAATCAAACAGAAGCTTTTTGTATACCCGTCCCATTTGTTGAAAAACAAGGGGATACAGCAAATTTTGATTTTGGGAAACCAAATTTCTGCCAGCTTTTAAGCTTGTATTTTAGTTTCTGTCTCCTTGGAAACTTGATACGAAACGACAACTTTAGTGGTGAAATATTTGCAATTTATGTTATCTTTTTAAAGGATGTATGTTGATTAATTTTCGCCTAGTCTCTCCTCAGAAAAAGCTTAGGCAAATTTTATCGACAAATGTAGAATCCTTGCCTAGTAGTGATAGACTCCAACGGAGTTATGCAATTCTAAAAACGTGAGAAATAAATTTAATGACGGAAAATTGATAATTCGGTTTAATTCCACAAATCATAAAACGAATAATTGAAAGATGAATTGGGGTTTTGTGCTTTTCCTTATACGTCCTTAAACGTCCGTTTCTAAAAATAAAAAAAACACAATCACTTAACTGCAAAATAATTACAAAAACCAACTGTCACGTACCAGAACTATTTTCCAGACAAGAATCGAACGAATGACCACTTGAATTTCTGAGTAAGACAACACTTTTCAATTGTATACACTTATCTGAATTCCTTATCAGTTTTCTTACTCTATAAAGTTCAATATAAAGATTAATATGTTGACTAATTAGTTATGTGACACAAAACTCAATAATAACAATCTGATACTTTAAACAAACTCTAGCGCCGTTTTCTATTACTTAGCATGCAGGCGCGTTTGCATTTGAATGGACAAGAAAAAGCGAGGATTTTATCGATACTACGCGTTAACTACTGCGTCAGAAAAATGAACCATTAGGCATAACAAATTCCACAAACTCAACAGAAGGCTACAACAAAAATATTTAACAATGTAGTTTTTCTAAAATTCTAATTTAGTAAAGGTAAGTCGAAAATTTTTGTGGGGTTTTGAACCGATATGATGTACGGTACCGTAAAATGGGGTAAATAGGGACTAAGGGGTGAATAGGGACAAAACATAAAAATTTGTTTGTGTCTTGAAAATATCTATGTTATAATTTTTTTTTTAACTGATAATTGACTTGCAGGTGCATCTAGTTGTAATAAGTAATTATTGATATTTGTCATTTTGAATAGATTTTCATAACTGCAGGTGCAGAGGATAAAACTTGGTGTGTTTTTTGGTAAATTTTTTTGGTGGTCAAAACTTTGTTTCTGTAAATCTAATTATAGTTAAGCTAGCTCTCTTGACCCTTGCACTTTTTTAAATTGTTTATTGCACACGTCTTAAAGCCACACAAAAACATATTTGAAATCTACTTTCTGAAAAATATTTATTTTATTTTTTCGAGCTGTTTTTGAAAGTTTTTGGGGGTGAATCGGGACGCTATGCCAAGAAATTGTAAACCAAAACCGGGAGCCAGGCGGTACAGAAAATACGATAAGGAAGTTATGGCAAAGGCTATAGAAATAGGACTTCCCTACAGGAAGGCACAAAACATGTTTAAAATTCCACGAAGTGTATTGGAAAGGCATTATAAGAAGAAAGATATCAAGCGACAAGGAGGGCAGCTTGGCTTGGAGAGCGTCTTGAAACACCTTGTTGAGCGTCCTGTACTTTGTGCGCTATATGGCTATCCTGTGGATAAATTTGATTCGCACTGCATCGTTAAAGCTCACTTAGACAGGAGAGGCATTCAGCACAAATGTTTTAAAAATAATATGCCAGGAAGGGATTGGGTTCATTTCTTTCTAAACCGAAACAAGCATCTTCTGGCTCGTAGAATGTGCCAAAATATTAAAAGATCAAGAGCTACGATTTCCCCAAAAGTCGTTAATGACTTTTTTGATAACCTCAGGAATACTTTGAAAGATGTTCCACCTGGTAACATCATGAATTATGATGAAACCAACCTTTGCGATAATCCAGGAAGAAAAAAAGTCATTGCAAAACGAGGCTTAAAACACCAGGAGCGTGTAATGAACTCCACTAAATCAGCAACTTCAATCGTGTATGCTGGATGCGTTGATGGATTGTTACTACTACCGTATGCTGTGTATAAAGCCACAAACATGTGCGATACGAGGATTCTTGGAGACCAACAAGGCGCGAGGTACAATCGCAGCAAATCTGGGTGGTTTGATTTGCGATGTTTTGAGGATTGGTTTATGAGTGCCGCTCTCCCTTATTTGAAACCACTATGAGGCAAAAAGGTGTTAGTGGGGGACAATTTGAGTTCGCATCTTTCTGCAGAAATCATACAAAAATGCGAGAAACATCAAATTGCTTTTTGTTTTTTACCGTACCACTCTGCACTGAAGAGACTTGATAGGTCGAAACAGTGTCACTGTCTTCAGTTTGCAGAGTGCATTGCTGGCCTCATTCCTCTGTTTTATTTCACTAATTCGTTCTTGATGAAGCGTTAGCTTCACTCACAGTATCATTTTATCAAGAAGCACATTATATATACTTCCATCAATGTCTCTATTCATCCCATAGTAAGACTCAATAGGGATTACATGTGACATTTGCACTATGTCCCTATTCACCCCCAAGTGAGGGGTGAATAGGGACAGCAGTTTTTATAACCTGTGACGAGATGGATAAATATTAGAGACAAACTAAATTTTTCTGCAGAGAGTCTAGTAATGTGGCCACAAAATCAACTAACGCAGATTGTAAAATTTATTCGGAAAAAAAATTTATTGATTAAAATCCGTCAAAAGTGTCCCTATTCACCCCATTTTACGGTACCCATTTTTGATCAGTAAATATCATATACCACTTAGTCTAGACTATTTAAAGCTATATATTGCTGGAAAGCAAATTTCCTAAGCTTTCAAATGAGACCGGTATTTAGCGACATATCATATTTTTTCGCACCTAATTTAGTTTTTTACTAACTATACTAATTTTTTGGGGGTTTTGAGACTTCTAAAAAATTTAAGAATTTTAATAAGTAAATTTCATAATTCTTGCTTGAAATTTTGTCAAATGATGCCCCAAAAGTGTAGTTTTCAGGCTGTGTTAAAGATAAAAGCTTTGGTTTTCTGGAAAACATGTAATCTCAATTTGATTTCAAGGTAGTTGGCTCTTGCTGAAACCTTGGCAATTTTTGTCGTCTGCAACTGGGTTGTTGGTCATTTTAACTTTTTTTGGGTAAGAAAATCCAAAACATAGGGTACAAATGTAACATCTTCCGTTGCATGAGGAAATAAGCGTGATTTTTTGAAAGTTTTATGAAAATCGGAAAAGAAATAAAGTCACAAATCCATTTTTTAGTAAACTGATTTTGTAACGCATTTTGAAAAAGTTCGAGGAAAACACTGAAAATACAAGCTCATCATAAGATGATCTTGGTAGCGAAAGAATTGAAAATCATTTCTGTTAATGCAATTGAAATTGATTAAAGCATATCCAATTCGACAAGCTTTTTTGTGCAATCGCATGTATCTATTGCTAGACAGCATTTTACACGTGGTAACGGGACGTTCATCTTTCACACCAACTTGCCAGCAGACTGCAAGACGTTTTAATCGTTTATGCCAGAGGTGTGCAACCTTTTTTGAAAGCGGGCCAATATCAGACTTCTTGAACATTTAGCGGGCCTGGCAAAATTTGTAAGCGGAGTTGTTTCTACGTGCAATTACGTTTCGAAGCAGCAGCTGGTGTCAGTGTTCATCCGAAGTGGTGGTGAAGACCTTTTTTTGGAGATTACTACTTTCAAAGCAACATTTATACCAAAGTTTTCTAATTGCACGTGCATAGACCAATTTTGTTATAAAGATCGGTCTTTCTGATATGTAAGCAATAGGTTTTCCATCCAAGGCCACCAAATTTTACGTCACGGGCCACATTTGACATCCTTTCTGCGGGCCACCGAAATTCACGTTGTGGTCCGCAGGTTGCATACCCATGGTTTAAGCAATCCTTTAACTACTATGCTTACAGCGGCTCCTGTGACAATTTTTTTGTGCCGGATCAACATAGTAAATCTATTGTTTTCCAAAGGTGGTCAGAATCGTCAATTTTAGGATTTGAATTCAATCCTGATCCAAACGTACAGCTCTTAAATAGTGATCCAACTCCTGTTACGCGCAAGAAAACTGAATCCTAATCCTGGTCCGACTTCGAAAAAATTGTTTTAAAGTTTTTCACTGTATACAGTTATAGTAGATTAGACAGTACTTGTTTTTACGCTCCTGATCTAGACCTGATCTTGATAATCTCGGGACATTGCACTCCTGATCCAATTCTAAATCCAAATTTTTTCTAAAATCCTGCCGGATCCGACTTCAAAATCCCTGGTCTTTGCAACTTCGGTTGTTTGCATTCTGCTGTCTTCAGTGTGGCGTCGTGCATTCAATCGCTGCGACGATTTTTGTGTGTTGGGAAGGAAAACTAGGAAAACTTTTCAGAGTGGGGCGATGCACCCATGTCAGGACACACTGCAAATAAGTTCCGAAGGCCAGCAGTCTTGCAGCTGAACATCGATGGCCTCACTGCAAGAAAGATGAATGTATTTCATCATCTTGCCGTGCAGTATGAAGCACTCGTTATTCTTCTTCAGGAGACCCACTGCACTTGTGCGACTCAGCTAACAATACCAGGCTTTGCACTAGCTGAGTCTTCTTTAAGCAGGAAGCATGGCCTAGCCAGGTATGTTCATGACCGGCTAAAATGGACCTTTGTTGATCAGTCTCCAGCTACATCGGAGACTGGGTGGTTGTGCGTGGACGTTGATGGTTATAGAATCGTCAATGTCTACAAACCTCCACCTACACGACTGCAAGCGTCTGATTTATTACTGTTCCCTCACCCCGTTCTCTAAACTGGCGATTTTAATTATCCACATGTCAACTGGGGTTATAGAACCAGCAGTGCCGAAGGAGAGTGCCTTGTTGCTTCGGCAGGCTTTAACGGCCTTGTACCTCTCCACGACCCAAAGGACGTGGCCACCTTTCATTCTGGCCGCTAGAACACTGGCACCAACCCTGATCTGACATTTGTCAGTGTTGACCCAGACAGCCGTTACCTGACAGACGCATCTTAGAGAAGTTCCCTAGGTCACAAATTTGATTCTCGCTTATTGTTCCACCAAGACTTGCTTTGCCCGTTCCGAGCAAGCCCGTTAAGCGATGGAACTTCCGCAAGCCCAACTGGAGCCACTACAATACATTTACCAATAAACTTGCCAAGAGTTTGTTGCCACCAGATTCACCGGATTAACTGGTAGATCACGGCGCTCCCCTCGTCACCGTGCCGTCTTAGCTAACGCTATTGCGTCCCAGCTGATTAGAAACGGCAGATACGATGGTACTGACCGTGAGTCATCTCGACTCATCTAGCAAAAAGTGTCAGATCTTTGGAGGGCCACTCCAACAAGTCCAGTAAACCTCTCTGAAAGTTTTATTTCTCAGGAGTTCGCTGCTGCCTTAAAACATCTGAAACCAGGAAAAGCTCCAAGTTCAGATTCTATCTTCTTGGAGCTAATAACCCATGCTGGAGCTGCACTGAAGTCCTGGTTGTGTAACTTCCTTTCTTCCTGCCTGCGCCGCCTCAAAATTCTAAAAGTCTGGAGAAGAGCACTGGTAGTGGTAATCCCTAAACCCAAGAATCTTGTAGAGGACCCGAGAAGCTATCGTCCCATCTCCTTGCTTTGCGTCTCCTACAAGATCCTCAGGAGGTTCATACACCCTCATGTTGAGCCGATTGTTGACCCACTTCTTCCTATGGAGCAGGCGGGGTTCCAACGAGGAAGGTCAACCGTAGATCAGACTGTTTTGATTACTCAAAACATCGAGGGCTCGCTAGAGGCCAAGAAGAAGGCTGGTACCGTGTTTGTCGATCTGACAGCTGCTTACGACACTGTCTGGCACCGTGGTCTCACCTGCAAGTTGCTTAGGCTTTTACTGGATAAGCACATGGTCCGGATAATCATGGAACTTGTCCGGAATAGAAGCTTCACGCTCACCACTGGTGACAGCAAGCAAAGGAGGTTAAGATGTTTGCAAAATAACCTCCCACAAGAATTGATCTTGACCCCCATCCTTTTCAACATCTACACATATGCATATGCTGATGACTTAGCATTGCTGAATACTTCTCGAGATTGGAAGGCTGTGGAGGACACTCTTAGCCAAGACATGACTACACTTTCAGCTTATTACCAGACTTGGAGGCTAAAGCTCAGCAATACAAAAACGGCGACGGCAGTCTTTCGTCTTAACAACAGAGAAGCCAAACGTGAGCTTAATGTCTACAGCAATGGCAATTTATTGCTATCCAGTCTAATCCCAACATATCATGGGGTAAAGCTGGATAGGCCACTCACTTTCCGTCACCACCTCGAGGCTTTGCGCAAGAAACTCTCCACCCGAGTTGCGCTGTTGAGGCGACTTGCTGGATCCAGATGGGTGGCAGATGCCAAGACATTGCGCATCTCTGCTCTATCCTTGGTCTACTCTACCACTGGGAACTATGCACCAGTTTGGTGTCGTAGTATGCATACTCACCTCATTGACAGCATTCTTAATGATGCTTTGCGCATTGTCACTGGATGCTTGCGTTCCACACCAACGGAGGACTTGCCTGTCCTAGCAGGCATCCAACCAGCTGAGCTCCGCCGTTTAGGAGCAACACTCTCCTTGACGAATTGTGCTATCCATGATCCCGACCATGTACTGCACGGACAGTTGGTTGGGCTGCAGGATGCGCATCTTGGGGGACTTAGATCAAGATGCCCATTTGTACCTGCTGCTTGGAGACTATTAAGTAATTTGTCTAAACTGGACATCCGCGTGAAGCAGTCGACGAAACATAAATGGAACGCAGACTACTTGGAGAGTACTTCAAGGGTCCGTGATTTCCTTCCCAGGGTCAGTTCAAGGCCACTTGGAATGAGCCTGCTCAGAACATCTTCGGTAAAGCTCAAACGCCTGCAGATTAGTGTAGGACGTTTTCATTCGTCCATGTGCAAAGGGAGTCTCGCTCCATCATCGAATTGCGAATGTGGCGTCACTGAGCAAACTGCAGATCACGTTATATCTTCATGTCTCATACATCATTTACCAAGAGGACCACGAGGTCTGCAGGTTTTTGATGACGAAACTTGATGTTGGCTTAACGCCGCCACTGCCAGCATCCAATCTGGGCAGCGCAGCAGCCCGGAGTGGTAAAAGGATAGACCCTCGGCCCTGGCCTTGATTTGTGCTGGCCCGGATTGAGTTTGGGTGTCTGACCAAACAACACGACGAGAGAACTCAACTCAACACTTCATCAAAGAAAATGTGCGATTAAGCCATACAAGTCTACAACTCAATCGAGAGCTTCTGTTCTATTTACCGATTGTACGATTAAGCGGTGCATTTTTCTCACATGTGAATAGAATGGTTTAAAATTAGGCGATGCTGCGCGCGTATCAAGCAATAAACTAATACCGCGTTCAGCAAAAGTACTAGGTTTAATTTTAATGTGGTAGCACCAGTTGATTTACCCTGGTGCTAGCTTTCTGTTCTCGGGATCTACCCTATGAGAGACAGTAGTGAGCAGATGATCTAAGCTTGGTTCCCTTGGTAAAATTCTATTGAAGTCAGAGTGTTCAGAGGAGAGAGATATGGCAACAGCAACGTAAAAATCTTATGCCACATGTTGCACTCAGTTAGTCTTTTATTTACGGCTGAGACTTTCGCAGGTAGAGGAGAAAACACCTTGATACCCCAAAACGGTATACTTGTGACTCCAAAGTTACAGTTATCTTGGTTTACTATCAAGCCGTGGTCAAACAGTCGAGCAAACACTTGATTCTCTCATAAAGTTTTCTCATAATCAGTGCAATTGCGGGGCATAACTATGATTCCTCTCAGGCTGCGTTGCTACATAGCGGTTTTCGGAACCAGGAATAAAACTTATTACCGATATTTAGAGTAGGTTTTGAAACGAGTTTTTGCTGATTAATACGGAGTGCGAAGTAGCGCGCTCTGTAAGCATCCAGCATCTAGCAGCGAAACCTCGCTTCAATATCTGCTCTAAATATAGGTAAGCAATATTATTCCCTGTCGCGAAAATTGTTATGTGCGAACGCAGCCTAAGCAGCAAAATGTTCAATAAGGCCAATAAGGGTCACCTTATGAATTTTTGCCTTAGGACCCTAAAATCTTCCATCTATCACTGCATGTACATTAGCTAAAAAGTTTGAGAACCTCTATCACATTATTCAGTCATATCTAGAGCAGACCACAGAAACAGTGGATCAAAGTAATCATCAATGTTGTGATTTCCGCCATGTTTACGAGTCTGAGTCGAGTTCTTGAGCCTCGAGTACGATTGTTAAGTCGGTTTGATAATGATAGTGCTGTAGCCTAGCTTGTTACTCTTAGCAACAGACATTGTGGAGATGCAGTAGGCCTATCGTATTAATTTTTTCAATCTATTTTATCTCAATACCGAAACTACATGTAATTCGTTGTATAGTAGTTCTTTCAATTCATCATGTTTCAATAACAATCTCAAGCTAATTTTTTACATTTGATTTCACACAAAATAATCAAACTAAATGTTCTTCATTTGATCCTTGTAGAGTCTGGGAAGGACTAGGGCATTAAATTTGCGTTGTTATTAGATCTCATTTTTTGATGTATCCTAGGAATGTAAAATTGATATCGTCAAGGTCTTTGGAAAACATAAGTCAGGTGACTCCGACAACAACCAAGGCATCTCGGGCAATTCGGAGACCCAAAACGAACCAGCAGTGTAGTGAAGAAGAGAAAATGATGAGCAGATATTCACAGCAACCAATCAGATGTCATCCAAAGCACCACTTGCAACAATGACCAATGACTTGCATCATCATCTAGACATTGGGGCTATACGTCAAAACCGCAGAACATCAACTGATTATACTTTACAGCCATCAAAACGATTCATTGGAGTTCCGTTGCTTCCGCGACAAATGGATAAATCGATATTCCTCGTGGTTGGCCCATCCAAGTCATTTAAAAAGCGCTTTGTGCAAATACTGTATGCTGTTCCTTAAGCCAGCGCTCCGAGATCTAATGGGTGCGTTCATCGCAACACCTTTTTTTACACAGGGACTTCAATAAATGAAATAAGTACCGTATGTGCTCACTAGGAAGCACATACTTATTTCCTGGGACAGAGACGCACTGCAACATGCCAACGATTTCCTCACCGCTGAGCAAAGGCAGGGTTGACCAATGCTAGCCAGATGGACCGAGCTGTCAACAGAGCAATCATTCAAAACTGAGAAAAATTGCTCGCTATCCTTTCTAGTTCGCTGCAGCTATGACATTGCATTGAGGGGAAAGGAAAGTATATCAGAGAATCTCTATGACCTACTGAGATTAAGGATAGAAGCAAGGGACACCTCTTCAAGGATTACAATGAATAAACAATAAATAATAATTATAATAAACAAGCACCTCTTGAAGGATCACATGAAAGGTCCAAGCAAAAATGCGAGATATACATCAGTTCGTATACAGAACAAGCTAACAGTTCTTTCCAAAAAAGTAGTAAGGTACAATATTGTGAAAGCTGCAAATGAATCTAATGGATTCTCTGTCATTGCAAACGAAACTGCTGACTTATCAGGCACTGAGCAACTGTCCATCGGAGTACGATTCATTAAGCTGCAAAAACAAAAGGCTGACTCAGCCTCTTTACCTCAGGAATTCCTTGGCTTGATTTCACTGGAAAGGATAGGCGTTGCAAAAATTGTTAATATTGTCACTCAACAGACAAAAATATTGCGCCTTAACCCAGACAGACTCCAAGGCCAAGGCTACGATGGATGCTCAACCATGGCAGGAAACCACAATGGTGTACAGGCCCGAATTAAAAATTTTTTATTCCTAAGCTCTTTTCGTGCACTGCTCTTCACATCAACTAAATTTAGCTATTCATGATCTGAATTCTGTCGCAGATGTGAGAAATACGACCGGAACAGTAAAATCTACCATTAAATTCTTCCGTAACAGTTCTAAGCGCACGAGGCATACCTTTGTTGTATAAAACCGAATGAAGAGCAAAGAACAAAAGCATTTACATCTTTTCAGAGAACTTTTGTTATATCTATAAAATAATTGGAGATGAACCAGCTTGAGTCACAGAGTACGCGTCAGACGGTGCATCAGCTGAGGTGTGTTTCAGGAACTACTGAATTTTTTATCTGCTTGAAGATCACTACAAAGTATAAAGTAACGTTCGAGCAAGCGACTCAGCAGCAACAGGCAGTGGATATGGACAAGATGGCAGTCCGAAATCCTATCGGCCTGTTGATGAAGGCTTTCTGAGTTCACTAGGATGCTGCAGACCATGTGTTCTCAGAGGATGTCATTCCTGAAATGAAAATCTTGGCAGAAGAGCTTGATATAAACTTGATTACGCCTTGGTAATAAGCGCGTTAGGTCCACCGACCGAATGTAAGAGGTTCTATTGAGAAGTACTATCCCCCGCCATCTATGCCCTGCACACGGATTCCTCGATTTAATATTTGGAAAGTCGCTTCAGTAAAAATAGCCCGCCATACTTTTACATTTTTGCCCTGCATTAGAAAGAAATGCAGCGAAAAAAAGAGATTAATTCACCCTTATCGTTTCATCTGTCAAGGAAATGAACGACATTGACAACCTTCTACATGAACCTCTAGCAGGGTATTGATGTGCAGAAGCATAAGCCACTGAGTGATAACTGTCGGGGAATGATCGAGCATGTGAAGCAGACCACTCTGTTTCCTATTGCGCGCAAGGCCAACCTTATATCACTGACTCAGCCTGCAACATCGACTGTACACTGGAAAGGTCTTTCAGCACACTGTGTAGAGTAAAGACATGGTTAAGGTCAATAATGAGTTATAAACGTTTATCGGGCATCTACATGCGAAGTTGTCTACCGCAACAAAGTCCCAGCCGAAGACCGGGATAATGAACATGGTCATTAAAAATTTTGGAAAAAATGCTCAACTGCTTCAATTCTTGTTCCAGAAGCAAAAACTCACTCTAACTAAATGAACGTCACTTTTCAAATTTTTGATTTTTTAAGGAGAGTAATGCCCCCTTTTGCGGACGCCCATCCACATAGGCCTACTACCTAATCCTGTAAATACATCACTTTAGCCTTCCACCAAAACTTTGAGTTTATTTACCCAAGTACTTGAATTGAAAATGGAAAAAAATTGGTTTTGTGAAAGTATGGATAGTTTGTAAGACCAGCCTTAATTCAAAGTACAATGTTGAAATTAGGGGCGATATTCTCATTTAAACTAACTTTTCGTTACTGCTCTCCGAAAGGCTATTTGGATGAAGTCGGCGCAGCCCGCTGAATTGAGTGAAGTGAGAAGTGAGTCCTACCGGCCGACGCAGGAAGAGCCGTCTGGTAAAATATAAAGAATAGAAAAAAATAAGGTTCTCATAAATAACACCAGTTTTGGTAAAACAACATTAATTCGAAATGAACGCACTACAGTTCTCTGTTGCAAGTAGTTGCACTCCTCAGTTTTGCTAGTTTTCTTGTTTCACTTAAAACGCGGAAGGACTTTTCCTTTGGAAAAGCTTTGAAACATACCTTCAACATTGCATACGCCAAATATTTGGTGGTTTAGCAGTTGGTCATTGCTTGAATGTGACAGCAGAAAAAAAACGAATGATTTGTAAAAACAGCTAGAGAACAGCAAACTAGCTTTAGCATGTCTAAGATATATTTTCTGTGATGAAATAATATTTTTTGTAATGTAAGGTTAGCAGACATTAGGGCCAGGACAGTCATTGGACCAGACCAGGTATGGTGCTATGCTGGTAGGAAACCGTTTTTGCATGACAACCGAGCTCAGTAAGCTACCGGGTATGCCAATGCAATGCTCCCTTCATTAGCCTTGACTACAAAGCAAAAAATCAATTAAACGCTGCGTTTTGCGATTACACAAATTTCGCCTGCATTTTTGTTCTTGCTTTTTTCTGCTTTTTAGTTCAGCGGGTTCTGTCAGATTCGCGTGTACGATAAATAACAAACCAGAAAAAAAGGAAGCGCAAAAACGCAGGCAAAGCTGTTGCTCTTGTTGTTATCGCACCAAAGCCCATTTTTCAACTCACTGGGAATCAAACTGTCACCTTGAAAACAAGAGTCTCATTGCACGTTTTGTTTGATCGCGATTCACTTTGTTCTCAATTATCTATTTCTACACTCTGACCTAACCAACAAAACGCGTGGCTTCAGGCTCTTACTAATTATCTATATAAAGAAAAAGAAGTGACTTGGAATTCTATTTTTGGTTTTGAATTTTGCTGGTTTAATCGTTGGAGGATGAAAGTTCTGTCAATTTTCTCGCGCTCGTTTATTCACAGTTTTTTTCGTTATTGCTGTCAATATACCTGTTTGAATTTAACTGTTTGATTTTTAACCGGTTGGATAGACAACAGTGCAAGGAAGGTCCTGGCCGTCCCCTGTGACACCTATTTCAGCAGATTCATCCCTGTCGAAAGGTGTAGTGATGAGTGATGCAGCTTAGCTAAGTGATTTGTAAAAAATTGAAATTTTTACTTCTATTTTGTCTTCAAAATGCTCATTTTTGGCAAAATATTGGTTATCCTCCACAAGTCTTTGCAAGATTGAGAGTTTATGATCGGCACATAATATTTATGATGCCATATAAATGTTTACTGTAGGCATATCGCATTTTTAAAATAAAAATCGGCCAAAATACCGTTAATCCAGTCAATAAAACTAAATGTCTAGGTGTGATGATAGACAATAAGCTATTATGAAAATCGCGCATTAACTATTTAATTCCTAAAATACGAGGGACAGTCATAACGTAATGAGCTCTGTTCAACTTAACTGACGGTACTTATGGGTTATCTGTCACCACTTTTTTTTTAATTTAATAAACCTAACCTAACCTAATAAACCTAAAGTAAACAAGGTCTCTATCCCCCACCCTGTACACTCCCTTCCAGTGTACACTGCCCCGTACATTTACATACCTGGCCTGCCCCTTCAGTGTACACTGCCTTTCTTTAATTTAATACCTGGTGAAAAAAAGTGGTGACAGATAACCCACAAGTACCTAACTGACTTGTAGTTGATATTTTTTCCAGAAATTTTAACAGTGTGTAAGTAAAAGATTCCTTTTTTTTTATATGCCATATTCATCCTCCATTCACAAGAAAGCGATGTATCGCTACGTTTTGGATGGTAAGTCCGCACTCGCTTGGGAGCTGTTATTTCCGGGTCACCTGTCTTCCACATAAAGGTGGAGCGTCCCGTTATGTGCCTTGCCCAAGGACACAACAAGCGAACTCCTGGTTTGTTCTCCACGACCTCCCATAAATTCCGAGCGCCAAGCAGGGAAGCTATAGATAATATTTTTAAAGTCTTTTGGTATGACTCAACAAGGGGAATGTACCCCAAGTCTACCGACTGCGAAGCGTACGCTCCAACCCCTACGCCATCGCGTCGGTTATTTAAAGATAAACTATTAAAAAATTTTGTTTGAACGAAACCACTTCCTGTCAGCCATTTTGGAAATGAGCTCATCGTTGGATCTACGTCAGAAGCAAAGAGGCGAATTTTTTGTTTTGAAAATAGAACCACCGATACACATTTCTAAAAGATTACAAAAGGTCTGTGGGGATGCTGTGATAGGCTAAAGCGCTGTCGAAAAATGGGTATCGAGGATCAAAGGTTAAGAGGAAGAGCTAAGTTTTTTTGACCTCCGGAAGAAACAAATAGGGAAAGGTCATCATCAGCGATTTCTCCTGGAAGCAATGCCAGGGTCGAGTGACTGATCAAAGAAGATCGCAGAGTCACTATTGATGGCATTGCTGAACGTCTTGAAATTAGCCATTAAAGTGTTGCAAAGATTGTGGCGGAGCTGGGCTATGCAAAGATTTGTGCTAAGCACATTTCAAGACAATTTATGGACCCTCACAAGCAAGCCCGTTTCAAAGCTTGTTTGAAGTTTGTTGAGTGTCACTCACACGCGGGATCTTCCGCTTAACCTTTGATCCTCGATACCCACTTTTTGACAGCGCTGTAGCCTATTGTAGCATCCCCATAAACGTTTTCCAATGTTTTGAAATGATATTGGTGATTCCCCTTCCAAAACAAAAAATTCAGTTACTCTTCTTTGCTTCTGACGGAGATCCGATGATGAGCTCATTTCCAAAATGGCTGACAGGAAGTGGTTTCGTTCAAACAAAATTTTTTATCAGTTTATCTTTAAAGGAATCTTTTAACTACACACCGTTAAAAATTTGCAATTCTGAAAAATTTTGGAATTCTGGAAAAAAATATGAACTATAAATCGGTAAAGTTGAACAAAGCTTATTACTTTATGACTGCCCCTCGTATCTTAAAGCTTATGGACGATTTGTAAACTCAAAACATAGGTAAATGAAAAAACCCTAGTCATGTTATATTATAGTCTAGTGCAGGGTTACTCAACTAGTTTTACCGACGGTCCAGTTGAACAATTTTAGTATTTTTGACGTGCAAATGATAAAAAATAAAACTATCAAGATGAGTAAATACAGGAAAGTACTTGGATTTACTCTTGGTCTACAGACTCTACACTAATCATCGCAATCAAAAATAAAATGAACATTGTACTTTTATTCAGCTAGTTTTGTGAGTAAAATGGCATTTCTTTCTTTTAGCCAGTTCTCAAAACTAAATCTATAAAAGTAATAGCAAATCAAAGGCGGTAGTGGGGTATTTAGTTCTGACGCCGGACGGTATCGTATGCGACGGTAAGATCTACTAATGCAAAGCCTGATTCAAAGCCAGGGCCGGCCTTAGAAGTTGCGGGGCCCAATTAGTTGGATGCTTGCGGGGCCCCTCTATACTATTTATTATTGCGCATAAAGAAGAAAAGAATTGCAAGTGCAAAGTGGCCATTCTCAACCTTTCTAATATTTTTTTTATATACTCGTATTCTTCAGAAATTTTCTATATCCTAAAAATTTCTCATGGCGGAAAATTTTATAAAAATTGAAAAACGAAAAAGACTCTATACACCCTTTTATTAAATAGTTGTCTTTTTAACCAATTTTATTTTTATATATTTTTTATTCAGGAAAAAACGGAGCGATTTTTTTGAATCCAACTGTACATCAAAATGTCTGACATTGCTCTACATTCATGAAAAATCTAAAGCCTATTTTGTCTTACGCGGGTGTGAAAGGTCTCCAAACTTGAGCAAAAGTTTAGCCCTTTAGTCATGATTTTAGATTAGGATCAAATTTTCCCAATAATTCGATAACACCAAGAAAATTGCCATTGTGTGAATTTCCAATTTGCTCCTCAGACCCGCGGAAAGCCAAGTTCCTTTCTGCCAAAAACTGTACGGAGGCAACAAGTCGCTCAAAAACTTGATTCCAGCGTTTTGTTTGTCTTATTAATTTTTCATTTTCTTTATCCACAGTTAATCCAGTAGATAATCTTTGGTGCAATTCATAGCAATTGAGTGTGCTGTGCAAATGTTTCTTAGACTTTTCATGTTCCTCTAATCTTGTATGAATATTTGACCAGTTGTTAAATCCAGAAGTAGCAAGGGCAGTATCAGAATTGTCAAAAAGTTTGCAGTAGTAACAGTAAACTTTGTCACTTGATTCAGAGTATATCAGCCATGGCCGTTCTATAACTTCTCCATTTTTCAGCTTTCTTTTACAATGGAATTTCGAAAAATGTAACCCTTTTTCATTTTGAGGAAAATCATCAACAATAATTTTAGGTGGTCCTTTATTCACTAAATAATCTCTGACATTTTGATTTATCCTATCTGGCCATGTAGCAGGATCATCTTTTATCGCAAAACTATTGTGTAATGCTGGGTTAGAGTCCTCTTCGCTTGACTCTGAAGCATCATTGTCACCCATGTTTGTCTCAACCGGCGAATTTTGACATAATGATGTAATTTGTTGATCGTTACTGCTTATTGAAGAAAGATTAGGTTTACCACTGGCTTCTCTACATGTCATTTCCCGAGAGCCATTTCCTTCATTGTTGTCTGACTCTACGTTTACAGATCTAATAAATTTGTCCATTGCATCTTTCTCCTTTTCTTCCTTAGCTTTCTTCGCCTTGGCTATGGCTCGTTTCTTGCTGCCACTAAGATATTTCCTGCCGATATCTCTCGGTCTTTTGCTCATATTTAAGAGGGGTTTCTTTTAAACTTTTGTACTAAGAAAACTAGCAGTGCAAAACATACACGTAAACTGATACCATCCATAGACAGAATACTTAAATGTATGACACTCACTGGCACCCAAAGCACGGTGTATATACGACGTAATAAATACATTGCTGGCGAGGACGTACCACGTTTTCCTTTGATGTTTTGGCGGGAAAGATACGTTATTAATTAATCTGGTTACTACTGGTTTGACTGCTGGGCGCTGACTGGCTGAGTGCACACATGTGATTGCATCAGCAAGATCACGCCTCGGGCCGGCCGCCAGAGGATCGAGATGACCGAGATTGTCGCCTTTTGAAAAAAAAAATGCGGGGCCTCTCTCAGCGCGGGGCCCGATTTGGAGCAATCGGTCAAATCGGCCTAAGGCCGCCCCTGTTCAAAGCTGCCAGATTTTCTTCAAATTGCCAGCCCAAATGCTCTCTTAAACTAGCCCAAAGTAACCCAATGCTTGCTTGTTGCAACTACCCAAAAATTTGCTAAACTGCTCCGAATTAATCCACAAAAATTGCTTATCAACTCATCAAAGCAACGATATTTGTAAATAAAAGTCTTGTTGGTGGGACAGAATTTTAATATAGCTTTGAAAAAGCTTGTTGCGTCTACTCCTGGAATCGAACCGGTGACCCAAGCCGGAATGAGAGGCTTAAATCTTACTGTGTTGTGTTCGCTCTGAGCCGGTTTGCTTGCAATTTGTTCATTTGCGTGTTAGCTTTGAGGGGGAGCTAGTATAATTACCACCCGCGTTGGCTATTGTTGAATTTACACGTATAAATTTTATATATAATGTTCTGAGTTTTAAACCCGCAGTCTTTCGATACAAGTCTTGACACTCAGTTTATCATGTCGTGCTGTCGGTAATTGCATTTTGAGCCTTTTGCCCCGAGTATTCAGGATTTGCGTTCAAGCGCGCACGCTTCTTGCTTTCAAATCGGCGTCGCGCCTTTGCATCGTTGCTGCTGTGCTGTTACAGCTGCGCTATTTCCAGCGCTTTTGGCATTCTCGGTCAGCTAAGCTTTGCTCGCTTGCTGCTTGCCTTATTCAAATAGATCGAGTCAAAAAATGTTTGTGAACGAGATTAATTGAGAAATTTACAACTGGGAGAACCGTCGAAAGCATTTGTGTGAAATAACTGTCGGAGAATAATTGTTGGATATTGTCTCTGTTGTTTTGAATTACCAGTATACTGAACGTCTTGCATATATATTTGGAACGGTTCCGCCATAGTCCGGTAAGCCCAATTGTAATATTTGCTTTTGTTACCTATTTTCCCGCTGGATTTTTCTTAATATCAACTGTTTTATATCTAAATTATTAATCCGAAATTCGAGCATAACTTGTAGTAGTCTGATCCCGTTTTGAACCCGCAGTCTGATCCCGTTTTTGTGTATGTGAACTTGAGTATAATCGAACCCGCATTAAAATTTTATTTGTGTGTGTTTCATTTGCTAATTCATTTCCGTATTTCAGATAACCGTACTTCTTCACGCTCCGCCACGCTAATACCACTTTAATATACTAAATATCTACAACTTCGAGTGGAAAAGTGGATTTTGGAGTGCGCGTAAATTCGGCTATACATCCTGTCTCAGCAACCTCAGCTTTCCAAAGACTGATTTTATAGGCTGCTGTTACAGCTATTTTTGAAACCAAGTATGAGCAGCGCAGCAACAAATGCTGCAATTGTATTTGCTAAAACATTCATATTAATCAAAATATTTCAACTTTGGAATTGGGCAAAAACTTCTTTGAAACCGTTTTCTATGTTTATTTTTCGAATATCAATTATTTAGCTGTATAACCCGTTTTTGGCTGTGCTTTTGCCAATTATTAATAAAGGTGAAGCGATACGAGTTCTACTGCTTACCAGCTAAGAAAGCAGAGGAAAACGCGTTTCGGCTCTTATGTAGCGTAACTAATCAGAAAGCACAATTCTGACGCTACAAACATGTTTTAGTCATAAGCTTTTTGTGATGTTCTTATCAGTAATTTTATCACTTCAAAAAGGAAAGAGCTTGAGTAGGGTTTGAGAACCAGGATCCCGGTTTCGGGAGTTCCGGGGATTGAGCAACTTTATAGCTTTCCCGTTTCCCCGTTTCTTTCACTGAAAATTCCCGGTGTTGTGAGCTAGTATCCTCACAACACCTTTGCCTAAATCAAATTGATCATGATTGTTTCCACTGTGACGAAACAATACTTGATGCCTCGATTGTTAAACTGTTTGCTGTTGACTAAAGAATAACAGATTTGAGCTGGTTTATTACAGTCATTTTGCAAGACCAAGCAGCTGAAATTCAGTTGCAGTGACATTTAGTTATGGAACGTAGTAATCAGTCTAAAGATCGGAAGGATTTTACACGAGATGATGATGACAGTGACAGAGCTAGTTGCATTCATTGTTCAAAAAAAAATCGTTTAAATTGGATGATATTCATAAACTACGAATCGCTATCAGAATGCATAAGATTGGTAATAACATTGCAAATGAAAGTTCGATAACCAGCTTAAAAAATATACACAATCATAATGCTAGATCACCAGCCAAATCAAATATTTTATTCGGTCTGTCAAATTTAATTTAGGCAAATCAAGTGCTGACTTTGCAGGAACCCAAATATTGTATGAGGTGCCCAATGCCATAAAGGATCAATCTAAAACCCAGTTTAAAAAAGCACATAAAAAATTTTACTTCAGCAATATTCTAATCCAGAGATTTCCAATCGGGGCGTTGCGACGCACTGGTGAGTCGTTAGAAGAATGTATGGGCGTCACAAGCTTCCATTCCTGATGACTTATTTTTGAATATCAACTTGCATTGTTAGCCTTTTGTCTTCACTTTTGACTTGATAACCTCTTTTTTTGGAAGTCAATTTATGTTGAGGGCTTTTTGTCCCTATTTTTGATTTGATGACTTCTGTTTTTGGAGGTCAACTTATGTTGAGGGCTTTTTTGGCCCTATTTTTGATTTGATGATTGAGCACTTTTGAGGTCAACTTATGGAGTGCGTTGTTTGATTTCATAGACGGGATTAATGCGTTGGGAATTCATACAACTTAGGAATCTCTGCTCTAATCAATAAATCATTGCTTTACTACTTTTTTTTATTTACTGGATTACATTTACAAAAACTGAAGATTTGGATGCCTTTATTGTACATAAACTTCATGATTTTGCTCTCTTTTGTAATTTGCTTTGTTACGTGTGTTTTTAAATTTCATTTGTTATGTTTATACTATTTTTTGTTTGTGATCCATTATTTGAGGTGGCGGTGACTTGATGATTGAAGGTATTTTTACAATCTCCTCATCAAGTCAGTTGCATCTATATTTTTTAATGTTGCTTTGTTTTGTCACAGGTCACTTGATAAATAATGTTCTTTGGCTTTTGACGTGACATATGTTTCCACCTTGTTTAAAATTCTTCGGTTCGCTGATCGCTCAGTCCAACCAGGAGGGGTTAATTTTTTTTTCGTTTGATTGAATAACTCAAAGTCATGCGTACGTCAACTCTTCCTGGAAAATCAAATAAAGGCTTTTTTTAGAACACTTAAATAATGCCCTAAATTAGTATAAATTCCTATCATAAAATCATTTAATAAAATAAACCCTGAATTCGTGGTAGTCCTGAATAAATATTTCTTGGAGAAACCTTGAAACGCTTCTTTCTATCCTTACAAAGATTTTTGAAAAGGGGAGGAGCCATATATCATTGATCCAGTGAAGATCTTTGTTTAGATTTCATCAGATATTTTGTCAAAAATGAGTGTTTTTGCGGTAAACTTGAAGATGAAGATCTTTTGTATGAAAACGAACCCACAAACGCGAAAATGCCAATTTTTTGCTTTGTTGTTACGACCTAATTGCACTTGTGGAGGAACTCTCCCTCGAAATGCCACTCTACTGCAAGTCACAGTTTACTCTATAATTTATCGAAAGCAAGCTTTGCTGCTGCTTCGCAACATTTTGCAGTGAAACTCGATTCGGGTTCAGTAAGCAACTGCGTTTTTCCGGTGTCAATTTTACCAATGCAAGCTCGCAAACGCTTAAGATAGACCATGTATAATTTGTAGGTTTCAATGGAAGCAGCAGCAGCTATTAAGACAGTTATCCCCAAATAAAAGCAAAAATTGTTGTGGTAGGCAGGAAAATGAAGGAATCTCCTGGTAATGGCTTTTGACTAAATTATGGTGGTTGATAATATATGGCATTGATGTTGGAATAAATAACAAACCATAGAAAGAATTGTTTGTTATTTAAATATTCAGCTACCAGTAGCCTAAATCTTTTCCAGATTTATAAAATTGCCAGTGGTCGCCTAGTTTTAATTTCTTCAACCTCAGTAAAGGAACTCTTTTGTACCGTCGTTTAGCTCCAGTAGCGTTGCCAGAGGGGCACCTGTCGACCCGAGCGGACGTCACGTTAGGGGCTCAAACGGCGGTTTGCAGTTGTACTTTCCAACAAAACATGAAAAAATTCGCTTTCAAAAAGTTGATTTAAAAAGCCGTTTAGTCGAAAAAAGGGCATAACAAGCCTCCCAACAGAACTCATTTTCTAGCAGGGCTGGATTTGATGCTTTTGATTCTCAAAAACTTTAAAACATCGTCCCGGTTAGCCTCTCAACTGCCCTGCTTGACCGGTAGAGATGCTGATGGGTGGCAGGCAAGTTCAATGCTGTATGAGTTTCACCCTTGCAATTCTTGTCCGCTTGAAAAAACCAAGTTTCCATGATTGGGGCGTTGTTCTGACAGTTTAAAAATAAATCTGAAACAAAATATTCTTGATAGTTAAATTTTTCCGTTGACTGGAGAAAGACCATTTATATGATTTGTTGTTTACATTTTAGCGTATAGTGAAGCCAAGCCTGTGCGCCACAAACGCATTTTTTGTTGTTAATAAGGCTAGCAGATTTTGAAAACATTTTAAGAAACAGTCTGCTCTGACGCATGGAATTCATAACTGATAAGTACGCAAGATGAATTCAACAAATTATATGACGTCAATGGGGCAAGATTATTTTGAAACCACTTTGAACGCAACAGTATTGGTAAGTATAAGCTATCACTACAACAGTACAGTGCAGGGTAGAGCAAACTTTTTACTCAGTCGTGACTAAATGACCAAATTTTGACACTCGAACTGGCGGTTATGAAGGAAATGAAACATAATTTTTTCCTTGATCATTGACAGGGCTACTAAAAGTATTGTTCGCTACGAGTACATATCAAAAATTGCTATAATCTGTCTGTACGTGTTAACGTCTTCGAAAGTACTAAACCAACAAACACAAAAATCGGCACTTTAGATCACCAACCCGCAGTGAGTGTCGTAAAGAAGGTGATGGCGTCATGATGACGTCACAATTCCCTTATGACCTTTTCGATAGGGATAATCTTTTCACAATATAAGCTTTATCGACCACTTGCCAACTTTTTTCAAGGAAGTTATTGTTTTTTATTCTTTATTTTTTACCAGACGGCTCTTCCTGCGTCGGCCGGTTGGGCTCACTGCCAGTTTCGTCATATTAAAACAATCAATTCAGCCGGCTGCGCCCACTGCACCCAAATAGCCTTTTTGATCCTAGTTCAAATGGTAATATCGAACCTAATCCCGATATTCACATTTTGATTTAAGATTGGTTTTGCTCACAAGCTCTCTATTATTTCACAAATTCTATTCGTTCCTTTCAATGCGTGGAGTGGCACCAAGTCAAAGTTGGTGGTTGACGCCGTAATAGTTTTTGTTATACGATTACAGAAATAAGTGATTTAGTGGTACGCTTATTTCACCACTTGTTGCAAGCCCCTCGTCATGATATTTTTGACACCAAGTTCCTTGGATGTACCTACGTACCTTGGTCCCGTAATATGACATAGGCCTTGGAGGCCATACCTCTTTTCAATTGCCTGGCATGTGATCACCCCGTTGGTGTAATATCTCATTTTCATTCCAAAAACTTCCCTCTATAGGTGCGATTTCACACGATGGAACAGGTGTTTTTGGTAATATTCTTCAATCTTCGGATTTCATAGACAATGCATCCGCTAATACCGACCTCTCTGCTTTTAAATTAGGATCGCTCTTCTTCTTCGGTTGGGGAAGATGTTAAATTTAAGAAGGCAGTTCACTAAACCCCAGTTTCACTAAACCCCATTTGTGCGTTGTTGAGTGGAATTTTTTAACCGCCCATTGTGCTACACTGGTGCCTGGCTGAGCGGGATCGTTCAACAGTTCCAGTAAAGCAGGAACAAATGGGTGTCTTGATTAAAGTTGCCGCAGATATTCCCAAGATAGGGACAAGAACCATTTGTGGAGCAGATGTTCTGGCTCCTGCGCGCTGCGAGCTAAAGACAGCATGACGTTTTGTAAACAAAGTTGAGTTGGTTGCCAGAGAGAACAAAGACGATGACTGTTGCCGTGGGACGCAGGCATCGGGTGACTTTGCGCAAGGTGTAATTAATCCGCTCGCCAATGAGGCAAGGGTGAGCACTGCGACACCAAACAGGCGCGGTACTTAGCAGTAGAGTGGACCTAGGCAATGGTGGCTGTGCGAAATACTGTGGCACTCGCACTCCATCTTGATCCTGCTGATTACCCCAAAAGCCAAACGCGAGTTGTTAACTTCTTGCGCGGTGACTTTTCAAATGTCGGTGATACGTGAGCGTCCTATCCAGGCCTAAGCCGAGGCAGGTTGGTTCTGCCCAAAAAGGTAGGGCAAAGTGCGTGGGCGTATAAACTCAAAGTTTTGGAAGGACGCTTAAGTGATGATATATTTACATGATTTGGTAGTTAGCTTATGGACCTAATAGTCTTGTTATTTTACAACTTTTTTGCAATTTAGGCTAATGGTTTGAAGATTCACACCGACATAAATCACAAACATTATATTGAAAACAATTTACTGTGTATTGTAAACAATGTACCCCACCCAATTGACAAGACTATTCCTGAACGCGTTTTGTCCTTTTGGACTCCTCAGCAGGGCCTGTCCCGTCCCCCAAACCAAAACCCTTCATTTGCAATAACATAAACTCGTTTTCTCTATATGCAATAGCAAACATGCGTCGGACAAGCGGCGCAAGCATGTTCATGACAGATGGTGAACCTAATGGAGACACTCGGGCTTTTGCTGCAAAATGAGGCTCGCAGAATCCACTGCGATCCACAGACTAAGTCACCTCAAAGCAACACCTTGCTGCCAAGAGCGCCCTCACCTTTTGTGACGGGAGAATCCACTCCAACGACCCCACGCAGTTACTTAGTCTCGACATAAAGACAGAAGAAAGCGAAATGACCCGGATTCCAGCATCTACAGTTCAGTTACTTCATACGATTAGATTAGTGATTCCCAAACTTTCTGCAGTCTCGGACTCTTTTAAAAAAATTTTCAGTCTTGCTGATCTCTACCTAAATTTTGCTACAAACTCAATGACCATGCCATTTATTCTTATGTTACAACTAAATTTTTTTCACTTGAAACTTAAGCTATTGAAGATATCTGCCATTACTTTCATGTTGCAGCAAATAATCTGCTACTAATGCCATCAATACAGTACTTACTCCATAGTCAAGCGGTCGCCAAACTTTATGTTAGGCAATCCTACTTTAAACAAAAGTTTGAGTGCGCAAGTGTTATCGACCCCGTCAATATATCTAAAGTTCAGATTTACGAAAGCTCATTGGCAGGTTGATGTTAAGACTTATTTTTTTGGAGATTAATATATTCAAAACTCAGATTGACGAATGTTCTTGAAAGAGTAAATGAGAAGGCCTATTTTTTATTGAGATCAGGTATGTTGAAATCACAAGCGACTCCACTTAAGATCTCAGCTCTGTTTGGCACTTTCGGTCGTACTTAATCATACGAACCATCAAAATTTTAACAAACCGTTGAGGGAATCAATTGGTTTTTGCTTTATCAAAACTCACTTAAGCATTTACCGACAAATAAAATCTCGCAGATTCCAGATAGCAAACCACAGGATAAAACTATGGTCGATAATCCACCAACCAGATGTTTGCACTAAAGAAGATGATACGTTTTTCTGAATCTCGACATGTTGTTTCAGCGTGACCAATATGTCTTAGGTTAAGAAATTAGAGCTTAGTCGGGTTTTTACAAATATATCAAATGCAGTTTTTACTAAAATGGTACCAGACACCACTATGACGTCAATTAACATGATAACAAAACAAAGCAATGACGATAAGTTGATATAAATCGAAGCATCGCCTCTATGCCCCTAATGTCGATCATCTTGCTTTGAGTAAAGACTGGTCGTATTCATTTCACAAATTCTATCCTTTCCTTCCAATAAGTAGGTCAAGGTTGGTGGTAACTGACGACGTAGATAATGTTTTTTGTTTTACGATTACAGAAATATGTTATATGGTGGTACGCTTATTTCACGACTTGGCACAAATCCTCGCAATCTTATTTGTGCTAAGTTTCTTTGCTGCATCTATGTGCCTTAGTCACGGAACAGAGCAGATGTGGATGTATCTCAGTGCCCGATTGAGAGGGTAATGTGGGCATGCACTTTCCACGCTTGTTTTTCTTGATCTTGGTTTCGTGAACTTATTGGTTTGTCTAGAAAACGAATTTTGTTTAAACTATTGGACTTCGAAAAAGATAATACTCGTATTTGAAAAGAAAAGGTCAGTCACCTCCAATGTGGTGTTGATTGATAATGCGTCAATTTGCACTTTTCGCTCACCCTATTAGAACTTTCTCAATTCTCTAGCATACCTCTGGCATCCAATCATCCGGTTAGCTTATTAACCTGTTTTCAAAAAAAAAATTCTTTTACTGCATAGATACAATTCCATAGGCTATGCGGTGTCAATGATTTTACATAGTGGTGTAGACCCACTGACCTATTGCTTTTGCTTGGTTTCCTCTCAAACTTTGAATTTCATAAACTATGCCCATAATACCGATCTCCCCAATAATAAGTTAAGACCGTGCTTACTTACAAACAGCAAATAATTTCACAAACTTTCATACCTTCGTTTGACTAAGCGCATAGGGGCATAAATTTAAAGTTGCCGAACGATGCTGGGTGATTGATGTATTTATAGAAAAAAAAATTATTAAGTGATAATTGAGTTATAGCCAAGCCATCGGCCAGCGATTTTTGCTAAAGAAAAGTAAAACTTTTCTAAATCATGAAAGATTTTACATTAAAATTCAGCATTTTGTTCCACTGTGCTACACGTCAGGAAAATGCCTTAGGGGTTGAGAGTAACTAGGCTACTCAGGCGCGTGACATAACTGTGCTCTTAATGTATTTAAGCGTGGAGTCCACCTACAGTTTAGTTCTTATAATTTTCGTACTTGCCATTGCATTGTTAAAAACAGATTTAAGCCAGAACGTTTGTGGTTTTATATATGATTGTATTTTAAAGGCAGCATAACAGCAATAGGCTTAACTATTTATGTTTGCTTTCAAAATGACCGTGAATAGGAAGTACAGCCACTGGCTGCTCCTGTTTCCCTGGAGTGGTACCAGATAACATTATGACGTCACTTACAACATTACAACGAAACAGCATCTTTTCCGATCCTTCAAGAAAAAACCAAAAGAAGCATGCTTAAAAAAATGCTTGAAGGCTTAATCGCATGTTGCATCGTCGATAAAGTTTAAATTGTTAGAGAATTACTTTTATCGAAAGCACCTTGTTTTTATCTCCCCAAAAGCTTTCGACCGCGTATATCTACCCTCAGTGCTTTACGAGATAAGAAAAAAAGCAAATTTCCGTCATCTTACTTCCTGATAGAGTGAAATTTCCTAAAGTTGTTAAGTGGTTGCTGGCTTTTGATTAAGCCAAAGTTAAGGTTTCTTGTGTCAAGTGATGGAATTTAAAAGATTTATCTCAAACTATAATGTTATCATGACGTTACCAACCCCCTGATGACACATACTTAAGAATGGAGATCAATCGTGCCAAGTCTGATGCTTGTACATTTAGTAGCTTCCGTGGAATTAACACACGTAAACAAACGGACAGTGTTGCGCTTTATGGTGTAGATACAAATCGATTAAGTTGGGTAATTTCGTTCAAATCAGAAAAAGTTAAATGACAGAAAAAAAGAAACAACAAGTTAAGGTAACGTTGCATAAAATCGACTTTTGAGGAAAATCGAAAACAATACTTTTGTAAGCAATTTCGTCGAAGGCCAAAAAGTTTTGCTGTTTTTTTGGCTTGCGAATATTTTCTCGAGTTCGTGTTCACAAATTTTTAGGGGTAATTTGCTTCTTGACAGCACTTAAATATTTTGCTGCCGAAAAGTATTTATAATCAATAATTTTGTTTATTATGGTGAGCAGCAGTAGCGTTTACAAAGCTCGATTATTTACTTTTAGAAATAAAAGATTTGTGGCGTAGCCAGTGTGTAAGGAGCATAATGGTGTTAGTGGAGCACATGGTGTACTTTAAAATTAAGATATTCTGGACGGCCTAAAAGCAATAATAATAACTGAGTGTCTCTCTATTTGGAACAAAAACGATAATTATGAAGCACACTTGAGAGTTTTGATTCCTCAAACCAATTCTAAAGTAATAACTTAGGTCAGTCATGCGTCTATATATTATGGGGCGCCGTTTGTTCACGGTCTGTTGCGAGTCTCTGGCGGTAGACACAATGTTAAACATTTTGAAACAAGTTTGTTTGCGGCAAATTGAACTTGAAGCAGCAAGGCACTGAGTTCAATCTTTCGAATAACTGGAGAAAGTAACGCGTAACATGGGCTATTGCGGTTATTGCTGTTAGCCTGTAAACTCAGTCTGTCAGTCTTTTGCAGAAAACGTTGTCACTTGCGACAAACATGATAGGATAAACTAGTGTAGCCTATTCATTTAAAATATATTGACTGCATGTTTCCTACAATTTTATTTGCCTAATCTAAAAATAAACAATCTTAACACTAAAACTAAATGGGTTATATATCAGTTCAAGAGAACCATTATAAGCCTTTCTAGTCCACTATCTCCGGTCTCCGATGCTCTTCACTCTTTCTGGTTACATTAATAGATTAGTTTAAATTGCGTACAACTAAAAGCAAATTTTGGAAGAGGCTACAAATATGTATTTTTGTCCGACTGTCCCTCAATTTCTTTTTCGTAAATCGACATTTTTTGCTGTTGTACTTACAGTATCTCTTTTATTTATCGGATTCAAAAAAATTGTGGTCTTGTCTCCTTTGCCTATCCCGTAGCTACGCCTAAGTCCGGTTCTTTGTAAAATGCCCTGAGACAGAACTCAGCCCCCAACTTCAAAAAGTTCAATTTGCAACAAATCATATTTTTCAAAATTTTTATCGTAGTGTCTGCCGGGTTTCAACAACCAAGCAGATCAAAAAACGATATTTGCAGGACCTGGTTTTTGAAGAGTGGCACGGTTGAGGGACATATGTAGTGGTGACGAACATGCCGTGTGACGAACATGCTGTACACGCGAGCCGCATTGAACACACCGAGCAGCCACTTAACATCGTCACATAAATTTTCGAAGGAGGACGATGACGCACATGAGTGATGAAGAAAAAATTTCGAAATATTTTGAAACGAAGTTTCGTTTGGTTTCGTTTCGAACTGTTTTTTCTGTAGTAAAATTTGGTTTCGTTTGATTGCGAACCGCTTTTCATAGAGTAAAATTTCATTTTGTTTTAATTTTGTTTCAAACACTCCTAGTAAACATGCTACTACAAATAACAAAATGTAACACAAATTTTGTTACTCGATTCTAGTTGTTATTTCTCAATACCTGTAAGCGCCAAACAAACTTATCTAATACAAAATATAGCCGCAACAAGAATCAAACGGCGGCTATAATACCCTCACCTAATTACTGATGAAAATCAACAAGATTTTTTTCTAACGTTTACTTTTGTTGTCAGGAGAGCACTTTTTTGAAAATTGTAATGTAACATTGTTTCTACCCTTGATAATGATAAAACCCATTAATGACCACTACCTGAGATAAAAGTCACTTTCTTGTAAGCTAGTAGAATTTGGTTACTCTTAACCTAGTTGTGAAAAAAATGTAAAAAGTTTTTCTCCCGCATTTCTGGTTGCCTGGAAAAGATATGCTCCTTCAAAGCAGAGGCTTTCAACCTGCATTGTTAAATTGTAATCAAAAGTTTGCTCGTGAGTACTAGATGATTGTATTGTTAAACAGAAAAAAAGGTGAAGACCTTTTTTTGGTCACCGTCGTTTTGGGAGAAACATCTTAACTGATTTTCGCGTCGCGACTTTTTGTAGTACTTTTTCGATTACTGTTCAATGACGAAATCAATGGTTTACTTGATTATGAAGCGAAGCAGCATGCACCTCAATGGACGAGGAAATACATCTTACGGAGCAGGAAATCGAAATTTATTCGAATTCCGGTGTTGACAGGATGCAGCAGCCGACCACGTCAGCGCTTGTAATGGAGCAAAAGTGATGATTTCATCTGCCCACTAGCATCAAGGTCCATTTCAAGAGAAAGATTTGAAGGCAAAAAAAAGACTCGCATTTTGCTGAAAATAATAATTATCTTGGCGGAGATATCCTTGCTAAAATTAGATCTCTGCAGGATAAAGTTGATGCTTTACTTCAGCTGTTCAGAATGTTTGCAAAGATCTGATCGGTGAACTAATGGCACCACACTTTGGTTGGCACACAGCGAAAATGTTCATTCGTGGCAAACCGATCAAAATTGGTTTTAGCGTCGAACTGCGGCTCACCCTACAAATGTAAGACACATATCGAAACGTGTGACACAAGACAGTGGCAAGCTTAAACAGTCGAAAAGTTTTTCCAGCCTCCATGTAAGATGTTTCTCAGCAGGAACAATAATCCAAAATGTGTCAAAGCCTCTTTGCTTTAAAGCAAACTTTCTTTTTGAATTACATGGAAATATGATGCATCTGGATTGAATAAATTAAAAATCATTTTTTTATGATTTTAATTTAAAAGTAATGGTGAATTTATGAATTTTGGACCACCATGAATTTAAATCTCTTTGTTTGTAGGAAAGTGTGATGGTGCATTTCCCTTATAGTACAATAAAACATATTTTTTGTTTTACTGCCACTTTCATAAACTTACTGACTTGTTTTTTCATATCATGTATTGTCTTTTCTTCAATTCATCTTTCTAGCAAGAAACTGATATATTGCATAGCGTAGCATAGCCATTTGCCAGTAATCCAGGACAGAACTTTATTGGAAACTTTGCAACCCATTTCACAATGCAGTGTTGGCGAACTGGCAACAAAATCTGCAATCTACACACGCATGAACCAGAAAGGAATTTGGGTGCAAGAATCGACTTTTGACTTGTTGTAATGACGTCATCATATGCGCGATCAATTTATTATACTGTTCGAGTGGTGGTTTACATCTAAATGTCCTGAGATTATCGTCAGTAGTAGTGAAGCCAAGTATGGAAGTGGCCAGAGTGTTGATATTTTGCCCATTATAGTAGATTGAAAAGGGCTTTTGTCCAAGTTTCTTGAAATCAAGCTCCGAACACTTGTGCGCAGATAGCTGGAACTTACCCAAGATTGTCAAGTTAGATGCCACTCCCAGCTGTTCACTGTAAGTGATTAAAAGCCTTTGAGATATTTTTTTAGATCATTGTTGGATCCAACTATGCAGAAACCAGAATGTTTACTCGGGTAATTCTTTCTAGAGTGAGGCTGGGCAAAGAAATGTTGCTACTGTATGAATGAAAGAGGGGCAAGATAGGAGTCTGGATTTTGACAAGCATTTTGGCCGGTGGTGGCTTATCCAGTGATCGTCGGTGTAGACCGTAAATGGAAGAGCGAGTTGTTGTAGTTTCACCTTGGGTTGGTGCTAATACAATAGCTGCGAGAAGTGAGAGGTAGGGGGTACATATGGCTTTGGTGCATGCAGTGGTAGTGCAAATGATTGCATTAATTCCACACCTACCTGTTTTGTACGTGCTTCAACTTAATACCAGTCAGCAGTGTTCTACTGCAATGCTGGCCCGCGTTTGTGTAGTTGGCGAGATCGAAATTTTGTATTGCCGCAAGTTCATATTTTTAAAAAAGTCTTGGCAAACCACTTAATTTCCACAGTTGTTTTTCTTGTCGTTTTCTAGAAACTATTGCAAGACAAGTTGAGAGAATGGCGCCTGAGATGGAGAGGCCACATCTCCAGAAAAGAAGATACTTATGTTGGTGAAGTAGTACAACAAGTTAAGGTCGGAAAACGGAAGAGGGATAAACCGAAAAGAAGATGGAGAGATTGCATAAAGGACGATATGGAGGCGATGGGACTGACCAAAGAAGACGTGCAAAATCGAGCGCTATGAAAGACCAAAATCCTCACCGCGACCTAATATACTGTATAAATGGGAATAAAGCCAGAAAGGAGAAGAAGAAGATTATAGAAAAATATTTCACGGCTTCTTTTTCTACCTTTAGCATGTTAAATGTATCAGATTCAAAAATCATTTAGTTACGAATTCAATAATATTCTGCTTGCATCTTAACCTCAGTGTGGAAAAACGTCTTGAAGATTTATCAATGCACAAGGGGGTAAAGATTCGAATGAAACGGGAGTCGTTTAAGAAAGGGTTATAAATTGTCAAAGATACGCAAATCTTTGAACAAATAAGCTTTACAGATTTTCGAGTGGATATTAAACTCCTCCATCTCTTTCGCCTTCCCATCAATACAGCTTTGGGTTGATCGCAAAAAAAGATTTAACTATAATTTTTTTATACAAACAAAATCAAGAAACCTTCATTTGCCCATAGCAATCATTTTAAAACGTTTTACACGAAACTTTTTTATGCGCTACTTTATATTGATGAATTTATGTTGACTTCCCCAGAAATTTTATGGTTTTAAGAATTTCCTTTTCTAAATTCCAAAAACAAAGTTTGAAAAGAAAGAAGTTGGCTTTTTTATCTTTTTAAACGTGTAGTAAGTATTGGAAAATATTGTAGAGAACCTGGGAACAAAAACTCTTTTAGCGATATGATGTAGTGAACACTTAAAAACACTGCTCAACAAATTTTTTCTGGTGTTATACAGTAAAAACTTGTCCTTTGTTTGACCACAACAGTTTAGTATATAGCTTGCAGGCAATTAAAATGACAAGATTGATGTACGTTAAAAATGGTTTGATGCATTGCGTCGCCTATTCTTTTTACAGGATGTTCAACTCGAAGGAATCTCTCCCTATCAAGCGATTGCTTCTGTGGTTTGTGTCCTTTCCATTATAGCCAATATATGCGTATTGATGGTCTTCATTTGTGGACCTCTTGCATTTAGGTAAAATGTATAGGGTTGTAGCATAAAACTTCTGGTTTACGATTACTTGTGTACCTGACACAGCATATAAGCTAAGACCAGCGGATATACGCCGATTCTTTAATTAACAGCTGATGGGATGTATTTTTATTTAGTTATAGCTTAACTCACATTCATTTTCAGACCAAGATATTTTAGTGTTATTTTTGGGGAGAAAAAAGGGTAAGGTAGTTCTAATATACACAATACTTTAGGTTGTAGAACCATTATGGGCATATTTTGATCAGAAAAAGTAGCTTCAACTCCCTCGAAATGTTTACAGCACCTAAATTTTAATTTCACACACCTGAAGACTGGCGCGTAGCCAGAAAACTTGGCTTGTTGCTTGTCATGATGTACTTAATATTTCCTGCTGCTGTATGAATGATGTATTATTTTTGTTTCCCTACAGGCTACGCCACCGCCTAAAGATAAAATGTATGCCTTCTATTTGAGCATTATTTCCACCGTTCGAAATTTTTACAAACGTCTCTTGAGTTAGACTAGCTCCAAAACCAAGTCTATGTTGTAGTACAGTTAGCTTTACCTAACACTTTCTGATTTTAAACAGGACTTCATTTTTTTTCGCCATAGCTAATTTGGCCTGCGCTAGTCTGCTGTGTGGAGTTTCCGTGATGTGTGTCATCTTAATAACCGTGTCTGACGGGGACACCCTTAGGAAAAGTTTTGCGTGCAAGAGTCTTGTGATATTAAGCTTTGTTGTTTCAATCAGCAGTTTAGTTTTCCTATCAGTTGAAAGGTAAGCATAACTTTTTATGTTGCATTTATCAATGACCGATGCGATGGCGTAGTGGCTAGAGCGTCCGCTTCGCAGTCGGTAGACCTGGGGTTCATTCCCCTTGTCGAGTCATACCAGAAGACTTTAACAAATGGCATCCGCAGCTTCCCTGCTTGGCGCTCGGAATTTAGGGGAGGTTGTGGAGAACAAGCCGGCAAGTTCGCTTGTTGTGTCCTTGGGCAAGGCACTTAACGGGACGCCCCGCCTTTATGTGGAAGACAGGTGACCCATAAAATCTCAAAAAAGGCAACTCCCAAGCGAGTGCGGACTTACCGTCCAAAGTATAGCGATACAATTCGCTTTCTCGTGAATGGAGGATAAATATGGCAAATAAAACAAAATAAAACAAAAACAAATCATGCGAAACTACCAATTTTGAACTGGCTAAGAGAGTTATGTTGGAAATATTTTTGATCACTGAAAAAGTTGCAACCAACTGCAACGACATGCATAGGTGCATGCGGACTCAAAAATAGTAAGGTCATTTCGCAGTCTACCAAATTCTGAGTTTTTTTGTGTTCGATCAGGTCAACTAGTGTTTATTACTGTTTCAATCATCTTGGGCAGCCACTTGAAATAAATACTGTTTTTTTTTACTACGTAAGCTATTTTTTGCAGACACATCAAGTTATTCTACGAAGAATTTTACAGCAAACTGTTTACGAGCAAAAATTGTCTCATTGGAATTGGGTTAATTTGGGGTTTTTCATTTGTTGCTTTTTGTCTTATTCCTTTTCCGTTTGGATTAATCTTGTGTGAACCTATATTATTAAACTGCACAAAAAAACATGTGGATCTGAATATTGTTCACAAAGCTTGATTCCATTTACAAAATCATATTTAGTCGCTTGCTGTGCAGTTTTCTATCTCGGTTTGGGTGCTATGTTAGTGCAAAACCTTCGTTTGATTCTCAATATTCATCACGATTCGGGTAAAACCTTGAGTGGAAATCTTTCTTTCTCAAGACCCATTCCAAACTATGGACCCTTTGTCATGATACATCGAAAAAAAGAGCTTCAACTGGCAAAGACCCTACGACTTGTCATTGTATCTTTTTTCATTTGTTGGTTACCTGTCACTATTCTTTTCTTGGTTGACTTAACTGCTGATAATCATAATTTAAAAAAGTGGTTGAATTACTGTCTATCCAGTGTAATACTTCATCAGTTAATTAACCCTATAATCTATTCTCGAAAACTGCCTCGAACGTGGAATACTTTTAGGTAAGTAAACCTTGATGAAACTAATCTGTCGCAGACTATACTAATTTTGGGCATTTTGTTTTAAGTGGTATGTGATCAAGATTGCGCTGCTAAAATAAAATAAATGCTTTGCTGTTCTGTATACCAATGGTATGTCATAAAGTGGTTTCTCCATGACAAATCTATAATCGGATAGTTTAAGGAATTTGATTTTCAGTGATCATTAAATGGTTTTCTGTGACTAGTAGGAAAAGCTTTCTGAGAGTTCTTGTAGTCCAACATGCCATTATGTATTGTAATATAACTGAGATCATACTGTTCATTCGTCTTACGATGTGCATACATGATTCATTTTTTTACAGACGTATGATTTATGCCTTGCGTCGGAGACTACACTGTCACGAATTTTGTTTTTCAAATCAGCAGAAACTATTGTCCCATCAAAAAGACCTAGGTGCTTCAAATGCAGTGATTGAAACCAGTGTTTCGGTACAGTCCAAATTTTCATACGAAAGCCATTACAGCGAACAATTAAAAACCTCGCCAAACCACGCTGATAAACCAAAACCTAAACGGAATATCTTGCCTCTAAACAAAAAACCCGAACTTGAAATCGATGAAGCAAATCGTATTTTAACACTGCCGCAAGGCACTGCCGTAGATCGAGATCATGTGGAAATATCGGCCCCGTTTAACCCAGAAATAAAACTAATGTGGTAACAGTATTGTACGACGTAGTTTCTGGGAATAAAGCTGGGCTACTCGAGAATCAAAGCAAATTACGCTACCCATGGATATTTGCTGGCCTCTGAAGAATCTAAAGAATGATTTCTGAGTTATAGCCCGGTCGTGCATTGCGCTGCATCATTTGTTTTGCTCTGTATAACAAGTGGAAAATGGCTGCTTTGAGTTAAGCTTGTTTTTGTGTTTTGATTGTATAATAAGTTTCAGTTTTGTGTTATGTATACCTGAAGTGTAACTACGAAATGCTTCGTCTCGAAGAATTACTATTTGTGATATCAATAAAATAAAGAAATATCAAGTAGTTGAAGCAATTGCTTACTTTAAACCTATTAGATGGCGATGAACTTTTTCCCTGTTCACTTTAACAATGTGCGCGATGAAATTTTGTTATAACTACATAAAATATTTATGTATGAATAATACAATACGAAATTCGCAATCACACCAACGATATATAAACTCTTTGCATAATCAACTAACAAAGTTATCGAACTAAACAATTAGTGAAGTAACAATGGGTTATGCTATATTGCGCAAAGTATCAAAGCTTACTTAAGCGCTTGTCTTTTAGTTGCAGTTCACGCCATCTTTTCAATGTAGTCAGGTATGGGAAACCTTAATTTATGATAGCTGTATATCAATTTTCCAAATGCATTCTCATCCATAATAATGCGACGGCACGTAGAGTTGTTGATTGAATCTGATTTTAAATTATAACCTTGCATGGACACTTCTCGAGGGTGATACGCTTTTCTTAACTCTCTGTCCTTTACCTGCTCAATATCAACCGACTCGGCACCTTCTACACAATGTCGAAGCAAATCATTGTTGATTTTTAATAAACGCTGAACTTGATCTTGCATTTTTCGCTTCCCGAATCGTTTGATTTTCTTCCACAAAGTTTTGTTAAAATGATCAAACAACGCAGCATCGGCGCCGTTCCACTGCCGAGCTTTTCTTCGAATTCGAGCGTGCTCCTCCGGTGACAGACCCTGGCCCTTTCTTGTTCGAACATTCAAATCAAAGTAAGCCACATCGCTGAGATTCCAGCACAACAAATCGGCAAGCAGGACTATTGATTCGGGAAAATAATCAGCAACTAGTACAAGATCGAAAATTTTGTCAAGCTGTTGTATTGACTTTTTGATGTAGCGCTTGTTATTGGTAGAATATTCGTAACCGAGGTCAAAAAAAGTTGGATTTTTTGCAAAATGCTTTGTATCTATCATGTCAGTGTAATTGGACATATCCATTTTAGTTTTAATATAGTCAGAAGCATGGTCCAGCCACTTTTCAATAGCGTTTGGTTCTTTTCGAGAAACTCTTCTAAACGCAGCGACTTCAGACCAAAAGTAGGTATAGGTTGATTCAAATACAGCACCTGGCTCACGAACAATCGATACAAAAATAGTACCCGGTGGCATGAACTCGCGTAAGCGTTTGGAGTGAAAACGCATATGGTGACATATGATGTTAAAAGGCTCGAATCCTAAAGTGGACTTTTATTAGAAAGCAAAGAATTCATACTTCTAGTAGCAGTGATAACATAAACATTAAAACCAAACATTGATAAATAAATACATAATCTCACGTAATGAGAAGAAAATCTCTTGGAAATACGGTCAAAATCGCTGCCGAAAATAAAACATTTTTTGAGCCACATTTTAGAAGGTAATTATTCCTAAAAACAATCTTAATCCTAAATATTAATTGGAGTCACATCGAAACTGAACAAAGGCGTTAGTTTGGTTTCATATCACATAACTTTTCAGATAAACTCAACAATTTTTGGCAGTGGGTGTATGCTACTGTAAGTCTATTCAATCAAGGTTAAATATCTAACTAAACTAAACCAAAAACTAAGCCTATATAAAAATTTAATATCTTACCAAATTTCACTACCATTTTTTTGGTGAACCATTGCGGATAGTAAAAATCGTGTTTGTTTCTAGGCAAAGCAAAGCGAAGTTGATGATTCAAACCATATCGCAAAAGAATGTTCTAAAAAAAATACTTAGTGGCAAGACATCAAAGTACAGCGATATAACTAGGCTGATTCATTGTTTACTCTTTCTCCAAACAGACAAACTTTAACAACTACCACATAGCCAGACAGGGCCAAAACCAAACCCACGGCAAAATTCAGTGCAGTAAGAAGCAAAAAAAACATGCTTCAGAAATGTTTGCAACAAGGCTTCAGCGCTTTACAAAACAGTAAATTCTAAATGTGAGATCTGTAGCAATTGCTGCTACGTTAGGCAAGCCAAGCCAAGGTGGCTCTGCAGTCAACATTTGATTGAATGCCTTTCGGAGCATGAATCCAGCCATCCTTCCAGACCGATTCTCTTTGCGCAAATCACTTAAACGTGACTAACCTGAACAACTGTGCCTGCTGTTTTGTGCGTCTTCACGAAAGCAATGTTTTCTCTTTTTTTGCAAGTTTTTGATTCAATTGAGCCACGTTTGGTTGATTTCGATCTAAGCCATACAAAAGAAAGCTTGATCAATTTATATAGGCCTAATATAAGGCATTGCACGCTGAACCGCAGTGGTGGGAACACTTTCGCTAAACCACCAATTAGCAAAGGCAATATTTTTGGTAAGCTGATTACATGGTGTTTTTGCTTATATTTTTAAACAATAAGGGACTAATTAGCTTTCATCTAATTCAATTAAAATCCGCAAAATCCTCTTAAAGTCTTTGCTGACCGCAAACTCTGGACTAGATCAAACCCTGGTTTCATGTAGCCAAATGGCAATGACAACTTCTTTTAGCACTGGTCTAACGATGTATTTTGTAATATACAATTGATCTTTTGTAAGCTTATTGTCGGTCATAAGCACAAAAACAAGCGAGTTCACAAAAGATGTAACTATACAGGATTGCCGGAATCTGCCGAGGCGTAAGCCATACTTCACAGGCTATCTTTAGCGGTTATATAGCTTTAAGTTTCGCCACAGTTTAAGGTGGTTTCACAAATTAACGATACCAAATCTAATTCGTCTTCATGAGCAGACTAGTTGTCAGATAAGACATATTTTGTTAGCTACGCCCTTTCCTGCTTGAAAGATGGCTTAAGCTACACAGCAAGAATATTGCAGAGGTTCTAGCTTACTACGCCATCGAAAGTTTAAAGTAGCTGTCAACTTACTTTAAAAAATATGATGGTTGAGAAAGAAATGCTCTTCTTAAGTTTCGTGTAGTGTGATTTGCAGTGTCATTGACAGTCGCTACTGCAATCGCTACCTCATCAGGAAAGCTAAAAATAAAAGAATATAAACGTCATATTCGCATGTAGGCCAGGAAACCGCACGGCCAATTTTGCTCCAGATAGTGTATTCAAGCTCTAGGTAGCATATAGTTGAGGTTACATTTTCATCATAAATATAATAATCAGTCAGTTTATTTTTGAAAAAATAGGAAGCTGAAAGATTTGATTTTTCGCTCACCATAATGGCGGTCATCATAAACATACTAATAGGCCAGTAAGTGGTGGTGTTAATCGCCAAGAAGCTTGGGGGAAATAAACGCAAAAAGTGTGACCGAATCACTAGTTAAGACGTTATCCTACCTACCACCTTATTGGAGCAAACGTCAAAATAAAGTGATCTCCAAAAAAAATCTTATAAAAAGACTGCCCGTTGCCTGGGTTGATCTCTAAACAAAAATGCAGGAAAAGCAATGAAGCACAGTAGCAAAATAACTGCATCTATCTTTCAAAATTTTTACAATAACAGTGGAAATAATTCTCCTTTCAAAATTATTGGGGAAAGCATACCGCCCATTACCCTGCAATTCACGTTCCTTCCAGTAAGTTTCTGCTGCAAGTCTAAATTTAGAAAGTCCAATCGCACAACGACTCGCCGGTTGCGCTCTGATCATATATAGGCCTAAAAATACCGTAAATCTTCGAGTATAGTCCGCATTTTTTTCTGGAAATTTTAAGGTCAAAATCCTTAGTGCGTACTATACATGAGGTTAAAAAAAAACATATTTTCTTAAGCGTCAGCCCAATCGCTAAATCCGATCGCGGACATCGCCATATTGAATGGTAACATGATGCACAGATATTTAATGCTGAAAGTGACATTGAATTTGCAGAAATTGAATAAATCTTTGAATAAATGTTTTTGTTTGAATAAATCTTTTGCTCTTGCTCTTTGTTTTGTAACTCAAGTTAGGTGTGCGTACTATACATGAGGTTTAGGTTTTTCCCCTCAAAAAAACCCTATACTTGCCCTGCGGACTATACAAAGGGGCGGCCTATACTCGAAGATTTACGGTACGCGCTACGCCAATATTAAACTTCTAATCAGTGATCTCTTGCTTGATAATTGTTGTGAAAACGCCAAATGAGGTCTGAAGCAAAATGCCAAAAGAGGCAGCAGAGGCCAAGAGTGAAACGGGTGTTGGATCCAGAACCGTGGAGAGAACAGTCCGGGCCCGGTACCAACATTAATACCAGGCCCCTCTTAATAAGGATCTGGTAAACTGGAGTTGCTATGGCTTTATCCAATTACAAATGGATGAGTGTTTGGCATAATTGCTCAGAAATTGCTTTTCTTTCTGCGCCTTTTTTGCTCCACTCTGATACGAATAAGACATTGTTGTGTGGCTACTTTACTATTTAACTAATCAAAATTTTAGAGTGGAATGTGCCATTAGTAGAACCAATTTTTTTCTTTTGAGTCTGTTCAACTAACCCTACAGATTTGCGCTTCAGCAAAGGTATTGCCAAAATCGCTTTTATAACGTTTCTAGTTTTTTTAAAGTATTATTTCTAAACGCTAAAATTTTTGCCGTTACAAGAGGTTGAAAATAGTCACTCCATTGGCTCAACGATGGAGCCTTGGTTTCTTAGTTGATCCACCTCGTTCTTTAGTTGAGCCACTATTTACCTTATGGTCTTGTCAAAATATTGCATTAGTTTGATTTGCAATATAGTTTAAATCGCAGATAAGTTTATGAAACTAATAGTAATGAAGCTCTGCTCAAAAATGCACTAAAGCAGTACTGAGCACAGCTGAAGTAGCACACTTGTAACAATCCAGGGTGTCCACAAAGTCTTTAGACAAATGCAGACACCTTGTATTGATAAATAGTAAGCATTGTGTGAAAATAAAATCGACTCAAATGCAAAAATAAGCCCTGTGTTTCCAAAAACTTAGTTCAGTGGCAAAACGAAAGTTTTTTTAACACAATTTTAGCTCCAGCGCAAAAAAATCGTTGCATCCAGCAATAACACAAGCTCGCAGGCAAAAATGAAAACTATGCTTCATAAGCTATTTCAGTAAAACATAAAGCAAGAGCTAACGTCAAGTTATCATCTGCAATGATACTTGACTTCGGTAGTATTGGTTTACAAATGCTTTACTATCATCTGTGCCCAACTATTGCTAGGGCCAACACTACTGCAAGTAGCATTCTTTGGGTTACCAAACTTGCAGCTTTGGCAATCACATTTTATCTAATCTTAAACATTCTCAAAGTATTGCTCTGAACATATATTTTCTTCATCATCCAATTCCAAATCAGTACTATCGTACAATATTATATAAAAATCTTGTTGGTGGTACAGAATTTTAATACTCGTAGCTTTGAAAAAAGCTGTTTGAGCCATAAGCTTTTCGTGACGCTCTCATCAGTGGCGGTATCGCGTCAAAAGGGAAGATCTAGAGTGAATAAGTGTGTTATATGTGAATAATTTGGACGTTACGCAATCAAGACAAGCCAATGATAGCGCTAGTAAAATTGCAAAGCGCGCCAAAGAAAGATTTCGCAATTGCGAAAGTTAGAGAAGGCGCAGCAGGAGGCCAAATGCCACGATTATCGAAAGAGTTTGAGAGTGTAAACAAACTCTTTCTGTCTCCATAACACCGGGCGTCAGGTCTTGATATAAGTAGCCTCTAAAAGATTAAGATGGAAAGAGCTGCGCGCTGCGGCGAGAATTGAAAACCGCTTATCATCATAGTTTAATGCGCATCGATCATTATCTAAAAGATGCTGACCAATGGAGGAGTTATGGAGACCAATCATTCCAAAGGACGTGTTTGTTGAATTGATGAAGAGCGCTACATCCTCAGTTGAGTTCAGCTTCAATAACACCATGTACAAGCAAACAGACGGAGTAGCTATGGGATCACCACTTGGTCCGGCTTTGGCCGACATCTTTGTTGGATATTATGAAGAAAAGTTATTTTCTCAAACGCAAAAGCCTCCAACATACTTCAGATATGTTGACGACACGTTTGCCATCTTCGATCACGAAGCTGGTGTTATTGAAGCTGAACTCAACTGAGGATGTAGCGCTCTTCATCAATTCAACAAACACGTCCTTTGGAATGATTGGTCTCCATAACTCCTCCATTGGTCAGCATCTTTTAGATAATGATCGATGCGCATTAAACTATGATGATAAGCGGTTTTCAATTCTCGCCGCAGCGCGCAGCTCTTTCCATCTTAATCTTTTAGAGGCTACTTATATCAAGACCTGACGCCCGGTGTTATGGAGACAGAAAGAGTTTGTTTACACTCTCAAACTCTTTCGATAATCGTGGCATTTGGCCTCCTGCTGCGCCTTCTCTAACTTTCGCAATTGCGAAATCTTTCTTTGGCGCGCTTTGCAATACTAGCGCTATCATTGGCTTGTCTTGATTGCGTAACGTCCAAATTATTCACATATAACACACTTATTCACTCTAGATCTTCCCTTTTGACGCGATACCGCCACTGATGAAAGCTTATGGCTCAAACAGCTTTTTTCAAAGCTATATTACAATATTATATCAACATTGGACTTCTCCAATGAACTAGCATATGCGATTGATTGTTTAGAATTTAGATCCTTTCTTCTTGTTCATAATTTTCTTTGCGATCTTTTTACCAGCAGGCCTTACCGATGGAATCTTGTCAATACGTTTTTTAGGTTTCTTTAGTCTTGGTTTTTTCTTTTTCTTAGCGACGTTGTTTTTCTGGCAAGCTGGTAGCAATGATCAACTAAACTTTATTTTGGTGCTGGCGTCTTTCGAGCTGGAGCTTTTGGCAGTGGAAGGATATTAACTGGAGAAACATACAAAGAACCGGTGGCTGCGGATATTCAACAGCTGGATGTTGGTTGAATAGACGCCTGGTTTTCTTCATTAGTCTCGGAAATAATTTGCGTGGGCACATTGTTTTCGTGCATTGATAAACCAACTTCTAGAAAATGAACGTTGACTGAAGGATCACTAACGTTTTCAAGCTGAATATTTTCTAAAACGATGGGTTCATCGGATGCAGATGGGTCAGTGCAATAAATAACATCTGAAGGTAAAAGTCTTCCTATCAATGTAAAAGTAGTTATTTAGCTTTTATCCAAAATGTGCATGGCCGGATTTACTTCATTCCTTCTGCAATTGCTCGCACTCCGTCTGTTCACTTCTCTCGATTCAGGGCACCCCCCTTCTTCAAACCAATCTTCTCTTCCACTTGCTTCTTTCAGGTCTTCTTCGGTCGTCCTCACTTTCTCTTGCCACTTACTTCAAGTCCAGAGCAACCCTTAAAACACTATTGTCATGTCTCCTCTGCAAATGTCCATACCAGGGGTGGCCAACCTTTCACCTAACATGCGTCGACTTTTTATTACACGGTTTCAGATGCGCCACAATCTCCATAAATCCTGGCGCAAGCATTTCCCTCCCATGTCGCGTTTGTTTACAAAAACAAAAATTTGTTCGCGGTTGTAAGCTGCGTGCTATTACCACAAGGTTACAATGCGCCACTTCTAATCATACAATGCGCCACCTTATGGCGCATGCTCCACAGCTTGGCCACCCCTGGTCCATACTATCTAACTTCATTCGCTGTTGCTAACCAATCTATAGTTTCCTTCAACCCCTGCATGTCCATCTGTTCTTTAGTCGTCTTTCTGTTAACAACTTTCTGACCGCACATCGCTCTCTTCGTTTTCCTTAAAAATGCTTTTTCATTTTCTTTTAAACACAATATAAATCTCTATTCATGGGAAAAAAGCCGGTAGCTTTGAAAGCAGATTGAACATTTTTCCTGCTGAAAGCTATAGCGTATGTTTCTTTCGCAATGCCTGCGATCTGATGGTTGGTGAAAGAGCTGCCCGGATTGCATTTTATCCAATTGTCAGTTGAAGTACTCCTTTAAAGGTCCCAAACGGTCTTATCTGAAGACTGCATTTTAGGTATTGTGTGAGGGTGTGTTGTTAGCATAACGATCCCAGGCAATCTTGCCCTTTCTACGGCTTTAAGAGAAATAAAAGAAACGTGCCTATCGAGTGAAAGAAGAACAGGGTCTTAAGGTAAGCATTTAATGTGTTTCTGAAAATGATCCAAGTGAACAAGAAACAATTCCACTGTCATTCAGCCTGATTGATTAGCAAGGCCTATGAAACCAATCGGAGCGTTAGTAAGCACATAAGATTTGTATTTTTTTCGTGGAAACACAAACATTGGGGGAATATCATTTCCCAGTTCGTTAAGGCTGCCATTGTCACCAATTCGATTTGTTCTCGCAGCTGTGTCAGAGAATCAACCTGTGAAAAAAGAAATCTACCAAATCGGCAGTGAAAATATAGGCTATTGTGCAATAGGATGACAAAATGGACAATTGAAAATTTGCCTAAAACATTGTGTAGACGGGTAATATGTCCTGAAACTCAAATAAGCTAGAAACTTCAACAAAATGTACAGGTACCATACTTTATATTTCGTTATCCAATTAAGATTTGGCAATACAATAACCAAATCTATTGTTTAGTATGGTTGGCTTACCTGCTTTTGACCACGACGAGCAAGAACGTTTTTTGAGTCTGCCCGGTAGAGCAGCCAGTTTCATCCATACTGTGTATTTGTCCACGAACAAATTTGTATTTCTCCATCACAGAGTACAAAAATATTGAAGTAGACGGACACATTTGTCTTGTTCAAGGCGGTTTCTCATGCCCCAGATGCTGCTTCCGGTACTCTCAGTGATAAGTTATGGCGATGTATAAACTCACGCAACAACTTTTTGCCAGCCATTTGCTCGGCACTATAACTTTCAGGCATTTTGATACTACTTCTAATGGCGTATTTCAATGCGAGTGTTTTGACTTTATTGGGTGTTAACCATAAAATCGGTTGCAAAGATCGATGAGATGTTGAACCAAATTGCTTTCCATTGTGGTAGTGAATATTTTTCTGTGTGAGGAATAACCCATAGTGGCATTATCTGTGCCCTTTTTGGCTACTTTTTCAAGATACATTTTTAAAGTCGTTCTGTCGATCGCATGTTTTCAGCATCTTTTTTGATGGAAAGCTTGTTTTCTCTAACATTCAGCGCAGCATTCTGAAATACCAGAAGTGGCATCTTTCCTCGTTTAGTTTTTTGTTTGGCCATCGAAATTCGTTAAATTAGATTATCAACAGTAATATTAAGTAACCTTTCGAATAAAAGATTCACCATAACTGTATTAAAAATAGTAACCATAGTTGAGCCATTGGCTCAACTATGGCCATTCGTAAAGTGGCTTAACTATGGAATCCTGCATCTCTCGCATTAAAATTATAATTTTGCCAGTCCTCTTTTTGCTATTCAACTAAGTTTTAGCTGCATAAAATTACTAATCAAAAAGCAACCTAACACTACTGTTTTCGTGTACTATGCTTTCCAGGATAATCGAATCAACTTTTTTTCTAAAAATTTGTTTTTTTGCAGTAAAAACACTCAATCTGATGCAGAATATTTTGGTTAGGTGGCAGTAACAGGAGGCTAATACAAAGGAAGCCCTTTACACGACATGTATTTTAGGACTACTACTTTACAGTAATTTTTACAACGAGAAAAGAAAAAGGCAATTGATCAACTATGGAACCGGCTCAACCAACGTCACCTTCCCCTACATGGGGTAATAAATCAAGCACAGCTATATTACTATGTCTGTGGAATAATATAAGGCTAAAAGTAAGTAAAAAAACAAAATGTGAATAACATGCAATGCATATCATCAGTCACCAGTTATCGGTAAGTAAAATGCAATCTTCCTGTTTTAAAGAGATAACAAAACATCATAGGATTGATGTAAAATGATTTTGTAAAATCTGACAAAAAAGAAATTGATTGATCTATATGGGATATCTGGGTTTAAGATTTGGGGGCTTGAGGCTCAAAATTATGTTGTTTAGGAAGTTATGTGCTTTAAGAGTTACAGAAAGCAGATTTTATGTTTCTGGCCACGGGGCCAGGAAGCATGCTGGGAGCCCAAATTTTTTGTGGCCAAAATGAAGAAAACATCAGTTATCATGACACAAAAATTATTATATAGGCTATCAATTTGTTAACAGGAAAAATAGATAGCTTAGGCCTAAGTTATTGTTAACATTGCACGCAAAGTTTTCAAAAATTCCCCTAAAAATATCCGGGTTCGGTACCAAAGATACCCCTGGACCTCCTTGCAAAGGCTCCTGGTTGGGTTTCTCCATATTTTTTGACGTTCATTCTTTAGCTTATTGCCCTTCTTTTCATAAATAATTACAAATTTCAACACAGTAGCTGCTTGAAGACCAAAAGCGGCAAAACAATCGCATATTAGCACCAGTTGATCTTAAAAAAAGTTGAAAGACAAATGAAATATACCTAATTAGGTTATGTTAGCACTCATAAAATTATTGCAATCTAAATTGCACCCCAAATCAGGATGCTAGATTCGCCCCTGGAGACTATTTTAAGAACTTATGTAACATCACAAAAGGTCCTATATGCGGCTATTTGAAATGGGCCATGAATGAGTGGCCTTTTTGAGTGCTCTAAGCAATGACTGCCACCGTCAAAAGCTGAAAAAATGTTGCATGCACTAGTTTAATAAGCCTATATCGATACGTAGGCAAATTATGCTTATCACGAAATTTGATGAATTTAAAGCAATAGAAATCACACCACTCTTGCTTATCTTGATGGTTTTGTTTTATCTTATGAAGCATAACATCAAAATTTTGAAAGTAAGCTTAAAGCATGGAAGAATGGCTTGGCCTATATCATATTGCATATTTTTCTAGCGAATTTGCTTGAGAAATATACCTATATTACACTTGAGAACAGAGCCGGAGCAAGGCGCCTCCGCAACCCCCATCAGGTGGAGCCCAGGGTAAAATGGGCCCAATTCTGAGTCAGGATTTAATTTGGTCCATATAAACAAAGAAAATTGAATTCACTCATTTTCTTTTTCATATATTATACAGTATATTAACATTCATATATATCTAGTGTAATGATATATGGGTCACGAGAGAGCTGTGAGCCTATCGGAGCCAGTGACAGAGGCGGCTAGCTGAGCAGTTAGTCATTTTGCTCTTCGCGTCTCCTTCATACCAAAAATAATAAAATAGTTTAGGCAAGTGGGAACTCTTACTTCACCACAGCCGCCTGTCTCAAAGAAATTGATCTTCCCACTCTCACCTGCCATCTAAGCATTGATCACCGAAAAGTAAGCTCGATGTTTGCATTGTGCTTTGCGTTGGTTAAGTACAGGGGTACACAACATTTTGGCTATTACCGGCTGCATTACGAACTTTGTTTTACAAACGGCCGCCAGTAAGTCCATATTATTTTTTATAAAATACCCCTTGTAAAGGAATAGGATTTATCCGATAATACCCTATTTACTCGAGTCTAAAAGTGTAATGAAATAAATCTATGAAGTCACCATAGACATTGCTACCCTTGGTGTCGCCAGTATTTTTGCATTGGCTCCCCACAATGAGCCTAGCTTAGGTCAAGACCCCAGCTGGTAACGCAAGTCTGTCCGGCTTGTAATGAAGAAACCCTGAGTTTAGTCCTTTTACACCAGTTACAAATTTTAGAAACCGGATTTTTATCGACCATTATTAAAATAAATCGACGTTTTTTTGACGTTTATATATATATTTGTGTTAAATACCTTGTTGTGTGTGATTTGTCTAATAATAGATGGTTTGAGGGCCCCAATGTTTGGGCTTGGAACGGGGTCTTGGCCACTAAGAGTCAGCACTGCTTGAGAGAATTCAATCTAGTAGCTATGTGGGGTGCCATTTGTTCAATGCCTGACACGCATATTTTGGAAAACATTAGTGACTTCATAAAATATATCTGTTTAATTAAACAAACTAATTTGTTTTAGTTACCAATGCATTTACTAAAACATGTTGTCCGGAAACATGTACAACAGGCAAAAAACAAATGGGGCCCATTACCACCAAAGCCTTCGCTAATGATACAGTAACTCCCACCACACTGTTGGAAACAACTATGTCCTATCGAAACTATGAAACCAGAAATAGCTGTTTTCAGCTATCAGCAGTTTTGAAATTATTGCAATTGAGCCCAGGCCCACACAAAACATCATATTTAAAAATCTCACCTGAAATACTGGTGCAGCTTGTTCTGTTTAATTACTTCATGTGAATTTTTATAATTGAAGATAAAAAGTAGTATTGTTGCCAACAAGAGAAAAACTGTGCATTTGGTTAATATTCTCGTAAAAGTCGTTTTAGCACGAGAACAAGAGCTGGACATATTTTTCAATTAGCAGGTTCTTTTCCTCATTCGCTTCGTATCGTTGCTTTCGATTCACACCTTTCAACCTATAGTACGTATTAAATTCTTATCAAAGTTCTACATATTATTAAATTTTAAGAAAAGGATTGTATATAATATGACTAATAACTTTCAACTAAAATTAGACTTTGAGCTCACTATCAGATTAAAGTTTGATTAGAAAACGCAAGGCTTGTTATTTTTTTGCCGATAGCAATACATACCGGTATGACGACTAAAGAGGCATAGAAAGATGCTGCACCCTAATAACGTATAGCTTTGTAAGATCGTTGCTTTAGAGCAGTTAAAGGAACCAATATGCACTTATAAATAGCATGAATTTTACCAGCATCGAGGCGATCTGGAGACTATATGTTCGCTTGGTGTAGTATCGCCTCGACATAGAACTAAGCGTAAATCGAGACTGCTCTAGGGCAGGCCTCTCTGTATAAATAGAACTTGTGTATTCCGTTTTTGTCAGAAGCGTCAGTCGTTTTTATCTGGTACTCTGCTGTACACAAAAAGCTAACATTAGGCCTATGCAATCCAACAGTCAACTCATGAATAAATTGTACCGGTTTCTTTACATTACCTGTTCATATACTTGATAGCAGAGATGGTGCAAGTAGAAAAAACTGCATTACCAGGGGCTGCATGCAAGTCGCATCACAAGAAAATTTTTACCGAAGTTTGTAATTTGCCTGGGCTACAAACTTTCTGCGTAAGTCCCAAAAAACCTACTTCGTGACAAGTTTTATTGTTTGTACGATAACAGCTTTTTCACTTTGACAGAAACGCAGGCCAATAGGTCGTCCAAAGCAACAATGACTTCGTCGCAGCACAGTCTGTCTGTCATAGAAAGTTGATCTCAATCTAGCATCAATTTCACCAAAAAGCTTCACAAAATCTCGTAGCCTATGAGCTGATAACCGAAACCCTCTCCCCACACGAGATTTTTGCAGACAACTTTTACTGGAAACCAGAGGATTGAGTACGGTACGGTTAAATTTTGAAGGAAAGCACGGTACGATATTATGTACGGTATTGTCAGACGTGTTACGGTACGGTACAGAAATGCGGTGTTATTTTTTCTGTATCGTACCGTACTCTTCCCAGAGGCCTAATCTAAAGTCTCCAAAAGGCGCGCTTTGTTGAAACCAAAAGTCACACAAGTACCTACTTCGCAGCTGAAATAAAAATTGTATTACTATAACGTAAAATTCAATTAATTGTTACCAGTTGGACCTCACTTGAGTCTATTTACCTACAACGTTCTTGAACTCTTCATTTTATGACGTAACAAACATGTTTGAAAAACGACAACTCTGTAAAATTTTCTAGGAGATTCGTTTTGTGATGTAACAATTGTCATTTGCAATAGTTTAGTAACCGTTGATAGTCTTCCATGTGTAGTAATGCAAGAGGCCAGGGATGCACTTAGCAAACTGCAGACAGTGACACTGTTTCGACCTATCAGGTCTCTTCAGTGCAGTTGGTGACCAATAAGAAGATAGAGGCTTTTAATATAGCATAGCTTAGACCGTCACACTTGTGGGACCAAATACTAGGTCCACTGTAGTGGATGGTCTGTCAACCTCTGCGAAGCCGTATCACTCGTGAATGAGTGGCGGTTGTCGCAGGTGCACTACGTCTAACAACTGCTAGAACAATAGTGCTGTCACAGCCGAGTGGTCACAAGGTCTTACATGTATAGTAATGCAAGAGGCCAGGGATGCACTTAGCAAACTGCAGACAGTGACACTGTTTCGACCTATCAAGCCTCTAGCTTCTTATTGGTCACCAACTGCACTGAAGAGACCTGATAGGTCGAAACAGTGTCACTGTCTGCAGTTTGATAGTCTTTGTTTGATTAAAAATCGCTAGAAATATTTTCTTTTGAACCTTTTAGAACTTAGCGTTTTGTATATATAGAGCATTGTTACGAATATAAATTATTCTAGATCTTGGAACCGAGTGAGATTGTGTTGCTTCAAGGGAGTTGTATTATTTTAGATTGTAGATCCTAATTTCGAGTGAGATCTCAATGGGATAGTGCTAAGAGGATAGTTATATCCGAGGCAATTTAGTTATCTCACGAGCAAATGATTGACTATTATCAGAGCTCAGAAGTACTCAGAGTTTAATTGTGTTACCAGTGGATTACTGGAAGAGTATAATATCAGTGGATATTATTGGATTGTTGCAGTGGATTTATTGCCGTGGATTTATCGGCCACGGCAAGCATTGTATTTGTGGAATACATTTTTCTCCTTGAGAAGCGTTTTAACACTAGAACTACCGGAGCGGTCAATTTGACCATTTTTGATTTTTAATCATTTATATCTCTGATTAGGAGCGTCCAATAGCATTGAAACTTCCTGACTTTGTGTAAATCTTGGATAACTTTTATCATGTTAATTTTCATTGCATGGCAATGAGCACAAGGTGGAATGAGAATGAATTTACCTTAAATTACTGCCAACAGTCATATTGACTATGCAGAAACCCCTAAGTTTTTCATCATTAAAATTATCTTTGCAATTAAGGGTCTTTTGTGGTGCTCTTGTATCAAAACAATCTTGCAACTAAAACTGCACTAAAAGGTAAAAGTTACGTACCAGTGCGTAAGATAAATATGATTGTCGACATAATGGTAAAAGTACGGGGACTGGTGGCTGAAGCCTCCACACTGTTTTCAGCCCGGTCATAGAAATTTTAAAACTGGGCAAAATACTCACTTTTGAAAAGTCTATTTCCGAAAAAAAAGGTCTTAACCGTTATTTGGAGCAGATAGAAAAACGCCACTATGAAAATATTGATCTCCAAAAAAACGCTGGTCTTCAGCCTTACTTTGAGACAGAAATGTTATCACTCCTCTATTCATGCAAAAGTAAGTGTTACGCTTACGCTTTAGGTTTTATCTTACGCTTTAATTAGGAGTTAGCATAATCAGACTCAGTTCCACCTACATGGTAAAGGTTTTTTCAAATGAATCAAATTCAGAGACTGCAAGTGATAATGTGCAAAAAAACTGATTCGACATCCTGTAAATTTTTCGACTTTGGCAGTGAGACAGTAACTGTAATGATGCAAGTAGGCTGCTACAACGCAAGTGCTAGGTGATAGTTTTTAGGCATTTTACATCTAACACAGCGGAATTTGATTTGGATTGGTTGTTAAGGACGAAGCAAAATTGAAATGCATCAAATTTTCTTCAAAATCGAGAGGCAGATTACAAGCTCCTAACGTACTAACAGAAATGCAGCAAAAAAAGTTGAAGGCCTACAATTGATTTCCTAGATTAAGACCTATGCAGTTTATTCCAAGACATTATAGATCTTACGATTTGTTAAACTTCCACTTACAATAATTGAAGACATTACTAGGTCTAACACAACAGTTAAAAAAACTTATGACACAAAATAATGCTCAGTTATTAAGAATTTTTTAGTAATTGAGCAAACGGTCATTTTGACCGCTCGCAGTAATTTTAGGTAGGTTAAAAAGACGGTAATTCTAGAGTTAAACCCTTTTTTATTACATTTGTGCTATTTTGTTCGCCTTAGTGAAGAGTGAACGCCTCTAATAGTTAACGTAGGAACAAAAGAGATATGTGAGTTATTCATTGAAACTATCATTCCAAAAATTCCAGTTTGGCTTCGCTTTGCGCCAGCTGCGTTTGACCTAAGAAGCAGAAATTTTATTGTTTTTTCTTTCACATGTTTACCTAATTTATGTTTGAACTTTATTTAGATCAGAAGTATATTTTTTGTTGTTAACTAAAGCTGCTGCTGCGGTAGGTTATTGTGAAAACTGCATTGAAAGTTGTTTAAATAGGTCGAGCGAGGAATTTTATCGACAACAAACACTTTCGTTATGGAGTAAACACGGCTACTTGTAACAGTAGAAGGATGTCAATACGAATATAAGCTAAAGAGCGGCTCAGACGTCCATGCTACGCCTTTAGTTGGTCACTTAAAAACAAAACATCCAAACCTCTACTCGCCGTCGCAGAAAAAAAAAGCCCATGGAGTCGAATATAACTTTTTATTTTGAATCACAATTGCCAGGAACAAGCAATGCCACTGCTGGAAAGCAATCTTTTAACCACAAGCCAAAGTATCAAAAATATGTCAGTTGAAACTGTTACCACCAATAGTCTTCCTCTTTGCACCTTTGAATAATCTGGCGTCGCAACGATGCTTGCTCCAATGTTAGATCAGCCTACCTAAAACTTACAGCTTCCAACGTGCGACCATGGACGATTAATGCTTGTCAAAGAAAAATGATAAAAATTAAACTGACACTTGCTGATAAAATGGTTTCGGTTAAGGTAGACTTGTGTACGCGAAGAAAGCGTCGTTTTAATGGAATAAATTTGCAAGTAGTGGTCGACGGTAATTTTCGAATTATAACCGAAGCTGTGAACGAGTTGCACAAATGAGGAACAGCTGCTGGAATACGCAAAAACATTGTAAGCTGCTTGACTAAACTTGGTATTTTTGAGAAGCAAATTTACAGCTTCACGACAGATAACGTATCCACGGTTTTAAAAGTTTAAGAGCTAATGAAAAGTGATTTTGCTCTGTCCGAAAATTTTCCGAATTAGAAAGACGAGAATAATTGTGAAGAAACTGAAGCTTTCAACAGTGAACTTCGGGAAGACGTAACAAATGCTGAAGATGGAGTTACTACCGTCAAGTGTACCGTTCGCACATGACAACTTAGTGCGCAAGACTTTTTTAAAGCTAACTTCAGCCCCAAAGAAGCGGTGTCAAAAGTGAGAAAGGTTGTCAAAAAAACCCACAAGCAAGATATTGGAGAATTGTTTGAAGTACAACAGCAAACCATTTCGTAGACTGAATCGTGAAACCAGTCGTGGTTTAACGTTTTTAATTCTAAAAGTATGTTGTTTGTTTGTCAGGGATTTACTGGGACAAATCGCTCTGGCTAATGAATCCCTCTTTTTGTCAGATGTTGATTGGTTTGCTGTACAGGAACTTACAGAATGTTTAAAAGCAGTTTAGGACACGACCACTGCAATTCAGCTGAAGAAATGAACTGCTGGTGAGTTCTTCGATGAGTGATGAAGTGTAAAGTTTAACTGCAGCGCAAGAGTGTGAACAATGCTTTTTTTGGCATTGGCTATGTTTCATGCCATGGACCGTAGAGATACAACTTTTTTACATAACAATGCTTTTTTGGCTGCAATTTATACTGATCGAAGGTATCCAGTATTTCTAAAATATTCTCAGAAAGCAGTTGCACTAGCCCATTTAGCAGCATTGTGAAGGCGCTTGCAAATGGTGCAGGAGTCAGTTGACACAACTGACGTAGAATGTCTGGACCAGGCATGAGCAACATACGGCTTGCGGGCCGGGTCCGGCCCCTGAAGGGATTTTGACCAGCCCGCAGACTGTATCCAACCATACCCTGTAATGTGGCTCGAGGCCTCATTCCTGACAGTTGCCGATCGCTGTGCCCTCACCGAACTGTCGGTGCGAGACACAAGCCGCAACTGGCGTTAGACACTGCATTCCACTGGCACGATTTTAAATGTTACATTTTATTTCACTGCGATTGCTGGAAATTAGGTCACAGCAGAGAGTGTTGTAAACGTCTCCCACTACTGTGTGATAACGTGACTGTTAGTGTAAGTTATTCTTTGGCTGTTATCAGTTAGTGTTAGATTTAGATTTAGAATTTACAATTTTTTACATTTTAAAGAAATTAGATTTGATATTAAGTTTAAGAACCATTAAATTTCCCAAGAAACGTAAAGTTGACAGAGAGTGTTGAGCATTTAATAAAGATTGGATGCCGAAGTATTTTTTTACAAAGGTTGGCAATAAAGCAGTATGTTTGCTGTGTACTCAAAATGTTGCTGTGTTGAAAGAGTACAACATTAGTCGTCATTATGCGACGAAACATGGAAACTATGGCAATAATTTGTCAGCAGTGGAACGGCAAACTAGAGCAACAGAACTGGACAGAAAACTTGCGAGGCAGCAGAATGTATTCGTAAAAGGCAAATTAGCCCAGAAAGCTTCCACTCATGCCAGCTACAGAGTCGCATACAGCATTGCTAAACACAGCAAACCATTCAGTGATGGTAAATTTTTTAAAAAGTGCATGCTCGATGTAGCTGATTAAGTCTGTCCAGAACTCAGACAAGGTTTGAAGAAGTAAGTTTATCGAGAAGAACCGTGGCTCGCCGCATTAAAGCAATTGGTGAAGACCTGACATCACAATTGAAAGGGCTTGTACCTTCATTTCAACTGTTTTCACTGGCATTGGATGAAAGCACTGACATCGATGATACGGCACAGCTGCTCATCTTTGTACGAGGCATTTCAGAAAACTTTGAATTCACCGAAGAATTTCTGTCTATGGAATCAATGAAAGACACAACTACCGGGGAAGATATTTTCGAATGTGTGGAAAATGCATTTCGTACAATGGAATTATGGTAGAAAATGGTCAGTGTTACTACGGATGGTTGTCCATCATTGACAGGAAAGAATGTTGGTCTACTGAAGAGACTAAGTGACCATGTTGCAGAGGTCGACTGCACTAGGGAATTAATATTTCTACACTGCATAATACACCAGGGAATGTTGTGTAAAAAGGTGCTTGACATGAAACACGTTGTTGATCCAGTTGTAAAGATTGTTAATTTCATTAGGGCGAGAGGTCTAAATCACAGACAGTTTATCACCCTTCTGGAAGATTGCGACTCGGATCACAGTGGTGTTCCGTATCATACAGCTGTACGCTGGTTGAGTGTGGGGAAAGTTCTGAGACGTGTCTGTGACCTAAAAACAGAAATCTTGCTATTTTTGGAGATGAAAGGGAAAGATAAAGATTATCCTCAACTCAAACAATCAGAATGGCTGTCAGATTTTGCATTTGCAGTCGATCTCTTTGAACATATGAATGAACTGAACACCAAACTTCAAGGGAAGGACACTTTTGCTCACGAAATGTACTCAACAGTGAAGGCATTCAGGGTAAAGCTAAAACTGTTTTCTCGCCAGCTCAGCCAGAATATCACAACACACTTTGCAACACTTGCAACTACGGCACAACCAATGATGTTAACTGAAAAGTACACGAATGTGATATCTGCACTGGATAATGAATTTGGTCGTCGTTTTGCGAACTTTCAAAAACTTGCTGTTGAATTTGATATTCTGTGATCACCGTTTACAACTGACTTGGAAAAAGCGCCGGATGCTGTACAGCTGGAACTGACTGATCTGCAGTGTGACTCTACCCTGAAAGAGAAATTCCAATCTGAAAGCATTGACAAATTTTATGCATTACCGAATGCATCTAAGTTTGCCAACCTGAGAAAGATGGCCATGAAACTACTCGTTCTGTTTGGGTCTTCAAACATTTTTGACCATGAACATTAACAAGACCAAGCTACGTTCCAATCTAACTGATGTTCACCTGCAGTCTGTACCGAGAATTTCTACATCAAACATGCAGCCAGAGTTCAAACAACTTGACAACTTTGATCGACCACAAATGTCTCATTGACTTCAGTAGCTATTAAAGTACAATTAGTACATTATGATAAAATGATAAATTCTTATGTACTTTTTGGTCTCTATTCTTTGTAAAGTTTAAACTTTACATTAAACACGATTTATTAATTTATTTCTTGCATTAGTGAATAAATATGTGATTAAGATATTGAATACTATTTATGTAATAATCCGGCCCACCAAGCACTTCATTTTCCCACATCTGGCCCCCCGGCTGGAGAAGTTGCCCACCCTTGGTCTAGACCGATCCTCACAATCTGTTGATGGATCTACAACTGCATGTGGGGTTGATATTATTGATGAGATACTCGCCACTTTGGATGCGTGCAATACCAGCTCACCATAATCACCACGAGATGAGCGAAATGTAACTGAGAAGATCAAGTGCTTCAACAATCAAGCCCATCTACTTGGGTACACCAACATATTTCAATGGTGGGACAAACAAGCTGAGTCCGATCTTAAATACGTTGGTAATGTTGCTCTTGCTTTACCAGTTACTCAAGCCAGCGTTGAAAGAACTTGCCCGGGTTTAAGGTACATTCTTAATGACTTCAGACTTGGGCTTAAAGAAGACATAATCGAGGCAAGAATGTTTCAGCGTTGCAACATTTGAACCTTCTGTTGCAGGATGCTTTCGAAAGCCTTTGAGCAATTTTCTTTACAATTTGTTTGTTGCTGTTTTTGTTTTTTGATGATGATAAGTTGATAACATCAATATTATTGTTGTTTTGATCGTTAAGTGTAAATTCAAAGTTTAACATCTGTGCATCGAAGGTTGTACTGCACAAAATCGAAGGGTAGTTATAAATAGGCATAGTAGGCATAGTACAGGCATAAAACAGACATAGTAGGCATAGTACGATGTGACGATGATTTTTAGTTGTTGGAGTCCGCCTACTACTAAACGTAAAGGACAAAATTTGAACTTTACATTACATGCTTAAGTAGTTTACCAAGCAATGAAATGAAAACGGCTGCTTGCGGGACCTACGAAACAGATGTTTAGGGATCTTTGCAACACTGTGTTGCAAAATATAATTTAACAATCGCACGTGGACATGGTGTTTTCCAAAAAAAAAAGGTCATCTCCCTCGCTTTGGGCGGAAAATGCGTCTATGAAGACTGTCGAGCACTCATGTCACATCGTTCTCATCTCCAAACTTTCACATCTACATTTGAATGAGGTAGTATCAATCCTTGCTTAGGACCATTCATGAGATCTAAAAATGGATTCTCTCCAGAAGCATTTTTGAAATCCTCCACTTCAGCCCAAAATTTCTCTGTTCTGTGTTTTCAGCCCAACATTATGTTTGAAAAATATTAGATAAACTCACTAATACAACATTAGCATAACAATATTGCATAACCTAGAACAAAAAAGTAAAGCAAAACAAGTTAATCTCCCTCCTTTACTATTCTTTATGACACTACTCGACTGAAAGATTTCCCTCTAGATAATATCTAGTACGCTAAAAAATAGCTAGGCTTTCTAGCCATCATCTAGTTTCCCAATTATTCCTCTAGGCAGAGACGTAGCAGCCGCCCCCCAAACCCCCCAATTGGGGGGGCCCAGGCCAACTTTGGGGGCCCAAGTTAGTCTGAAATTGCTTTTTGGCTACGTGACTATTTTCAGTTCAGCAGACTTGTTTACAACCGATTTAAACTGTAGGAAGAAATTGGCTTGTGACATCATAAGTGAATGCAACGTCATTTTATCTCGCAGAATCTAGAATATTTCGATTGATTTTCTGGTAGAATCTTGAATATTCGATTGACGTAACAATGCCGTTGTTACGCAACAATCATAGAATGGTCTGGAATTCTGTTTGGCTATAAATACCGGGACAATATATATACACTGCAGAGTGCAGATAAAGTATTTTATTGACATTGTATAGAATGAAACGTTCAAAAAGTGGTGCTCAAAAGAGAAAAGAAGCAGCCACTGCTCGAGATGCTGTAGCGAAATTGCCCAAGATGACAGATTTTTTCAAGATTACTGAGCAGAGTAGACCTGGCACTAGTACCGAGAGGGATGAAGAAAACTATAGTGTACAAAAAAAAGAAGACTATGACGATCAGCATCAAAGTGATTGTGAATTTCCAGAAAATGTAAGTTGTGATTTACCTGCCAATACGCAACCTTCAATATCAAAAATAACTGAATCTCAATTTACCCCTATCCCTGATGACCCATGTAAATGGCCTGAAAGTATTTCTGATGCTCAACGATGTGATATAGTAAAGCGTGGACCACATCAACTAATAATGAATTTTCCATATAATAACACAACTCCAAGGCGACGTTTTTCCTCCAACCATTATAAACGTGTGTTACCTAATGGTAAAAGTGTTTCACGGTCGTGGCTAGTTTATTCTGGGGAATCAGATCAAGTTTTTTGCTTTTGTTGTAAGCTATTTGGAAAAACACTAAGCCCCTTTTGTAGTGGTATAAATACATGGGAGGGTTTTTCGAAAAAACTGAAAGACCATGAAAACGGCATTTTCCACCAAGAATGCTGCAGTCAATGGATGTTGCTAGCTGAAGGGAGAAGAAATTCATCCACTATCGACAAACGCGAGATGAATATTTTTTTCAATGAAAGACGTTTTTGGAGAAATGTTTTAGAGAGACTTATCGACATTGCCTTGTTTCTATCGGAAAGGAATCTTGCTTTTAGAGGATCTCAAGAAGTCTTAGGATCTCCTCACAATGGAAATTTTCTGGGTATATTTGAGCTTTTGGCAAGAAGAGATCCGATCCTAAAAGAGCTTCAAGACAGAATCAAGAATAAAAACACCAAAGATCACTATTTGAGTCCTACCATACAAAATGAACTAATTGAGTTGCTAGCGACAGAAGTTGAAAAAGAAAATTTACAGCAATTGAAATTGGCAAAATATTTTTCTATAATTTTGGAATGCACTCCAGATATGTCACATCATGAACAAATGTCTGTCATTCTCCGTTATGTACTATGTAATGAAGAAGCTGCTGTTGTTAAAGAAACATTTTTTGGCTACTTGAGAATAAGTGACAGTACTGGGAAAGGCTTGTTGGACGCTTTCTTGGAAAAAGCGACCGAACTGCAACTCGAATTGTCTGATTGTCGAGGTCAGTCATATGATAATGGTGCTAACATGAAAGGAAAACATTCTGGGGTCCAAGCAAGAATGCTAGACATCAATCCCAAAGCTGTTTACGTGCCCTGTGCAAACCATACCCTTAACTTAGTTGTTGTTGACAGTGCTAATTCATCGACGGAAGCATTGACATTTTTTGGAGTACTTACAAGGTTGTATGTGCTGTTTTCTTCCTCTGCTCAGCGTTGGGAAATTTTGAAGAAACATGTGGAGCTGTCCATAAAGTCACAATCTGATACTCGTTGGGAAAGCAGAATTAAATGCATCAAACCTCTTCGATACAATTTAAAAGAGGTGTTGCTGGCACTGAAAGACTTGGAAGCCATTTCCATAGACAGAAAAGATGGAAGAGCTGCCTCAGAAACAAAATCGTTGATAGCTCATTTATCAAAATGGAGTTTTCTTTTGTCGGTGTTTATTTGGTATGATATCCTATTCCAAGTCAATAAAGCAAGCAAGATTCTTCAATCGTATGGAGTCTCCCTTCATACAATGGAAACGGAAATCCAGGCAACTGAAAAGTTTTTGCAAAACTATCGCACAACGGGTTATGACAGTGCCGCAACATCTGCTGTTGAAATAGCACAGGAATTGGATATTGATCCTTCTTTTCCTCCGTCAAGAAGTGGAAAGAAAAGAAGATTGTTTGATTACCAAGGTGAAGAGGAACAACGAGCTACTCCTGAACTGAAATTTAAAAGCAACTTTTTCTATCCATTAGTAGACCAGGCTATTATGTCAATAAAGGAGCGCTTTAATTTGTTACGTGAGGTTTCTTCCGCCTTTTCGTTTTTGTACACACGAGACAAACTTTTGCTTGTGCAACAAGAAAATGCTCTTCTTACTTGCTGTAAAGAGTTCCAAAAAAAGTTCGGTGACATTGATTTTGATGAAATGAGCGCTGAGCTACAGCGGTTTGTTTTAATTTTACAAAAAAAACGCAATCTCAATACGGCTCAAGACTTTCTGAACTATCTTCTAAAGACTCATTTATTTGAATTGTATCCGAATGTGTACATCGCACTTCGAATCTTACTAACTTGCCCCGTGACTGTTGCCAGCGCTGAAAGACGCTTCAGCAAATTGAAACTGATCAAAACTTTTAATAGAACGTCTATGACAGACAGTAGACTATCTTCATTAGCCATGTTGTCAATCGAAAATGACTGCGCCCGATCTCTTGATTATGACAATGTCATAACAGCATTTGCGAACAAAAAGGTTCGCTCCAGACTATTTAAATGATACTGTGTTTTTATAACTTTTTCATGTTTTTCAGTGTCATTGCTTTCGTTTCGCAGTGTCTGCATAAATGTCCTACTGAACTCTGGCATCGGTGCCGAATTTTTTATGACTTGCACCTTCGGTATCGGCATGCTTTATTCTGACATTAGCCTGTTTACTTATGTACAAATTGTGGTGTATTTTCTTAATGCAGCTTTTCAATTTTACACCTCTAAAGTGATATGACCTGTGCGCAGGGGCTCTTGCGCTTCCTTTGGGGGGGGGGGGCCCGAAGTTGGAGTGCTACGGGACTGCCTCTAGGCCTAACAAAAAATATCTAGATCTAGCTATAAAACATCTACAGTGGCAGCCCTAATCGGATCCCTTTTAATAGGAGATCGGCTTGAAAATGCTAATTAGCAAGTAGCAACTTCTATATTTTATAAAAGTAAAAATTAATTTTTTTTTGAAAGGAAAGAAGGCTTTGTCACATTTGTGCGACTGGTTTTCGATCGCACACCTCTCCTACAATGCCTACTTTGCCTGTACTATGCCTACTGTGCCTGTACTATGCCTACTATGCCTGTACTATGCCTACTATGCCTGTGCTATGCCTACTATGCCTGTACTATGCCTACTATGCCTGTACTATGCCTACTATGCCTATTTATAACTACCGCAAAATCGAACGCAGAATGGGAAAACGGAGCTATCTCAATCAGTTCTTTAGTGTCATTTAGAAAAAACCTAAAATGTCTTTTACACAGTAATCCAAATAGGTATCAGGAAAAGAAATTTATTAAACAGCTAAAGCAATCACCACGGAAAGATTTTTCTATAAAGTCAATTTTTTGTAGCAAGCTTGAACGGCATGGTTTTTTGTAAGAGTTTTGGATACAAAGAGTAAGTTTCATATCCTTAATTTGATAGGTCAATCAAAAGTTAATTTTTTATCTTTAAATCATTTATTTTTTTACAGTAGTAAAGTCAATTTTTTTTATAGACACCCTTAGTCAATATGTTTTTTTCGTATTGGTTGGAAAAACTGATAAATGATAAAACTTTTTTGTTTCAATTGGCAATGTTTGCCAATTTTTTGTCCTGTATTTCAGATTGCTACTTCTTGTTACAATTAAACGATTGTGGTGCCATAATCAAAGTGAGACAAAATTATGTGCGACTGTGGTCCAATTGAATAGGTGCGACAATTAGAAGACGCAAGATTGTACATTTGTTCGATAAAAACGTTTGCAGTATAGCAAAGAGGCATCAAAGATGATAGTTTACACTACGTTTTCATTACTTCAGGTAAATCAAGAAAGAATGAATAGTTTATTTATGCAGGTGCAGTGTGCAATTTCTCTAACAGTTGTTTTTTACTATTCTACAGTGGAATCAACTGTCGATAGGATGGCGTGACATGATTATTTAGATTTTTCTTTGGCAAGTGATTTAAGTCTTTAAATGATGCCAAAAATTAAAGCTACCAAAACATCTAAAGTTCAATTTGTACTTCTAGACGTACCTGAAGAATGTGTGAAAAGTCCCAACAACGAATTGTATTGCGATATGTGCAGCTGTGCGGTTTCTTGGAACAAACTCTTTCTTGTTGAAAGTCGTCGAAATACCAAAACGCGTTGAGCAGCAGATTTGAACTACTAATTCCACACGCTTCGCAAACGTTTTTGAGGAGGAGTATCACCTATTTTGTGAAAAAATTACCAAAGGATTTTCGTCGCTTCATATTCCTTTGTAGCAGCTAAAGTGCTAAGCAATAAGCGCAACAAAAACCTGTTTCACCACATTGATTACAGTTTGCCATCACCACATTGATCACAAACGCTGTCTTGTTGAAAATCATCGAAATAAGTTCAAACACCAAAAAGCGTTTGGCCGCAGATCTGAACTACTAATCCCACACATTTCGCAAACGTTTTCGAGGAGCATTAACATCGATTTTGTGGAAAAGAAGACCAAGCCATTTTTGTCTGCTGATATTCCTTTGTACAAGTTAAACAATAGGCACATCAAAAATCTGTTTCACCACGTGATCACAGTTTGCCATCTGAAACTACTTGTGGAAAAATAGTGCTGCAATTAAGCACCGATCAGTGACAGTGGATAGTAAATGCTGTACATTATAAACAAAATTTTCTGGTTGTTGATGAGAGTACTCTCATCAACAACCAGAAAAACTGTGAGAAGTGCAGCAGGGTTGACTGAGGAATTCAAGGTAGGTGTTGGACTTCACCAAGGCTCAGCACTCAGCCCATTCCTTTTTGCCATCATCATGGACAAGCTGACAGAGGACATCAGGAAGGACGCACCATGGGATATGCTGTTTGCAGATGACATAGTGCTGTCTAGGCAAAATTGCAGGGAGCTAGAGGATGATGTGGAGAAATGCACTGGAGAGAAGAGGCCTAAAAGTGAGCCGGAGCAAGACCGAGTATTTGAAGGCTGGGGATGCGGATGATGGAGAAGAGTTGAAGCTGCAAGGAGAAAAGCTAAAGAGAGCAAAAAATTTCAAATATCTGAGTTCGACAGTTAGTAGCGATGGAAGAAGTGAGGAGAAGGATCCAAGCAGGCTGGATGAATTGGAAGAAGGTGTCTGGAGTTCTGTGCGACAGGAAGCTATCAGCAAGGGTTAAGGGTAAAATGTACAAGAGTGTTGTCAGACCAGCCATGCTTTATGGAACAGAAACGGTGGCAGTGACGGAAAGACAGGTGGGAAAAATGGAAGTTACAGAGTTAAAAATGATGAGATGGGCACTGGGAGTGACAAGAAAGGACAAGATAAGAAACGAATACGTGAGAGGGACTGCGAAGATCGGAAAGCTAGGAGACAAACTTCGGAATGCAAGGCTACGCTGGTATGGCCACGTGAAAAAGAGAGAGGAAGGCTACGTGGGAAAAACGATGATGGAGATGGCGGTGCTAGGTAGAAGGAAAAGAGGAAGGCCAAGGAGAAGGTGGATGGATTTGGCGAGAGAAGACATGGAAAGGGTTGGAGCTAAGGAAGGAGACGAAGTCGACCGGGAGAAGTGGAAAATACTTTCGCGCTGTGGCGACCCCGAATAGGGAGAAGCCGAAAGAAGAAGATGAGAGCTCTCTCAAATAAAGTGCACCGTCAAAGAAGCGGTGCAAGCAATTCAAGAACTTCATTTCGGAGAAGACTCTTGCAGCATTTGTGGTTACATTTAAAAAGAATGCCAAACAATCACATTTCTAAAATACAAATTATATTAGGTCATTAAAGTCAATATTTTTGAATGTTTTTAGTTTTAGATCAATAAAAACTTGCCCTTCTCATCACATATCAAACTTGGAATCTTGGACATTTTTACTAACTTTCAGGCGCATAAATGTCCAACTTATTGTTATGTAAGTCACTTGTAAGGCTTTTTATCTGCTTCACCAACAAGCAAACTCACAGTTTTGAGACAAAACTACAAAAAACGCATGAAATAAAATGAAAAAAAAATTATCTGGATATCTCACATCTACAGTAAACACTAAATTGGAAAATAACCACTATAATGCCTACACCAATAAAACAAGATTTCAAGTTTTATTTCATTGTAAGTCATCATTTACTGCAATTTGATTTTTAGCACTGCTATTTCTGAGTGCAAAATAAAACCTGTGATGCAGTGACCTGATGTTGTTTCAAGTAGCTTGCATTTTTTCACTAATATTCCGACCGAATAGCAATTTAATTTAAATCGAATCACAAAATTCCAGCTTAAAACAAATTTTGTGAGGTATTTTCAAACTTTAATTATGTTAAACTTTGTTACTGTGCATTCCCCTCAAAACTGGCGCGATGCTGTACTGGTTAGAGCGTCCGCTTCGCAGTCGGTAGATTTGGGGTTCATTTCCCAAGTCGAGTCATACTAAAAGGCTTTAAAAATGGTATTCACAGCTTCCCTGCTTGGCGCTCAGCAAATGGGGATAGTGTGGAGAACAAGCTGGTAAGCTTGCTTATTGTGTCCTTGGGCAAGACACTTAACGAGATGGCTCTATTTTTAGGTGGCAAATAGGTGGTGGGGCCAAGCAGTCTACCCGTCGTGGTGGCCCCAGTCTAACTGAAGACTTGCAAACCGAGCGTGAGCGCTAACGCAGTGTATATACATCTTCCTGCATAATGGTCAGGACAAATAGCTCAAACGACGAAGAAAAACCTCAAAACATCAAACGAATCTTTATATATTTGCAAAACAGAAAAACTGAATTTACCTCAACCAGTCCAACAAAATTTTTTTCAATTTCTGTAAAAAACAACTTGAATAAAGCTAAAACCAAACTCTTGATGCTATGCCCCCAGACCCCCGTTTGTGTTTAGCGCCTTTTTCCTTCACCTGAATTTATGCTGTTACGCATGATTTGTGCTCTTGCCGTGTAGAGTATCGATCTTGCAATCTGACGGCCCCGATTACACAATCTTGTTTTAACTCCCATCTATGCACTTGACCTGCGTTTTTGTATTCTTGGATAAGATGTTTCACGATAGTCGTATGTGCGCGGTGGATTTCAAACGAAAAATTAAACAAGAGGCCAGAAAAGTCAATTGGAAAAATGGTAGCTTCTATGCCAGTAGGATCTTATGGATTTGTCATGTGGGCAGCGGCTTGGTCACTTTTTCGTGATAGGAAAATAAAGACAAAGAAAAAAAATGTTGTGAACAACCACCCTAAAATTATCTTTTCAAACACACACTGTTACGTCATAAATCGTTTTTCGATGGAATTGGGTTTCGATGTGCGCGAGTTTTGAGATTGCTACCCTTTTGCTATAAAATTTTGCGTAGCTGACTTGTCTGATAAGGCCAAATATCTAATTAGCGTATTCTGGTTTGTGTGTCTTTTCAATTATTGTAACCGCAGGGCTCTGCTTTGTTCTGCCGCATTGTTAGTTTTAGCTAAGCTCGTTAACAAATTCAATTCCGCTGCATTGCTTTAATTGATTGATGTCAGTTGAAATTTCTACTCAAAACCTTTCATCATTGCATTGTCTACCGTAGCAGCAGCAACTGAAGTTCGTTAGTGTAAGGCAATATCAATTATCAAATCAACTAGAATCTTGTATTGTACCATTTTTCGGCTGTAAGAATTTGTAATTAAATTAATAAAAGTTGTTGGATGTTCTGTCGAAAAACAAGTTGGTAAGTTTCGCTTATCGGTCATTTACGCAAATAGCAATTATATTGTATCTGTTACTTGGGATGAAAAGGGGCCATGGCTTTTCTTTAAGTCATATAACCTATTACAATGGACGCCTATTAAGCTCTTTTCAAACAAAAACATTTCCTCCTAATTCAGTGTTACAGATTGATGCTATTAATGTTTAATTTTGATCTTTTCTTAAATTTGGGATTTTAATACATTCAACTTTGCCCCTAATGCAGACCTCCCTACTTTTAAATGAAGATTGGTGTTTTCTAACAATAAGCCTTTCCTTGCAATTACAAATGTCAACATTTAGGAAATTGCTTCAACATTTACAGTAGATCATATGTAGCTCCACATTTACATTTTGTTGCAAACGATAAGAAAGGACCATCTTTACCCCATCGTCTTTTTCTTAGGTGATCACCAAATGTTTTGCTTGGAGTAGGCTACATATTTAAATTTGTAGACTATATCTTTCGATGAGTCTTTTGAATAATTTGATTTATGATGCAAAAGATCCATGCTATCAAGAAAGAATAAATAGAATCTACCAAAGGACCTAGTTTTTTTAGAAATTGCAATTTTGTGAACTGCAGGCACTAAAATTTCGTGTGTTTTTAACCAGTAGACCACATTTCATAAACATTTGGAGACTTCAGTTTTTAATAGATCTTTTTGAAAACGTCGACAGATAATGCAAAAGAACCACGCTTATGAGGAAAAAGTTGTTAAAATGTTCCAACGAATAAACTTTGTCTAAGAATCGCAAGTTTGTTAGCTCTAGTAGGATGATTGTTTAACTAAAAATGAAGCATCATGTATGGCAACCAAGTTTTAATCAACCATTATAAACTAATCCTTTGCCTCAAGTTATTGGAGTCACATATTGCTGGAAAGCAAATTTCCTAAGCTTTCAAAGGATATCAATTGTTAGTACTTGATTATAACTTTTTGCATTAAAGTCACCTGTTTTTACTAAACTCACCACTTTTGGAAGGGGTAAAAAGTTACACCACAGGTCTTAAAGTTCAGTTTTTTCAGAATAAAAACTAATATTAATTGTACATATTGTATACTATCGAAATTGCATTGAAATAGTCTTTAATTTGTTGGAAAAAGTTTGAAAATCAGTTGAGAAATGAAGTCGCAAATCAGTTTTTTAATAAACTGATTTTGCAAAAAGATTGCAATTTTTTGAAAACATCTTCATATTATGATGTGCGTTAGCGAAGATTAGTGTTAATCGCACAAGACATATTATGACATCGTAGAGCCAGTTTTAAGCGTTCAAAGAGAAAAAAAAGAAGAAATACTTGGAGGGCTTGAAATGCTTACATAAAGAAGTGCTCGTAGCAAAATCAAATAAACATTAATTTTTGTAAAGTTGTTTTTATCAAAAGCAGCTTATTAATATCTCCTAAAAGAACGTTTAATCACGCTTTTGCGATTAGTACTTCATGAAAAAGAACAAAAAACAACTTGTTTAATGAATCGTTGATTGTGACGTCATTTTAGACCCCAAACCAATTAGAGTTTTTAAAATGTGGTAAGTCGGAAGCTGGTTTTCGTTTGAGCAAAAAGCAGTTGTCCTCTGTTGAGTAATTTAAATTCTAAAAAAATTATTTTGGGTTATGATGTCATGATGACATCACGAATATCCTTATGACACTCACCACAGGCTGGTGACCAATCGCGCCAAGTTTGATGCTTGTACCTGTAGCAATTTCAGTGGACAGACAGACAGAATTTCGCTTTATACAGGGTGTCCGTAAAGTTACTATACAGTCTTACAAGTTACTATACAGTTTCATTGTATTATATGTAATAGTTTTTGTTACTATATAGTTTTATTGTATTATACTGCATTTAATATTTATTTTTTTTACAGGCCTATTTAATTAAGCATTATTTATTGTATTATAGTTGTAGTTTTATAGCATTATTTAATTAAGCATGCCACGCAAGCTGATAAATGGATCGGCAGGCGAGGGCCCATTGAATTTCCTCCACGATCTCCAGACATAACGCCAATGGACTTCTTTGTCTGGGAAGTCATCAAAGACTCTGTGTATTCGAGAAAGCCAAGAAGTGTTGAAGATCTTCGACAATTTGTTATTGATGCATTTGCCAACCTTAATCATGACTTGTGCACCAAAGTTTGTCATAGTGTGGTGTCACGTTGTTGAGAATGTATTGAAGCTGAAGGCCTCCAATTTGAATATTTGTCATAGAAATTGTTTGCCTTGATTATTATAGTCTTTTCAGATGTAACACATGTATTTTCTGAGATTTTTATAAACATAAAGGTGTTATTTCTTTTGTTACAAATAAATATTGTAATACAATATCTTACTGTACTGTTAATATATTACAGGGTGTCTGTATAGTAACTTGTAAGACTGTACAGTAACTTTACGGACACCCTGTATATTTGATTCATCACTTGTATGGCCTGTTCATTTTTTTGACACCGCCCGAAATTCCCAGAACATTTTTTCATATTTTGGCCTTGCAGTTAGCTGGGGTTGTGTTCTCGTTCATACAGCACGTCTGATTTCAGAGATACAAGTATATTTTCAAATCATCAACCACAACACTTCTCAAGGACAAGTCAATACTGAACGACTGAATGATGGAATCAATTACCATGCTTCTTTTATACACTTGGGTCTATTTTTTAGGTCATTTTGCCATGCATCGGACAAAACACGCCTGGCCGTAAGGATCAAACACCAAGTATTATTTCATTATGACATGTGATATAACCTTATTTATGATGTATAGATATGCATAGTGTTGGATTAACATAGTAGCAGCTGCTACGGGCCCCGCGCTTGGTTGAGCAAAAAAAAGATTTTAAATCGCTTCATATGACATAGCACATAGGGCCCTTCAATTAGAATAGTGCGACCATTTTTTTTAATTTTTCCAATTTTTTTCTGAGATTTTACAAAGAATTTTTCTTTAAGCCCAGAGTATCGGTGAAAAAATTTTTTGGCACAAACATGGATTTTTTTTCAAAGAATAAAAAATTTTTTCAGGAATTTCAATAGGCAAAAATGTTTGCTCATTTTAAACCTCTTCAATCCTAAAATTTAGTTTTACCAAGCCACCACTACTCATTTAACAATCAAAATCATGCTGTTTTTGCAGTCAACATGCTAGCTTTCATCATTGTTTTCAATTTTGTTCCCACATAGATTTGTTTAAGAGAATCTTTTAGAAATAGAGTGAAAAGGTGAAGCGAGTCAGTTATATAGAGACACAGTTGACGAAAAAAAAGGGAAAAAGTTCTATCGTGATTGGTAAAAGAAGCGACCAATAAAAGGAGCGGAAACTAATGTGTGATTTTTAGGCCATAAACGAATTCCTTTTGTTTGCATAAATTTTGTTTGGATGTTTTGATGTACATGGCTTTAAGGGTGGAAAGATGAAAAGAAGTACGGCCACGGGCAAGAATAGAAAAGTTGTTATCATTATATTCACGTGCGCAAGTAGGGTTTTGTAAGAGGGCTTGTCCTACAGCAGAAAAGGAAGTTTCAGCTTTAAAGCTTTTGATTGGCTTGCAAGAGCGGGCCAATGTGCTTCGGTCCTGAGAAACATGCTTCTCAAGAATGGTTTTAGGCACGTGCTGCTTAATCCTCTGTTGTAGCCTTTGAGAAGTACGACCCACGTGCCGACTATCGCAGTGGCACAGAAATTGATAAGCAATGTTGCTTACTCCTGAAGAATGGTTTTAGGGACGTGCAACATTGTTTATCAATTTCTGTGCCACTGCGCTAGTCGGCACGTGGGTAATAGTGAACAGTACTGCAATGGGAGGTTTAAATAATGGTACAGGGAGAGTTTTAAAAGTCTACAAGACATAAATATAAATGTAAAAATTGGAGATCCCACTTCGCGGATATTCACTTATCGCGGGGGGTCTTGGAACGCATCTACCGCGATAAACGAGGGATCACTGTATTACAAAATAATCTCTAAGGTGGTTTAAAAATCCTGCTAACAAACCCAATTAAGTTTTAAAATAAAGCTTATCTTACAATATATGTTGCATTGACCTTAATGGGGGTAATAGGACTTTTGGGGCATGCTGTAGAATCTACTTTATTTTTCTACCCAGCCGAATTATTTTATAGAAGAGTGTCACTGTTTGTTTCTAGTGGGCGACGATCGAGTCAGTTACCTATAATATCCTTGTGCAAGGTATAGCACTTGATAGCCTTCCCTGTTTGGGTTACAACATGATAGTTTTTTATTTTTATTTTTAATGTATCTTGCGACACTTTGTACATACTACATATGCTTTTATTCGTGTGTGTTTTTATTTATCTGCTATTTTACTGGTGCGATGGCCAAGCCACTATCTTCAAATTAAATCAAAATTCTTTTCATGTGCATGTATTAATGTATATCGTTTTGCCATCGTCTCCTTTTTTTGTCCACTGCTCTCAAATTTATTTTCTATGTATGCTGATTTGAGTAAAAATAAAATGATTGATTGATTGATTGAATAAGTAATGGATGGCTACTAAGGTTAACCTACCAGAAAGTGGCCCAAACCTATTTTAGTGCCACCAATGTTATTTTCACTAAAAAGTTTTTTGACAAGCTGCTCTTTTTGTGCTTAAATTGCCATGATCTACTCTTTTCAAGCTTTGATTTGAAAAATATGTTAGTGCAAACTTTTAATGCTTTTTTTCCTGTAACGTTTAATGCAATAAAACTATCTAATTTCTGATTACCAGCAAAATACATGAAGCTTGAAATAGCTTCAAAATCGCATTTTATTCGCGCCTGTTGGCGGCAATTATTTGTGTGAGGTACCTGCATTTTTTTTTGTATTGTTCATATTTATCCTCCATTCACGAGAAAGCGAATTGTATTGCTATATTTTGGACGGTACGTCCGCACTCGCTTGGGAGTTGCCATTTCCGAGGAGTCTGGGCCACCTGTCTTCCACATAAAGGCGGGGGCGTCCCGTTAAGTGCCTTGCCTAAGGACACAACAAGCGAACTTGCCGGCTTGTTCTCCATAGCTTCCCATAAATGCCGAGCGCCAAGCAAGGAAGCTATAGATACCATTTTTTAAAGTATTTTGGTATGACTCGACAAGGGGAATGAACCCCTAGTCTACCGACTGCAAAGCACATGCTCTAACCACTACACCATCACGCCGGTTTAATGGGTACGATAATTTATTAAGTGGAATCTGATTCCCTTTGCAACGCATTGGGAAAAGAATTTAAAGATTTTCTAAGTGAAAATAATGTACTTTTCATCAAGTTTTACAACAAAGGATAGCTAAAAAGACTTAGTCAGAAAGGATAGAGACTACTGCTACGTTATTACTGTGGCATACCAGGCATAGTAAGGAGACAAGGAAAATGTTGGCCTGCCATCTAACAAAATTGAGTATAAACTGATAAGGTCACCTGCAAACAAGGTATTCTGAAAAAAATTTACTGTTGAAATCAGAGAGAACACAACAGTCATGCGAGTTATTAACGTAATTAAATAGTTCTTTTTTTCCTTACCACCATGACCACCACTTTGACTCTTCAATGCTCAGTAAGTATAAAAGTGGTAGGCTAATAATGGTAGTACAAGAAAAGGAAAGCACCAAAGCCAAATACAAAAAGAGAATAAAGCAAAGGAGTAAACACTGCTTCTTAGCTTAGGTAAAAACCAAAAAAAGAAAGAGACTACATGAGGAAATATCAAATTAAAATTCCTAAGAGGCTATACTTTCTTGGGTAAAAGTGCATTTTATGTGCATAAATTTGTTAAGCTGAAATGTTCAGGTGCATAAATTATTATTTGTAGAACATGTTATTACACCCAATGCAGATCAATAACACATCAATACTTGTGTTTGTAGCACTTGCATTCATAGCTCACTTATAAGGAATAATTTTTGGCTATAATCTTCGATTTTGCATTTGAATCACCGTGTGTAGTGGGATAATCTCAGATGGTGCATGAGGTCAACCATCATGACAGCAACTGGAAACAGAAGTAAATCAGTACAACATAATTTACTATCTTAGATCGAAAACCTGGTGACAATATTTGATGTGTCATTTGAGCTTAATAATTTACGCACCTAAAATGCACTTTTACCCTTTCTTGCATGCCACTTACAAGTTGGTTTTAAAATATATTTTGTGCAGTTCAGCTGTGATTGGTTCATTAACAATGACTTCTTTACAGGTAAATGATGTTAATCCAATGTTGGTCTTTACCTACAAATTGAATTAATTAGTATCAGATTGAATTGTTTGAAGAGTTTTTTTTGCTGATTGGTTTTATCATATTTATTGTTATATTTATTTTTCTCAATTTGTAGTTAAATTTTGGCTAATATAAAATTCTGTATATATGCACTGGTATTATATTCTCATTGCTGTATTATATTCTCACTGAAAACTTTTTTTCTCGTTCTTTTGCAGGCAGAATTCTCGACCATGCAACTAATAACTGTGAAGGTTGTAATGAAAGCAATAGTGATGATTGCTTTCATATCAACCTTCACAGTTATTAGTTGCATGGTCGAGAATTCTGTCTGCAAAAGAACGAGAAAAAAAGTTTTCAGTGTTTATTATTCTTTGTTAATTCATCCAATTTTTTAATAGTTGCATTAGTACTTTACAACTTCTGTTTATTCCACTTGAACAGCTGTAAGTAATAAAACATTATTTTTGGTTCATTTTACATTGTTTTGGAGAAATACATGGAACAGCTTGCGCAGCAAAAGAGAAGGCCTGTTTTTGCTAGTGTTACTTGCAGGTATTTTCTTGAACAACCGAGTCTCACTGCATGGCATTTCAAAATTATAAAACACACCAGTCAATGTCATTTCTTAATAAATCAATCAAAATTAACTTGAGTGGTAGTAAATTTAAAGTGATTTGTACATTAGAGCACAAATAATCACTGCCTAACTAATGTTACTAATTTAATATAATATTGGGACCACACCAAAATATGGAAATTTATGGAATTATGAAAATACAGAAATTTTTGCTGAAATATGGAAAAAACACCATTTAAATTATAAAAATTGCAGAAATACAGAAAGTTCAAAAATGCTTGGTTCAACTCAATTTAATTGTCTAATTTTACCCAATTGGGTGGTTACACTTTTAGTTTTTGTTGGCTTTTGTAAATTTTTGTATTTCTGCAATTTCCTTCTTAGTACCAATAGTTTTTCCATAAGTCAGTGATTCCTTTTTTACATCAATTTTGGTATTTCTATGTTGAATGTGAATTTTCGTATTTCTATGATATTGCAATTTCATAATTCAATAGGAAATTCTATATTTTTGTATTATAGTAATGTCCTTAAGTTGGTTTCAAAGCTTGTGGTGACTTATTTTTCACTTCTATTTATTTGCAATATGTTTTCACACGAAATGTGCTAAAATTCAGTACATGATTATGGTAAAATTTTAGTTTGTGGCTACTTACTTGTAAAAATAATGGCAGATATCTTTTAACCCTTTAAATACCATATATTTGACTTAAGGCATTTAAAATAATTATGTGACCGTTTGTTGACAACTTTAATTGCCTTTTTTGGGAAAGGGGTTATTTTGAAGTAGGTCAGCCTAATCCAGGTAATAATTGTCAGTCATGGTGCACATGTTTACCACTGGTTCTTGAAGACTTTCCGGCTTTGGCTAGTTGTTTGTTTTCTCATAAACATAAGCGTGGTAACTAGATGCCCTGTGAGCTATAATCAAAATGAAACTCTCCTGTGAGCTATAATCAAAATGAAACTCTAACTTAAAAACACTATTTCTTCCAATTGTTTTGGGTGGTGTGGAATATGCATTTTTGCTTTTCTTTTACTTCTGTAATATCTATTTACTTAATTATTTGCTTTTAAAGTGATCTTGCTGTTATTATTTATGTTGTCACTTTTTGTGTTTGTATTTTTTGTACCAAACTACTGTTATAACAGCATTCCGTGATGCACTATTTGGTAATTTGAATGATAGACATATTTAAATGCCTTGTTGCTTTGGATGCAGCAGATTAGGTTTAACATTAAGATTGCTATTGTTGTGCAAAGAATGGCTACATACCCAAAGCCATCGAGGCCCATTGCACTCTTCAATTACGACTGATTGAACTCATTTTTATATTTCTCTCACATTACTCCTATTAGAAGATTTGTTGATGGCACTTTTAAAGTCTATGGAATGACTCAACTAGGGAATTGAACTTAAATTTATCAGCTTTGAAGCAGGCGCTTTATCCACTATGCCATTATGTCAATTGCCATCAGCAATTGATTTAAGAATTGCTTAAGTTGTAATTATTGGCTTCAATCTAAAAACATTACTTTTAATATCATCAGTGAAATTGTTTTTAATGAAAACGATGCAGTGTTCGAATAATTTATCAAATTTATAGTGAATTAATTACTAAGAGGCTAATTCAACTCTGAATAATGTGTGACCAGGTGACACGACTATGAAAAGTGATCATTAGCTTTCAAACTTACACTATAGTTTCAATCTATTTAGTTACACTGGCTGTTATGACATGTATGAATGACAGCTTGTGCTATCTTTACACTACAGTAAGTCATTTTGCACTTTCTCATCTCACTGTGCACCTTGTTTTTAATGAATTAAGTTTTCATCGCTATTTTGCCATATCTGCACTACTCATGAACAATACATGAGCAGTGTTCCCTTTAAACGCAAAATAAGTGCGAATTTGCGAAATTATGTCCGGCGGATTCGCAGTTAAAATTAAACAGTGCGTAAAAAAAGTCCGGCGGTTATTGGTAACTTTTTCATTTTGTTAAAATTTTTGCAATTTTGTTAGGAAAATCTTAACCAACTGTTAAATGCATGGGAGACAGTGAAAAGAAATCCAAGTTAGGACAGATGCTTTTTCAGAGCAGTGCAACGTCTCACCCAAACATCGCACGTCTGTGACGCAACAGCTAATGACGGCGACTTAAATATCGCGCACGCTTTTGCCTCACTTTTTTGTATAACAAATTATCTCTCCAGCAATTAACCTGAAGTAAAATCAATTTTTTTGTTTACTTTTTCCCAGCCGATTTCAGTCGTATCCAAAGAGCAGTAATAGCAAGCAGCTCTCAAACTTTAGTTTTAACTTAAGACATCATTTTTCGAGGGAAGTTTGAAACTAAACTTGCTTAAAATCTTTGTTTTCTTTACGTTTCAACGTTAACCTTCAATCGTGCTTGTTAAGATAAAAAAGCACATATTTCTCGCTTTCAGTTAAGCACAAAAAACACCATTTTTGAGGGATTGGTTCAGTTTTTGTACGTTACAAATAAATAACCTTGTTTTACTTGCCATTTATAAACACTAAAAATAAAAAAGAATACAACTTTTAACCAATTTATTTTTGAATTCCCTTCAAATACTTTCCGAACTGAGATTGAAAGTTTGCTTGCAATTGCAAAAACCTGTTGTTTAATTGATTACGATAAAGGAATGTAAGTTGTCTAATTATTTACCGTAATCAAGCAACAGTTAAAGTTCGCAAGTAATTTTTGTTGTGTCATAGTAGTAGTAACCTACTTAACATCACATTACTTCATAAAAGTTCTAGTTCTCATGCTCATGTCGGGCGTCGGCAAAGGGTTAATTTTATTTACGCGCATTTTTCATCTGGCATTCCAAAGTGCTTACGAATCACTGTTGCAACTTGCAAAGGCTGTAAAGTTTGAGACCAAATTTAACCACAATTAACTTGCTGAAGAAAAATAGCCAGTATTTCGCCGCCGTCTTATAACAACCGATAGGCTACCTGTTTGTGAACATTTTGGGGCTGACATAGTCACGCTAATTATTACGTCACGGAAGCGCATTGTCACAGTTTTGACTTTCCTTTCCCTGCAAATTTGTCCGGCGGTTTTCGTAGATTTGCTAGTAATTTCGCACTTGTGCCGGCGGTTACGCACTCACTACAATCTTAGAGGGAACACTGTACATGAGTGTGTTAGTTTTTAGGCTTAATGATGGAAAATTATTTAACTCAATGAGTACACAATGATCGAAACTTTGAGAGACTGCCGAATAATTTTTCGAACTTTGAGTTACCCATAAATGCTTTTGTGGCAAATCCAAGTTGCAGTTTAATAACCTGAAGCATGAGCCCAAACCAAAGACGATTTGGTTTGGCCATATCACTTGCAACCTAATTCTCTGAGTGCTCAAGCATTAGACTTGACTGGTAGTGTGATGCACTGTTTATAGTACCATGATACCAGGCCTAACAACTGTCATCAAAGCAGGTCATGGCAAAAGCTGATGGATTAATTGATAGGTTGTTTACTATGTGTGATATAGGACATGACATTATAGCTGAAGTTGAAGAAGTGTCGTCTGCTGTCGAAAAGTGGAATGATTTGAAAGCTAGAAGGTGCTTATATTTTTGCCTGTAAGGCTCCATGATCACGTGATAGTATATAGCTTGGTAGTTCTCATTAAGTTAAGCTTTATTGGCTGATTGGTGATTTAGCTCAGCAATTTAACGAATGGAGGTTGATTGAAGTAGTTGACTACAGTGACTTTTCTTATTTGCAGAGCAGAAGAATTAATCAATCAAATTTTTGATAATTTAAATGGTTTACGACGTCTCCTTAATGAAATCGAAGTTTCAACATTACATGAAAAGTCTAGTTCTCACACTGACAACTTATTCCAACATGAAAATACTCCGTTGGAAGACGCAAAAATATCACACAACCTCAAAAAAAATGCAATTAAAATTGAAATTGATTTGCTGAATAATCGCAAGAACTGTGCTAAAAGTGATACTAGCCAGAATGAGTTTAAAGTTGAAACGTAAGTCTATTTTATTGTACTGTACTGGTGTTTTATGTTCTACTAATTTTGCATTTGGTTATCCATTCTGTGTTATGTGTATAAACTTCGTGTTTTGGAAAACCTTGCACCTAATTGGCAACATACGAGTGCATATCAGCAGCATACGAGCACAACAAGGCATTAACAATTTACCAAGGTCGAATATACAAGGAAACAACAATGAGTATACCACCAAACCAATTTTGACGAGACCATCCCTGGACGCATTTCTTCCTTTTGAACTCGTCAGCAGAGCCTGTCCCTTCGCAAGCAAAAGGAATCCACTCATTAATGTTGTCCTTCAAAGGAGCACTGTGCACGCAAAAGTACTAAGATTTGAACCAACAACGTCAGTTAGGTGCAAGGTTTTAAAATTTCTCACCTTCGCCTATAATTTTCGGATTCATGTTTTATGTTTAACAACAGATAAACGGTTGGAGTTTTTTTTGTTTCGAATTGCATGATGTGACTTAATGTAATTTTTTGAAATTTTATTTTGTTACTAGAGACTTCGACACAAACATCATTAGCCGTGACAATAATAGTATGATAAAGTCAACTCCAACAAATAGCCTGCAAAGTATAGAAAAAAAGTATACTTTCAAGCACAAAACAGTTGCGCACGTGCAAGGCGTTGAAAATGAAAAAAAAGTAAAGCCAGCCTTTTCAAAAACTAACTGGATGCATAGTGATGGTGATGTTCCTAATATTGAAAATCTTATTGATGAGGAGGAAGCAATCAATAAGGTCTATTTTGATAAAATGCAGTTAAAGTATTAACGTAATATGCAAATGTTATTGATGAAACTCAACTTGACCGTATTTGATCAACTACTGGCTAATATTTAGTGCCTTTACTTTCACTTTATTAACTCTTTATCAACCCAGAATTAACTATTGTACCATAAAAATTTCTAGCTTTTGTAGTAGATATAATTTAAAGATGGACTGTTTTATCGCATGGACTGGTAGTCACATTGTAATACAGTACCTGTTACAGGAGCTTCAGTCTAAACTGTGTGATCCTCCTTACACCATCACTACTCTATCAAGTGAACATAGTCAATATTTAGTGCCTTTACTTTCACTTTATTAACTTTAGTGCCTTTACTTTCACTTTATTAACTGGCTAATATTTAGTGCCTTTACTTTCACTTTATTAACTCTTTATCAACCCAGAATTAACTATTGTACTATAAAAATTTCTAGCTTTTGTAGTAGATATACATGTAATTTAAAGATAGACTATTTTATCGCATGGACTGGTAGTCACATTGTAATACAGTACCTGTTACAGGAGCTTCAGTCTAAACTGTGTGATCCTCCTTACACCATCACTACTCTATCAAGTGAAGATAGTCATTGCAATTCATCAAACAAGAATTTAACGAAAAAAATTACTGAAACAAACAGTGCTGTAGAAGATTGGTGTGATGATGATTTGGAGGAACACTTAAACTTGGATGAAATCGATGTAATGATATTATGCTTGTTTAGCAATCTTTCCGCCGATGATAGCAGTTAGCTCCAGTTTTGTTGTGTGTGTAATAATAAGGTTTACTCGCTTTTCATGATTTGGGTTTTTGTGTGCTGGGTTGTTTTTTTCAGGAAACAATAACTCGCAAATATCTTGTTTGTCATGGCAAAAGTGCCTATAACCAGCTGACAGCTGTTTATGAAAAATAGTAATAAAATGTAGTCAGTTTTATTCCCTAATATTATAATCAGCAACCACATTTACCTGATGCCAAAGAACGTACAGTAGTACAGAAATATTCAATCTTATGATTTCAAAATACAGTTTAACGCACTGTACCAGTCTACCGCCCGAGTTTTTTACGTTTACATCAGTACTTTGCATCAAATCTAAACTGTTTTATAGAACTTGTTACTGCCTGCTTTTCAAGCATGTAATTCACTGAGCCAACGTGATTGGTTGTATAGCTCTTTAAGGATCATAAGATTCTAATTCATATCATTAGAAACAATTCCTTAATTGTTTGGTAGCAACGGAATTACAATAGATTTCAGAAAAGTGGTTATTCCGTCATAATGACCAAACAATTAATGATGTAGCGTGTGTGTTACATTGATCCTTAAAGGGATAGTAGAGTTATCAATATTCTTATCATCTGGCCACCTTTTGTCAGGTATACTAGAACAACATATTTGTTACCAGATGTGCTTTGAAATTACCAGTTGAGTGAGGGAGTGAGTTTATCCCACTTTTTCTTAGGATGGAGGTGCGCCATTTAGGCAATCCACATTGACAACGTTATCCTGATCAAAATAAGAATAAGAGAAAGCAGCAGTCCATTTCAAGCTGGTCATAAATACAAAATGCCAACAGGTAGCACCACCACCAATAAAGCTTACTGCCATTGGCCACTGGCACAAGTTTATTTCTGCTTCAAACAATGCAATCAAACAGTGGTAATTCCCATGCAGTACCTTTCGATAGTACGCAACAACGTAGCCATCAAGAAGTTTAAGCCCATGATCATTGCCATTATAAATGGTGTTCCTACCCTTTTCACACACATGAAAAATGAAATAGGTGATCTAATAAAGTACTTGTACTTTTTTATCAGGAGATTGAAGAAATGTTCAGTGGCAGTTCAAATCATGTCTCTGGTTCAAGTCCTACATACGTGGTAATTGACTCTAAACTAAAATTTCGGTAAAGAGGTCTTTTCTTGTACCTCAGAGTTGCAAAAAACGCTAAACTACCCATATTTTAAACATTTTTGTATTAATCTGAAAGTTTTTAGCTATTAGCTAACCATAAAATAGCAGAATCAAAATAACTTAAAGGCTCCAAGCATATTCATATATATTTTTAAGTTAAAACTGCATGTTATTTTGGTTCTTTAATGAAGGCCAAATAATAGTAAAAGAACGTTTAGATGTAATTTGAAGTGTTCAATACATATCGTTTGGTGATTTTTGAAAATTTGTCTGGGATGTGGTATAAAAAATTACACTTTTTGAAACTTTTACGAGCATTAATTATAACTTTATTTGTGTTGCATTTAAAGCTGATCCATTCTATTGTTCTTAATGCCATTGCAGCCTAACAGCTCGTTCTCGAACAATTATTCAATGCCATCTCCAAGAACTAGTTTTACCAATGAAGACATCGGTAAGATTGCTGACAATAGTTTTGGCGACAGTGACGCAGAAGAAAGTGATGATGCTCTCGATGGGTTTGATGATCCTAATTATGTTCCTCCTGACAAGCAATACATTGATGTTTTGAAAGAATATTTCGGCCACGCAAAATTCAGACCGTAAGTAAAAACTACTGATATGTCGTAGCTTAGAAACAAACTGATTTGCTCTAGGCTTTTCATGACGCACTCATCAGAAGTAATACTTTATTTGAGAAAGGCTAAACCGAACATGTTTTGTATGTTGAGAATTTGGATGTAGGCAATTATAAGCGAGTCATAATCACTTGTTGATATTAGTATTTAATTGTTTAGAATGCAGTGGAAAATCATCAACACAGCTCTTAATGATGGTCGTGATCAATGTGTAGTAATGGCTACGGGTGAGCAAATGTAATCTTGTTATATTTAAAAGATATATTATCGCATGTCTCTTATTTTTCGTTATGTGAAACACGTACTCTGGCTTGTGATTTTTTTAAATTCTGTTAAAATTTTTCCATTTTATTATTTTTTAATAGGTTACGGCAAAAGCTTGTGCTACCAGTACCCACCAGTATATTTGGACAGCACTGCCATATGTATTTCTCCTTTAATTTCTTTGATGGAAGATCAAGTTCTTAAACTACACACTAGCAATATTCCAGCCTGTTTTCTTGGATCTGGTCAAAAAAATAAGCAAGAAACTTATTCGAAAATGATGAGGTACGTAGCGTGCTATACTGTTTCGAAGTATCTGGAATTTTCATTTTGTATCCCAGTTTTTTTTACCGACACGATGGCGTAGTGGTTAGAGCCTCCACTTCGTAGTCGGTAGACCTGGGGTTCAAAGTCGGTAGACCTGGACCTGGGTTGTCGAGTCATACCAAAATACTTTAAAAAATGGTATCTACAGCTTCTCTGCTTGGCGCTCGGCATTTATGGGAGGTTGTGGAGAACAAGCCGGCAAGTTCGCTTGTTGTGTCCTTGGGCAAGGCACTTAACGGGACGCCTCCGCCTTTCTGTGGAAGACAGGTGGCCAAGCCTGGAGAGGGATGGGCTCTGCCAGGCGTCTCAACATAAGATTCGCTGCATGAAGAACACAACCAAAAACAAATTGGTCATCTGCAGCGCCCCAACGACAATCGCCACGGGATAAGTAAGAAAGAAATCCCAGTTTTTTATGTTAGTAAGAAGCATAATTGTAAACTTTTTTATGGGTTAATGCTTGATGTTGTTAAGCTTTGGGTTCTAAGTTTTAACTTTGAGATAGGCAAGCACGATTTTCCTGCTTATTTGTGGTGTTTATTGAAATGTTCTATGCCAGAATAATGACTTCGCCGAAACAAATCTGATGTACGGTAGGTCTACTAGTAATAAAGTGTTTGACACAGGACAGCATGTTCAACACAAGGCAGATTGCTCATTTGTTATCTTCAGTTTTGTTTGATCAGGGGCGAGTATAGGGTGGTTTACATTACACCTGAATACACGGAAGCATGCTCGGATACTCTTCTTCATCTTAATTCCAACGTTGGCATATCTCTTATTGCAATTGACGAAGCGCATTGTGTGTCACAATGGGGTCATGACTTTCGTGCTTCTTACCGAAATCTAGGAAGACTCAAGCAAATCTTGCCAAACGTTAGTTGCGTGTGTGCGTGTGTGTGTGTGTGCGTGTTGTAGGTGTAGTAATTTACTTTCAGCGGTTTCAGAAACAGCAAATCAATTGGCTTTCCTTTAAGCCGGTGTCCTGGCACTCAGTTGATTTTTTAAATGGATTTTGATAGGAATTGGCTAGGCTTGGCTTCAGAGAAAACTCAAAACCAAGCATTTCAGCTAAACTTTCCTCCTATTCGAATCTTTTCACTTTCGTTGAATTTTGCTCAATGCGTGATAAGTCTTTTTGCCGCATCTCGAATTTGGTCATGGGCCTACAAGCTAGAAATTTTGCCGAATCACCAAAACATAACCACAATTCCAAAGCAAGTCTGATCAGGCCAGCAATCTACCAAGCCTTGTAGCTTGCAACCCACGTCCAAAGTGGACACGTAAATAAGGCGTTGTAGTTTTGAACATCATTTTTTTACTGGGAAAAATTGTGTAGTTACATCTAGATTCTACGCATTACACACCTGAAAAAATTAATATCTATGATTGTATTGAACAGCTAAGACAAATGCTGTCAAAAGATATAAATCTTTAGAGCATTTGCCAGTAGAAGGTGATTATGCTGGTGTCAGGATCTTCAATTGTTGATGCAGGAGAAAATAGCATTATCTTATTGACACCAGGATTTAATGTTCATTGTATACCTAGTTTTCATAAATTATCAGTCGTTATTTGCAGGTGCCAATCATAGCTTTAACTGCAACCGCCACTCCTGAAGTTCGTAAAGATATTTGTAATTCTTTGCACCTTAAAAGTCCTGTTATCACTTCTACAAGCTTTGACAGGTGAGCGAGTTGATTAATCACTGAATTGCACAATTCCGCCGTGCCTTACCAAGCAATTTTAGTAACTGGAGTTGTCAGTGCTACGAAAGTGGCTCGCATATATGCCATATCTATTAGGAAGAAGGTTTAGATGTTGTTGCTAGGTGTGAAATACTTTCTTAATTGTCCTTTTTAGTCTCCGGAAGATTTTCTTAGAAAATTAATTATTGTCGTTTGAATACAAGCTATATACTGTATATAGAATTTGGGCGAGTGCCTCGTGATCTTACGATCTTGGAGCGAGCAATTGCCATCCACAGAGCTCGTTGCGGCCAACTCGAACCATAGTTTAAACCCAAAGTGTAATCCTGAAAGCAAACTATGATTCTACTTGGCCGCATGCAAGGAAACACTTTGAGCGCTAAACTTGAAGACTTCTGACTAAAGTTTGATGCTCAGCTTTGTGTCACGTTACCGACTAGCGAAGATCTTCTTTTCAGTTGTTCGAATTTTTTCTGTTGCAATTCTTGTTCAAAGTCTTGTCGCGTGTAATTTTGATTTAAGACGTGTTTCAGAGTGAATCTTTATTTGGACGTGTATAAGAAATCTGGAGACCCTTCGAACGATTTACGCAGTTTAATGAAGTCGGTGCCAACCCGAGGAGGCCAACAGAAATACACGTTTGAAGGGCCAACAATTATATATTGTCCGACAAAAAAGGTAGTTCAACATGTTGCTTACCAACTTTACGCAGTCTCAATCCCGATTATCGTACTTTTTAATTAAGACTGATTGTCCTTACAAACTCTTATCCTTTCAAAAATTCTTTCCGTATCTTCCAATAAGTATAGGCCAGTGTTTCTCAAACTTTTTTTTATCTACAACCCACTTTGGAGAATCATAAGATTTTGAGACACGCTTGTTCAAACCCAATAAATGTTTATCAGGTTATTTTTATCAACGAATGCAGAAGTACAAGTTGGTTATTCGTAGTTTCTAACTAAGCTGACTCCGATGAGTTAGCACGGTAACAGCCTTATTAGTAACAACATTTAAACATGGAGAAATATGAGTTATGGCGGAATGACCATGGTTGTGCAGTTTTTTGGTGATCCATAGCTGTTTTTACTCGTAGTACCAAAGAGCAACACTATTTTTTTATTACAGTGCAACTGTCGCGAAATTGAACTTTGTTGATAGGTATATGTTATTTCTTTGTGTAAGGATGCCAATAATTGTGCGCATAAGGGTATCCATATTTTAAAAAAGCTTATTTTCTTGAAACATTAAAAACCAGTGCTTTATTAAAATGATGCAATCTCAAAAGTTATGAACTTAGAGCATGTGTTAGCCCTATGTACACCTATAACCTTAGACGTAAGTTTTCTATGGAAGGAAGGTGGGAGAACTAAAGGCATTTTTTTCGAGATCAAGTTTTTTAAAGTGAGTTTTTGCTATTTTCCGCTCCAAAATAAAATACAAACTTTTTTTTGGAGATTACTATTTAGAAAGTGAGTAGTTTTCAAATTTCTTGGGGAGAATGAGAACAGTCCTTTTTTTGTAAGTAAGCCTACAGGCTCTTTGGTGTTTCTAACAGTCGGACAAAAGAAGTTAAATGGCGAAATAAAGCTAAAACAGCAACAAACATTTTTTAGCATCGTGTTAGCGTTTTTGATTTTGTTTTGTAACATCCTTTCTGCAGCCCTACGTTTTTTTATCGAGGTGCTTGTAAGAATATTAGGAAAGCGGAGTATGCCCGACGGAGAAACGTAAGCTATCATCCTACTTATGGAAAGGTGTCAATGTTTCTGGAAAGAGGATACGCCAAATATCTGCTAGCAATGTTTTCCTTGAAATGTGAAATAGTGTTATTTAAGCAAAAATTTAACGCGATTTCAATATCATCCATTGCCAAGTCGGTACGATTACATAATGTATACACATTTCAAGGAAAACATTATCAGCAGAGTATTTGGCGTACCTATGGGGTCCCCCGTTTCTGTGGTAATTGCAAACTTGGTAATGGAACATGTCGAACAGAAAGCAATCTCTTCGTTCAGTTCATCTCCTAAATTATGAAAACGATTTTTCGATGACACACACATTTGTGATCATGCAAACCAATGAAGTGAATAGATTTTTTGATCATTTGAATAACGTGGACTTGAACATAAATTTTACGATTGAACTAGAGCAAGATGACAAATTAGCATTTTTAGATGTCCTAGTCATGCGAATGCAGGATGGAAAATTGGCCACTAAGGTACATCCAGAAATAACCCATACCAATCGATATTTGAATTACCATTCAGCTCACTCCAGTAAACGAAAACAAGGTGTTGTGATGAATTTATACAATCGAGCACAATCGCTCATTACCAAATCAACAGACTGGAAAAAAAGAAAAAAGATTTCCATCTCATATGCTCACTGAAGATGATTATCCTAAATGGTTCATACAAAAAGCACTGAATAAAAGAAAAGCTCAAGTCAGGTCAAAAGAAGAAGAAAGACCTATTGAATTAGTTATTTTGCCATTTATACCTGGAATAACTGAAAGATTGAAACGTCTTTCGAAAAACTATCAAAACGTACTGTGGGAAACATGCTGCCAAGTGTAAAAGATAAAATCAACAAGTTTGGTCGACGCCGTGTTGTATATTAAATTCCATCTTTAGATTGCACAGGTGTTTATATTGGTTAAATTGATCGATCATTCAAAACACGACGCAAAGAACATCAAAGGGACGTCAAAACTGATATAATTGCCCAACTAACAAATGAGAAATTAAAAAAGAAATCTGCACTAGTGAAACACGTTTGCTTAATGGACACCGAATTGATTGGGAAAGCTCTGCAATTTTAGCTATTGAAAGTGACAATAAGAAAAGACGGTTTTTAGAATCATTTTATGTACACAAAACTGATTTTTCTTTTAACGATAAAATTAACAATTTTTATCCCAAATTGTGCTAATTTATAAATTTTTGACCGCCAGTTGTCGCTGCTGCACTTGTTTATTGCCATAATTTTCTTTTCCTCTTCGTTCTGTTGATTATAAACGTAACCGTTATCTGTGTTTGAACTTTAGTCACTCCTAACGAAGAAGACTGATTTTAGTTTTTCGAAACGTTGAGTTTTTATGAATTTTATGTAAATTTTATATCTAAATAAAGATCATTTTAACTTTCAATTATACCACAAGAGCTATATTGAGAAGTTAGAAGATGCCTCGTGACAAAAGCAAAAAATCCTGTTATGCCAGGCTTGACATTTCTCGTCATGGTGTGTTAGTGGTTGCATCTGATTTCGCAATTAAATTCCCGTTATTCGTCAGGAAGACCATTTGGAATTTGACAGTGCTGTGTTGTTCCAGTAAATAATCTGGTTCGAAAGCGAGTGGATTGTGGCAGACATGCACTAAACCAGGTTATCGTAGGTATTTTGACTTGAAAAACAAGACGAAAAATCGCCTAGATTTTTAGGGTTTTGTTTGTAATCAATACAATTCATTTGAAAATGGAAGTGAATACATGCTCAACAGCTTATGATTGAAGTATTATTTTTAAAAGTAAGCCGGGACTCTGTGTAATGTTGCTCACTTAGCTTGTTTTGTAAACCTTGCAACTAATTGGTAAAGCAGCATACGGGCGTATGGGGCATTAACAATTTTGAATTAATTCATTTTAATAAATTGTTAATGCCCCATACGCCCGTATGCTGCTTTGCCAATTAGTTGCAAGGTTTACAATTTCCTTCTTCGCTTATAATTTTCAAATCTATAGTTTCTTCCCTACTTGAAAAGAGTTGGCATGGATTTGCCCGTTTCAGTGTAGGAGGCCCGGTTTACTGCGAAGTGAGATAGAGTGAAAATTCGTTGGCATGGATTTGCTCGACACGTCTATCAAAGGTCGCCCGGCTCCCACCTTGTGAATTGTCAACGCACTCGCCGCGAGCCTGAAGGCATTGCAAAGACAAGGCGCTGGGCTATAAATGCAGCATTTAATCTGCTTTTTCAGATCAGGGTGTAAACTGATCTCCCAGTGGATATGCAACCAAAATCAAACAATTTGTCAACCCGCCCTGCTAAGCAAAGCAATTCGTCGTCGGTTGAAGTCTCAGTGCTTCTGCATGTGCATAGTTGGATTTTTTTTTTTAAGGATAACGTTAATGAGTGGGTTACTTTTGCTTGTGACGGGACGGGCCCTGCTGATGAGTCCAAAAGGATGAAACGCGTCCAGGGATGGTCTCATCTAAATTGGTTGGGTGGTATACTCATTATTGTTTCCTGGCATATTCATTTTAATAAATTGTTAATGCCCCATACGCCCGTATGCTGCTTTGCCAATTAGTTGCAAGGTTTACAATTTCCTTCTTCGCTTATAATTTTCAAATCTTTAGCTTGTTTTGTTCTAGATAGCTGATTTTCATTAAATAACTGTAAAATATAATTATTTTGATAACTTGTTTGAATTCGTAATCGAATTTATTTCGCCAGGAAACCACTAATATTGGACAAGTTGTGAATCGACTCGGCGTTTCGTCAATGATTTATCATGCTGGGTTATCTATGGAACGTCGGAAAGAGGCCCACCACAAGTTCGTGCGTGACGAAGTCCAGGTAGGTCACGTGATGTAGCACGATGGCGCGAAAATAATCACGTGAATCGTCGGCAACAAACAACTCGTGCGACGCGGCGCTGATGACTTAGTGGTTAGAGCGTCCGCTTCGTAGTCGGTAGACCTGGGGTTCATTCCCTAAATCGAGTCATACCAAAAGACTTTAAAAACTGGTATTCACAGCTTTTCTGCTTGGCACTCAGCATAGAAAAGGGATGATGTGGAGAACAAGCCGGCAAGCTTGCTTGTTATGTCCTTGGGTAAGGCACTTAACGGGACACCTCCACCTTTATGTGACAAACAGGTGGCCTATCCGTCCTTCACCGGGTTACAATTGTGAAGTTGTTGACCCAGCGCGTCGTAAAAGGCGACTTTTGGGTATCGACCAGTGGCAGTCCGCCTTGTTGGTGGTGGGGCTATCAGTTACTAATGACTGGTTCGAAATGGGCTGTCATCTTTCCCCTAGCCTAATTTCAATTAGATTGACGGCATGAACCTGAATTGCCGTTCGTGCCGTACCTCCATTCCGAGGAAGAGGAGGGGTAATCACAACAACAACATGTGGTGCTGGTAACCGGTGCTTCGTAAGAAGCGGCTCTCGGGTGCCTACCAATGGCAGTCCGCCTTGCTGGGTGGTGGGGGCTACCAGTCAGGAATTTGCTTTCATGACTGGTTCGAAATGGGCTGCCACTTTTCCTCTAGCCTAATTTAATAAGGTTTACTGCATGAACCTGGATTGCCGTTCGCGCGATGTGCCTCCATTCCAAGAAAGAGGAGGGGTAAACCAATTAATGCGGTGCTAGTTATGTTATCGAGGAGTTACTGGTTCGATTCCCGCATAGGCGTTGTGTTTTTATTTGGAGAGGTGCCTTAATGCAATTTTTCATGTTTCGTTGTAATGCCAGCCGTCAAAATTTGCCGCGCTAGCCGTTTTGGTATCTACAACGTTGGTTTGAACACGAGTTGTTTTATGCCTAACTCTGAAAGATGTCCTATTCCTGTTGATAACTCGTTGTGTTGCTTTTCAGTGCATTGTTGCCACTGTTGCTTTCGGAATGGGCATCGACAAGCCTGACGTGCGAAGAATAATCCATTACGGGGCACCCAAGGATATAGAAAGTTATTACCAGGTACTGGTGATGATGTCATGGTGGCGACGTCATAAGTGATGTGTTTTTTATTAGGAAATCGGTCGAGCGGGCAGAGATGGACTGCCATCAACTTGCCATACATTTTTTACATCTGCTGATTTCAACACTAATAGGTATGTTCAGCGTGTTAAAAAAATGAAAGTTAACATCTTTTCGTACACGATCTTCACGCAATATTTGCTTAGGATTATGACTTGTGGTGGAAAACTTGATGATTTTGAAATTTATTGCATCATACTACTTCTACTGTACTTAACAAATTGCATGTTCGCTCGCGAGACTTAGTGGTACTGACACGTGTGCTTTGTTTTGTTTTCGCTTAAATTGCTTTGTATTTCACCCAGTTATTTTCTGTTGGTAAGAATCTGCTAGACGGAGAAATCACCCTAAAAAGTCGCGTACGATCATTTTGAGGTTTTAACTCATGACCATTCTGCTTCTTATCGTCATAAAATACGGTGGTTCTTCAACCGAAGCAAACGCGTTGTTCACAGCTCTGCCTTACGAAGCAGTTTTCAAGGCATACTGTTCGTCATCGTGACGTGCAGTGCTGCTGCTGATCAGAATCGTGGTTGCAACGGTGAAAGAAAATGGGTTTGCTGTTGCAACATTGGTTTATTCGATCCAGATCTGCTCACATATCACGTGGTAGCAAGTAGCCTAGTGATGTGAGTGGGAAAAAGATGAGAACCTCAAAAATCAACTCCGAAATTTCTAGCTTGCAAGGCGTACAGTTGAGCACTTGAACATGATATGGACCCAAATCCAACAAAACTTTTTTGAAAAAGTCAATAAACATGTTGTGGACTTTTGCCTTTTTGTTGTTGATATCGGAGTTCTCAATTGCAGTGTAGAGAATTTGGGGCAGGCTTAGGCCATCAATTGCTTTCCCATGCATTAGAGGAGTGAGGGTGGAATTCAATTTTGCTGTGTGTTGATTTGGGCCGTTCTCTTATTCATATATTACATTATAAATTACATCTGACAAAAGCAGCTATTCGTGTGCCTCAAGTGCTCTCTTGACACCGCGTTAAGCCGTGGTGACTGAGTTCAATTCTTTACCGAGTTTGGAAAATGAAAATGCTTTGCTCACTGCTCACCGAGCATGATTACCCACCAAAAGGCAGTCAGCTTTACTGGTGGTGGGGCAATGCCAATGTGTAATTTTATGCTTGGCTGATTTAAAACGGGTTATCACTTACTTCCCACCCAGAGATTTTCAGTCAGTGGTCCAGGGCCCATAAACAGCCAACCTATTTTCGTTGATTAGATTAAATTTTTCCATTACCAGTGAATTGTATATGTTCTATATCTTTTGCTCATGTCTCCTATTTTAATTGTTTTCATTGTTGTGTTACTGCAATATTTCATTGTGATTCGCTGAAAATATAACTAAAATTAGGTCAAAAGCTCCGAAAGGTTGAGAAGCATTGTCCTGGCCTGATTTTCAATAGATTTGCGATGTAAGCCTGTGGAACTGCTTCATGCTGCACCTTCATTTAGCAAAGGAGATATGTAAACAACTGCCACCTGTGTGCGGTCCACCAATGGAAATAGAAGTTGTATAACAACTTTACGTAAAAATATCAATGCAAATGCATACATCGATTTCTGATCCCTAAACAAGATTTTTTTACTGTTTTAGATTTTTTCTGCGTGATATTTCATCTGTCAAGTTTCGAGAACATAAAGCGGGAATGATATTAAAAATGGAACAGTACTTAACTACAACCAGCTGTAGGAGGAAGGCTATTCTGTCACATTTCGATAAGAACGCACAGAGCAGTATTGCTGGAACGGAAAAATGCTGCGACAATTGCAGAGGAAAGTGTGTAGACGTGCAGGCTCGAGGTCTTGCCTTTTATTTTTCCTGTTCTTTGTTGATATCATATTTTTTCAATAATTAAGAGGGTGGTTTGCGCTTAACATTAGGTCTACTAAATCTAAGTATTTGTGTATTGAGCCAACAAAAGTGTCCTAACGCTTTTTGGGCTTGAAAAATGAGACTTCGGCTACAACCAATGGTTTGGGTCTGTTTTCGCGTGCTCTCTATCAAGCATACACGGGGGTATTCCTTGATTATTTGTAAAAATACGCACAACGTGCGGTTTCTGACTGCAAAAGAACAAAAATATTTCATTATGTGCTTGTGTATTGGACCGAGTTTACAGGGTCATCAATATTTAGCGTTACAATCTGTATTAAATCGAGTTTTTAATACGTTTTCCTATTTTTTTTTGATTTTGAAACTATACATGTAACCCTTAAACTTTTAGAAATTAAAATATAGTCATGACTAGTTTTTGGACCAACGTACAGCAATTGTTGAGCTGTTTAAAGCAGGAAACTCTAAATAAGAAATTTGTACAAACTTGAATTGCTCAGAGTGTAATTCGTGACACATGTAAGTCGTTTTCTAAACGTCTTCAGTTGGTTATCGACGCAAAGGGCGAACATATTGAATGATACTTTTTGTACTTTTTTCCTATTAATTTTTAACATTACATTTGTATTACCTGTAAATTTTGTTTACTTTTGTAAATATAACCTGTTTAAGTTGTAATGATAAATATTGATGACTCTGTAAACTATAACTTGAGACTTTAATTTTTAAGGCTTGGTTCTGCAAAACGTTTCACTTGAAATCAACGTTATTTTTCAGATGCAAGCAGCTAGCAGGCATGGGTTTATCTGTTGACAATGCGATTACCGTGAGCGAGGAAAAACACGATTTTGCTTCTGAAGCTAAACTACTACTTGATGCAATTAAAATTACAGGAGAAAGATTTGGACTTGGAATGCCAGTGATGTTCCTAACCGGATCGGTAACGCCTTGAAGTTATAAACATGTAGTTCACGCAAGGCAGCGTGAGGAACCGCTCAAAGGAAATCTGTCTAAGCCACTGTCTTATTAACCTGTAACTAAGCTTAACTGCTAGTTAGATTGGATATATGTTAAACGCTAGATATGTGTTACAGGTGGTGGCATCGTTGTTCTGGTGCTACCCTTCGCCTTACTGTTCTTGCTCACCTTTACTCTTTCAAATCATGATCTTATAATTTGGGCCAATGACTCTGTCCGCTCCCCTGTGGGCAAAGACGCTTAAAGCGTTCTTGCCAGTCTGCAACTATTACCACTCCACCACAGTTAATACAGTAAACGTAATACTCAAGATTTAACTTATCTAATGTATGATAAGTAGTAGCAAAGCTTTTTTGGTGAACGATTAAACCCCATGCAAGACCTAACCCCTTACAAAGGAGCTCGTTCATTGTTCATAGACACTGCACTTGTTCTTCTAACGTACCTATTATTGGTCCATTGTTTTGTAGAAAGGAAAAAAAATGTTTGATCGCTTTGTAGCACATCCTCAATTTGGATGCGGTTCAAAACACAGTCAAAAGTGGTGGAGAGCATTGGGCAAGGCTTTGTTATCTGAGAATTATCTAAAGGAAAAACAGATGGGTAAAGGCACGTTTGGTGCATCTGTAGGTGCGTATTGGGGTAGTTTTTTGTGAGCTATTTGTACTGTTGTGCATGAAAGCAAACTTGATTTATGAGCAGACACATTAAAGAAAAGTATATATGTGAATTTTAATCTTTTTTTTTTCGAATAAACTCAAGTGCAGCAATGAAAGTGATTTTGAAAGCCAAAGCTATAGTAAAACTAAAATTTCTGTTTGTAGTGTTTAAATAACAATAAGTTGATTTCAGTTTTGAATTCATGTTAACGGAGCAGTTAGGACTCTTTAATTAAGTTCCACCCAAATTGGTAAAATAGCTTATTGCGACATTTATCTCTGTTCTTCGCCGAGTTAGAATATTGACGCTGCTCACGTGGCATGTGGTTGGATGTCTAACAACGCCCAATACCTGTACGGCTTGTTAGTCAAAACTGGTCGGAAGTAGGCTCTGGTTAAATAAATTCCAGTTCTTGAATGGTTTTGGGGCGTGGATCTCGATTTCACGGCGAGCCTTCATCCTGAGAAAGGAGACTAGCGATGACCTGTTTTGTATCGGTCTAGCTGAGGTCCTTACTTGCTGACGTCTTACATCGGCTCAATCTTATTACCAGTCACTTAATTTTTCTTGTCACTATTATCACATTTCTGTTTTTCAGAAATTTCTGGCAAAGGATCGCAATGGCTCGGGAAAAAACAGTTTTCGTCTGACTTGCCTTTGATGCTTGTTCCAACTATTGATCTCACTGATCGAGAAATGCGAACATCAGTAACTGGCAAGCAGACCGCAAGCGACAGTGGAAATAAAACGTATGTTAGATTAGCAATGTACTAGTATGTTTCATAATTAAGATATGTTCGCTTTAGCTGTTTTTCAAAAAAAGTGTATGGTAAAATTTTGAGAAGAAACACGAAGTTATTGACTTTTCTGTTACTGATAGTTCACATCCTGCTGACTCGGTATACTTTAAGGTCGCACATGCAGCGATTTTTGGTAATTATAAAGATTTTGCGACTGCGTCACCAACTTATGCTGAGTTCAAACTACGCGTAAACAGCTCAATTTTTTTTGTGTTTTCGCAATTAGTGGTGCTGAGGGTGTTTCTTAATTTCACCGTTTTCATATTTAAAACCGAGTACCTTTTTTTCTAACGAGAATTTTGGTCACTGATTACGAATTCGACATTATTTTTTTATTATGACTCCATATTCATGCTCAACGGTGTGCTTTTTTGTATCTCGGAAACTACATATCATAGACGCATGAAATTTACGTCAAACGATGTAGAACATATGATTTCTTATACGTGTTAAAGAAGAAATCAAGTCATATCTGATCCCCCAAGAAAATTGAACGAAAAAAAATACACTTTTTAAAGGTTTTTGCTTTAACACTTGCAACACGGCAACTTAACGCAACATAAAAAAAGTAGACTTACTTCATTTGTGATTGTTTGCAAATAAGTTCGATTGCTTTGCCATCATTCAAAATCCAGAAACTAATTGTTTGCAGTATTATGTTGAGGCTCGTTTTACGAGTATTTGTGTTCTGACTTTGGAGAACACTGTAGACTGGAGCCCAGCCATGACTTCGAAGGATAAGTAGCATAAAGGAACTTGCAGCAATGCTGCGATCAGTTGAGGCAAATTCTTTTATGAGAAGAGAATTAGCTGGTACCATTTTACTTACGAGCCGAGAGAGAGGTCTTGGGATATCATTATCATATTCGTCAGGTTTCGGTGAATACCGAGCCGTGATTCTTGAAAAAAGTCCCCAGCTTTACGGCATTAAAGACGTTGTAAAAACTGAAGTCATAGCTATGGAAAAGAACTAATTTCCTAATGTAGAGTCAAGAAGCGTCCACACAAAGCTAAGGCAAACTGGTGAAAGGTTTGCAGTTGCTTGAAAAAGAGCTGCAAAGCTGCATCTTTTTGACATTAGGAAAGAGTGATTGGACAAGTTTTTTGATATCAGTGCCGCTGCTCCATAGCAACTCATCAAATTCATTCGGATAAACTGCGATGTTAGTGCAATTTTGATGACCAGATTTCAGTTGGTGAAATCCAGTTTCTGCTTGATTAACGACCTTTAGAAATGGTTTTGTCATCAGCTAGAAGCTTGGTTTACACCCAACGTTGACAAAGGGCTTTAAACAATCTAAAAAGACGCAAACCCACTGGTAAACTCTCAGAAGCCCCTCAATTTACAAAGTAAGAGCCGCGAGCAACTCATTATATACTTCTGAAATTCTTCCAACTGCGCCAAAACCTCGTGGAACAAAATCAGTTGCTGCTGTAAAAAAACTGGTAGGCATTGAATCTGAAGTAAAAACACCCGAGCATTCCGATCCTGATGGTCGAACTTCTTTGGAATGGCCTGTAAGTGGAAAAGCTTAACAACAGATGAGGGTATTTTTACTCAGCTTTATGGGCTATGTGCAAGTCGGCAGGCGTGTTACATCTATTTGGTAACAGATCTTCAGAACTCAAGTGTGGGCAAAAAATCATCGCGGTTTCATCTGTACCTGTTTGTAGAAAACATAAGCAGTGCCTACTGGAAGCTCTGCAATAATGTGAAGGTGATCTGAAGCAAGCTACAGCAATGCAGTTTGGTTACAATGGCAAAATTTTGAAGCAAAAAGGATCCATATGTGTTTTTAGGACAAGTAGTGAATGAACGAAACCTAGATTAGCTAATCACCGTTAAAACTTTTCCAAAAGTGTTGGTGAATGCTGAAAAGGTTTTCAATTCAATTACCAAACTGTATGGACCGCTTTTTTACAAAAGATACTCTGTTTTGTCTGTTATCACAGCTTTAAACACAGGTAAAAAAAAGCGGCCTAAACGGCTTGGTTGACTTTTTGCAGGAGCAATGCGGTCGCATCTTTCAAACGTTACAGTGTTTAATCCAATTAAATAAAATTTGCATATATCACGTCATTGCCAAGATAAAAGGATCTGGCTCTATGGAGGAAGATCGTTGATGAGATGTTTTAAGAATATTAGAAAGCCGGATTTGGACGAAGTCATTTCTATTTCTAAAAGGACAGCTCTCCACTTAAGTAGTAAAGTAGAGTGATTTTCCAGTCAAAAAACGAACGACGTGAGGCTAATGCTTTTAGAAATGATCATATGTGCTAGCTTGTTTTGTCCTGCTATTAGGTGACGGAGGTTCCGTATAACTTGAAGCATCTTTTGACCTACAAGCAAGAACCGACATATCATGCAAGATGGCTTACTACCGCCAGTGCATACCTGCGCTTGTTATTTAATGCAAGTCAATTGGATGGTAAGATATATGTGATGGTTAAGCTTGCATTCTATATAGTGTCAGTGTAAGTTTCTTATTTTCTATCCGTTTGGAACCGTCTGCAGCTGAGGGACCAGGAATTACATTGTTTCAAGGGAATCTTTTATTAGTTCATTGTCAAGTAGGTCCAGAAATTGCATAAGTGGCTGTAAGATATTTCTACGAGCATCCACAGCTGTGGCTGACACCGATAGACGTTGCTTTAAGTCTATACGTTGAAGTATTTCTGTGCTTAGTGGAAGCAGTTAAAACAGTGTTGTTTCCGGATTCTGTTGATACTCTAGGCTTACTAAAAGATCAAAAAGCATGTCTCAGAAACTTTTTACAACTACTTGTAAGACTAACCTTGCATTAGCTGTTCGGAAGTTTCAGCGTCGTTTTGGAGAGATATTGAAGATGACAACCGAAGTGCTGAAAGAGTGATTGGCAAAATAAGCTTATGAATGTTTCGTCGCAGCGTCACAGGACTGATATGCGTATTCATGCATTTCTCATTAGCAATAAATGAATTTTTATTTGACATAAAATTGCACGTACCGATTTAAAATTACATGCAAGTTGAATGTGTGAAAATATTATTTATTTCAAGGTTTCAGCTTTTTGTGGATAAAAATTTGATAAAATTCGTTAGGCAACACAAAAAAAGGGCGTTCTTATGTTTACAAAAGCAAAGTAATAGCTTGTAAGATAAGTTTAGAAACTATGTTATTTACGAGATAACCTGACTATAGAAATCGGGACTTGAACCAAACTGTGTTTTATGTCCTTAAAAAGTGGCTTTTGCTTTAACTTTTTTTGGAGCAGGTAGGTCTTAATTTCCACTAGAACGCCCTCAAGAAATTATATTTTCTGCATCGTTTGATGTATATTTCATGCGTTTATGGTACGTAGTTTCCGAGATATAAAACAGGCAAAGCAGCGCGCAGTGGAGCATGAAGATAAGGTCATAATGAAAAAATAGTGTCAAATTGGTAATCAGTGCCCAAAGCTCTCATCAGAAAAAAGGTACTCAATTTTGAATTTGAAAATGGTGAAATTATGAAACACCTGAATGCTTTTGTAAGTAGACCGTGATAGATAAATAGAATCCTTAAAATAAGATCAAAACTACTCCATCTTTACTGTACCGTCATATATCAACAACTTAGTTTTTTTATTTAGTATTTTATCTACTACCCCTGTGACTGGTTCGTTACCATCTGAGCAGCTCCGTAAGCTCAGTCTTGGTCCTTATTTACCAACCAAAACAAGTATCCAAGTAAAGTCGACTCAGAAACAGAGCGACAACGACCCGCACAGTGGACCGCTCTATCGACAACTACTGAACCTTCGCAATGAAATAGCACAGGTATGGGATGCGTTTCGTTTTTTAACATGTAACTGTACAATTGGTATTGTATGAAGCGCCTTTTGTAAAGGAAAAAGTTTTCATTTTATACGGACAATAATCAATGCAATTTGACGAAGACACTGCAATTTGGCAAATGTTGTTGTTGATTACCCGACCCCTTCCGAGGGATGGGGGCATGGCGGAAAACCATGGAGCCCCAGAAGCCGGGCAATTTCCCAGGATCTCGACCAGAGTTCGTAAACAGACAGAGAGTCGCCAAAGAGTGAGCGGCGCAAAGAGTCCGTAGCTGGACAGTCCAGAATGAGATAAGAGGTGTCTTGGGACGAGTGTCCACAGGCGCTGCAGGAAGGGTTCTCAATTCTGTCAATCCTAGAGAAATAAGAATCTAAAAGAAGGCTGTGTCCGTTGCAGCGAAGACCAGAGAGAACACAGTGGGCATGACGAGGAAGCACAAGTTCCTCGGTGGAAATTGAGGGAACCTGTGTGTCGAAATACTTTGATGAGATAGTACGCCTCCAATCCGAGAAAAGAGAAGAGTGGATACGAGAGATAAGAGGAGAGAGACTACTACGAGAGATTGCGGAGGGTGCAAGTAGCGCACGCCGTCTAGCCAGCTCATCAGCTGCGTTGTTCCCCGGGAGCAACGAGTGTCCGGGGACCCATTGTAGTATGATAGAACAGAAGGAGAGAGAAGAAACGTCCTGCCAAATCTACCACAAAGAATTTGGCAAATCGTAATGCTCTATAACAAATCTACTACAATGCAACAAAGTGACTACCATATCACATATCGTATTACAATTTAACAAATCGTAATGCAATTTAACAAATCGACTGCACTTTGATAAATAGTAGTGCAATATAAATATAACAAATTGTAATGCAGTTTGGCAAATTGTAATGCAATATAACAAATCATAAGGCCCAATATAACTAAATCATAAGGCAATTTGTCAAATTGACCTCAATTTCTCAAATCAAGTTACAATTCAATAAATCATTATGCAGTTTAACAAATCAACTGCAATATGACAGATTGTAAAATGCTCTTTACCATAGCTGCGTGCAGATTCGCTGGTTGTTAATTGCACTTTACAACTTGTGCGTGCAGATTTGCTGGTTGTTTAGTTGCACTTCACAACTTGCGCGTGCAAATTTTCTAGTTGTCCTGTTGTTGTTGTTACCCAACCCTTTCCGAGGGATGGGGGCATGGCGGAAGACCATCGAACCCCAGAAGCCGGGCAACTCTCCAGAGTCTGGACCAGAGAGTCGCCAAAAGGCGAGCAGCGCAGAGTCCATAGCTGGACAATACAGAATATGAGAGGTGTCCTGGGACAGATGACCGTCAGGAAGGATTCTCGATTTTGCCAATTCTAGAGAGATAAAGAGTGTAACAGAAGGCTGTGTGCGTTGCTGCAAAGACGAGAGAGGGCACAGCAAGCGTGATGAGGAAACACAAGTTCCTTAGTGGTAACCGAGGGAATCTATGTGTCAAAGAATTTAGATGAGACAGTACGCCTCCAGATGCAGAAAAAGTCAGAGTGGATACGAGAGGTAAGAGGAGAGAGACTACAATGGATTTCAGAGGGCACGAGCTCCCCGTTTGGCCAGCTCATCAGCCGCGTCGTTGCCCGGGAGAAACGAGTGTTCGGGGACCCATTGTAGCCTGATAGTAAAGAAAGAGACAGAAGACAGTTCCTGCCAGATCTGCTAGAGAGTTTGAGGTAGAAGGAAAGACGGAGGAGAGGATAGAGTGGCAAGGACAGAGCGAGAGTCGAAAAGGAGGAGAAGAAAAGAGAAGTGGCAGACTTGTTTGTGCTGCCAGGACCGGCAAAGAGCTTGCAAAATGGCGCAGGCTTCAACGGAAAAACTTAGATCATACTGGGCATGCCGAAAAGGGAAGAGCGGCCTCAGTGCCATAGAGAAAGCAGTTGGCAAGTACGCCGGAGCCGCCTTTGCTAAAAAGAAAAGGAACAGAGCTATTTGTTCAGATCACCAGGTCGTGAGGTGGGAGAGAGTCAAGGTCAGCGAGAGCTGCACCTTGGCGAAAGAGAGGAGGGGAACGGAGCAGGAGCATGGAGAGGAAAGGGTGGACTTTACAGTGAAGAAAGGCAGGTTCCAAGAAGTTGAGGGAGGGAAAGCAAAGAGAACCTTCCTAGGGGGAGTAGGAGAAAGCCTGAGCGGGTGAGTAAACGTAAAAGCTCTCCAGGACGATCTGCAAAGTCTTGGTTTCACTCCAAGTCTGGCCAAACCTGAAATAGGAAAGGAGGTTGGGAAACGAAGAGCCCGCTCATAAGATGAAAGAGTGAAATGAGTCAGGGTGACTCATAGGAGAGGTAGAGAAGCCTCGAAAAGAAGAAGTGAGATAGGGGAGGACGAGAGGCAGCCGGTGATGGCGTGAATAGCCGCTCGGTGGAGGCGTTCCAATTTGGTGATATTGGTAACGCTTAAGAAAGGAAACCATCCAGGTGAAGCGTAAGTGAAAAGGGGCCGAAAAAAAGTTTTATACTGAAGAGAGAGGGACTCCTTAGAGGGGCCCCATGAGGAAGCAAAGATACAGCGTAAGGCTTTGAGATAATTGAAAAACTTGGCCTTCAGCAAAGAAACATGTTTAGAAAAGGAGAGAGTGCGGTCAAAGGTGACCCCAAGAAAAGTTGGAGTGGGATTGAAACGGAGGCGAGAGTTGAGTTAAGAGAGGGTGGGGCTGTAGGTTAGCTTCGTAGGGATCCACTAAAAAGAAGGAGGCCTCGCATTTGCTCGGATTTAGATGAAGACACCAGTACTCGGATCAGCGCTCCAGTCGAAACAGAGTTCCTTGCGTAGCCTCCACAGCAGGAACCGAGGGAGAGGAGGACCAAATGTCCAGATCGTCAGTACAAAGACAGCAGCTGATGGAAGAAGGCAGAGAAGCTGGGAGATCATTGATGAAAAGAGAGAAAAGTACAGTGCCAAGAACGGATCCTTGTGGAACACCTCGACGGACTCGAAAGGAACGACTTTTGTGATTTTGATGAACCACGCAAGCGCACTATCAGAAAGGAAAGATTAAATCCCAGCGAGCAAAGCAAGGAGGGAGGCCAGCCGAAATGAGTTTGTGGAAAAGAGTGGGGTGCCAGACAGAGCCGAAAGCTTTCAAGAAATCAGTAGTAGCGAGGATCGTCCGAGAGCCCGGCATGGGTTTGTTAAACCCATCCGAAATAGACTGAGAAAGATAAAGAATTTGATTTAGAGTAGATCGTCCAGGGCGGAAACCGGCCTGGCGGGGAGAGAGAATGAAGTTAGACTCCAAAAAGAAGAGTACATGGGATAGAATGATGCGTTCAAAAAGCTTTGAGACATAGGAGGTGAGAGAGAGATAGGCCGGAAGGAAGCAGATATTATTCTCAACTTGTGGGAGTAATAAAAGATGTCTTCCACAAGGAAGAAAAGGAATACAAACATCAGCAAAGATTGAAAATGTGTAGGAGAAAATCAATGTCAGAGCGAGGAAGGTGCTTTAGCATGGGATAGGCAACTTTGTCTGGGCGAGTGGCAGTGGACGAGGACAGGTTTGTGGCAGCCACGAAAAACTCAGCAGGGGAGAAGGGGAAGCAAAAGGTCGAGTGAGACTCTTCAGGGCAAGTGGCTCGGCGGAGATCTGACGGGTAGCCTCTGGCTCTGCTACGCAGGGCCTTTGGCTGAGAAACAGGAAAGTAGACTCTCAAGTAGTCGGCGAAGACCAAAGCCGACTCCCTCTCAGAGGAACAGTTGGGGAAGTTAGGAGATGAGGAAGAAGAACCAGCCACAGAACGAAGGAAACAGTACACAGATTTAGGGTTAGATATAGGAGAGAGATAGATGAGCAAGTCACCTGCCATGCCTCAGCCTTGGCCTTGGCGATGACAAATGAGGCATATCGAGAAGCACAGATATAAGTCTCACGATTTTCGTCACTTCTATCATTCTATGAGCGGTAGTAAAAGCCTTGCGTTTTTCGCTTACCGCTTAACCACCAGGCTTTAGAATGGCGTTTGATGCGGCAGAAAGGAATGGAAAATTTGGTTGCAATCAATGCCACAGAAGGAAAGAGAAAGAGACGAGTATTCCTTTGCAGAAAAGCAGTGAGAATCAAAGTAGGGGCAAAAGAGCAGAAAAAAAGGGATAGTTTGAACTGATAGGTGATCAGAGCCCATGTCCTGAAGCATCTCCCAGGATCAAGAGAAGAGGGAACAAAGGAGATGCCAGGGGAGGAGCGATGGAGAAGAGTAGGTGTGCCAGGGTCATTGAGGGGAACAAGGTGAGAGAAGGTAACGCAATCAAATATTTCCATCCCACGGCGTCAGAAGTACCTTTTGAGTCTCAGAGGAGGTGATGGCAGTTGAAATCCCCCGGAATGAAGAGATTTCTGGAACAGAAAAGGATGGAAGGAAAAGGAGTTGGTTCATCGATCCGTCAAAGGGTAAAATAGGGGCAACTCAAGCATTAAGGAAAGAGAGCGAGGATGATTTGTTTAGAGAGATATTAACCGCTACATAATCAGAGTAGGGATCAATGGAAGAAAGAGAAGAGGTGGAAAGTTCAGAGAAGGATAAGCCCTACCTGACGAAAATGATTACACCGCCACTAGCATGTGGATCATCAGGAGAAAGAATGCCAGACTGGGGAGTAAATGAGATCACTGGGCGGAGAGTGCAGGTATCAGGTAAGAGGAAGATAAGTTAAGGTTGGATTCCTGGATACAGATAAGATCCACAGGATGAGACGAGATAAAGTGTGGTAGTTTAGTGCTCCTAGCTCGAAGACCTCTATCGTTCCATCGAAGAACCCTGAGCGAGTCAGGGGAGGAAGAAAAAGCAGAAGGTATATGAAAACAGCCAGAAACAAAAGGGGGTGGGGAAGGTGTAGAGGGAGAGATGCAAGTGGGCAGGAGGGTAAGAAGTTTGAAGACGAGAATGGGGCAGGAGCGCTGCATTAGCAGAGGGGGCAGATAGACCAGGTTAAACAGTGTAGGTATACAAGCTGGAGGAGTCCGAAGAGGAAGACACAGTGTTGGTTGGTGTGGGACCTCCAGAAGAAGCAGGACACAGCAGAGGGGGGAAGCTTCAGAAGCGAGAAATGACTAGAGTTTTGAATCTAGAAGAGGAGAGTAGTGAGCACCATAAATAAACCCATTTGCAGCAGGTGTAGCATTGCGCCGACTTACCTCTGCAGGTCACATTTCCAACGTACACTAAACAGGGAAAGACGGGGCCAGGGTTAGGATGAACGTTGCGGCTCATCAGGAGAAGGAGAAGAATGAGAAGACGGGCAAGAGAAAGACAGGAGAAGAGAGAAAACGAGAGACACAATCTCAGAGAGGCTGCGTGCTGCCCTTCTGCTGTCGTTCAAAGGGCAGCATGGCGAAAAAGTGGTTTGTGTGAGGGAAGTGCCCGGCGTAACTGGCACCTTCGGGGAGGCCAACAGCCATTTCGATCCAACCCAAACAGGGTCGGGGACCGCACCACCATGTTGGCCGGCTGTTGATTGGTGCAGTAGTTGACCTGTCGATTATGTAATATGTTTTGCATGAAGAAATGAAAGGTGTAATAATGTATTTAAGAGCACTTATCAATCTTGAGATAGACTAGTGGAATGCGTCGCAGACTTGTATGCACTTGGTTATGGGTTCGGCAATCGTGATAAGTTTTCCTTTTTTTTTTTCATTTGCTAAATACAATCTTCCTCATGTGGACTGGAAATTGTGGAAAAAACTATTTACAAAAACAAACATTCCTCTGGGGAAATTGTAATGGAGCAGTTAAGAAAAACTTCGGAATCTGACTAATTGCCAGTAACAAAAATATAACTTTAGCGGACGAATGGAATCGATCCTTAGTCCACGGGTCTGAAAAGAGGTAGGGCTGTACAAGATTATATTCTGAGACAATGCTGGAAGATTGGCGTTTTAAAGTTAGTAATGAACTATAGAAAAAATAAACTTTTTTTTTCATGGACCTAGTTCGCTAAGAAACTTGGCTGGTGACAAGTTTTATGTCTTATGCATATTGCTGTTACAGATTATGAATACCACCAACCAGGTAAAATAAATACAAAATGCCTAACCCCCATGAAATAGATGCTTGTTTGGTTTTCTCCATTGGTCCCCGTTTTCCTTTTCTCAACAACTTTCTCCAAATTTCCTACCCCAAAAACTAAAAAACCTTTCTTTATGATTTAGCAAATGAAAAAAAGAAAAACATATCGCTATGATTGTTGAACCCATAACCAAGTGCATATAAATCTGCGACCCATTCCGCTAGTCTATCTCAAGATTGATGATGTGTGCTCTTAAATACATTACAGAAAGTAAAGTATTCATACTCTCGAATCTTCTCGTCTGACACTTTTTAAGGGAATCCGTCAGAAATAGAGTGAAAAAGATGAAGTGAGTCACTTATATAGAGACACAGTGGACGAAAAAGAAAAAGACTCCATCGTGATTGGTGAAAGCGACCAATAGTAAGAGCGGAAACGTATGTGCGATTTTTAGGCCATCCACGAATTCCTTTTGTTTACATAAATTTGGTTTAGATATTTTGATGTAAGTGGCTTCAAGGGTAGAAGAGATGAAAAGTAGTACGGCCTCGGGCAAGAATGGCAAATTTGCCATCGCTGTATTCTCGTGCACATGACGGGTTTTTTAAGAGATGTTATCCTATAGCGGAGAAAGAAGTAACACTGCTATAACCAGAAAAATGAATCAGTTTTGCAGACCAACACAATTAGGTCCAAAGAAATCTCCAGTTTAACGTCACTTGCCATGGCTGGGCAATGTTTCGATGAGGTACGAAATGCAAATTAAAACAGCCGTCAAACGTTGTTACTTTGCGGTGGAGCGACGCATTGCCTTCACCAGCAGTCTCCAATCTTTCTTGAGCCACCGACCGGTTGAAAGTCACTCAGTATTCTTGCGTACCGGTTTGAAGCACGAAAGATAAGTAGGTCTGCATGCAACTGAAACATGCATCAACTGGCATTGTGAAAATTTAAGTTAATTTATTTAATCTATATGAAACATAAGATATAAACTGTACAAATGTTCAGCCTTCGAAATTACAAAATGAATAAAGCAGTAATGGTGTAAAGTTATCGTTTCCTGTGAGGCCCGGTAACAAGTAACCCACGGACTGGTACCGGTCCGCGGCCCGGGGGTTGGGGACCATTGGTTTACACCACCAGACAGCTTCTGCCGGCAACTTAAAATAATGTGCTGCCTGCTTCACATCAAAGCAGCATTGTTTATCAATTTCTGTGCCACTGAGATAGTCGGTACGTTGGTCGTATTTCCCTAAGGCTGCAACAGAGGATTAAGCAGCATGTACCTAAGACCATTCTACCTAAGCCTTCTCAAGACCGAAGCACATAGGCCCGCTGTTGCAAGCCAATCATGAACCTTAAAGCTGAAACTTCTTTCTCCGCTATAGGGCAACATCTCTTAAAAAACCCGTCATGTGCACGAGAATACAGCGATGGCAAATTTGCCATTCTTGCCCGAGGCCGTACTACTTTTCATCTCTTCCACCCTTGAAGCCACTTACATCAAAATATCTAAACCAAATTTATGTAAACAAAAGGAATTCGTGTGTGGTCTGAAAATCGCACATACGTTTCCGCTCTTACCATTGGTCGCTTTCACCAATCACGATGGAGTCTTTTTCTTTTTCGTCCACTGTGTCTCTATATAAGTGACTCACTTCATCTTTTTCACTCTATTTCCGACGAATTCTCTTGAAAAGTGTCAGACGAGAAGATTCGAGAGTATCAATACTTTACTTTCTGTAATTTTCAAATTCTGTGCCACTAATCAACTTTTTAAATACATTAATAAATCTTTTATTTTTTCTTGCTTAAATTTTTTCGTAAATATTGTAATGATATAGTAGTTAATTTGTCACATTGTAGTAGAATTTGTTAAATTGCATTACCATTTGTTATGTTGCATTACAATTCATCAAATTGTAGTCGATTTGTTTAAGAGCATTTCGATTTGCCAAACTGCAGTGAATGTGTCACATTGCATTGATTAATTATTGTCCATAAAGAATGAAAACTTTTCTCTTTACAAAAGGCACCTCACAGTATTGCCTAGTTAAGCCAAATTGGCCTTCATTTTTGCATGGTGGTTGTCCCTAGTGCCTCTAACTTTATTACTGTTTTACGCTGATATCAAAACTGAAAAAATTTTCGCTTTAATTTTACGAACTGTTGGGATACTTCAAGCTTGAAAAATTCATTTTTGTGCATACAGTACTCATAGATAGCTGCTTTGTTGTTGTTGTTGGTTACCTGACCCCTTCTGAGGGATTGTGGCATGGCGGAAAACCATGGAGCCCTAGAAACCGGGCAACTCTCCAGGGCCTGGACCAGAGTTCGTAGAGAGACAGAGAGTCGCTAAAGAGTGAGCGGCGCAAAGAGTCCGTAGCTGGACAGTCCAGAATGAGATAAGAGGTGTCTTGGGACGAGTGTCCACAGGCGCTGCAGGAAGGTTTCTCGATTCTGCCAATCCTAGAGAAATAAGAATCTAAAAGAAGGCTGTGTCCGTTGCAGCGAAGACCAGAGAGAACACAGTGGGCATGACGAGGAAGCACAAGTTCCTCGGTGGAAATCGAGGGAACCTGTGTGTCAAAATACTTTGACGAGACAGTACGCCTCCAATCCGAGAAAAGAGAAGAGTGAATACGAGAAATAAGAGGAGAGAGACTACAAGGAATTGCGGAGGGTGCAAGTAGCGCTCCCCGTCTGGCAAGCTCATCAGCCGTGTCGTTCCCCGGGAGAAACAAGTGTCCGGGGACCCATTGTAGTATGATAAAACAGAAGGAGAGAGAAGACAGTTCCTGCCAGATCTGTCACAGAGTTTGAGATGAGAGGAAAGATGGAGGAGAGGACAGGGTGGTGAGGACAGAACGAGAGTCAGATAATAGGAGAATAGAAGGGAAATGGCAGACTTGTTGGTGCTGCCGAGACCAACAAAGAGCGTGCAGAATGACGCAGGCTTCAGCGGAAAAACTTAAACATACTGGGCCTGCCGAAAAGGAAAGTGTGGCCTCAGTGCCACAGAGAGAGTAGTTGGCAAGTACGCCGCAGCCGCCCTTGCCAAAAGGAAAAGGAACAGAGCCATCTGTCCAAAGCACCAGATCATGAGGGGAAGAGAGTCAAGGTGAGCGAGAGCCGCACCTTGACGAGAGAGAAGGGGATCAGAGCTGGAGCATGGAGAGGAAAGGGTGGACTCCACGGTGAACGGAGGCAGATTCCAAGGAGGAAAGAGAGGGCAAGCAGGAAGAGCCTCCCTAGAACAAGTAGAAGGAAGCATGAGCGGGTGAGTGAATGCAAAAGCTATCCAGGACGATCTGCAGAGTCTTGGCTTCACTCCTAGTGTGGCCAATCCTAAAATAGGAAACGAGGTTGGGAGACAAAGAGCCCGCTCATAAGATAAAAGAGTGAAATGAGTCAGAGTGACTCGTAGGGGAGATAGAGAAGCCTCGGTGAGTAGTAGAGGGATAGGGAGGACGAGAGGCAGCCGGTGATGGCGCGACTGGCCGCTTGGTGGAGGCGTTCCAATTTGGTGAAATTGGTAATGCTTAGGAAAGGAAACCATCCAGGTGAAGCGGAGGTGAGAAGGGGCCGAAGAAAAGCTTTATACAGAAGAGAAGAGGGACTCCTTAGGTGGGCCCCATGAGGAAGCAGAGATACAGCGTAAGGCCTTGAGACGTGGGAAAAACTTGGCCTTCAGCGAAGATACATGCTTAGAAAAGGAAAGAGTGCAGTCGAAGCTGACCCCAAGAAAAGTTGGAGTTGGATTGAAATGGAGGCGGGAGCCGAGTAGGAGGAGGTCGGGCTGGAGGTTAGCTTGGTGGGGATCCATTAAAAAAAAGGAGACCTCACATTTGCTTGGATTGAGAGGAAGACACCAGTACTCAGACAAGCGCTCCAATCGAAACGGAGTTCCTTGTGTGGCCTCCACCGCAGTGGGGGCCGAGGGGGAAGAGGACCAAATGGCCAGATCGTCAGCGTAATAAGAGCAGCTGACGGAAGAAGGCAGAGAAGCAGGAAGATCATTAATGAAAAGAGAGAAAAGTACAGGGCCAAGAACGGATTCTTGCGGAACACCTCGACGGACTCGAATGAAGTGGCTTTTGTGATTTTGATAAACCACACAAGCGCGCCTATCAGAAAGGAAAGATTGAGTCCAACGAGCAAAGCAAGGAGGGAGGCCAGCCGAAATAAGTTTGTGGAAAAGGGCCGGATGCCAGACAGAGTCAAAAGCTTTCGAGAAATCGATAGTAGACAGGATCATCCGAGAGCCCGGCCTGTATTTGTTAAACCCATCCGAAATGGACTGAGAAAGATAAAGAATTTGATCCAAAGTAGACCGTCCAGGGCGGAAACCGGCGTGGTGGGGAGAGAGAATGGAATTAGGTTCCAGAAAGAAGAGTAGACAGGATAGAATGGTGCGTTCAAAAGGCTTTGAGACGCAGGAGGTGAGAGAGATAGGTCGGAAGGAAGCAGGAGAGTCGAGAGGCTTTTCCATCTTGTGTATGGGAATAATAGAAGAGGTCTTCCAGATGGAAGTAAAGGAATGTGAAGACCAGAAAAGATTGAAGATGTGAAAAAGAAAATCCATGCCAGAGCGAGGAAGGTGCTTTAGCATGAGATAGGCAACTTTGTCTGGGCCAGTGGCAATGGACGAGGAGAGGTTGGAGGCAGCCGCAAGAAATTCCGCGGGAGAGAAAGAAGAGCAAAAGGACGAGTGAGACTCCTCATGGCATGTGGCTCGGTTATGCAGTGCCTTTGGCTGAGAAACGGAAAAGTGGGATCTCAGGTAAGCGGCATAGACCGAAGCCGATTCCCTGGGAGAAGAACAGTTGGGGAAATTAGGAAAGGAGGAAGACGAGGAAGGAGAGCCAGCGATAGAGCGAAGAAGAGAGTGCACAGATTTAGGATTAGACCTAGGTGATAGAGAAGAGCAAGTCGTCTGCCATGCCTCAGCCTTGGCCTTGGCGATGACTGACGAGGCGCGTCGAGAAGCGGAGATGTAAGCCTGGCAATCTTCATCGCTTCTGTGAGCGGCAGCGAAAGCCTTGCGTCTTACACTAACCGCACCTTCCACCTCAGCAGACCACCAGGCTTTAGGATTGCGTTTGATGCGGCCGAAAGGAATGGAAGATTTGGCCGCATTCATTGCCAGTGAGGTAAAGAGAGCAGCAGCAGAGGAAAGAGAAAGAGACGGGTATTCCTCTGCAGAAGGACAGTGAGAGTCAAAGTAGGATGCCAAGCCATCCCAGCGAGCTTTCTGAAAATTGAAGGAAGGGGGACGCTCGTTGGGACAGAAGACCAGAGAGAGAGGGATGGATAGAAGAATTGGTAGGTTGTCAGAACCCAGGTTCTGAAGCACCTCCCAGGAGCAAGAAAAGGCAAGAGAAGAGGGAGCAAAGGAGATGTCAGGAGAGGAGCGATGGAGAAGGATGGGTGTGTTAGGGTCATTGAGGGGGAGGGGGTCAGAAGAGATGACCCAGTCAAATACTTCCTCCCCATGGGGGTCGGAAGTACCCCTTGAGTCCCAGAAGGGGTGATGGCAATCGAAGTCCCCAAGAATGAAGAGATTTCTGGAGGAGGGAAGAATGGAGGGAGAGAAGGAATCGGTTCTGCCATCCGTTGGGGAAGAGCGAATAGGGGGTGTACACATTAAGGAATGACAGCAAGGAGGAGTTGTTAAGAGAGATGTTGATCCCTGCATAATCAGAGTAGGGATCGAGCAAAGAAAGAGAGGAGGTGGAAAGTTCAGAAAAGGATAGGCCATGCCTGACGAAAGCGACAACGCCGCCGCCAGCGTGCATTGCATCAGGAGAGAGAATGCCAGATCGGGAGTGGTTGCAATCAGAACGCAGAGCAGAGAATCTGGAAAGAGGAAGATGAGTTAAGATTGGATTCCTGGATGCAGATAAGGTCGACAGGATGGGACGAGAGAAAGTGAAGTAGTTCAGTGCTCCTGGCTCAAAGACCTCCAGCATTCCATTGAAAAACCCAGAGAGAGTCAGGTGGAGGAGAAGAGGCAAGAGAAAAGAAAAAGTGAAAACAGGCGACCGATTTTGAAGATGCTGTGTGCTGCCCTTCTGCGGTCGCTCAGAGAGCAGCATAGCGAAAAAATGAAGGGGAGTGCCCGGGGTAACTGGGACCCTCGGGAAGGCCAACAGTCATTTCGACCCAACCCATAACGGGGTCGGGGACCGCACCACCATGTTGAGGCAGCTGTTGATTGGTGCAGAGATAGCTGTTTTCGTTACTTTTGTCTGCGAGATCAGAGTCGTTAATGCTAAAGGTCTTCTGGTCTGTACTCTAGTGCAACCATATACTTCGCTGGCGTAAGGAAACATCTGCAAAGCGGACTAATGGAACATATACCGGTACGTATGATTGTGCGACTTCGTACTTCAACGTTCGAGGACTGATGCAGTTCTATGTGCATCTCCATTTTCCCTATGTCCTAAGTGATCAACATGGCCGATATTCGTTGCTAAAGTGTACTGGCTGGTCGACAGCTAATTTTCACTTAATTTTGTAATTATTTTAACGTAGGACATGGACATTCCTCCTCATTTGGTTGCAAACAACAAAGATCTTTTAGAACTTTCGAAGGCGCGGCCAAGCTCAAGCGAGCACCTTTTACGCGTTGACGGAATGTCGGTTGTGAAAGTGAAAAGAATAGGAACTCAGGTTTTGTCAGGTATTGTTAGCAACTTTGTTATATTTGAAGCGTAATGCCGACCTATTGAGCCTACTAGCCGTTTTTATGTGAGATTAAACGAACTTAAAAAGTCAAGCACGAAAAATTTCTCACGCGTGGTCGATAATATCCTAGTGTTGTTCCCCTCACAACTAGTAAAATCCACCTACTTTTTGACTAATATTTCGTATAGACATGTAAACAACCTGTTTTTGATGTTTGTCAATGAACTTGCTAAGCATATAAATAAATGATTGTGGAAGAGCAACTGTGATTTAAGAAGTGGTTTCGGATGGAATTAAGGGAGATTGTAATCAAATAAAATGGTGTGAAAGGTGTAATTATATCGGAAATGCTATGATCTCTGGAAAATCGAAGTTCTTGTTCCCACTTGGTGGGGGCTGGACTTGCTTTTTTTTTCCCAGTAGTGTTGCTTTCTTTGTCATAAGGATACGTTTGGTTAATTTTATAATTTTGTTGGAAAAATGTAGGTTAAGTAAGATTTATTTCAGCTGATTTTAAATTGCTAATAACCGTGCATTTTTCACATGCAATTGATGTGTTATGAAATGTCGGTAAAAAAAAATAATTTGCACTAAGTGTAATCAGTTATAAAGAACATTATTGACCAAACGAAAAATTTGCAAATATATAGGTAGGCAAAGAGCTACGTGTCTTCGGTCAGGTTATTGCCTGGGGCATGCTTATAAACGGCCAGAAACAGCGTAATTTTTCAAAGATTGAATGACATTTCCTTACATTTTTCTATTTCTATGTGCTTCTATTTGGCTATTAGTTGTATTACGTTTTTGTTTTCAATATCTGTTTTTTATTTTTTTGTTTTATCAATTTTTTTTTTCAACATCTGCGCTCAAGAAGGGTATGTTGACTATTATTTGTTTATCAGTGGTTTCGCCTTTATATAGTATTAAAGTAATTAAAAATATTTTGGCTCTTATTGTTATTAATTTTATCAATCTTTTTCTAACCATTTAACAGTAATCGCGGCCTACTGTAAAGAAAACGATGCTTCTACTGATAATTTTCCCGATGACTTCGAAGAGCTTCCAGTCACCCAGGCTAACCGTGAACGTAATGAAACCGGTGTGCCAACCCAAGCGATTTCAGATACCGTGCGAACCACTTATAACTTATTCCACGAGAGATCCCTCAGTTTGGTAAGTGCTATGCAACTATAAGCTGTGGAATGTCGATAAATTGATTACCCACAAATAGCAGTCAAGTGATTGGCCGCCTTAGTAGAACAAGATACCATTTCACAATTATTGGAGGATTATAAGTGGTGTATTGTTGTGCTTGCTCCCTCTCTAGTGGAATGGAGGCATCGCGTAAAACAGTTATGTGCAAATCCACACCGCAGACTTCGTTAAGATTAGGGCAGCGCAACAGTCCATTTCGATCCAAATTCGCCTTTTGCAACTTGCTAGTTGGCAGCTTCATTATGCTAGCCCGATAAAGCACGCTAAACCTCATCTTTCCAGTTAATATTTGCGGCCTCGTTGAAGTGGCCGTAGAGGGGTACAGGTGTAGTTGCCAACTGGGATATTGCTGTTCTGCAAAAAGCAGATAGATAAAATTCAGTCTTTTTGCCAATCCCGTGCGAAGGACGTTATTAATGCAGTGCTTCCACAAACTTCTCTCTTTGTATCAGGCTGTGATATGCAAGAGAACCTTACTATCATCATATACCAACGGCGATTATAAAATGTAAATGCTGAAATATTGATTTTCAAACTAAGTGCTGTTTAGTCCAGAACATTACGAATTATAGAAGTGATGGTTTTTGTTGGAAGATTTGCTGATTCATTTTATTGGCTTTACGATCTAAAAGTCGCTGGTTCAATGCTTTCTGGGATTGAGTTAATCTTTAAGGAGAATTTTCCAGTTGGGTGATTCATGACAATTGTCATTCTCAAATGATGTTAAATCGCAATTAAAATCGATTGGAAAGAGCTATGAAATGGTTCCTGATATATAGGCTACTGCGCAGAGTTCATAAAACGAAGTACAATCGAGAAAATGCCCTAGTTTTTGTCTAATAATAACAACGTGTTTCTTGGTTCACAGCTTTTGCTAAAATTTTAATGTAATATATGACTCCTGAAAAAAAGTTCAAAAATCGCTGTTGTAAAGGAAAGTGATGAACCTTTTTAAACTTTTGCAGGAAGAAATATCAAAAGAACGTGGACTACAGCTTTCCACTCTCGGATCACATTTGGAAAGCGCTTTTTTGGCCGGCTATCCAGTTTGTTTCTCCCAGCTTGGAATCACAGCTGATATGATAAAAGAAGTGGAAGATGCCATTCGAAGACCGCCTATTAGCTCAGGTAATAGTTAACTACTCGTATCTTCAATGTGAGAGAGATCCAGTGTTATAAATCCGGTTTTGTCTTCGTTATAAGAGGTGGCCGGATTCACCTCACGTTAGTAGAAAGTTTATTAACATCATCACGCCACTTTGTTCTGTCTGTGGCATCTTCCTTTTTCACTCCAATCTTATCAATATGTTCTTGCACTTGCCTTTTCTACGTCATTTTCGCTCGCTCACGCGCGGTTTTCCCACCACTTTGAAATCCAAAGTCTTTCTCAACATTTCATCTCTGATGTAATAATGAAAAACGTTGAGTTCCCGCCTTTATTCGTTTTTTTTGACCCTTGAAAATCTCAACGGCTATGTCTTCTATTAGACCGTTCTCTTTGAATCAGCACAAATTTTAGTTGATTTTATGTGTCTGACCAGTAAGTTTTTTTGCAGATATCAGTCGTCTATTACCAATCAAAGATCGACTGGGCGCTTCCGTGGATTGGGTGCAATTGAAGATAATACGAGCCTACTTGACTAAAGCTTACGGATGCGTAGCTCCTGCTGCCGCAGCAACGGCACCAACCTCAAAGCAGTGAGTAACATGCAACAGCGTATGATTTTTGTCAATTCATTTTTGAAAACTATTAATATTGGCGTCGTTTTACAACACTGCATTTTTTTCATTAATCACAATACAACTCGCTCAACCGCGTCCGAACAAGTAATAATGCATCGAGAAAATTGACCAATCTTTTGTTAAAAACATGGAGCTGGGATTGGAACTTACAGCTCAGATTTAGTCGAACAGTGGTCATTGGCTTATAGATATAGAGGGTAGTGGCTTTTAGGCAATGTGTGACATGTGTCAATGGCGAGTTGGCGACCTCTTGAATTAACCAGGCAATAAACATATTTTTGTGTTTGTTGCTTTTTTCCCTTGGGATAGAGGTATGGCATTAAACGGTTATCCATGTTCGCACCGCAAATCAAATCAAAATCACTCACAGTGAGCGGTAGTCTGTTTCGAATCAGTCCTGAAAACCAAATTCCAGCTGTTTGCACTACCAACAACGGGGGGACTGCCTTTGTTGGGTGACTAAAAGTCGCCCCTCGGGACATGCTGGTTGAACAGCTTTGCTATTTTAAATCGCTGAAGCACGGCTAATCTAGGCGTATCTCTAGACAGGTTAACAGAGTAACTGCTTATAGCGTAGGATACTAGGATTTGATAATTTTATTCGTTAAGTGTGTTACAGGACAATTTTATTCGAAATTGTCTAATGCTGGTCATATTGCAAACAGCGCTGTCGGGGTTTAGCCCGAAGGATCAAGCTTTGCCTTGGATTGTGCCGCGTGACATCGCATGTTTTTCCACAAAGTTTTATTGTTGTTGGGCGGAAACGTATCGTCTTTTGCGTGCTTTTTTAATCAGTAAAAAGGGACAGAAGCAGCTGTTCATTTATAAATAGAATGCTAAACATTGTTACACATTTTGTGGCAGGCACTCCGTTTCTTCCAAACCATCCCATCAGAAGTTTACTCCTCCAGTGAAAAATACGAGCAAAACGCCTGCTACTAAATCAATGTAAGCTGGAGATTTTTTACGAAAAGGCAACATGCAGTAAACATTTAAACGCCATATTTGTTTGTCTTATTTACATTAGAAAACTCTCGACTTCTTCAACACGATTTCGTGATGCTTTTTTTTTTTGCTCATTTTGGTAGGCAACCACCATCTCGAAGCTTCCAGTTTTTCATTTGACAATGAACTTGGCTAATCGTATTAATGCGCTTACTCATAATCATGAGATTTCCCGTTCAAAGCCATTGCGGTGATTAGGTTATGTTCTTGGAAAAGTACTGATTAAGCCCAGTATTAGTGGTGGAAATGCACTGTGCAAGCTGTAATGGTAATTCTAAATTAAGTTTAAACTATGATATCATTGAAGCTCAATTTTAATGTATTTTAGCCCGGCTACTAGGCAACCTGGTTTGTTGTCGGCGACTCCTGCTAGCAGGAACGAGCTCCAGCATTCCCGCTCCTTCCTTTCTCCTGCTTCCACCCTTCCTTCAGTTCCAATTCGAAAAAGTCACTCTTCTAGTGATAGCACTCCTACTGGCGCTAATAAGTCAAGTTATTTTAATCCTTCTAATCAGGTACGATACAGCTACTATGTCAATAGAAGCCGAGCAATCGGTCAGTAAAACTGAAATAGGAGTTTTATGTTGAGCCAGTGGATCTTACCCAGGGGCCAGTGGGCTCTCTGAGGGAGGAGTTATTGATTTCTGGGAGGGAATTTGTTTATTGGAGGAATTGGTGAGGAAACATTTCCAAATTTTTATTTTATGATTTACGCATAGACTAGGTTTTCAGTAAACCATATCTGATTTTATTTCACATCGTAAGCCAAATTTTAGCAAATACCGAAACACCACTTCCGTGGGAGTGTTTTTAACAACAACGTTGTAACGTCAGCACCTTTGATGCGATCTAGCCCAGCCAACACTGTGACACTATCTAGCTGCTAATTAACCTCGGCCTTTGAGAGGCTGACCGAAGCTCGGTACCATAGTATTAATGCCAGGCCAGGATCTATTGGTGGCTCCTAGACCTCCTCTCAACACTGCAGTAGATAACGAACGAGCACGAAGCGTATCTATCTACCAACCGCAAATACAGTAACCCCAACAACACCTCGGATTATGCCGGATATTCTACGATTCGTTGAAATTTTGAAATATAAAACAAGAAGCGTTCACCTATCATTGAAATTTTAAAACAGTTTCGTTCAGAATTTTCCTTAGTGAAATTGTAAATAACAAAAAGTTTTTACTTCTGCAAAATAATGACAGCGTGAAACCATTCGATGCATTTAAAAGGCTAGTTGATGTGTTTGGAACCTCCTAGTAAGTGCAAAGTAGCCCAAAAAGCTGTGGCTATTAAAACAAAATTTGCTATCTCCGACTGCATATTAGTTTCGTTTGGTTTGGTATTACAAACATATGCACGAAGTTTACTCTTCCAATGAAGTATCTTTGCAATAGTTAAATCCGACTGAACTAACCTTAAATATTACAGAACAAGCGGAAGTTACCTGCTACGTGGGGAAGTGTTTCCGGCGGAAAAAAAAAGTTTCATTTCAAAAAGAAATCGGGGACGAAATTTTTATAGCGAAAGATCTTGAGAAAACAAGGTCTGAGAATTTTTAACACCAGAGACTACGGCACATTCTTAAATTCTTGCGTTTTGTTTTTTCTATATTACAATTTTTACGATTAATAAAACAATTTTTCATCTCTTACGTAGTGGTGGTTATTCCAAAAACTTCACCTCGAGGTGAGTGTTGTGTAAACAACAAACATAGGTCTGTAAACCTATATTTATGGGATTGTTTAAGGTAAATAGTTTGGTAGACAGCTGTTTAACAAAAATTCTACAGGCATTTCTGGCCGCAGGTTTTTCCATTTCTTTCAAATTTTTGGTGCACTCCTGTGGGAGGTAGTAAAGAAGTTATTACATTCATTGAAGACTAGATAAGTTAATGCAAAGTTCTAAAAAGTTTTTCGCGTGATATCAAGAGGTTGGTCTAGTCTGTGCTAATACAAAAAATGTGAAAATCACACACACACAAACGAAGCACAAAATATGAAGGCTATTTTGCAAAAGTAGGCTAAGCATCATTATGACAACGTAGTATAATTGAATTGTGCGAAAAAAGAAAACTCTGTTTAGGTACATAAGCATCAAAAACTATGTTCTGTTCGAATGATTTGCAAAGGTTGTTTCGGTAAAATACGAAAGAGTCATTGTAGGCTACTTGTAGACCATTTAAGGACGCACATGTATGTTTACCTCAAAGCTAGCTACCACAAAAAACCTGGAATAACTGCGAAGAAAATACTTAAGAGTCATTGATGTTTTCAAAAATTTGTTTTGTTCCTAAAAAGCTGTTGTTGTTACCCGACCCCTTTCGAGGGATGGGGACATGGCGGAAGACCATGGAGCCCAAGAAGCTGGGCAACTCTCCAAGGCCTGAACCAAAGGTCGTAAAGAAACAGAGAGTCGCTAAAGAGTGAGCCGCTCAAAGAGTTCGTCGCTTGACTGTACAGAATGAGATAAGAGGTGTCCGCAGACGCTGCAAGAGGGATTCTCAATTCTGCCAATCCTAGGGAGATAAGAGCTTAACAGTAGACTGTGTCCGTCGCAGCGTAGACAAGAGAGAACACAGCGAGCATGACGAGGGAGCCCAAGTTCCTCGGTCGAAATCGAGGAAACCTGTGTGTCGAAGAATTTCGATGAGACAGTACGCCTCCAGTCCGCGAAAATACCAGAGTGGATACGAGAGAGAAGAGGAAAGAAACTACAAGGGATTTCAGAGGGCACGAGTATCGCTCACCGTCTGGACAGTTTATCAGCCGCGTCGTTGCACGGGAGAAACGAGTGTCCGGGGACCCACTGTAGTCTAATAGAGTAGGAGGAGAAAGAAGACAGTTCTTGCCAGAGAGATTGAGGTAAAAGGAAAGATAAAAGAGAAGACAGCGTTGCGAGAGTCAGACCGGATGAGAAGTGGAAGACTTGTTGGTGCTGCCGAGACCAGCAAAGCGCTTGCAGAATGGTGCAGGCTTCAGCAGAAAAACTTAAGCATACTGGGCCTGCTGAATAGAAAAGAGTGGCCTCAGTGCCACAGAGAGAGTAGTTAGCAAGTACGCCAGAGCCGCCTTTGCCAAAAGGTTGGGCTGTAGGTTAGCTTGGTGGGGATCCACTAAGAACAAGGAGGCCTTACATTTGCTCGGATTGAGAGGAAGACACCAGTACTCAGACCAGCGCTCCTATCGAAACAAAGTTTCTTATGTGGCCTCCTCCCAGTAAGAACCGAGGGGGAGGAGGACCAAATGGCCGGATCGTCAGCATAAAGGGAGCAGCAGATGGAAGAAGGCAGAGAGGCCAGAAGATCATTATTAATGAGAGAGAAAAGTACAGGGCCAAGAACGGATCCTTGCGGAACACCTCAATGGACTCGAAAGGAACGACTTTTGTGATTTTGATAAACCACATAAGTGCGCCTATTAGAAGGGAAAGATTGAGTCCAATGAGCAAAGCAAGGGGAGAGGCCAGTCAAAATGAGATTGTGGAAAAGGGCAGGATGCGAGACAGAGTCGAAAGCTTTCGAGAAATCAATAGTAGAGAGGATCATCCGAGAGCCCGGCCTGGGTTTGTTAAACTCATCCTAAATGGACTGAAAAAGATAAAGAATTTGATTTAGAGTAGACCGTCCAGGGCGGAAACCGGCCTGGCGGGGAGAGAGAACTGTCTGGGCCAGTGACATGGGGATGAGGAGAGGTTGGAGGCAGCCGCAAGGAATTCAGCGGGAGCGGGGAAGAGGGAGAAGAAGTACAAGTAAGACTCCTCAGGGATCTCCGGAAGAAGCAGGGACGCAGCAGGAAAGGCAGCTCCAAAGTGAGAGCTGCCAAGAGTTCTGAATCTGGAGAAGGAGAATTATGAGCACTTTAAATGGACCCATTTGGAGCAGGTGCAGCATTACACTGACTTACCTCTCCAGGCCACATTTTCAGCACACACTAAACAGGGAAAGACGGGGCCAGGGTTAGGATGAACGTTGCCGCTCATCACAAGAAGAAGAAGAATGAGAAAATGAAGACGGGCAAGACAAAGGCAGGAAAAGAGAGAAAACAGGCGACCTATTTCAAAGAAGCTGCGTGCTGCCCTACTGCGGTCGTTCAGGGGGCAGCACGGTGGAAAAATAGTTTGTGTGAGGAGAGAGCCCGGGGTAACTGGGAATCTCGGAAAGGCCAACAGCCATTTCGATCCAACCCAAACAGGTTCGGGGACCGCACCAGCACGTTGAGGCGGCTGTTGATTGGTCCAGTCCTAAATAGTTCGAAAAGAGAGATATCCAACAACAAAATCGATCCATAGGCGGCGGAATGTTAATGACAATACGGTATTAAACATAAAATGTGAGAGCCTTAATGGGTACATTGAAAACGTGCAAAAATCAAGTGTCATTGACTCACGCTAAAAGATTTGTTTGTAGAAGATGCGCTGAGACTATGGAGGTAGATGAGAAAATATCATTTAATTACCAAATGGATTTGCTAAAAAATTTCTTCTTTTTTTGGGGACAATTTGAATACCAGTGGTGGAAGTGAGGCAGCGGTATCGGCAAGAATAAGAGTTTGGCGATTAAAATTTGAAGAAAGTGATTACAGTAAACCTCGGATATAACGGACAATTCGGCACCAGCGATATTTGTTTGTTGTATGCGAAATCCGTTATATACGAAATTGATCCAATGATCACTAAACAAGCTCATTATGCTCCAGCTCAGATGTAACACGTTTTGTACTCTTGAGTTATTTGCCTTAATGACTTTTCACTGGACGTAGCCGGTTTTCTCATAGTCCGGTCCGTGAGTACGCCTGTCTTTCGAATTAGTATGACAGACCGAATCGGTAGGGCACCTACTGTTACCGATGTTCTGGCAAGGCCTTGTAAGTGACAAAGGCCCTTTTCAGGGCGGGGCGATGCATCAAAACGCATTGTCAACAAGTTCCGAAGACCTGCCATCCTTCAGCTGAACATCGAAGGCTTCACTGCAAGCAAGATGAGCGTTCTTTAACATCTTGCTGCACAGCGTGAGGCACTCGTCATCCTACTCCAGGAGACCCACTGCACGTCTGCACAGAGGCTAGTTCTACAGAACTACCAACTAGCTGGGTTCTTTTTAAGCAGGAAGCATGGTCATGCTACATTTGAACGATGCTGGTCTTGCTACGTTTGAACCATAAACGACTGAAGTGGACCCTTTTCGACCAATCTCCACCTACATCGGTGACTGAGTAGTTGTGCGTCGACGTTGATGGATGTAAGATAGTCAATGTTTACACATCTTCACCGATTCGTTTGCAAGTATTCGATCTCCCAGTATGCCCACATCCCTGTCTCTATGCTGGCGACTTCAATTGCCAGCTGGTTGATTGGGGTTATGATGCCAACAGTGCAGATGGAGATTGCCTAATTGGCTGGGCTAATATCAACAATCTTGCCCTACTTCATAATCCAAAGGATGCCGCCAGCTTCCACTCAGGCTGCTGGAATACAAGTACCAACCCGGATCTTGCATTCCTTATTATTGATTCGGACAGTCGTTTACCTCACAGACATGTCTTAGAAAAGTTCTCAAGGTCTCAACATCGACCCTTGCTTATTACTCCATCCAGGTTTGCTCGCCCTATACCAAGCAAGCCTATAAAGCGATGATAAAGGGCTTGAATCTAGCAGCGCTTGTACAGCTTTGCTTGCCAGGCTTGATAGGAAACGGAGGGATCGATGGTCTGAGGCTGTCCAGAACATCGACTTTTCACACTCTAGTCGGGTAGCATGGAGTAGATTAAACAACCTTACTGGTAGGTCACGATAATCACCTCTTCAATGTCTCGTTTCAGCAAATGCTATTGCTAACCAGTCGGTAAAAAACGAGAAAAACGATGGTGTAAAGCGAAAGATTTCTCGATTCGTTATGCAGGAATTGTTTGACTTTTGGAGGGCTACTGTCCCAGATGCAGTAAATATCTCCGGAGTTTTTCTCTAAGAGAATTTGCTGCTGCCCTCCACCACTTAAAACCATGTAAAGCCCCGAGCTCTGACTCTATTTGTCCGGAGCCTTTAATCCATGCTGGTCCCGGCTTAAAGTTCTGGCTATGTGGCTTCCTTTCTTCCTACTTGCGCCAACTCAAAACTCCAAAAGTCTGGAGAAGAGCGCTGGTGGTCACAATCCCTAAGCCTTCAAAACCTGTAGAGGACCCACAAAGCTACCGTCCCATCTCTCTGCTCTGCGTCCCTTACAAGATCCGCAAACGACTGATTTACAATCGTGTCGAACCAATAGTGTCGAACCAATAGTCGATTTACAATCGTGTCGAACCAAACGACTGATTTACAATCGTGTCGACCCCTTGCTCACAAAGGAACAGGCCGGATTTCGACACGGAAAGTCTACCGTAGATCAGGTTGTTTTGCTTGCGCAAAACACTGAGGATTCTTTTGAAGCAAAAAAGAAGGCTGGTCCCGTGTTTGTCGATCTGGCAGCTGCTTATAACACTGTCTGGCACAGTGGCCTCACCTGCAACCTGCTGAGATTTCTGCTGGACAAGCACATGGTCTGGATGATCATGGAACTTGTTCGGAACAGAAGCTTCACCCTGACCACTGGCTACAGCAAGCCAAACAGGCTCCGACGCCTGAAAAATGCTGTCCCACAGGGATCAGTTTTGACCCCTCTTCTTTTCAACATATGCATATACGATCTGCCTTCCATAACCTCCAAGAAGTATGCCTATACTGACGACTTAGCGTTACTTTATTCATCTAGAGATTGGAAGGTGTTGGAAAGAACTTTGAGCGAAGACATGACTACACTTTCTGCATATCTCCAGACTTGGCGGCTAAAGCTCAGCCATGCTAAAACGGTCACGGCAGTTTTTCATCCCCACAATCGAGAGGCTAAGCGTGAGCTAAAGGTTTAGAACAATGGTAAAATCTTACCATTTTTCCAAGTCCAGACCTATCTTGGTGTGAAACCGAACAGAGCACTCACGTATCGCCATCATCTTATGGCATTGCGCAAAAAACTATCCACGCGCGTTTCGCTGCTGAGGCAACTTGCGGGTTCAGGATGGGGCGCTGGTGCCAAGACATTGCGCAGAGCTGCCTTGTCCTTGATCCTAATCGCAGTTCTTTGGACCCTGGCCACATTCTGCATGGCCATCTGACTGAGCCGCAGGCTACTAGCAATTTGTTAGTTGGGCATCCGCGCTGCCCAATGGACGAGCTTGACATGGGACACAGAGTACTCCAAGAGTATCTCAGCGTTCTGTGTCGACATTCTTAGGGTCAGCACATGGCCTTCTGGAATAAGTTTGACCAGAACAGCTTGGGTCAAACTCAATCGCCTGCGTACTGGCGTTGGGTGTTTCGGTTCGTCCATGCACAAATGGGATCTTGCTTCTTCAGCTAAATGCCTGTGGGCGCTAGTGAACAAACTGCAGACCACATTATTTTAACATGTCCCACACATCGGGCACCTCGAGGAATAATGGGTCTGACAGTCTTGGATGACGAAGCAAGATGCTGGCTCAACTCCTTCACTGCCAGCATCTGATCAGGGCAACACAGCAGGTTGGGGTGGTAAAAAAATAAACCCTGTGTCCCATCCTTTTGTTGTGTCTGATCTGGATCATAGATACCCTGCCATACGAAGACGATCTTCCACTGTAGTCTACAATTCCCTGAAGTTTGACCGAACTCGTGAAAATTCAGAGAAAAGCAATATGAAATTAGACTCACGTCGATCTCACAAAAAGTTACTATTGTTTTATCACAACTTTACAACAAGTTGTAATTTTTTAGTGAAGAATGAATCTCCAATAGGCGAGGTAGTTTATGTTGTTTTATCTCAACGGAACTGAAAAATTAGTCCATTATAGACGATAACGGATCCGTTATGGAAGCTGAAATGCACTAATATCATTAGAAGACCATCCGGACTTGAAATTTCATCCGTTACATACAATTATCCGTTATATTAGAGTCCGATATATACGAGGTTTATTGTAGAAGCTTCTTGGGAGAGGGCTGTCGTTAAAGAAGAGAGAAAGAATCTACCAAAATGTGAAAGACCGAAGAATAAGTGCTTAAAAGAAATTGTTTTGCTTGTTCTTTTATGATGTCATCGAATTTGTTTATTTTGTTTTGAGATTTTAGTTTGTAATACTACATAATAATTTTATTATCTACAAATATGTGACCGGTAAGCATAATTGCACAATAAGCCTGCCTATATATTTGTAAAAATATTTGTTGTGTTTAAGCTGTGACTTTCACTCGTTTTGAAAGCTTTACTACTTGATGACGATAAAAAAATAATGCATTTTTATTCATGGCAAAAACTGAAGTTTTAAAAACAATTTAAACTTTCAAATTACATGTTCACCTTATGTACTTGAAGCATGGCAGAATTTTTTGCTCAAGATTAACTTCTAAATCGTTTGTCTGTATGGCAACTTTTTCGAGTTTAAGGCAATTCAGTTGCGACAACTCTTGTACAGATTTTAACCAAGTTCAAACTTCTTGGACTGGATGACATTTAAAACAGGCAATTTCGTAAAAAATCAGCGTATTATTGTTATCGCTTTCTTATTCAGATGGAAATGGTTTAGCCCTTGCAGCAAGCATTACCATGAATCATGGCATTGTGGTCCAAAGACACTATACAAGCAAGCTTACAGAAACGAAAGCAAAAAATAATCAAAATGTTTTCAAGAAATAAAGAGAAACAACGGTTTGGTTTCGTAAACGATTTTCATGCGGACGGGGAAAACATCCAACGCTAACAAGGATAACAGTGGATGGAAGATATTTTAGATCAATGAAACTTCCAGAACATTGTGCAATAATTGGCATGTCAGGCGAATTCTATTATATTTTTCGCTTAAGTAGCAAGGGCCAGGAATGTAAATGCTGTAATATCAATTTACGGGAAATGATAAGATCACCATTCTTCACGGCGACATAAACCTAATTAAATGAAATGAAACAGTTATTATGAAATATGGTTTCGTTGATGCTACAAGCACCAACTTAAAGGGCTTTTAAATAATCTGCTTCAATGATCTATGAGTTTTTACACTGTGCTGAAGTACCTTTTCGGCATTCTAGTCTGTACAACAGCTAATTTTAGTGTTTTATTTGGAGTAATGTGAAAAAAGATATCTGGAATAAATCATTTTTATGAACCTGGTGTTAGCCTATATTTATGAATTAATTTAATGTGTATAATGCGCCTACCTAGGTCGATTAAATTAATTCATCTCTGAAATAGGTAGCCTACAAGTGGGGCTTGTGCACCAACAAAACTAAAAGAAAATATTGACAATTTAGACCCTGATCAATATTACAGTCATTGAAAATATTGCATCGTGATATCAGGTTTTGTTGATTATTTTTTTAAATTAGTGGAAATTGGTCTTTCATGCTCTGCCAAGAAAATAACATGATTAGCTTTAATACTGCAGTCAATCCATCTAGATTTTTTATGCGTTTGGCTAAAGTTTTTATCGTCGTTTGTTTTCCCTCTTGATGTTAAGACATTCTTCATCTCATTTTTTATGCGTTTGGCTAAAGTTTTTATCATTGTTTATTTTTTTTTTTGGTGTTATGATAAGCATAAATGCTCAATATCAAAACCAGGAGCCAGAAAGTTTTGTGTGACAATTATCCGAAAACGTAAATATCCTAACAATGACTACAATTAAAAGAAAGAGCTTTGGCGACATTGAAACGGAATGCATTTTACAGCCATCTGTGATAAGTCTCTGGTGGATACCAAAAAATACAAATATAAGCTTTTGAGACACATATACGAGGGGATGCTGAAAAGTTCCTGACTTTAAGGGTATCGTGAAAGCGTAGAGCTGCTTCTTTTACATAGGACAGCTATTTAGGAGACGATAGGCAAAACCAGCATGATGTCATACAATATATTTTTTTCTTTGTGCAGGTCTAACGCACGATGGCAGTGCCTACAGTTTTGGTAAAATTGAAGCACGAACTGTGATGAAAACTTCCTCTTCTTGCAAAGCAAAGGAGCGGAAAATATGCGATTTTGCCTTCGAATTGATAAAACACTTACTCCCCAGACCTGGCCCCCTCCCTCTAACATCTTTTTCCTCAAATAAGGAAACATATCAAAGGAACAAAGCTTCACTTCGATTCGGAAGTGATCGCAGCCACAGAGTCTTGATTGTAGATCCAACCTTCCGAGTTCTTTTTTCAACTTTTTTCAGAAAATCTGAGCGACCATTGTAATAAGTGTGTGTGTGAATATGAGAGAGAAATATGTTGAGTAAAATCATAATGAAACGATCTTCCCGTATTTTCTTTGAGCCAAAGCCAGGAACTTTTCAGCAGCCCCGCGTAGTTGCATCCATAGACGTTGCTAGAGCAACCGCAACAGCACCATAGCTCCTAAAGTTTTTGAACCGATATATGAATGGAAATGTTGTCGGATTTAATGAATACAAAACGTCGATCTCCAAAAAAAGAGTTTATGCAACAAACTTGAGACGTAGATTGATAAATTTGCAATTAAAAAATAACGATTTCCAAACAACCTTATCCAACGTAATTCCTGTACACCAAAACCAAAAAATATATTTGGTTTCCTCAAAATCTCTTCTGATCACAACAATGCCTGTGGCTTATATTTATCTTTCGAGTGCATTTATGCCAGAAATCGGCCGAAGAGCGCCACATAAAGTTGTTTACGAAGCAGAAGTAACTACGGTTACATTTAAAAGACGTGATGGCCACAGTTAGCAGCGACTAAAATCAAGAAAACTGATGAGCGAATTCAATAAAGAATTAGATATTGTCTACAAAATAACGCGTAATTTTTATCACCATGGTGATACAGTTCATATGTAAAATAGAGGTGTAGTCTTTGCAGAGCGTTTTTAGATCTGTAGGTAAACATGGAGACTTTTATTCGAATGATGTGTGAGTGTGTGGTATCAGTTGTTAACAGATTTAGATGGTTTTTGTTTACCACATACTAAACTGCAAAAAGGCTAAATTTTTTTTACTACCTCAACTTTGTTTAACGTATTGATATTCATCTGAAGCCAACTACAGGCAGTGACACCGCATTGACCTATCAGGACTCATCAGTTGGTAACCGACAAGTTCGTATGTTTTTATCAAAGTTCAGTTCTATATAATAACTAAACATGTAAAACGATAAGTAAAAATGCTTTTATTGTAGACAGAAACATTGACATCCTCGATCTTTCAAAACCAAAATTACCTTTCTGGCACAAGCGGTTTTTAATTTACATTAATTTTTCATCATTTGACTCCGCTATCAAGTTTGACCAGAGTTATGAGTTGGAGGCTGTGTTTGAGCCAGCTTGACAAAGTTGTTAAGTGCGAGTTTTCGAATTATTTGATAGGTTTCTGCGCCCTCTTATCTAATATTCAAGTAAAGGCTTTTCACTTCACTTTTCACTAGTTGTGATTAGCGATCGGCAGTAGCTCTAGAAGCAGTGTTTTCTAAAATCATATTGTCAGGACGCTTTCTATCTCCCACCAAAAGACGCTGCTATTGCTACTAAAACACAAACAAACCGCAACAAGCAGTGCGCTTTCGTTGCCAACTTTGTGACTTGATTTTACTAAAAGCAGCTGTCATACTACACGAGTTATAAAATTAAAAGTGTCTGTGCATGATATCACTCGACATTTTGACAGCTGTTTCAAAGAAAACTATCCATACATTTAGCAATGTAAACTCAGTCAAAAAACTTTTCAACAAATGTATATTTACCTGCTACACGTAGAAATAAAACACATATTATGAAAAAGAAATTCTTCAATCATTTACGGTCAAACAATATCTTGTTAATCATAAACGCTATTTTGAGACTTGAAGTTTTAAGATCGAATCAACTTTGTATAAGAAATGATATTGAGTATGTACTTCATTGTGTCTAAGTAACATAAATTGAAATTGTTTCAGACATTGAGTATGGTTACAAATCTTAAGCAATGCTTCAAACAGAAAGTGACTTAAATTTTATGAGATGTACATTACATTTTAATTATTAAAATTAAACAACATTGAAAGGATAATGTTTAAATACTGGTTATACGACATCGATACGGTCCATACCAAACTGGCTTTCTAATTGTATAGACAAAATATAGGCATGTTTGCTGGATACCGAGATTTTCTTGCCTACTCATGTTTTAATCAAAACTGAAGAAAAATTAACGCTTTAAATATTAAAGCCCACTTCTTTAGGAAACACTTCTAAATTTGAGAAAAATAGTGAATATTTACAAGTGTAGCTAATATGCATTTTTAAGGCAGGCTTTTTGCATTATTTATATTTTCAAATAATTTTTCTACTTCATACAACCAATCAACATGCCATCTAAACAGCTTTAACAGTTCACCCAGCTTGTCCTAAGTGACAACTTTCTGGCGCTTAACACACCAGTCTACCTTGTTGGTAGTGGGTCAACCAATCTTTTACTAGCATTCATGGCTGGTTTGTAATGGAATGCCGTCTTTAATCTTAACCAAATCTTGATCAGTTTTGCGGTGTTTAACTGAATTATCATGTTTGCAAAGAAAAAATGAGATAAACATCGTATTAACAACAGCTACACCAATATTGTTTATTTATAACGCTGGTTTACAATTGTGGGGCTGTGTGCTCACTACCCGCGCAGTTTTTGATTTGTTGTGTCTATGACAATGTAAAAGATTAAAGAGCAGTAGAGAGGGTCAGCAGTCAGTACAGCTCAAAGTGAAGGCTAAAACCGTTGCAGTGAAACTGCACAAAAATAACTCCATTGTGCTTCATTTACAATTTATCGATTGAGGGTTTGCAGCAGTTCGTTTGTGTCGTGGAGGCAAAATACTATTAGCCAATCATTTGCGTTGTGCTTTACGACAGGAATAACGTGAAATTTAAACAACGAGGTAAATCAATTACTCAAAATTTATTTAATTGGCAATTTCTTTGTGTTGTAAGTTGTTATTTGGCTTACAAGTGTGTCTACAAAATTTAGAAGCTGGCAACTGCTTCCTTTTAGTCATGAGTTTAGTCTTTTTGATAGATTTGCAGTCATAGCTCTATTAAAGTTAGGTAATTTATTGCTAGAATTGTAATCTATTCGTGCTGTTGTGTTTCAATATCGCTACTGTCCCCTCTCTCCGATCGAAGCATCAGGTGCAAACACAATCTATACCTCGGATAAAAACTAAACGTTCAGTTAAAATTCTGCATAGTAGTCGACTTACCACCTATATAGTGATGATCATTTCTCCAATCAGAAACTTAGCCAGGTCAATTGTTATAAGTTCTTTTCCCAATTACACGAAAACACAGAATCCTCACTGAAGATCATGACATTTGATTTTCCGTCTTCTTTCCCATTATTTTTCAAGTTTAGAGGAGCTGATTCAATGTATGTCTGCCACTACACAGTACACACACTCGCTTTGAATCACACTTTTGAAATAGCAACAACGGTGGACCGACGCAATGGCGTAGTGGTTAGAGCGTCCGCTTTGTAGTCGGTAGACCTGGGGTTCATTCCCCTTGTCGAGTCATACCAAAAGACTTTAAAAAATGGCATCCGCAGCTTCCCTGCTTGGCGCTTGGCATTTCGGGAAGGTTGTGGAGAACAAGCCGGCAAGTTCGCTTGTTGTGTCCTTGGGCAAGTCACTTAACGGGACGCCCCACCTTTATGTGGAAGACAGGTGGCCCATAAAAACCTCGAAAAAGGCAACTCCCAAGCGAGTGCGGACTTCCCGTCCAAAGTATAGCGATACAATTCGCTTTCTCGTGAATGGAGGATAAATATGGCAAATAAAACAAAAAACAAAAACGGTGTGTTACACAAATGCAGGCCGACTCTTTATTCGTTCTGAGCCACGGTGCCAAACCAAACAATACCATCTATTGCAAAGTGTTCTTTAATCTGTTTCTTTCCTTGAAATACTCTATTATCTATTTGCAATAGGTTTTGCATGCATTTGTTTGCTTATTCTGTTTGCTCAATATAAATTGCATTAAGTTTTTGGAATTTTGCCTTTCAAGCTTGACTGAAATCATATTCATGATCGAGCTGAAACATTTAACATTACAGCAACATAAAAAGCCGTTGCTTTCCAAGAAACTTCCTAAACTAGATCAGATATAGTGATCCATCCTAAAAGCTCTGCACTATTATAAGCATGTGATGACTCAAGCTACAGATCAAGCTGTCACTATCACTCGGTTTTGAACACTTCGTGACAACAACAGCAACAATTTATTTACATGGACATTGGTCAATATTCACACGTATGCACAAAAAACGACAAGAGTGAAATGAAATGCATATCCACAGAGGAAGTGTGAAAGACCATATGCCAGTCTATACAGACGGGCAGTTCGCCGAGTCGGCTCCTTCTACATTGTGGCAATAATGTATAATCAGGACAAAAAACACACAAGATTACTGTCAAATGAGATTATATGAGCACAAAGTGAAGACAGTACCGAGCATAAATACAAACGCATACTCATGTATAATCCTAAGTATATCCATACCTATTTACATTAACATATATACGTAATGGTGTCGTGATGGTAAGCGGGTCAGAAGGAGAACTATTCAAAAGCAAGATAGATCCATGTGGAGTTAGTGGGAGGAGAGTCATGGCCAATTCAGTGTTGTGCATGAAATGTGGAAACTGGGTCGATGACAAATGTGCAAAAATAAAGAGAGCTACCGCCAGGTTGGCGATGCATTTTGTTTGCTTGAAATGTAGAGGAATAATGGAAGGAACGGTGTATTCGATCGAGGAGTTGTGCGATGAAGTGAAGATAGCGAATGGATTTTGTTATTTGAGAGACACAATAAATGCTAGTGGTGGTTGTGAAGCCGCAGTTACAGCAAGAGTAGGAATCGGTTGGGTAAGATTCAGGGAATGTGGAGAGTTTTTGCTTGGAAACAGGTTTCCTCTGAAGACGAAAGGTAAAGTTTATCGTTGTTGCGTAAAATCAGCAATACTGTATGACGAGATACATGGTGTCTAAAAGAAAATGAAAAAGCAATTTTAAGGAGAACGGAGAGAACTATGGTGAGAGCCACGTGCGATCAGAAAGTTGTTGACAGGAAGGCGACTGAAGAACAGATGGACTTGTTGGGGTTGAAGGAAACTATAGACCGGTGAGCAACAGCGAATGAAGTTAGATGGTATGGATATGTGCTGAGGAGGGATGACGATAGTGTTTTGAGGGTTGCTCTGGATTTTGAAGTGAGTGGCAAGTAAAAGCGAGGACGACCGAAGAAGACATGAAAGAGGCAAGTGGAAGAAGAAACAGAGTAGATTGGTTTGAAGAAGGAGGATGCCCTGAGACGAGACAAGTGGAGAGACGGAGTGCGAGCAATTGCAGAAGGAAAGGGGTAAATCCGGCCATTTCTGTTAAGGGAACAACACCGGATAAAACTAAATAACTACTACTACTACATACACACACACTTATAAACACACATATAGATACACACAAACATATATGCTTGACAGTTACACTTCTACTGACCGCACAGTTCTAGCACATAGGTCGGCAACCTGTAGCTCCGGAGCCGCATGTGGCTATTTGATCCTTCTGTTGCAGCTCTTTGCGGCTATTAGAAAATGAAGAGTAATTTACCCTTATAATTACCCTTGAGTCTAAAACTATTGAAGTTTTATTGCTGCCGTGGCGAGCGCTTGATTACGTTTGTCATTTATCCTTTCTACGCTTATATTTCTTCTTTTCAGTTGACAAAATGCGATAGTAATATCGCTCAAAGTAAATTCAGCTGATTGCCGAAAACTCAAAAAAGCCATTATTATGCCCTAATATTTCTGGTTGTGACATGATAATTAGTGGATGACATAGCCTACTAACATAGTTACAACTGCACCAATCAACAGCCGCCTCAACGTGGTGGTGCGGTCCCCGACTTTGTTTGGGTTGGGTCGAAATGGCTGTTGGCCTTTCCGAGGGTCCCAGTTACCCCGGGTCACTCCCGTTCATTTTTTCGCTATGCTGCCCCATGAACGGCGGCAGCACACAGCATCTTTAAAATCGGTCGTCTGTTTTTTCTTTTTCTGCCCTTCTCTTGCCCTTCTTCGTCTCCTCATTCTCTTGATGAGCAGTAACGTACATCCAAACCCCGGCCCCATCTTTCCTTGTTCAGTGTACACTGGAAATATGACCTGGTGGGACAAGTCAGTGCAATGCTGCACCTGTTCCAAATGGGTCCATATAAGGTGCTCACAACTTTCCTCTCCAAATTCAGAGCTCCTGCCGTAACACTGTGACTCCCTGCTCGGACTCCTCCGACATGTATACCTCCACTGTACAATCTGGCCACTTTTCTGCTAATGCTGCACTCCTGCCTTACACTCGTCTTCAAGTCTCTTATTTCCCATCTGCCCATTTTATATCTTCTCCCTCTGCCCCCTTACCACCGTTCCTGCTCCTGGCTGTCCTTCTGCACCTCCTGCTTCCTGTCCCCCTGACTCTCTTAGGGTTCTTCAATGGAATGCTGGAGGTCTTCGAGCCAGGAGCACTGAACTACTTCACTTTCTTTCGTGCCATCCTGTCGACCTTATCTGTATCCAGGAATCCAATCTTAACTCATTTTCCTCTTTCCGGACTCTTGGATTCTCTGCTCTGCGTTCTGATCGCACCCACTCCCGGTCTGGTATTCTCTGTCTTGATGCCACGCACGCTAGCGGCGGCGTCGTCATTTTCGTCAGGCATGGCCTATCCTTTTGTGAACTTTCTACATCCTCTCTTTCTTCGCTTGTTCCCTACTCCGATTACGTAGGGATCAACATCTCTCTTAACAACTCCTCCTCGGTGTCATTTTTTAATGTGTACGCCCCATCCATTCGTCCCTCCCCGACGGATGGAAGAATCGACTTCTTCTCTCCCTCCATTCTTCCCTCCTCCAGAAATCTCTTCATTCTTGGCGACTTCGATTGCCATCACCCCCTTTGAGACTCAAGAGGTACTTCCGACCCCTACGGGGAGGAAGTATTCGACTGGGTCATCTCTTCTGACCTCCTCCCCCTCAATGACCCTGACACAGCCACCCTTCTCCATCGCTCCTCTGGAAGTGGCTTCTCTCCTGACATCTCCTTTGCTCCCTCTTCTCTTGCCTTTTCTTGCTCCTGAGAGGTGCTTCATGACCTGGGTTCTGACCACCTAACAATTCTTCTATCCATCTCTCTCTCTCTCTCTCTCCGGTTTTTCGTCCCAATCAGCGTTCCCCTTCCTTCAATTTTCAGAAAGCTCGCTGGGATGGCTTTGCCGCTTACTTTGACTCCCACTGTCCTTCTGCAGAGGAATACTCGTCTCTTTCTCTTTCCTCTGCAGCTGCTCTCTTTACCTCACTGGCACTGAATGCGGCCAAATCTTCCATTCCTTTCGGCCGCATCAAACGCAATCCTAAAGCCTGGTGGTCTACTGAGGTAGAAGGTGCGGTTAGTGAAAGACGCAAGGCTTTCGCTGCCGCTCACAGAAGTAATGAAGATCGCCAGGCTTACATCTCCGCTTCTCGACGCGCCTCGTCAGTCATCGCCAAGGCCAAGGCTGAGGCATGGCAGATGACTTGTTTTTCTCTTACACCCAAATCTAACCCTAAATCTGTACACTCACTTCTTCGCTCTATCTGTGGCTCATCTTCCTCGTCTTCCTCCTTTCCTAATTTCCCCCAACTGTTCTTCTCCCAAGGAATCGGCTTTGGTCTATGCCGCTTACCTGAGATCCCACTTTTCCGTTTATCAGCCAAAGGCCCTGCGTAGCAGAGCCAGAGGCTACCTTTCTGAGCTCCGCCGAGCCACGTGCCCTGTGGAGTCTCACTCGTCCTTTCGCTCTCCTTTCTCACTCGCTGAATTCCTTGCGGCTGTCTCCAACCTCTGCTCCCCCACTGCCACTTGCCCAGACAAAGTTGCGTATTCCATGCTAAAGCACCTTCCTCGTTCTGGCATGGATTTTCCTCCTCACATTTCTCTCTTTCCTGGACTCCGCATTCCTTTCCTTCCATCTAAAAGATATATTTTATTCTTTCCATTCACAAGATGGGAAAGCCTCTCGACTCTTCTGCTTCCTTCCGGCCTATCACTTTCACCTCCTACGTATCAAAGCTGTTTGAACGCATCATTCTATCCCGTCTGCTCTTCTTTCTGGGATTTAATTCCATTCTCTCTCCCCGCCACGCCGGTTTCCGCCCTGGACAGTCTACACTCGATCAAATTCTTTATCTTTCTCAGTCCATTTCGGATGGGTTTAACAAACACAGGCCGGGCTCTCGGACGATTCTCTGTACTATCGATTTCTCGAAAGCTTTTGACTCTGTCTGGCATCCCGCCTTTTCCACAAACTCATTCCGGCTGGCCTCCCTCCTTGCTTTGCTCGTTGGACTCAATCTTTCCTTTCTGGTAAGCGCACTTGCGTGGTTTATCAAAATCACAAAAGTCGTTTCTTTCGAGTCCGTCGAGGTGTTCCGCAAGGATCCGTTCTGGGCGCTGTTCCTTTCTCTTTCTTCATGAACGATCTTCCGGCCTCTCGGCCTTCTTACGTCAGCTGCTCTCATTGCACTGACGATCTGGCCATTTGGTCCTCCTCCCCATCGGTTCCCACTGCGGTGGAGGCCACACCAGGAGCTCTGTTTCGAATGGACCGCTGGTCTGAGTACTGGTATCTTCCTCTCAATCTGAGAAAATGTGAGGTCTCCTTTTTCTCAGTGGATCCCCACCAGGCTCACCTCCAGTCCAACTTCCTCCTACTCGGCTCCCCCCCATCGTTTCAGTCTCACTCTAACTTTTCTTGGGGTCAGTTTCAAACGGACTCTTTTCTTTTCTAAGCATGTATCTTCGCTGAAGGCTAAGTTTTTTCCACGTCTCAAGGCCTTACGCTGTATCTCTGCTTCCTCATGGGGCCCACCTAAGGAGTCCCTCTTTGTTCTGTATAAATATTTTCTTCGGCCCCTTCTCACTTACGCTTCACCCGGATGGTTTCTTTTTCTAAGCATTACCAATTCCACCAAATTGGAACGTCTCCACCGAGCGGCCAGTCGCGCCATCACCGGCTGTTTCCCATCCTCCCCTATACCACTTTTTCTCTCCGTAGCTTCTTTAGCTCCCCTACGAGTCACCCTGACTCATTTCACTCTTTCGTTATATGAGCGGGCACTTTGTCTCCCAACCTCGTTTCCTATTTCCGGTATGGCCACACTAGGAGTGAAACCAAGACTCTGCAGATCGTCCTGGAGAGCTTTTGCGTCCACTCATCCGCTCATGCTTCCTTCTACTTGTTCTAGGGAGGTTCTTCTTGCTTGCCCTCCCTTTCTTCCCTCGAATCTGCCTTCCTTCACCGTGGAGTCCACCCTTTCCACTCCATGCTCTGTCTGGCTCTGATCCCCTTCTCTCTCGCCAAGGTGCGGCTCTCGCCCACCTTGACTCTCTCCCCCTCATGATCTGGTACTCTGGACAGACCGCTCTGTTCCTTTTCCTTTTGGCAAGGGAGGCTCCGGCGTACATGCCGACTGCTCTCTCTGTGGCACTGAGGCCGCTCTTTATTTTTCCGCAGGCCCAGTTGGTTCAAGTTTTTCCGTTGAAGTCTGCGCCATTCTGCACGCTCTTTGTTGGTCTCGACAGCACCAACAAGTCTTTAATTTCCCTTCTATTCTCCTACTATCTGACTCTCGTTCTGTCGTCGCCACCCTGTCCTCTCCTTTATCTTTCCTCTTATATCAAACGTGGCGGATCTGGCAGGAACTGTTTTCTCTCTCCTCCTGTTCTATCAGGCTACAATGGGTCCCCAGACACACGTTTCTTCCGGGGCTACGACGCGGCTGATGAGCTTGCCAGACAGGGAGCGCTACTTGCGTCCTCGGCAATCCGTTGTAGTCTCTCTCCTGTTATCTCTCGTATTCACTCTCGTTTTTTCTCGGACTGGAGGCGTACTGTCTCATCTAAATTATTTGACACACAGGTTCCATCAATTTCCATCGAGGAACTGGTGCTCCCTCGTCATGCTCGTTGTGCTCTATCTCGTCTACGCTGCGACGGACACAGCCTTTTTTTAGGTTGTTATCTCTCTAGGATTGGCAGAATCGAGAATCCTTCCTACAGTGTCTGTGGACACTCGTTCCAGAACACCTCTCATCTCATTCTGCACTGTCGAACTACGAACTCTTTGCGCCGCTCACTCTTTGGCGACTCTCTGTCTCTCTACGACCTCTTGTCTGAGCCCTGGAGAGTTTCCCGGCTTCTGGGGCTCCATGGTTTTCCGCCATGCCCCCATCCCTCGGAAGGGGTCGGGTAATCAACAACAACATAGTTTCTAGCAGTCTATTAGTAGCGGTTAGAGAACACGCACGCAGCAAAACTGCGCTGTAAATAAGTGTAACAAAGAATGCAACTGTTATACTTTTTTGTGCACCAATGTAGTCAATTTAAAACTATTTTTTAGGTTGCTAGTTTCAAAAAGATAATTTTATAGTAGCCAACCAACTGTGACTAAATCTAAGAAAAGTGTTTGAAGAACACGGAACGTTCAATGCTTTGCGGACAAATTCATTTGCTTTCACTGCTGATCAGACCGGTTTACCGGTGTGCTTGATATGTAACGTGAAATGCGCAAACAACAAAAAGTCAAATGTTGAAAAAATAAGCTTATTATCTTTTGCTCGAAAATATTCAGAAAAGGATGCGAGAGAAAAAAAGCGGTTTTAGAACTAATGCAGAACGCTGATTGAAGCAAACATCAATTCAATAAGTGGATCAAGTCTGCTAATTCAACCACGTATGCCAGTTTTGTTGCCGCTCGGGAAATAGTCAAGCATGGTAAGCCATTTACTGATGGAGAATATATATAAAATTCATTCATTACGATATCTGAACATTTATTCATGAACTTTAAAAACAAGAGTGAAATCGTGCAAAAAATCCGTGATAACTGAAAATCTAAAACAATCTGTAATGAGATGTATGAAAGCAAAGAATCATGATAAAAATAGCATCGATTCAGATTTAACAGCATCTTAAATGATTAGTTTTTCACTCCATGATAAATATGTTTCTAAAATCTTAAAAAGTTCTTTACATTCTTTTGAGGTAATTGGACTTCAAATATTTGTGAGGCATTTGCGAAAGTGCTTGCCTAAATTTATATTGAGGCATCCATAAATTTGCTTATAGAGAAGAGCGGAAGTCCTTTTAGCTTGACTTGTTGTGTACTTGACTATCGCACGTTTCGTTTAGGCATTCAGTTTACCTGAAGATCACTCGAGCACGAGATGAGAGGATTAGGCCTGCCCTGCCACCATCAAGTACCTGTAGCGCTGATCAAACTCTCAAATACAAGAGCCTCTTCTCATTCAGGGTGGCAATTACAACAAATCAGTGCTCGACAGCTCTATATCATTGAGTTTTAATGGGAGGGTGACTCCAATGGTGACAAGCACGTAGAGAACCACGTTTCAGCTACAACACTAGTTAAAACAATTTATAATAACTAATTCATTATTTAAGTGTGGTGATTTGAATAGCATCGCATGAATTACTAGCGTTGTAGTTAGACGAGGTATTCCTACATTAGCCTACTTAGAAAATGCAATGATTTTTATCTCCGTTTTACGTCTGATTGTTTTATTTTGTTGACGTGCTTCTTTACACAGCACTAGTTTCGATTTCAGCAAGCGTCGTTAGAATAGGCTGCTAGCTATTGACAATGAGAGCGTGGTTTACTGACATTGAGTTTATGTTCTGATAGCTTTCAACGTTGATGGTATTCACAGCTTCCCTGCTTGGCGCTCAGCACATTAGGGATAGTGTGGAGAACAAGCCGGTAAGCTTGCTTGTTGTGTTCTTGGGCAAGGCACTTAACGGGATGCCACCGTCTTTATGTGGCAGGCAGATAGTGGGGCCAAGCAGTCTACCCGTTGTGGTGGCCCAGTCTGACGAAAGACATGCAAGCCGAGCATGAGCTCATACGCGTAAATGAATGAATGAAACTAGTTTATCTATTTAGTTATCATTGATATTTATTTTTTTGTACATGCCTGGGGGTCGATGAGAAATCAAGAATTCCATAAACGGGTCGATGGTCTAAAAAGTTTGGGGACCCCTGGTCAAGACATTAGATTTAGAAAACATTTCTAAGTCTTCCGCAACGCTCCACTCCGCTGTACTTGTAAAACGCGCTGCAGGCTTTGTTTTGCCAAAAATATGTTTGAGCATTCGATGTCCACTGACCATTTTATTTCTACTTAAAAGCTAATATTTCAAACTCAAACTTTTTGAACTGCTAGAGCTGACCAGTGGTGACATCAATCGAGTGGCGAGGGGTTCAAAACCCTTTCTGACTGAGTTGATTTTGATGGACCTTGAGGAAAAACTCTTGACGATGATTTTCTCTGCGTGGTGGTTTCTAACATGCAGTAAGTGAATGAGAAACAGTACAGAACAATTCAATCAAAATGTTAAAATTTGGAAATTTCGAAGCAGTTCTAAACATTTTCGTTGTGTTTAGCGCCAATGTTCTGCGAGGTTGGAGAGTAAATATTCAATAAAAAATAATAACCTTGAGTAATTTTGAATTTATTAAACGCAAACCTTTTTGTGCGGCACTTTATAAAATAAGTAACGGAAAATTCAAAAGTTAAAACACCTCGTAGTATAGAAAGAAACATCGTATTTTGCACTCTGACATAGAAATAGAAAAAAGCATCATTGTCCGATTGGGTGTCGTCACATCCACTAGCGTACCGAGGGGGAGACCACTGTGCCATGGCCCTCTCATCAGACCCTAAAAATGTAAAGCAAAACCGAGCAGTTTTAGTAAAAGTATTTTTAGGTGTAATTCTGCAAAATTTTTCCGGGATATGCCCCCAGACCACCCTAGAATGATCGTACCTTCGGCACTCTCCATAAAATTGATTTGCGATGTCACACGATTGTGACGAAACTTAGTGCCCTCCCCTCGGAAACTTTCTGTGTACGCCACTGGGCACATCTGTGCGGCTTTGATAAATGTCTGTCACCCCAGAAATGAAAAACGTTTACTGAAAAATTTCTTAAATATGCATTTTATCCAATTTTCACATTTTAAGATGTTTTCAAAAAGTGTTGCGAGTTTAAAATAGTATTATCCTCGTGGACACAAGGCTCATCTATTGGAAACATCTCATCTGATCACAAACGTTTGGCTTCAGCAATATATGATGACCGTTTATCGCAAGCGAAAGCCACATCTCGCCCTGGATTTCTTTCCAATTATGTCCTTGACAATGTTTAATACACGAAAAATGTCGGTTTACCCAAATCTTATGTTTGGCAATAGTAGAATATTTTTGGAGATGACTATCAACTTCAACGCAATTGCTGATAATGCACATGTGGTTTATGCTAGAAATCTACTGCTTGTACTAGAAACCTACTGCTTGTAATAACCAACAAGTTTATGCATGTTGGTTATTACAAGCAGTAAGTTGTTCAGTTTACTGCTACTTGTTAGGCGAAGCAGTAGACTCGGAACATTTTTGGTGCAGGTATTAAGTGACTTACTCAGGGGAAACAACTCGGCCATCATCACAGCAAAAGTGAAACCTCGCCCCTTCACACTGATTTTTTCGAAGTGCGGACCTGCTAGCACAGCAGTAGATCAACGCTCACAGATATTATAATCAGTAAACCTATCTCTATAGATTCAAATGATAAAGTACAGTAATAAGGCAAGTATCGCCAGATTTGAATCGATTAATTTTTCGTTAGTTTCTTACAAAAACCTTTTGCACTTTTCAATGCCTTTTCACAAATATGCCAACAATAAAGATACGGGTTAATTAAACTATTAAATCGACATTAAAACCAAAATGACGCAGGACATAGCAAACAGAGATACATAGAGCTTGTAAGTGACATGCTCAACAGCTTCAAGGATCCTGGCTGCAACATCAGCATCAAAGTCCATAGTCTGAATAGCCATTTGGATCACTTTTCGAAAAATCTTGGTGACCTTAGTGAGGAGCAGGGTGAAAGGTTTCACCAGGATATAACAGTAATGCAAGAGAAGCCAAGGAAAATGGGATGCCACGGTGCTGGCTGATTATTTTTATTGTTGGAGTTTGCAAAGACTCTGTCCTGATGCTAAGCACTCAAGGAAGTCCTACAAAAGACGATGTTTAGATGTTATGCAATACCGGTACTTGAAGAAAGTATTGCACTTTGTGCTGTTTATTGCCATTAGTGGATCATTTTATTTTTTCGTATTGCTGAAAACAGCACTAACACACTTACAGTTAGCTGCTGCGCATTTTACATACTTTTAGGCAATAGTCAAAACTTCGTTCTTGTTTATGACCCATGCGCAACAGATGGAAATCAAAATTGTAGGGGTAGACCATATCTAAAAAACTAGAGCTGATGCGATAAAACCGGTATTACTTTCGAAATCAGCGCCACAAATATATCCTGAAAAAGATCTAATATCTGAGGCAACAAATTGTGTGTTGACCAGTGTATTCAGTGAACCTTGCAACTAATTGGCAAAGCAGCATACGCCCGTATGCTGCTTTGCCAATTAGTTGCAAGGTTTACATTTTCCTTAATACAATTTCTTCGCTTAATAACTTTCAGTGAACCTTGCTGCATAATAGGCTTATCTGATATAGTGCACTAATAACTAAGCAATGGGAATAGACTTGTATCTATGGTAATAAGGTCAGTTTTTTAGAAAACAAGTTTTACATTTTTTTAATAGCTTCTCCCAAATATGCCAAGAATAAAGATACGGATTAATTAAGCTATTAATCGGCATCAAAACCAAAACGACGCAGCTCAGAGCAAATTTTTCTGACCTTTTGTCGCATTTATTGTCCTTTAACTGATATAGATTTCTAAAATAAAAAGAAAAAGCTATAACACAAATCGGAATCCAGCACAAACAATCGGTTACAATAACAAGAAGTAGCCGATGATATATTTTCCTATTTTCAATTAATTTTTGCTCATTGACAGTAAGGCCATTTGGGTCCATACTTTTTTCATTTCTTGCTAGTTGTTTGAAAATGACAATGCAAGTAATAGAGATAAAAATAAACGCTAAAAAGTTATAAAACAATATAGACAAACTATAATAGTAATGTGAAAGGCGGTTGGTAATAAAAGTGCGAAGGGTGCATGAATGATGGTAAGAGTAGTAACCAAGGTAGTTAAAGTCATTATCTTTCAATATTCCTGAATGGATTAAAAAAGTTTGTAGTAAATCTGTAGAGTTGTAGTCGACCACTTTTTTAAGAACCGGTATTACATGGCTGTTAGTATTATTACTAGCTTTACTGGAAATGTGCTCAAACAACTCTAACAATCTACTAAAACTGATGTCACTCTTTTTTTCATTTAAAATTTCAATGCCATCAGAGAAAAATAAGCCTATAAGATCTACACTGAGAGCTGGTAGTAAAGCAACTATTAGCCAAATAATCCACATAACAATAACAACAATTTTCAACACTTTCAATCGAATTGTCTTGTAAGGATAAACAATTCCTACCCAGCGATATAAACATATCAAGACAAGAACTGTAACAGAGATCTCGCAGGACAAAACACTGATTACTCCAAAAAAATTGCATAGTTCTGGGATCTTATTGGATACAATTAATTCATAAAATTGTAAATATATGGGAAAAAAAGTAATGTAAAATCCCATGAGCAAATCACTTATGGACAAGTTTAAAATAAGAACCCTATAAACTGATTTTTCTTTGGCAACTGAACGTTTTCGAATCAGTGCTCGCACTTCAATAAATATTACAGTAATGTTACCAATCAAAGAAATTACTCCAAAAATCATAGAAACAGCAGAAATTTTGCCACTACAGTTCCGTTCCTCTTTTGAGATGTGACTGCAGTTTTGAGACATGCTTTTGTAGCATTTAACGAACTGTTTGAGATTACGGCTGGTGGCTAATTTAGAGCAATTGTAACTCTCTTCGATACTTTGATTAAATTTAGTAAAACCAACATTCCATTGTACATACTCATCCAAAAAGGAGCGAAAGTCTGCTTCAGAATTTACTTTGGTCAACGCTTCTTTCATGTTTTCAAAAGTGCACGTGGTAGGAGTTCTGCTTTGGCGGCAAAGCAAAGTATCGTTTTTTGGCGTATTCGTGTGTTTCTGACCACAAGAAAACTGAACGCACTCGCACTGGCCACAGTCTTGCATTCCTGCATCTAAAATAACATAATATCAAATTGTGTTCTTAACGAGGTACGTACATAACATCTGTGGAAAGGTGATTTTAGGAAGGGACAAGCGAATTCCAATTCATTAAATTGAGACATATGACAGTTCTTCATTAGCTTTAATTACGGGTTTGCTATGTATTTTAAAGGATACGTCAATGAAAATCAGTTCTAACCAGTTTGAACAGAAGAAGTTAAATCATTAGAATTACGTAGCAAATTTCCATGGAACCTAGAACATGTTTGGAAAGTGAGACATGAGACAAAAAGTTTAGTTGCGTAACTTGCTGCCAAATCCTATTTTGAGTAAAGAGTTATTTGTAAGCAACGTTTAGCCAAAATATGTCAACTCTACTTTATTTAAAGCTTAAAATGTTTTGGTATCTGAGGGCTTATCTGTTGTGAAACAATCAAAATTCCTTCGGTTCGAAACGATTTCTATATTCTGTCTTAAGGCATGGTAGACTACAGCTTGGGCAATCAGATATGGTTAGAATCGAATCAAACATTTTTGAACGATTAAATTACGTTTTGAAAATATAGTTTTGGACAACCAAACCAAGCGGCTACTCTGCCATGATATGGAATAATCTAATAACCACTGAAATCATGTCACTGAGAAAATAGACCTTTTCCCCCTTTATTGTTATTATTGGTCAATAAAAAAACTACAAAACTATTTATTTTCGGTCTTGCCTTTAACTTGTTTACAGTAGCAACAATGGTTAGTTTCTTGCGTTTACTAATCAGCAGCTTCACACAAACCAAAACTATTATATTGTTATATCTCGTTTATTACCTCAACTTTGTGTGCAAATATTTAAATTCAGGTTTTAACGATAACTAGCGCGAGTAATCATCAACAAATTCAATTGCTTTGGTTGCAGAAAATAACAAAAATTTGTGGAAACCAAATTTGAAGGCCACAGCATCGATATTCGCAAAGTTATAACGTCAAGTCAAATTAATTTTTTGTTTATTGGCCAATTTCTTGTTGTTAGGCTAATTTCCATTCAAGCATTAGATTACGTACATTCTGTTGCTTGTTTTTCGCTTTTACGGTTTTACTTAATTTTCTTGCTTTGACGGTTTTGGAAAATTGAGTAAAACTCGATTTTATGTCGCGACCAAATGGATAAAGCGGTCTGCATCAACGTATCCTGCAGGATTTTTGCCATCAATGTAATATATTTTTGGCATAATATGTTTTGATACGAAAGACAAGTTTTAAGCGTAACGAGAAAAGCTTATGCTCAAACCTTACAAAAACATGTTTTATGCACTTACTTCTCGAAGTTAATGTGTACGTTAGAGGTTCTTAACTTGTATTCTACGTTTCGCTATTTTCCAAGTTCATTTATTTGATTTACTCCTAAACCACTCAAAGTGAAATCGATATATAGTAATGCAAGAGGCTAGCGATGCACTTAGCAAAACTGCAGACAGTGACACTGTTTCGACCTATCAGGTCTCTTCAGTGCAGTTGGTGACCGACAAGAAGCTAGAGGCTTTTAATAAAGCATAGCTTAGACCGTCACACTTGCGGGATCTATACTAGATCCACTTGGTGGAAGGTCTGTCAGTACTCTGCGAAGCCGTATCACTCGTGAATGAGTGGCGGTTGTCGCAGGTGCACTAAGTCTAGCAACTGCTAGAACAATAGTGCTATCACAGCCTAGTGGTCACAAGGTCTTACATGTATAGTAATGCAAGAGGCTAGCGATGCACTTAGCAAAACTGCAGACAGTGACACTGTTTCGACCTATCAGGTCTCTTCAGTGCAGTTGGTGACCGACAAGAAGCTAGAGGCTTTTAATAAAGCATAGCTTAGACCGCCACACTTGCGGGATCTATACTACAGTAGATCCACTTGGTGGATGGTCTGTCAGTACTCTGCGAAGCCGTATCACTCGGTCTAATCTAAGCTATGCTTTATTAAAAGCCTCTAGCTTTTGTCGGTCACCATCTGCACTGAAGAAACCTGATAGGTCGAAACAGCGTCACTGTCTGAAATCGATAAGTTTCTTCTTTGCCAAGTTTAGGCCCTTTTTGGAGATGAATGTTTTAAAACTAGTTGATTTTATTCTTTTTGTTTTATAGATTAAAGATTTTCTTTTGGAGATGAAGAAACTTATACCCTAAAATAAAGAAATTTATCCAAGTTTAAGAAATGCGGCTAAAGACCAAAAGTAAACAAAGTTTTAGGTGTGTTTTCATTGGAATTTAAATATCAATACAAATTAAAGTAACGCTATTATCGCTGCTAAAATACTAACGACATCCTCATCCGCAACATGCAAAGCGTTTTGGTTGCCAATATTATAACCTTGTTTTTGTTCAAACCAGCAGCGAAGTTACACATGTGATACTAAGAAATGAAAAGTGCCTGTACTGACATCATACCGCAATTTGAAACTTGCTCTAAAATATATCAAGCCATAAATTTTGCAATGGAAACTCAGTAAAAACTTTTTCCAACAGAATAATATGATTTACCTGAAACACATAATGGCAACACAAATATAATGTAAAAGAAAGTTTCTGGCAATTTTCTGCTAAACCACATCTTTTTAATCACAAATCACTATGTCACAACTTTAACTATAAAAATTGACTATGTATATTTCTGATACAAATATTACACAGTTTGATGAATTCCAAATCTCTAAACAATACAGTATATAATTGTTTCAAACATTATGTATCACTAACCTGATGTTTAAGGACGGGAACAGGAAAAACCTGTTTACTTTAAAATCTGTATGCTTATTCAAGTTGTCATCAAAGCTTGGTAAGATTAAAGTTAAAAGCTAGCGTTAGAAAAATTGTAGCTCTCTATTTCAGGGAGCACTTACAAATTTGGTAAAATTTTTGAGATCTCTTACAAAACTCTAACAAACATACATATTTATCCTCCGAATCAAAATTTTGTTTACGCCCTTGGGCTGGCTTTCAACATTATTTGTATTCCCAAATAGGTCACTACATTACACAACATATCTGTATGTTGTCAAAATGTTTTATACAGCGCACCCAGCAGGTTGAAGAGATGACTTTTGGCCCCATCATGAATGACAGTCCGCCTTGATGATGATGGAGCCACCAGTTTTTAATTTGCGTTCATGGCTGGTAGTTCGAAATGGATTGCCACTTTTCCCTAACGTGATCTCAATCGGGTTTGCGGTGTGGACATAAACTACCATTCATGTCGTACTTTCATTACAAGGAAGAAGAGGGATGAACAAGGACTAAAGCAACAACAATAATGTTTATTCATATGCTGGTTTGCAATCGTAACGCTGTGAGTTCTATGCCTGCCAAATTCTGACTTGCTGTGTTGTTTAGACAGTGCTGAATTGAGGGAGGTAGTAAGAAATCCAATGCCAAAAACAGGTTTTGGGCTGAGAAGTAAGAGGTTTCAGCGGCAGAAATATTTTTATCATGATTGAGTAGATTTAATTTGATATTTTATTCTCAACATAACTTCTATTGCTAGGCGCCAAGCAAAAAGCTTTGAAGTGAGGGTATGGATAAGGAACATTCACTTCCATCAACAAAAACCTCACACAAAATATGAATCAAAATAACATACAGAAAGAGTAACGAGAGCAAAACAATCTGCACTATAACATGGCTGTGGCACGAAGCGAAACAACACGCATAAAATCTCTCTCTCTTTCACACACATACATATGCACGCACGCGCGCACACTCAGTCACATATGCACGCATGCATTTGTATCAACAGAAAAGCTTGTCATCCCAAATGAAGCATTCGCATGTAAGCATGTTTAGCAATTCGGTTGCGACAACTTCAATTTAAAGCAATTTAGTTGAGTACAGATTTTAACCAAGTTCAAACTTCTTGGACTGGATGACATTTAAAACAGGCCATTTCATAAAAAAATCAGCGTAATATTTTGATCGCTTCCTTATTCAGATGGAAATGGTTTAGCCCTTGCAGCAAGCATTGCCATGAATCATGGCATTGTGGTCCAAACACACTATACAAGCAAGCTTACAGAAACGAAAACAAAAAATAATCAAAATGTCTGAAAGAAATAAAGAGAAACAACGGTTTGGTTTCGTAAACGATTTTCATGCGGACGGGGAAAACATCCAACGCTAACAAGGATAACAGTGGATGGAAGATATTTTAGATCAATGAAACTTCAAGAACATTGTGCAGTAATTGGCATGTCAGGCGAATTCTATTATATTTTTCGCTTAAGTAGCAAGGGCCAGGAATGTAAATGCTGTAATATCAATTTACGGGAAATGATAAGATCACCATTTTTCATGGCGACATAAATGTAATTAATAGAAATAAAACAGTTATTATGAAATATGGTTTCGTTGGTGCTACAAGCATCAGCTTAAAGGGCTTTTAAATAATCTGCTTCAATGATCTATGAATTTTTACATTGTGCTGAAGTACCTTTTTGGCATTCTAGTTTGTACATCAGCTAATTTTAGTGATTTATTTGGAGCAATGTGGAAAAACATATCCGAAATGAATTATTTTTATGAACCTGGTGTTAGCATATATTTATGAACTAATTTAATGTGTATAACGTGTCTACCTGCGTTCATTAAATCAATTTATATCTGGAATAGGTAGTCTACGAGTGGGGATGGGTTAACGTTAAATCTAATGAAAACTAAAACAAAATATTGACGATTTAGGCACTGATCAATATTACAGTCATTGAAAATATTACGAGTATATCGTTATATCAGGTTTTGTTGATTATTTTTTTAAAATTAGTGGAAATTGGTCTTCCATGCCCTACCAGGAGGATAACATGATCAGCTCCGATACTGCGGTCATTTCTCGAAAAACGCTCCGTCTAATATTTTTATGTGTTGGACTAAAGATTTCATCGTCGTTTATTTCCCTTTAGCATAAATGCTCAATATCAAAACCAGGAGCCAGAAAGTTTTATGTGACAATTATCCGAAAACGTAAATAACCTAACAATGACTACAATTAAAAGAAAGAGCTTTGGCGACATTGAAACGGAATGCATTTTACAGCCATCTGTGATAAATCTCTGGTGGATTCCAGAAAATACAAATATAACCTTTTCTTCTTCTTGGTCGTTTGAGATATTTGTTCTGAGCATTATGTAGGATGTATATATACTGCGTTAGCACTCACTCTCGGCTTGCGAGTCTTCAGTTAGACTGGGGTCACCACGTCGGGTAGACTGCTCGGCCCCACGGAGAAGTAGCTACGGTTTCATTTAAAAGACGTGATGGCCACTGTTAGCAGCGACTAAAATCAAGAAAACTGATGAGCGAATTCAATAAAGAATTTGATATTTTCTTCAAAATAACGCGTAATTTTTATCACCATGGTAATATAGTTCATATGTGAAATGGAAGTGTATTCTTTACAGAGCGTTTTTAGAACTTTAGGCAAACATGGAGACTTTTATTCGAATGATGTGTGTGTGAGTGTGTGGTATCAGTTGTTCACAGATTTAGAACGCTTTTGTTTACCACAAAATGAACTATAAAAAGGCTAAATTTTTTTTACTACCTCAACTTTGTTTAACGTATTGATATTCATTTGAAGCCAACTACAGGCAGTGACACTGCGTTGACCTATCAGGACTCATCAGTTGGTAACCGACAAGTTCGTATGTTTTTATCAAAGTTCAGTTCTATATAATAACTAAACATGTAAAACGATAAGTAAAAATGCTTTTATTGTAGACAGAAACATTGACATCCTCGATCTTTCAAAACCAAAATTATCTTTCTGGCATAAGCGGTTTTTAATTTACCTTAATTTTTCATGATTTGACTCCGCTATCAAGTTTGACCAGAGTTATGAGTTGGAGGCTGTGTTTGAGCTAGCTTGAAAAAGTTGTTAAGTGCGAGTTTTTGAATTATTTGATAGGTTTTTGCGCCCTCTTATCTAATATTCAAATAAAGGCTTTTCACTTCACTTTTCATTAGTTGTGATTAGCGATCGGCACTAGCTATTAGAGTAGTGTTTTCTAAAATCATGTTGTCAGGGCGTTTCCCATCTCCCACCAAAAGACGCTGCTATTGCTACTAAAACACAAACAAACCGCAACAAGCAGTGCGCTTTCGTTGCCAACTTTGTGACTTGGTTACGTTCAAAGCAGCTGTCATACTACACGAGTTACAAAGTTAAAAGTGTCTGTGCGTGATATCACTCGACATTTTGACAGCTGTTTCAAAGAAAACTATCCATACATTTAGCAATGTAAACTCAGTTAAAAAACTTTTCAACAAATGTATATTTACCTGCTACACGTAGAAATAAAACACATATTATGAAAAAGAAATTCTTCAATCATTTACGGTCAAACAATATCTTGTTAATCATAAACGCTATTTTGAGACTTGAAGTTTTAAGATCGAATCAACTTTGTATGAGAAATTTATCAGAATATGGACTTCATTGTGTCTAAGTAACATAAATTGAAATTGTTTCAGACATTAAGTATCGTTACAAATCTTAAGCAATGCTTCAAACAGAAAGTGACTTAAATTTTATGAGATGTACATTACATTTTAATTATTAAAATTAAACAACATTGAAAGGATAATGTTTAAATACTGGTTATAAGACATCGATACGGTCCATACCAAACTGGCTTTCTAATTGTATAGACAAAATATACGCATGTTTGCTGGATACCGAGATTTTCTTGCCTACTCATGTTTTAATCAAAACTGAAGAAAAATTAACGCTTTAAATATTAAAGCCCACTTCTTTGGGAAACACTTCTAAATTTGAGAAAAATAGTGAATATTTACAAGTGTAGCTAATATGCATTTTTAAGGCAGGCTTTTTGCATTATTTATATTTTCAAATAATTTTTCTACTTCATACAACCAATCAACATGCCATCTAAACAGCTTTAACAGTTCACCCAGCTTGTCCTAAGTGACAACTTTCTGGCGCTTAACACACCAGTCTACCTTGTTGGTAGTGGGTCAACCAATCTTTTACTAGCATTCATGGCTGGTTTGTAATGGAATGCCGTCTTTAATCTTAACCAAATCTTGATCAGTTTTGGGGTGTTTAACTGAATTATCATGTTTGCAAAGAAAAAATGAGATAAACATCGTATTAACAACAGCTACACCAATATTGTTTATTTATAACGCTGGGTTTGCAATTGTGAGGCTGTGTGGTCACTTTACAATTTATCGATTGAGAGTTTGCAGAAGTTCGTTTGTATTGTGGAGGCAAAATACTATTTGCCAATCATTTGCGTTGTGCTTTACGACAGGAATGATACGAAATATAAACAACGAGGTAAATCAATTTTTCAAAATTTAACACTAGAACGACCGCGCTTTCAAACTACCTAAAACGACCAAGTGCGTCAATTGACGCATAATGTAGATAAACTTTAATTCGAAGTAAACATTCTTGAAGTCGAGATGCCATTTGTTGCACTTAGAAATAATCAAACATCATGCAATACATAATTAGCAAGAACAAAGTAAACTTTAAAGAGCAAATTTGCCAAACAAACATAAACCACTCTTGCATTACTATACATGTAAGACCTTGTGACCACTAGGCTGTGACAGCACTATTGTTCTAGCAGTTGTTAGACTTAGTGCACCTGCGACAACCGCCACTCATTCACGAGTGATACGGCTTCGCAGAGTACTGACAGACCTTCGACCAAGTGGATCTAGTATAGATCCAGCAAGTGTGGCGGTCTAAGCTATGCTTTATTAAAAGCCTCTAGCTTCTTGTCGGTCACCAACTGCACTGAAGAGACCTGATAGGTCGAAACAGTGTCACTGTCTGCAGTTTTGCTAAGTGCATCGCTAGCCTCTTGCATTACTATACATGTAAGACCTTGTGACCACTAGGCTGTGACAGCACTATTGTTCTAGCAGTTGTTAGACTTAGTGCACCTGCGACAATCGCCACTCATTCACGAGTGATACGGCTTCGCAGAGTACTGACAGACCTTCCACCAAGTGGATCTACTATAGATCCCGCAAGTGTGGCGGTCTAAGCTATGCTTTATTAAAAGCCTCTAGCTTCTTGTCGGTCACTAACTGCACTGAAGAGACCTGATAGGTCGAAACAGTGTCACTGTCTGCAGTTTTGCTATAAATCACAGATTTAGGATACCAGCAGCGTTTGAAAGAAAATAATTGATAATCAAGCTGTTGTTTACAAAACCGTAATATTTCACAAAAACAGGGAACTTGTCGGTTGCGTTTAATCAACACAGTTTAGGCAATTTTTTGTGGAGCATTTACCACATACTGTGCTCCGGCAAGTGTTGCACGAATCCATTGTTCTGTTACGGCACTCTGAGGGACTAGATGTTTTTCGCATTTTTTCTGGAGGTTCGTTAGTTTCTAAAGGATTTCTTTGTGCTATAGCATTTTTTCCATTATCGTCTCCTGAAGTTGCCCCTGCAAGTTCTTCTACCACACTTTGCGCAAACTTTCGGCGACTGACGCCCGACTTGCAGATATCTCGGAAGAGAATCCAGCTATTGATCAGTGCCAGATCAATAATTGTAAAACAAGTGAATGGGCCATCTTCTGCTGGCAGCTTTTACAGAATATTTCCAGCCATCTGATCAATGGCGTCAACGCCAGCCTTTGTTTTATAATTGAATAAAACAGTCTCTGGTTTTTCTTAAGGTTGTTGTCGGAAGTAATCTCTACATCAGGATGTAATGTGCCCATTATTACTACCGACTTTTGTTTTTCACACTAATATGAAGTCAAAGCAACGGTAGCCGTTTGAGTAGGTGCAAACAGGGAAGTTTCGTGTTGCTGTTGCTTGTTTTTTTTGGATGCTTCTGGCAGTTCTCTTCGATTCTGTCGGACTGTGGCCATATTACTACACTTTTGATTAGCTAGATGCAGGGCAACATCAAGTCTTGTGAAAAAGTTATCACAAGTTACATTATAGCCACGTCTGAAAATCGGTTGCATCAGCTTTGTCACGATATATTTCGGTACACTTACAAAAGTGTCCCTGCTCTCATCTTTTCCAAGATACGGAAAGCTATTGAACAGGTATTTTGCCTCCGCGTCAACCGCCAACCAGCACTCGATTCCAAACTTATCCCGTTTATTCGGCATCTATTGAATTAACCTGCATCTAGTCTTACATGGAAGTAATTGCTCGTCAATAGTAATGTAAGCGCAAAGTACATACCCAATCTAACTGTTCGCAATAAAAAGGTTCCATAACCAAGAAGCTAGGCAAAACTTGTCATGAATCACCCTTTGACGCTTATCACTCTTCACGTCGAAACGTAAGAATCGCATTATTTCTTTGAATCTGTGTCTAGATAGAGTGTTGCAAGGGCGTAGCCAGAAAAAAATTGAGAGGGGGACAAATTTTGAAACTTTTAATGTGACGTCATTTTCTTATAACGGCATTTTGCCTTTCGTGATCTGCGCTCGTCGCTGCTATAAAAATTGCTGTACAAAACTGAGACAGTGCGAATGCGATTTCACTGATCTAATGTAGTTTTATCAAGAACGGCTTTAATAGTTCAACTTCAATTTTGACGTATAACGCACTGTTTAAGGAATTTCAAGGAAACCATTCCCACTGGTAGGTTGAACGTTCTGATAAAAGAAGCAACGTCTTTGTAGTAGTCCTTATCGCAATAAAACAGGAAAGCGCTCAGCGGGATGTTTATTTCTTGCAATTACCATAACTTGGATTATCAATTCATCACTCGACTACGACATAGAAGAAAAACTTCGGCGCTATTTAGTGTGTAAAACGTACACATCTTGTTTGATAACATTTGTAAGTTTAAAAACTTAAAAAGCCACGCCCTCCCCACCCCCTTGCTAAAAGTCAACAATAAACTCTAACGTACCTGCAGAGGCGCAAAAAAATTTATGTTTTTATTTTTTGATACTGTTTTGTAATTTGACTTAAAATTCAGGGGGGGCCATGGCCCCTTTGGCCCCCCCTGGCTACGCCTATGGAGTGTTGTTGAACATCGGATATGCTCAGGTTGATTGCCATAAACTTTTCACAGGCAAATCTCTCTGTCCTAAAACTCCTCTCGCAATAACCAGTTTAATAAACTTGTCCAGCTTATCAAGCGTCACATCCCAGTTTATTTTGTCAGAACTGCAACGGGTTTCAATTACAGTGCATTTTCTTTTATTTCTGAGCAATGCCTCATCAAATAAAATGCGAAAGGGTGACAGTAGGCAGCTTTCCATAATTTTGCCTGTCGCAAATGCAGATGGGCCAGGCTTGAAGCTCAGTATGTGTTGCTATTGCAAGCGCCCTAGTTGTGCATGGAGAGTTGCCAAAGCTTGCCAAACTCTTTCGTCTTTTACCATCAAGTCCTGATTCACCTTCACTTGATTCTGTGGATCGTTTTCATTGTGTTCGCTAGCACTATTGACGTCTGATTCTTCCTTGCTTGAATCAAGCTACACTTCTTCTAAATCGTTATCTAATGCATGATCAATCTCGCTGTTGGAATCTTTACCATCGGAGCAGTCTGCTGAAATATGTTGTAACTGCAACAAAGCTTGTGGAGCGGTAAAACTTCTCGAGGTAATGAATGCACTATTACTAGCAAAACACGTTTTAAATGCATGAAAAAGCAAAGGCATGTCAACACCTGCAATATATCCTAAAGACTTCTTAAATCATGAAATAAAACGCTGTTATTAATGATAACAGCATTCACTGTACAACAGTAGTGCTTGCTTTTCCTCCTAACTATCTACTGTTTGCAAGCAATAGCTAGTCTCAAATAAAATCACTAAAAATGCCCAGCGAAGGAAAACGCCTGCTGTGGCCTCTCAATATTCAATTATTTCTGAGATAAAACTAATTGCCACGTTGTCTGGTTTCTCAGGTTGTAGTAATTCTGCAGATTTTTAAACTTTTTGTAAACTCTAGGTGAAATTTTCAGCTGTGTGCGTCAATTGACGCGCTTGGTCGTTCTAGGTAGATATATAACCAAATTTGTTGTTTCAATCGTAAAACCCTCAAAAAACACACAAACTAAACGTTGCAATAGTACAAAAAATGTCCAAAAGTTTTAGGAAACACAATTAAAATTTGGTAGAGATACAGGAAATTAAATACTTCAAATGCGTCAATTGACGCGCTTGGTGGTTTTAGTGTTAATTAATTGGCAATTCCTTTGTTTCTTAAGTTGTTATTTGGCTTACAAGTGTTTCTACAAAATTTAGAAGCTGGCAACTGCTTTCTCTCAGTTATGAGTTTAGTCTTTTTGCTAGATTTGCAATCATAGCTCTATTAAAGTTAGGTAATTTATTGCTAGACTCGTAGCTCTATTCATGCTGTTGTGTTTCAATATCCCTAGTGTCCCCTCTCTCCGATCGAAGCATCAGGTGCAAACACAATCTATACCTCGGATAAAAACTAAACGTTCAGTTAAAATTCTGCGTAGTAGTCGACTTACCACCTATATAGTGATGATCATTTCTCCAATCAGAAACTTAGCCAGGTCAATTGTTATAAGTTCTTTTACCAATTACACGAAAACACAGAATCCTCACTGATGATTATGACATTTGATTTTCCGTCTTCTTTCCCATTATTTTTCAAGTTTAGAGGAGCTGATTCAATGTATGTCTACCACTGCACAGTACACACACTCGCTTTGAATCACACTTTTGAAATAGCAACAACGGTGTGTTACACAAATGCAGGCCGACTCTTTATTCATTCTGAGCCACGGTGCCAAACCAAAACAATACCAACAATCGCAAAGTGTTCTTTAATCTGTTTCTTTCCTTGAAATACTCTGTTATTTATTTGCAATAAGTTTTGCATGCATTTGTTTGCTTATTCTGTTTGTTTAATATAAATTGCATTATGTTTTTGGAATTTTGCCTTTCAAGCTTGACTGAAATCATATTCATGATCGAGCGGAAACATTTAACATTACAGCAACATAAAAAACGTTGCTTTCCAAGAAACTTCCTAAACTAAATAAGATATAGCGATCCATCCTAAAAGCTCTGCACTATTATAAGCATGTGATGACTCAAGCTACAGATCAAGCTGTCACTATCACTCGGTTTTGAACACTTCGTGACAACAACAGCAACAATTTATTTACATGGACATTGGTCAATATTCACACGTATGCACAAAAAACGACAAGAGTGAAATGAAATGCATATCCACAGAGGAAGTGTGAAAGACCATATGCCAGTCCATACAGACGGGCAGTTCGCCGAGTCGGCGCCTTCTCTATTGTGGCAATAATGTATAATCAGGACAAAAAACACACAAGATTACTGTCAAATGAGATAATATGAGCACAAAGTGAAGACAGTAACGAGCATAAATACAAACGCATACTCATGTATAATCCTAAGTATATCCATACCTATTTACATATACATATATACGTAATGGTGTCGTGATGGTAAGCGGGTCAGAAGGAGAACTATTCAAAAGCAAGATAGATCCATGTGGAGTTTGTGGGAGGAGAGTCATGGACAATTCAGTGCTGTGCACAAAGTGTGGAAACTGGGTTGATGGCAAATGTGCAAAAATAAAGAGAGCTACCGCTAGGCTGGCAGTGCATTTTGTTTGCTTGAAATATAGAGGAATAATGGAAGGAACGGTGGATTCGATCGAGGAGTTGTGCGATGAAGTGAAGACAGTCAATGGATTTTGTTATTTGGGAGACACAATAAATGCTAGTGGTGGTTGTGAAGCCGCAGTTACAGCAAGAGTAGGAATCGGTTGGGTAAAATTCAGAGAATGCGGAGAGTTTTTGCTTGGAAACAGGTTTCCTCTGAAGACGAAAGGTAAAGTTTATCGTTGTTGCTAAAGATCAGCAATACTGTGTGGAGGGAGACATGGTGTCTAAACGAAAATGAAAAAGCAATTTCAAAGAGAACGGAGAGCGTTATGGTGAGAGCCACGTGCGATCAGAAAGTTGTTGACAGGAAGACGACTGAAGAACAGATGGACTTGTTGGGGTTGAAGGAAACTATAGACCGGTGAGCAACAGCGAATGAAGTTAGATGGTATGGATATGTGCTGAGGAAGGATGACGATAGTGTTTTGAGGGTTGCTCTGGATCTTGAAGTGAGTGGCAAGTAAAAACGAGGACGACCGAAGAAGACCTAGAAGAAGCAAGTGAAAGAGGAGACAGAGAAGATTGGTTTGAAGAAGGAGGATGCCCTGAGACGAGACAAGTGGAGAGACGGAGTGCGAGCAATTGCAGAAGGAAAGGGGTAAATCCGGCCATTTCTGTTAAGGGAACAACACCGGATAAAAACTGAATAACTACAGCTACTACTACATACACACACACTTATAAACACACATATAGATACACACAAACATACATGCCTGACCGTACACATGTACATACACGGTTAGTCTGGAATAGGCCGAATATTCATTGTTGGTCCAGCGTGGCATACTAATTATTGTTTACTCAATAGATGCTTTTTTCAGCAACTTAATAAAACATGTAATTCCACCGGCCATATTTTAAAAATCGCTGGAGACGCTATTCCGAATTTTGACGCCGAGAATTCTAATAGATTTGTTAGTTCTCGCACATAGGTCGGCAACCTGCGGCTCCGTAACTGCATGTAGCTAATTGATCCTTCTGTGGCAGCTCTTTGCGGCTATTAGAAAATAAAGGGTAATTTACCCTTATAATTACCCTCAAGTGTAAAACTATTAAAGTTTGTTGCTGCTGTGGCGAGCGCTTAATTACGTTAGTGATTTATCCTTTCTGCTCTTATATTTCTTCTTTTCAGTTGACAAAATGCGATAGTGGTAATGCTTGAAGTAAATTCAGCTAATTGCCGAAAACTCAAAAAAGCCATTATTATGTCCTGATATTTCTGGTTGTGACATGATAATTAATGGATGACATAGTCTACTAACATAGTTTCAACTGCACCAATCAACAGCCGCCTCAACGTGGTGGTGCGGTCCCCGACCTTGTTTGGGTTGGGTCAAAATGGCTGTTGGCCTTTCCGAGGGTCCCAGTTACCCAGGACACTTCCGTTCATTTTTTCGCTATGCTGCCCCATGAACGACGGCAGCACACAGCATCTTTAAAATCGATCGTCTGTTTTTTCTTTTTCTGCCCTTCTCTTGCCCTTCTTCTTCTCCTCATTCTTCTCCTTCTCTTGATGAGCGGTAACGTTCATCCAAACCCCGGCCCCATCTTTCCTTGTTCAGTGTGAGCTGGAAATATCACCTGGCGGGGCAAGTCAGTGCAATGCTGTACCTGCTCCAAATGGGTCCATATAAGGTGCTACCAACTTTCCTCTCCAAATTCAGAGCTCTTGGCAGCTCTCACTTTTGGAGCTGCCCCCATGCCATAACATTGTGACTCCCTGCTCGGACTCCTCCGACATGTATACCTCCACTGTACAATTTTGCCCCCTTGCTAATGCTGCACTCTCGCCCCACACTCGTCTTCAAGTTTCTTATCCCCCATCTGCCCATTCTGTATCTTCTCCCTCTGCCCCCTTACCACCGTTCCTGCTCCAGGCTGTCCTTCTGCACCTCCTGCTTCCTGTCCTCCTGGCTCTCTCAGGGTTCTTCAATGGAATGCTGGAGGTCTTCGAGCCAGGAGCACTGAACTACTTCACTTTCTTTCGTGCCATCCTGTCGACCTTATCTGTATCCAGGAATCCAATCTTAACTCATTTTCCTCTTTCTGGACTCTTGGATTCTCTGCTCTGCGTTCTGATCGCACCCACTCCCGGTCTGGCATTCTCTGTCTTGATACCACGCACGCTATCGGCGGCGTCGTCATTTTCGTCAGGCATGGCCTATCTTTTTTTGAACTTTCCACCTCCTATCTTTCTTTGTTTGATCCCTACTCCGATTATGTAGGGATCAACATCTCTCTTAACAACTCCTCCTCGCTCTCATTTCTTAATGTGTACGCCCCCCTTATTCGATCTTCCCCGACGGATGACAGAATCGACTTCTTCTCTCCCTCCATTCTTCCCTTCTCCAGAAATCTCTTCATTCTTGGGGACTTCGATTGCCATCACCCCCTTTGAGACTCAAGAGGTACTTCCGACCCCTACGGGCAGGAAGTATTCGACTGGGTCATCTCTTCTGATCTCCTCCCTCTCGATGACCTTGACACACCCATCCTTCTCCATCGCTCCTCTGGCAGTGGCTCCTCTCCTCGCATCTCCTTTGATCCCTTTTCTCTTGCCCTTTCTTGCTCCTGAGAGGTGCTTCAGGACCTGGGTTCTGACCACCTACCAATTCTTTTATCCGTCCCTCTCTCTCGGGTCTTCTGTCCCAACAAGTGTTCCCCTTCCTTCAATTTTCAGAAAGCTCGCTGGGATGGCTTGGCATCCTACTTTGACTCTCACTGTCCTTCTGCAGAGGAATGCTCATCTCTTTCTCTTTCCTCTGCTGCTGCTCTCTTTATCTCTCTGGCACTGAATGCGGCCAAATCTTCCATTCCTTTCGGCCGCATCAAACGCAATCCTAAAGCCTGGTGGTCTACTGAGGTAGAAGGTGCGGTTAGTGAAAGACGCAAGACTTTCGCTGCCGCTCACAGAAGTGATGAAGATTGCCAGGCTTACATCTCCGCTTCTCGACGCGTCTCGTCAGTCATCGCCAAAACCAAGGCTGAGGCATGGCAGACGACTTGCTCTTCTCTTACACCCAAATCTAACCCTAAATCTGTACACTCTCTTCTTCGCTCTATCGCTGGCCCTTCTTCCTCGTCTTACTTCTCTCCTAATTTCTCCAAACTGTTCTTCTCCCAGGGAATGGGCTTCGGTCTATGTTGCTTTCCTGAGATCCCACTTTTCCGTTTATCAGCCAAAGGCCCTGCGTAGCAGAGCCAGAGGCTACCTTTCTGAGCTCCGCCGAGCCACGTGCTCGGAGGAGTCTCACTCGTCGATTTGCTCTCCTTTCTCACTCGCTGAATTTCTTGTGGCTGTCTCCAAGCTCTCCTCGTCCACTGCCACTTGCCCAGACAAAGTTGCGTATTCCATGCTAAAGCACCTTCCTCGCTCTGGCATGGATTTTCTTCTTCACATTTTCACTCATTTCTGGACTTCGCATTCCTTTCCTTCCATCTAAAAGACATCTTTCGTTATTCCCATACACAAGATGGGAAAGCCTCTCGACTCTTCTGCTTCCTTCCGGTCTATCTCTCTCACCTCCTACATATCAAAGCTATTTGAACGCATCATTTAATTCCGTCTGCTCTTCTTTCTGGGATCTAACTCCATTCTCTCTCCCCGCGACACCGGTTTCCGCCCTGGACAGTCTACTCTAAATCAAATTCTTTATCATTCTCAGTCCATTTCGTATGGGTTTGACAAACACAGGCCGGGCTCTCGGACGATTCTCTGTACTATCGATTTCTCGAAAGCTTTTGACTCTGTCTGGCATCCCGCTTTTATCACAACTTATTTCGGCTGGCCACCCTCCTTGCTTTGCTCGTTGGACTCAATCTTTCCCTTTCTAATAGGCGCGCTTGTGTGGTTTTTCAAAATCACAAAAATCGTTTCTTTCGAGTCCGTCGAGATGTTCCGCAAGGATCCGTTGTGAGCGCTGTACTTTTCTCTCTGTTCATGAATAATCTTCCGGCTTCTCTGCCTTCTTCCGTCAGCTGCTCTCATTACGCTGACGATCTGGCCATTTGGTTTTCGGTCCCCAGTGCGGTGGAGGCCACACCAGGAGCTCTGTTTCGATTGGACCGCAGGTCTGAGTACTGGTGTCTTCCTCTCAATCCAAGAAAATGTGAGGTCTCCTTCTTCTCAGTGGATCCCCACCAGGCTCACCTCCAGTCTAATTTCCTCTTACTCGGCTCCCGTTTCCGTTTCAGTCTCACTCTAACCTTTCTTGGGGTCACTTTCAAACGGACACTTTCCTTTTCTAAACATGTATCTTCGCTGAAGGCTAAGTTTTTACTACGTCTCAAGGCCTTACGCTGTATCTCTGCTTCCTCATGGGGCCCACGTAAGGAGTCCCTCTTTGTTCTGTATAAGTATTTTCTTCGGCCCCTTCTCACTTACACTTAACCCGGATGGTTTCCTTTCCTAAGCGCTACCAATTTCACCAATTTGGAATACCTCCACCGAGCGGCCAGTCGCGCCATCACCGGCTGTTTCTCGTCCTCCCCTATCCCACTTCTTCTCTCCGTAGCTTCTTTACCTCTCCTACAAGTCACTCTGACTCATTTCACTCTTTCGTCTTATGAGCGGGCTCTTTGTCTCCCAACCTCGTCTCCTATTTCAGGTTTGGCCAGACTTGGAGTGAAACCAAGACTCTGCAGATCGTCGTGGAGAGTTTTTGCGTCCTGGAGAGTCACCTGCTCATGCTTCCTTCTACTTCTCTTAGAGACGCTCTTCTTGCATGCCCTCCCTTTCCTCCTTGGAATCTGCCTTCCTTCACCGTGGAGTCCACCCTTTCCACTCCATGCTCTGTCTGGCTCTGATCCCCCTCTCTCTCGCCAAGGTGCGGCTCTCGCCCACCTTGACTCTCTCCCCCCTCATAATTTGGTGCTCTGGACAGACCGTTCTGTTCCTTTTCCTTTTGGCAAGGGAGGCTCCGGCGTACATGCCGACTGCTCTCTCTGTGGCACTGAAGTCGCTTTTTCTATTTCCGCAGGCCCAGTTGGTTCAAGTTTTTCCGTTGAAACCTGCGCCATTCTGCACGCTCTTTGTTGGTCTCGGCAGCACCAACAAGTCTTTAATATCTCTTCTATTCTCCTACTATCTGACTCTCGTTCTGTCCTCGCCATCCTGTCATCTTCTCCATCTTTCCTCTTATATCAAACGTGGCAGGTCTGGCAGGAACTGTTTTCTCTCTCCTCCTGTTCTATCAGGCTACAATGGGTCCCCAGACACTCGTTTCTCCCGGGGGCACAACGCGGCTGATAAGCTGGCCAGACGGGGAGCGCTACTTGCGTCCTCGGCAATCCGTTGTAGTCTCTCTCCTGTTATCTCTCGTATCCACTCTCGTCTTATCTCGGACTGGAGGCGTACTGTCTCATCTAAATTCTTTGACACACAGGTTCCATCAATTTCCATCGAGGAACTGGTGCTCCGTCGTAACGCTCGCTGTGCTCTATCTCGTCTACGCTGCAACGGACACAGCCTTTTTTAGGTTCTTATCTCTCTAGGATTGGCAGAATCGAGAAACCTTCCTACAGCGCCTGTGGACACTCGTTCCAGAACACCTCTCATCTCATTCTGCACTGTCGAACTACGAACTCTTTGCGCAGCTCACTCTTTGGCGAGTCTCTCTACGACCATTTGTCCAGGCCCTGGGAAGTTGCCCGGCTTCTAAGGCTCCATGGTTTTCCGCCATGACCCCATCCCTCGGAAGGGTCGGGTAATCAACAACAACATAGTTTCTAGCAGTCTATTAGTAGCGGTTAGAGAACACGCACGCAGCAAAACTGCGCTGTAAATAAGTGTAACAAAGAATGCAACTGTTATACCTTTTTGCGCACCGATGTAGTCAATTTAAAACTATTTTTTAGGTTGCTAGTTTCAAAAAGATAATTTTATAGTAGCCAACCAACTGTGACTAAATCTAAGAAAAGTGTTTGAAGAACACGGAACGTTCAATGCTTTGCGGACAAATTCGTTTGCTTTCATTGCTGATCAGACCGGTTTACCAGTGTGCTTAATATGTAACGTGAAATGCGCAAACAACAAAAAGTCAAATGTTGAAAAAATAAGCTTATTATCTTTTGCTCAAAAATATTCAGAAAAGGATGCGAGAGAAAAAAGCGGTTTTAGAACTAATGCAGAACGCTGATTGAAGCAAACATCAATTCAATAAGTGGATCAAGTCTGCAAATTCAACCACGTATGCCAGTTTTGTGGCCGCTCGGGAAATAGTCAAGCATGGTAAGCCATTCACTGATGGAGAATATATATAAAATTCATTCATTACGATATCTGAACATTTATTCATGAACTTTAAAAACAAGAGTGAAATCGTGCAAAAAATCCGTGATAACTGAAAATCTAAAACAATCTGTAATGAGATGTATGGAAGCAAAGAATCATGATAAAAATAGCATCGATTCAAATTTAAGACCATCTTAAATGATTAGTTTTTCACTCCATGATAAATATGTTTCTAAAATCTTAAAAAGTTCTTTACATTCTTTTGAGGTAATTGGACTTCAAATATTTGTGAGGCATTTGCGAAAGTGCTTGCCTAAATTTATATTGAGGCATCCATAAATTTGCTTATAGAGAAGAGCGGAAGTCCTTTTAGCTTGACTTGTTGTGTTCTTGACTATCGCACGTTTCGTTTAGGCATTCAGTTTACCTGAAGATCACTCGATCACGAGATGAGAGGATTAGGCCTGCCCTGCCATCAGCAAGCACCTGTAGCGCTGATCAAACTCTCAAATACAAGAGTCTCTCATTCAGGGTGGCGATTACAACAAATCAGTGCTCGACAGCCCTATATCATTGAGTTTTAATGGAAGGATGACTCCGATGCTGACAAGCACGTAGAGGGCCACGTTTCAGCTACAACACCAGTTAAAACAATTTATAATAACTAATTCATTATTTAAGTGTGGTGATTTGAATAGCATCACATCAATTACTAGCGTTGTAGTTAGACGAGGTATTCCCACATTAGCCTACTTAGAAAATGCAATGATTTTTATCTCCGTTTTACGTCTGATTGCTTTATTTTGTTGACGTGCTTTTTTACACAGCGCTGGTTGCGGTTTCAGCAAGCGTCGTTAGAATAGGCTGCTAGCTATTGACAATGAGAGCGTGGTTTACTGACATTTTTATGTATGTTCTTAGAGAATTTGTGTTCTGATAGCTTTCAACGTTGATGTTATATTCAACCTACTGAGTTTAATTCTTAACTAACTGCAGCCTGAGTTACGCTACAATCAGGGATGTGGAAGCGAAAGCGGTCCTTTTTCTGTGGAAGCGGAAGCGCGAAAATTCTACCGCTTCCACATAGGAGGGAAGAATGGAGGAAGAAAGGAAATTGGTTCTGCTATCCGTCGGTGAAGAGCAAATAGGGGGGGGCATAAACATTAAGAAATGAGAGCGAGGAGGAGTCGTTTAGAGAGCTGTTGACCCCCACATAATCAGAGTAGGGGTCAAGCGAAGAAAGAGAGGAGGTAGAAAGCTCAGAGAAAGATAAGCCCTATTTGACGAAAATGATGACGCCGCCGCTAGAGTCTCTGACATCAGTAGAAAAAATATCAGATCGCGAGTGGGTGCCATCGGATCGCAGAGCAGAGAATCCAGGAATCCGCAAAGAGGAAGATATATTTAAGTTAGATTCCTGGATACAAATAAGGGAAACAGGATGAGACGAAATAAAGTGTTGCAGTTCAGTGCTCCTGGCTAGGAGATCCCCAGCATTCCATTGAAGAACCCTGAGGGAGTTAAGGAGGGGAAGAGGAAGCAGGAGGTAAAGAGAAACAGCCATCAGCCAGGAGCATAAGGCGGTGGTGAGGGTGCAAAGGGAGAAGATACAAAGGGGGCGGAAAAAGGATAAAAGGTTTGAAGGCGAGGGTGGGGTGCGAGTGCTGCATTAGCAGAAGAGGGCCAGATTGAGCAGTGGAGGTATACCAGCTGGAGGAGTCCGAGGAGGAAGTCACATGTGGGGTCTCCAAAAGAAGCAGGAACGCAGCAGGGAGGGCAGCTCCAGGAGTGAGAGCTGCCAAGAGTTCTGACTCTAGCAAAGGACTGTAGTGAGCACTTTAAATGAAACCAATTGGAGCATGCGCAGCATTGCACTGACCTACCCTACCAGGTCACATTTCCAGTGCACACTGAACAGGGAAAAACGGGACAAGGGTTAGGATGAACGTTGCTGCTCATCAGGACAAGGAGAAGAATGAGAAACGGGCAAGAGAAGACAGGCCGATTTTTAAGAGGCAGCGTGCTACCCTTCTGAGGTCATTCAGGGGGCTGCACGGCGAAAAAATGGTTTGTGTGAGGGGGGTGCCCAGGGTAACTGGGACCCTCAGAAAGGCCAACAGCCTATTTAACCCAACCCAAACGGGGTCGGGGACCGCACCACCACGTTGAGGCGGCTATTGATTGGTGCAGTTCAATTTTGCTCGCTTTACACGTATATACTATATATACGACAGAAATTTTACATTTTACTATCCAAAAAGATCGGAGTCAATACGTGTTTTGGGGACGGAAAGAAGGTCCGTAATGATAATTAGAGTTGAAGTTAACTCAAAATCAGAGTTAATTGAGGATAGAGAGAGAAAATCAGCGTTATACGGTGTAGTTTGTTGTTGTGACGACAGGTTATTGTCGAGAGCTGTAATATGTGGTCATACAGTTTAGATCTGAGAAGCATTAAGTTAACTGTTGTAAAAGTGGTTGTAAGTAGTGAAGGAACTTATAATAACTGTTTATTTGTTGAAGTGTTTAATTGGTTTTTGGATTTTAGTAACGAAATATATTTTTTTCTTGCAAACAATTCGTGATTTGTAAATTTTTGTTAGTGGGGGTTTCGTGACAAACGCGAAAGTATATCAAGGGTTTCGCGATGACAAAAAGATTGAAAAGCACTGTTCTACATTCAACACGAGTTCTAATATCTATGAAATGAAAAAAAGCACAGAGTAGTTCAGAACAATAAGCTCAAGCGAAGTAGGTAAAGTAATAGCAATAAATGAAGGTTTTTGTCTTCTCAAAATGATGAAGTGTAGGAGAAGGCAGGCTACAGACCCACAAAAGTAAAAAAAATTGTCAACGATCGTTTTATCGCTTTTTGTTAGTGGAAGCGGAAGCGATAGGTGTGGAAACGGAAGTGGAAGCGGAAGCTGTTGAAAAATAACCGCTTCCACATCCCTGGCTATAATTGATCGATTGCTGGTTACATCAAAGGTCAAGATATTAGATTTAGAAAACATTTCTAAGTCTTCCGCAACGCTCCACTCCGCTGTACATGTAAAACGCGCTGTAACCTCTGTTTTTGCCAATAATATATTTGAGCATTCCATGTCCACTGACCATTTTATTTCTACTTGAGAGCTAACATTTCAAACTCAGATATTTTTTGAACTGCTAGGGCTGACCAGTGGTGACATTAATCGAGTGGCGAGGGGTTCAAACCTCTTGGTGACTGAGTTGATTTTGATGGACCTTGAGGAAAAACTCTTGACGATGATTTTCTCTGCGTGGTGGTTTCTAACATGCAGTAAGTACATGAGAAACTGTATGGAGTAATTCAATCAAAATGCTAAAATTTGGAAATTTCGAAGCAGTTCTAAACATTTTCGTTGTGTTTAGCGCCAATGTTCTGCGAGGTTGGAGAGTAAATATTCAATAAAAAATAATAACCTTGAGTAATTTTGAATTTATCAAACGCAAACCTTTTGTGCGGCACTTCATAAAATAAGTAACGGAAAATTCAAAAGTTAAAACACCTCGTATTATAGAAAGAAACATTGTATTTTGCACTCTGACATAGAAAGGGAAAAAAGCACCATTGCCCGATTGAGTGTCGTCACATCCACTAGCGTACTGAGGGGGAGACCACTGTGCCATGGCCCTCTCATCAGACCCTAAAAATGTAAAGCAAAACCGAGCAGTTTTAGTAAAAGTATTTTAGGTGTATTTTTGCAAAATTTTCCCGGATATGCCCCTAGACCACCCTAGAATGATCGTGCCTTCGGCACTCTTCATAAAGTTGATTTGCGATGTCACACGATTGTGACGAAACTTAGTGCCCTCCCGCGGAAACTTTCTGTGTACGCCACTGGGCACATCTGTGCGGCTTTGATAAATGTCTGTCACCCCAGAAATGAAAAACGTTCACTGAAAAATTTCATAAATATGCATTTTATCCAATTTTCACATTTTAAGATGTTTTCAAAAAGTGTTGCGACTTTAAAATAGCATTATCCTCGTGGAACAAGGCTCATTTATTGGAAACATCTCATCTGATCACAAACGTTTAGCTTCAGCAATATATGATGGCCGTTTATGACAAGCGAAAGCCACATCTCGCCCTGGATTTCTTTCCAATTATGTCCTTGACAATGTTCAATACACGAAAAATGTCGGTTTACCCAAATCTTATGTTTGGCAATAGTAGAATATTTTTGGAGATGACTATCAACTTCAACGCAAATGCTGATAATGCACATGTGGTTTATGCTAGAAATCTACTGCTTGTACTAGAAACCTGCTGCTTGTAATAACCAACAAGTTTATGCATGTTGGTTATTACAAGCAGTAAGTTGTTCAGTTTACTGCTACTTGCTAGGCGAAGCAGTAGACTCGGAACATTTTGGTGCAGGTATTAAGTGACTTACTCAGGGGAAACAACTCGGCCATCATCACAGCAAAAGTGAGACCTCGCCCCTTCACACTGATTTTTTCGGAGTGGGCACCTGCTAGCACAGAGGTAGATCAACGCTCACAGATATTACAATCAGTAAACCTACCTCAATAGATTCAAGTGATAAAGTATAGTAATAAGGCAAGTATCGCCAGATTTGAATCGATTAATTTTTCGTTAGTTTCTTACAAAAAACTTTTTCACTTTTTCAATGCCTTTTTCCAAATATGCCAAAAATGAAGATACGGGTAAATCATATATTAAATCGACATTAAAACCAAAATGACGCAGGACATTGTTTTTGTTTAGCATATTTATCCTCCATTCACGAGAAAGCGATGTATCGCTATGTTTTGGACGGTAAGTCCGCACTCGCTTTGGAGTTGCAAAGTCTTTCGGTACGACTCGACAAGGGGAGTGAACCCCAGGTCTACCGACTGCGAAGCGGACGCTCTAACCACTACGCCATCGCGTCGGTCGTACATAGAGCTTGTAAGTGACATGCTAAACAGCTTCAAGGATCTTGGCTGCAACATCAGCATCAAAGTCCATAGTCTGAATAGCCATTTGGATCACTTTTCGAAACGTCTTGGTGACCTTAGTGAGGAGCAGGGTGAAAGGTTTCACCAGGATATAACAGTAATGCAAGAGAAGTCAAGGAAAATGGGATGCCACGGCGCTGGTTGATTATTGTTGGAGTTTGCAAAGACTCTGTCCTGATGCTAAGCACTCAAGGAAGTCCTACAAAAGACGATTTTTAGATGTTATGGAATACCGATACTTGAAGAAAGTATTGCACTTTGTGCTGTTTATTGTCATTAGTGGATCATCTTATTTTTTCGTATTGCTGAAAACAGCACTAACACACTTACAGTTAGCTACTGCGCATTTTACATACTTTTAAGCAATAGTCAAAACTTCGTTTTTGTTTATGACCCATGCGCAACAGATGAAAATCAAAATTGTAGGGGTAGACCATATCTAAAAAACTAGAGCTGATGCGATAAAACCGATATTACTGTCAAAATCAGCGCCACAAATACATATTCTAAAACAGATCTAATTTCTGAGGCAACAAATTGTGTATTGATCAGTGTATTCAGTGAACCTTGCTGCATAATAGGCTTATCTGATATAATACATTAATAACTAAGCAATGGGAAAAGACTTGAATCTATCGTAATAAGGTCAGTTTTTTACAAAAAAAGTTTTACATTTTTTTAATAGCTTCTTCCAAATATGCCAAGAATAAAGATACGGGTTAATTAAGCTATTAATCGGCATCAAAACCAAAACGAGGCAGGTCAAAGCAAATTTTTCTGACCTTTTGTCGCATTTATTGTCCTTTAACTGATATAGATTTCTAAAATAAGAAGAAAAAGCTATAACACAAATCGGAATCCAGCACAAACAATCGGTTACAATAACAATTCATGTGATCGTCGGTTCAATACCTGAGTCCACCTGACTAGTTCTAATAGGAACGAAACCGGTCGTGGAAGTGATATGTTTTATTCAACTGATTGCAGTTAGCCTATATGCCTTAATATCAATTTATTAAAAGTAATATCTCAAACAGGCTAACACCAGCTCCTATAATTCGTATTATAACGTAATAAAGGCACTGGCTTGGCTGGAAATTAAAAGCATATATCGCATCTAGCTCACTGTAGTGAGCGTGCACCATATACAGGGTGTCCCAAAAAAAATTTTATTTTTTAATTTTAACTACTTTTGTTTTAGAGCATTTGACTCTTTCATTTTTTCAGGTTTTATTCTATGGTAATAGGAGTTTTATACCTGAAATTTTGAAGCCTTTATCTTAATCATGCCTTTCACAATTGAGCAGCGATCAAAAATAGTAAAGTTCTATTTGGAAACTAAATCACTGGTCCAAACCCAAAGGGAATATCGCAAGCATTTTGGTGTAAAAGAAGCTCCATCTGTGACGTCAATCAAGAAAATTGTTCAAAAGTTTGAAGTGCATGGCACCTGCCACAACAGAAATAAAGGAAATTCTGGAAGGAGAGTGTCTGCTCGCACCGAATTAAACATTGATACTGTACGTGAATCGACTGTGCGTAGCCCAAAAAAATCAATACGGAGGCGTTCATCTGAACTTGGCTTGACAAAGTCCACCGTTCAAAGAATAATGAAGCAAGACCTCAACTTATATCCTTACAAACTGGAAATAAAGCAAACTTTAACTGATGGGACAAAGAACAACGTTTTCAAATGTGCACATGGTTTAACGAAATGATGGAAAATGATGAACATTGGGTTGGCAAGATATGATTTTCAGATGAGGCACATTTTCATCTGGATGGATCAGTAAACCGTCAGAACTGCCGTATTTGGGGCACTGAACCTCCAAACGTTGTTACCACCAAATCACTCCACAGCAGCAAGTGCACAGCTTGGTGTGCGCTTAGCTCTGACGGAATCATCGGGCCTTACTGGTTTGAAGATAATGCTGAGAATGCGGTGACGGTAAATCAAGAAAACTATCGCCACGTCATCAAAAAGTTTACTGCTTGTCTTCGTCGTCGTCGCTTTGACTTGAAAAAATTATGGTTTCAGCAAGATGGGGCAACACCTCACACTGCAGTGGAAACACGAAAATTATTGTCTGAAAAATTTGAAGACAGGCTGATTTCCTTGAAAGCTTCCCACATCTGGGCTCCACACTCTCCTGACCTTAGCCCACTGGACTTTTTTCTGTGGGGCTACGCAAAAGATAATGTCTATAAAAATAAGCCTACCTCTATTTCCGAACTTAAACAAGAAATAACTACGTTCATGAGAGCCATTTCCGCTGACACATGCAAAGCAGTAAGTAATTCAGAATTTTGCTGTGAGAGTAAGGGAATGCCTTCTGCGCCATGGCGATCACATTGAGCATGTTATTTAAGTAGCATCATCAAAATATATGACTATTTTTAAACTCCAGTAACATCAGCTAAGTAAAATGGATAACGACGATTTTGATGGCAAACAAATCTCCAACACATTATTTATGCACGGTGAAACTTTCATTGCTTTATCTTTACAAGTTTTTGCGTTACAAAAATTTTTAAAATAAACTTTTTTGTGGGACACCCTGTATAAGCTTAAAATTAACAGTATCAGTTGAAAGGACCGATGGCGGAGTGGCATAAACCGCATGAAGCAATTCATGTGATCGTCGGTTCAATATCTGAGTTCACCTGACTAGTTCTAATAGGAACGAAACCGGTCGTGGAAGTGATATGTTTTATTCAACTGATTGCAGTTAGCCTATATGCCTTAATATCAATTAATTAAAAGTAATAATTGGCATAGAGTTATTTTTTGCTGAGGAGCCAATTGTATTTAGATGGCACTTCTTTAAGGCCGATTTTTTGGCAAATTGGCACACAGTACTAAGCTTAGACTAGCCAACTGAAAGGCCTAATCTTAACCAAATCGCTATGTTTCTGAGTAGCAAACTAGCAATAATTCATTCCAATTTTTAATCAATTTCTCAATAGTTTTCAAAATAACACCAAAAGGTTGTGTTCACCCAATAGGAAGGTTGCACGCACGTGATCAAACGTCATCAAAATGCGCTTTTGAAAAAAGTGGCTGACCACTTACATCGTTTATGCATTGAATTGAATGGTAGTGATACCGTTTTTTGCAAATGAAATGAATAATCGTGACAGTTGTTAAAAGAATGTTAAATGAACGTTGATTAACTGATGTTAAGGAATAAATCTGAAGTCAGAGTAAAGTAAGAGGTTCTAAGATTTGCTTGCTATTGCTAATAGTTGGGCTAATTTTATGGGCTAAACATGCAGGCTTATTTGCAGCCAATTTCTGTGAGGGTTTCTTATTCGATAAACCAGCGTGTTTGGGAATGCTGAGTTTAAATCAATTGTAATGTGCAACTTATACAGTAGATTTAGTTGCATGAGCACACTGAAAAGTTGGAAACTTAAATTATACTTTAGCCAAAATGACAGGGCAGACTTCTGTACTGTTTGTCATATGTTGAATGAGATATTGATGGATAAAATCAGTAAGTTTTTGAAATTTTTTGTCAATAGTGCTTGCAGACTCGAGTATTGATATATCAGATGAAATTTTGTGACCTTAACTTCTCCTTAGCAGTTTTTTTGGCTATTGCCTAGGCTGCTGGACCAAGGGTAATTAAAAAACTTGCGGTACTGATTCATTTATTCATGCGTATGAGCTCATGCTCTGTTTGCATGTCTTTCGTCAGACTGGGCCACCAGACGCGACAGGTGGACTGCTTGGCCCCACCACCTGTTTGCCACATACCTAAAGATGGAGGCATGTCGTTAAATGCCTTGCCCATGGACACAACAAGCAAGCTTGCCGGCAAGCTTACGGTACAGGTAATAATGATCAGATAATGATTGTTTTTGCTAATGTGCCGACGAGTATGTAATTGGTATAGAGTTATTTTTAACTTAGGAGAAAATGGTATTTAGATGGCACTTCTCTTAGGGGGAATTTTTTAATTGGCACACAATACTCAGTTTAGACTAGCTAACTGAAAGACCTAATCTCAACCAAATTGCTTTTGATTAAATTTATTTGTTTCCGAGGATCCAACTAGCAATAACTCATTTCAATTTTTAATCAATTTCTCATCAGTTTTCAAAATAATTCCAAAAGTTGGTATTCCCCCCATACCTTTCCAGCATAAATAACAGCGTTTGGTCAGCCACTTTTTTTGGCGCGAAATGTGTGACGTCATATGCAACTTTCCTATACCTTTTCAGCCTAAATTTACAGCTTTTGGTCAGCCACCTTTTTTCGCGCCAAATGTGTGACGTCATATGCAACCTTCCTATTCCAAAGCAGATTTATAAAAGTTTTGAAATATTTGAAGTATTGCATTATATGCTAAGGTTTTGAATTTGATTTCGGCCGTCATTTTAAGAAGTAACAATAATATGACGAAAACAAAAAGCACTGTTAGATATATGCATAATGTGATGTTATCGTGACGATTAGTGTTGCAACAATTTTCTGACAGCACGTAATCGTTAACAAAACTGCTTACAACATTTATTTTCTTTCCGCTTTTTGGTTACATCAAGGTACAACGATTAAAGCGCACAAGTCTGGTAATACAACGCAAAGTATGTCGACAGCTCGCTGTAGCTGTGACCATTTTTTTGAAAGATCGATGGTTCTAGTAAACAAAGATCTTCCACTTTTGACTGAGAGAGACAAAATTTCAGTCCTAAGCCACTGCCACCCAGTAGGCTAATCACTATTCAGCAAAAATATCAAGCCCATTTTCTTTTTTATTTAAAATTGATAGAGGACTAACCTCAAAACGGTCTATAAGGAATAAATTAACTCCCAGTTTATTGTCGGGACAGAATAGTGAAACCGAATCTAAGAGTCGTAAAATGCTGGACGAGACATCGACAACGCGTATTTATCATTTGTAAAATTCATGTTTGAATTCAACTTTCAAGTTTACGGTTTTTGAGATTCGGCAAATCGCAAAGCGATACCGATCTGTAATACTTCCTTACAATGCTATAGCGGTACTCATTCCCATACTACCCTATCCTCGTCTGCTAGAGAGTTGAAAATCCAAACCAATTTGTAACGGAATGTGTGAGAGCAACGAATCATGATAAAAATGGTATCGGTCCATATTTAAGAACAACTTAAAAGGTTAGCTTCATACTTTATGTAAAAAATGTCTCTAAAAACTTAAAAGTTCTTCATATTCTTTTGAGGAAATAAGACTTAAAATATTTGTGAGACATTTGCGTGTGTGCCTAAATTTATATTGAGGCTTCCATAAACTTGCTTATAGGGAAGGGCTTAAGTCCTTTTAGCTTCACTTGTTGTGTTCTTGAATATTGCAAGTCTTATTTTGGCGCCGAGTTTACCTAGATTATTTGGGGACGAGATCAGAGGCTTAGGACCAGGGGCGGCTCGTAGCTAAAATTAATGGGGGGCTGCTTCAGAAAATCTTAGCCATTGTTTTAATAAACAAACAATAAAAAAGGAAAGTTATACATAAACTTGAAAAACTCTCAGCAAAACAAAATAAAATAAATTTACTTACGAATAGCCTAAACTGTTACATTAATTTAAAAAAAAATTTATATATACATATATTTTTTTAATTTTAGCCATTGCTTTAATATCGTGAAAAAAAGAAACAAGCATAATAAAAAAAATAAAATTTATACATAATATCGAAAAATCCAGAGCAAAACAAAATAAAAAAAAATTACTTACTAATAGCCTAAATTGTTAGGCCTACATTCCTTTAAAAATGAAATCCATTCTTCTTGTCTTAATTTATGCAAAAAGATTAATAATTTTCTCCTCGACCTCTAGATGACTACTAAAGAAACTTTTCTCCATTGAAAGCACTGCAAGTGCGTTTAGTCTTTCAAAATTCACAGTACTCCTTACAAAAGTTTTTTATTCTTTTCAGTGTTGAAAAGCAGCGTTCTGGCTCTGATGTAGTTATGGGAATTGTCAAGAAAATTTTTATCAGTTTTGTGATTTCACTTAGAGCATCATCTAGATTATTTTCTAAGATCAATTTCAGCAGGTCAACTAATTTGCTGTATTCGTGAGTATCAGACCTACAATAGCATACCTTTAATTCGGTTTCAAGCTTTTCTTAGTCAATCATGGGATATGTCTCAGTGGTCAGTATTATCTTTTCTGTAGACTGTTCATTCTTAAAACCATTGAAGCTTTCTTTATTGAACAATTTAGCAGCTACTAGTTGTTTAGGGGAAGAGTACCTGTCAACTATATTTACACATATACAGTCGCACACTTCCTTGGCCTTTGCAACGAGTGTCCGTAAAGGATTTTCACAGTACTTTGAGTTTCTTATTTCTAAAACAGCAGTTTTGAAATTTGTTGTATATTCATTGCCTTTAACACACTATTTTCACGAGATTGCATTTGGTTGTAAATTACTTCAACATGAGGAATAATCTGATGAAAAAGCTCTAACCAAAACATGAAATCACCATTATTCAAATATTTTAGAATTCGTGTTGCTTCTGCAATAGTTTGATTTGCATTTGATGTTGACTGGATTTCAATAAGGCAGTTTTTTTATGGTTCCAAATTTTCATGAACTCTGTTTATGGTCCGTATGTTGAAGTTTCACCTTGTAGAGGAAGGACGTGGAATGCTGGTGTCCACATGTTAACAATGTTTCAAAATTTCCACAAAAGATTATACAGTCTAATTATTTTGGATAACATTTCACGGTTTTTTTTAACTTGTGTAATGTTAATTAACTGAATGTCTGTATGCATCACTAAGTTTCTCAATATTTACGGTTCCTAAAAGGGACAGTGAAACCACATTATCAATGTATTTCTTTGAGTTCTCATACTTTTCAGTTTTTTCCTTCATTTTGTTTATACTTCTAAAACCATCTTTTGTGTATGTTGCATCACCTCCAAATAACAAACATGGGAAACAAAACAGAGCATTTTTTACTTCACAGCCGCAAAGCCAACTTTTTCGTTGGTACCATTCAGAATGAAAGCTACGAATATACTTCTTGTTGTTGCTTATGCCAGGCTGAGAAATTTGAATATCAGGTGTTGAACGGCCTCTTTTCTTTACTATAACTTTCTCATGCAGAGACAACAGTGAACACTTAGGCTGTTAAAGTTTACTTACAGTCATAGAATTTATATCTTGGTCCTGGGGATGCAAGGAGGCCATAGACAAATTTTCTGTAAAATAAAATCCGAAAAAACGTGTTTAATATATATATATATATATTTCTATTTGAACAGCTACTATTCAACTAGAAATATATCACGACTCCGGCAAGTTTGCTGTTGAGCACTGTGAAGCCAAGTGACTATTTTTTATATAGGCTATATTATATATATATATATACATATATATGCTGATGACGCCACATATATATATATATGCTGATGACGCCACAAAGGCAGAAACGGCAACCGTTCGGAGATTGAGTATATATATATACTGTATATATAAAATAGTCACTTTGCTTCACAGTGCTCAACAGCAATCATGCCGGAGTCGTAATATATTTTTATTTGAACAGCTACAGAATAGAAATTAGAAACATTAAAACCACAACAGTCTCTTTTGTCTAGTGACTCATCAGGTGGTGCGTCTGCAAAATACATATAAAACGCTATAAAAACCGGCATAAAAATGTAAAAATAAACCAATAAGTGCAATACATTTGAAAATTGAGCAACTAATGCAAGGGCTTGCATGCTGTGTCTCACAGAAAAGTGCGCTATTCTCCAAGCATATCCCGCTACGTCATTGAGAAAGAGAACCAAACTGATGGGAAAATGCTGCCACACCAACAAATTTAAATTAAAAAAATTTTTCGTAGTGCCAACACTATTTTCGATCCCGTTCTTCTCTAGAGCTTTTGAGTTGGGCAATCAACCTTCGCCAAAAGTCTTATCACCCAGTACCACCAGCGGCGTAATTGAGATGTTTCCTAACTTCTGAGACGAGTTGCTGGTGCATGTGTGTGCGTAAAGCTGATAGATAGTGACAAAAATTAGGCCTATAGGGTAATTTTTACATTTATATAGATTATAGACTATATACTCTTTAACGCCTACCGTAGGCTATATTTTGGTTAACTATGATTTAAGGTTTTTAGGTGTTCTTAACCTATAGATAAAGTCACAGTATTTAAAATAAAATTATCCAAAACTGGATAATCTTCTTCTTCTTTGTCTTTCGGCTTTTTCCCGATTAGGGGTCGTCACAGCAGATATCTGCATTTTTATTACATGTTATTTGTTTTACGGTCGGATGCCCTTCCTGCCACCAACCCTCTATTCGGAGGGAAAACTGGGCCACCTGTCTTCCACATAAAGGCGGGGGCGTCCCGTTAAGTGCCTTGCCCAAGGACACAACAAGCGAACTTGCCGGCTTGTTCTCCACAACCTCCCGTAATTGCCGAGCGCCAAGCAGGGAAACTGTGGATACCATTTTTTAAAGTCTTTTGGTATGACTCGACAAGGGGAATGAAAAAACTGGATAATAATGCCATAAATAAGCTAGGCAAATTTTTTTTTGACATTATTATCCAGTTTTTGATCATTTTATTGTAAATACCGTAACTTTAATCATTCTATAGGTTACAAACACCTAAAAAACTTAAATCATACTTAACCAAAATATGGCCTACGGTAGACGTTGTAGAGTATAGTCTATAATCTATATAAATGTAAAAATCACCCTATAGGCCTAGTTTTTGTCACTATCAGCTTTACACACACACACACACACACACGCGCGCGCGCGCGCGCAGCTCGCCAGTTGTCCGTCAAAAAGAAACCCTTAATACACCAGCACACAAGGGTCGATACTGCATGAGCGACAGTTCTCTTTCTACATCTGCATTGCAATTTACTGCTAATTTCAAACACCATATCACAGGAGCTTTGAAGCAAAAAAATTTTTATATTTTTGTCATAAACTTAGGATGATTGTTGAAATAACTACAAGTATAAGAAAAATAAAGACAAAAAAGATTAATTATTTATATCGAATGTCATCGATAAGATGGAGTGGGGACTGGGGGTGCTGCAGTTCCACAGTGCCATATACAAGCCGCCCCTGCTTAGGACTGCCTTTCCACCCGTATAACCTGTGGCGCTGATCAATCTCTCAAATGTAAGGACCTTTCATTCAGGGTGGTTATTGCCACCGATTTCTGTTCGAGAGCCCCACATAATTGAGTTTCAATGGAATGGTGACTCCATGCTATTAAGCATGTAGGAAGCCACGTTCCAGCAACAAGACTAGTTACAACAAATTATATTAAAGGAAATTCATTATTTTAGGGTGGTGATAGCATCACATTACAAGCGTTGTAGTTAGACGAGGTAATTACTACATAACCTACTCAGATAGTGCTAAAATTTTTATCTACGTATACTTCTGATGATTTTATTTTCACATCGTGCTTCTTTACATAGCGCTAGTTGCTGTTTCAGCAACCGTTATTACAGTCGGCTGTTAGCTACTGACAATGAGAGCATGGTTTACGGACAGTTAGTCTATGTTCTGACAGCTTTCAACTTTGGTGTTATATTTAACCTATTTAGTTCAATTCTTAATTAACTGAAGGCTGAATTATGCCACTATTGAGTTATTAATTACTGGTTATGTCAAAGGTCATAACATTAGATTTAGAAAACATTTCTAAGTCTTAAATACAGCAGGCATTCCTCGTATGTCGAGTGAAACGATATTTCAACCAGATCACTTCGTTCTTTCGACAATTTATTCTTCAAATTTAACGTTTCGCTCCCCTTAGTTACCGGGGAGCCTCTTCAGAAAACGGTAGATGTTAGTAGTGTAACATATAAACTGTACAACATAAAAATATAAAGACAACCTGTATTACTAAACACTAAAAATTATTTACCAACAGGACAGGCAATCACGTTATAACGAAAAACATTCTTGCATCACAGATACAGGAGTGGGCAAGTAAAAAGTGTTGTGAGATACATAAGACATTATTTATCGGAGACAAACACACTATATAACAGTCGGAAAATTTGCACCATCATTGCGATTAATTACATTACTTGAACAAGCCTTTTGATTTATCAAAAAACTTTTTTTTCCGCAACGCGACGTCTGTATGCAGGTGATTCTGACTTCAGTATTTTGACATTATCCCAATCTATTCTATGATCGAAATCCATAACATGTTGACTCAGCGCTGAGTTTTTAGTGTTAAAAGTCTTGACCGCATCAGCATGATCCCGTTTTCTGGTTCTAACACTACGTCCTGTTTCACCTACATACACAGCATTGCAATCCCGGCAAGAAATTTGATACACCAAACCACGCTTTTGTTCAAAATTAATAGCATCTTTAGGTTTGCGAAACAATGAAGACAACGTGTGATGTGATTTTAAAGCCACTCCGATACCAAAACTGATGATGCGGTCAAGACTTTTAACACTAAAAAGTTAGCCTGCAACTTGAGAGCTAATATTTCGAACTCAGATATTTTTTGAACTGCTAGGGCTGACCAGTGGTGACATTAATCGAGTGGCGAGGGGTTCAAACCTCCTTGTGATTGAGTTGATTTTGATGGACCTTGAGAAAAGCTCTTGACGATGATTTTCACTGCGTGGTGGTTTCTAACATGCAGTAGGCTATGAGAAACAGTATAGAGTAATTAATCAAAGAGTTAAAACTTGAAAATTCCGAAGCATGTATAGAACATTTTCCTTGTGTTTAGCGCCAATGCTCTGCGAGGTTGGAGAATAAAAACGCGATAAAAATAACATTGAGTAATTTTGAATTTATCAAACGCAAACTTTTTCACTGCGCCTAGCACAAGAAATAGCGGAAAATAAAAAGCACAAAATTGTATAAACAGAAACATGCTCTTGCACTCTGGTACAGCCAGGGAAAAATCATCATCGCCGGATCGAGTGTCGTTACTGGATATCGTGAAACTCGGGCAACTTTGAAAAATTTCATCATTTTTGCAGTTTTAAACGTGCTGATTGTTGAACGTGTCAATTTTTGTTGAACGTGTCAAATGATTGTTGAACGAATCAGCACGTTTAAAACTACCAAACGTTTGAAATGGCATGTTATATTGCACGTTTAAAATAGGAACAACGGCACTGCACTAGCCTACTGCTAAATAATTTTTTCCATTGTGAAACACGTTGCCGGAAATGAGAAATAGCAACAATTGCAAGATCTTTTTTATTCTTTTTTTCATTTTAAATTACAATCTGTTTTTATTTTCAATGAGCTTTTGCATGCATATGTTCGCCTAATAATGTTCTCCAGCGTTTAATTTTTGAACAGTTGTTCAGTGGCACAAAATTTCAAAAAACTTTGAATAAACCAATTAAAGAGGGAGTCATTGGAGTCTTTGAAAGTAATAACTAAAACTTGAACGTTTTTTGAGCTTCTATCAGAAGTTATTGCCAGAATAAAGCAGAAAAAAGGAAGTGTTACTATTTGTAGTAGACAGACAACCGAATATTTGCGTTTCGTCAGCGTCTAAAATCAAAGGCACTGGTTAAACCAAGAGTAATGCATAAACAAATTCTGGCATAATACTGGTAGTCTGTTTTTGATAAATGTTGATTCAAAAGTAGCAAAATCGAGGAACGATCAAGCTGTTGCCAACACTGACAATTAGCTGTCACTGTAGGCTGCGGAATAGCTTTGATTTTCAAGTAAATTTTGTGCAATTGCCGAGTATGAGGCTCAGATTTAAGGATTATTCGTTTACATGGCAATTATCACAAACTGTTGCTCGCGAGCCTCATCTAATTAAGTTTCTAGAGCAAAGAGACTCCAATGATGCGCTTGTAGAGGTCATAGTTAACTGACGGTTAGTTTATGCTTTGGAAGCTTTAAACTAGTGTTATATTTAGGCTACTGAATTCAATTCCTGATTAATTGCAGTCTGTGGCACGCTAAACTATTCTTAGATGACATAAATAGAATACGCTTACAGAGTTGAATGGCTCAGCTTTAGCGAAATATTTGCTCGAACATTCGATATCCACTGACCATTTTATTTCTGCCAGACAGCTCAATTATGCTCTGGGACATTTCCAACCCTCAGACAGTGTTACAGACGACTCCAGTTGAATTCATCTCATCTCATCTATCCCGTGGCGATTGCCGTTGGGGCGCTGCAGATGACCTATGAACCAGTTCTCTCCATTTCTCTCTAGTCTTCCGCATGTCTGATTGCCTCGCTCAGCTTCAGTCCAGTCCATTCTGCGATGTTGTCTTTCAATCTCTTCTTTTGTCTTCCTCTCTTTCTTCCTCCTCTTGCTGTTCCCTGTAGAACTGTCTTTGCAAGTTCCCCTCCTCTTGTCACGTGGCCGAACCATATCAGTTTTCGCCGTTTGATTGTGGAGAAAAGATCTTTGTAGGGAATACTAGTTTGCTTTATTCGGTTTCTGACTTCCTCATTGGTGATGTGGTTTTTGTATGAGATGCCGATCAATTTCCTGAAACATCTCATTTCTAAACCCTGGACCCTTTTCTCTAACTCTGCTGTTAGGGTCCATGTTTCACACGCACAAAGAAAAACTGAGTTTACCAGAGAACGCATTAGTCTTATCTTTGATGAGAGTTTGATGGCCTTGTCCTTCCAAATGATGTCCAACTTAGTCAGTGTTGCCGCCGTCATTGCAATTCTGGCTATAACTTCAGGCTTGGACCCCTCATCTGATACCATTGCTCCGAGGTATTTGAATTTCTTCACAGTTTCAAGCTTTTCTCCGTTGGCAGTGACGTCGCGTTGTATTCCATTATTACCATTGGTCATCAATTTTGTTTTGTTTGCACTGATTTCCATGCCGTAAGCTGTGGAGGATCTGTCTAGATGCCTAACAAGGCTCTCGAGTTCTTGTTCTGAGCCTGCAAGTCCGCTATATCATCAGCAAAACGCAGGTTTGGAAATGTTCTCCCACTGATGCTTACTGTTCCTTGGTGTTCTTCAAGTGCATCCGCCATAATTCTTTTAAGAAAAATATTAAAGAGAGTCGGTGAGAGCAGACATCCTTGTCTCACCCCAACTGTGGTTTGGAACCATTCTCCAATGTCCCCGTTGAGATAAACGGCACTGCTGGTTTGGTTGTAGAGGTTCCGTATGACGCGGATGGTGTAAGCGTTGACATTGTAGTGGTTTATTGTCGCCCAGAGTGCAGCATGTCACACTCTGTCGAATGCCTTCTTGAAGTCTACAAATACATGATAGAGATCTTGCTGATGTTGGAGATATCTCTCGCACAGAATCCTGAGGTTGAATATCTGTTCAGTTGTGCTGCGTCCTGTCCAAAATCCTGCCTGCTCTTCTCCCCAGTTGAATTGCGAAAGTTAAAATCTCTTAATGACTGCATTGACTATGAGGTTATTTAGAAAAACACTATGACGATTTCCTCTGCACGGTGATTTGTATTACAAAGCAGTTTTATGAAAAATAATGAAAAGCAATTCAAGAAAAATGTTAAAATTTGAAGACTCCGAAGCAGGTTTGGGCAATTGATTGGTGTTCTGCGAGCTTGGAGAAAAAAAACACGATAAAAAATAACAATGAGTTGTGGTGGATTTTGTTTAATGCAAACTTTTTGCACTGCGCTTAATAAAATTAATACAAGCAAATATGCAACACAAAGTTATAAATTAATGTAAAAAGTAACATGCACTTACTCATAGGCGTAGCCATGGAAAAGCATTATTGCCAGATAGCATATCGTCACTAGAGTTCGTGACACTCGGACAACTTTGAAAATGTCACCCCAATAATGAAAACCGTATACTAAAAAAAGGTTTTCCACATCAACTTCACCTACTTTCAGAATATTCTCAAAAAGGTATCACCACCCCAAAATAATTCTACCCTGGTGGAGCCGAGGTCCCCAATTGGTGGTAGCTCACCTGATAACAAATTTTTGGCTTTAGCAATACGTGGTGGTCATATCATGACAAGCTAAAAACTACATTTTGCTCCGTATTTTGTTCTGGGTACGCATCTGACGATGCATAATATTCAATATAATGTATAGTACACAGTATAATGTAGGTCTACCTATAATTTTAAAAATATATTTATACTAGGCTACATTTTGGCACAGCATGTACAAGTTGTGACCTGATAGTGAATCAGTGACGGTTGTTTTTGCAAATTCGGCTAGATTGTGATACTTGGTTTCTACATTTATGATTTTTTTTGGTGTCTTTCGACGAATTTGTCACGGAATCAATAAATTCCCAAATTGAATTTCGTCAAATTATAAGCAGGCCTGTTAGGTTAATTCACAAGATAATCACGTCGTCGGATAACTAAGACTCAAGTGTGAAAGCTGTTACGTTTGTAGAAATTTACGGTGGTTTTCGATTATTGTACGTTTAAAGTAGGTCACGAAGCTCTGAATTTAACAAATAATTTCTTTTCAAACTAAATAGAAATTGATAATTTGTAAAGAATTGTTTTATTTCATACTTGTTGTCCCATTTGTCTTGCAGGCATTCTAGGACTTCGGTGGGGGAGACAACTTTTCCATTATCACAGCAAAAAGTAAAACCCCACACCTTCACTAGGTTTTTTTGAGACTGACGTACTGGCACGCCAGTGTGCCGAAGCGCACAGATATTTTTTAATCATTGAACCTGTCTCTAAGGCTTAAGTGATGAAGTGGAGTAATAAAATAGATTTTGCCGAAAATTTGAATTAATTTATAATAGGTGAGTTTCTTACTAACAAAAGGTTTTGCACTTTTTTTAAAGCTTTTTCCGATTAAGCCAGGAATAAAGATAATGAGTCAATTGCTATTTATCGGCATCAAAACCAAAACTGCCAATGGCACACCAAAGAAAATTGATATTTTTTTTACAATTATTAAGTTCTCATGACTTGCGGTAAGAATGATATGAATCTTCAAAATGAAAGTAAAATGCGGTTACACAAATAGGAATGCAGCACAAAAAATCAGTAACAATAACAAGAAATAACCTGAGATTATTTTTAGATAGTTTTTGCTCATTGACAGTTCGGCCATTTTGTTCAACCATTTCTGCATTTTTGACCAGATGTTTGCAAATGGCAACGCACGCAATAAATATAAAAACAATCGCAAATACGTTAAAAGGCAAAATGTACAAAGTATAATATTGTTCTGAAAAAAAGGTGGTAATAAAATGCGAAGGGTGCATGAATAATAGTAAGCATAGTAACCAAGGTAGTTAAAGTCATTATCTTTCAATATTCCTGAGTGGTTCAATAGGGTGTGTAGCAGATCTTGATTGTTGTATTGGACTAATTTTCTTAAAACAGATATAACTCGGCTAACATTATTATTACTTGATCCATTGGAAATATGCTCAAACAACTTTAACGCTCTATTTAATATGATTTTATGCCTTGCTTCGTTTGAAAATTGAATGCCATCGTTAAATATAAAACCTTATAAGATCTACACTGAGAGCTGGTATTAACGCAACAATCCATCAAATAATCCCTATTAAAGCCATAATAATCTTCAGCCCTTTCAATCTAATTGCTCTGTCAAGATATGCCATTCCTACCCAGCGATATATATACATATCAAAACGAGATCTCGCTGTACAAAACACAATATTGTGCAACATCCTGTTGATTAGGAATATCTCCGATAGATACAGGTAGACTGTCAATGGACAATAGTGGTTGAAGATGAAGGAAAAACGATTCTTCAAGACCAGAGATTTCCAGATCTTGAACTATTTTGGTTGTGCGCTCTTCTTGTTGATGATTTAGAGTCGTAGTAGTCACTTTCATCTTGGGAGCCTCATGAATTTCTAATTTTTTGACAAGACTATTAGTGATGAAAGAACTTGTACTACCATTGTCTAAGAAAGCAAAGGTTATGATGGACTCAGCAATATTTCTACTGCGAATTCTGACTGGCAAAATTGGTAGTGCATTGCGTAAAGCAGAAGACATGTCTATAAATTCATTGCGAACTCTTAAGTTCGGACTTCGGTTAGAATTAGATTTCGACTCGTTCTTCATTTGAACATCTGGATTTGCTTTTACAGTAGGTTCTGGAGAATGCAGAAGTGTGGTGTGACGCCTGACCCAACCAGGTTTTTGGCAGCAAGGACTTTCCCTGCTATATTCCTTCGCAAAATGACCAGGTTCGAGGCAACATCGACATAATCCTTCATTTGTCACAAACAGAGGTGGTCAGTAGTAAAGAAGTTTTACTTGAGTAAACTAACTTACTTGATTAGTTTTATTTTTTCCCACTTCTACTTTTACTTAAGTAATTTTATTTGAAAGTAGCATTACTTGAGTAATTGCAATGCGAGCAAAATGCAAAAAAATGCGAGCAAACCAAGTTTTGTTGGGTTGGATTGTTAAGTGTTAACACATGAAAAACCTAGCTTGTTTATCAGTTGGTTAATGCGTGATCATTACGGAGATTGCAGACTATGGCATAACCAGGGATTAACTAGTAGCTACCATAGGCGTAGCCAGGGGGGCCAAAGAGGCCATGCCTCCCTGAATTTTAAGACAAATTACAAAACAGTATCACAAAGATAAAAACATAAATTTTTTTGCGCCTCTGCTGGTACATTAGAGTTTATTGTTGACTTTTAGCAAGGGGGTGGGGAGGGCGTGACTTTTTAAGTTTTTAAACTTTCAAATGTTATCAAACAAGATGTGTACGTTTTACACACTAAATAGCGCCGAAGTTTTTCTTCTATGTCGCAATCGAGTGACGAATTGATAATCCAAGTTATGGTAATTGCAAGAAATAAGCTTCTCCCTGAGCGCTTTCTTGTTTTATTGCGATAAGGACTACTACAAAGACATCGCTTCTTTTATCAAAACGTTCAATCTACCAGTGGGAGTGGTTTCCTTGAAATTCCTTGAATAGTGCGTTATACGTCACAACTGAAGTTGAACTATCAAAGCCGTTCTTGATAAAACTACATTAGATCAGTGAAATCGCATTCGCACTGCCTCAGTTTTGTACAGCAATTTTTATAGTAGCGATGAGCGTAGTTCACGAAAAGCAAAATGCCGTTATAAGTGAATGACGTCACATTAAAAGTTTCAAAATTTGGCCCCCTCTCAATTTTTTTCTGGCTACGCCCTTGGTAGCTACGCATCATTTAATAAATACATAAATTGACAACTCTGTATTTGGCGGTAATTTTTGTTTGTTCCGTCACTGCGGTATTGCAAACTTGCAGTGTGTGTTGCAGCATATCAAAGTGTGGTTTGGCATCTTTGATAAAATCGCGTCCATTTCAGACTCTCATTTTACTTTTATGCATTTGTAGCAAAACATCACAGTGAAATTCGTTAACGAGAAAAATAGCATTCCGAGGTTTTGTTTGGGAAAGGTTAGCCTTGTGTTAACTTATTAGGCCAGGCTAAATTTTTATGTAGACCTATCTGCCTACCGGTAGCGACAACGCAGCTCACAACAAATTGCAATTTACAACCAATAGCCTATCTTAGTTTAGGCTAAGTAAGATTTTAGGTAATTCAAGCATTAAAGTTAGTAAACCTGCTTACAAGATTAGGCTATGAGCTGGTGACTTGTGAAAAGCTGCTGTTGAAAGAGTTTTTCTAGTTCAGAATTTAGCTGTTTAAAAATTGTAAGTTCGACTGAATACAAAAATTGGATAAACTATTTGGTAGGTGGCTAACATAAGAATATTATAATCTCTTGTATGGAAAACTACGAGTGTATTCATTGTAACTTGTTGCAAATGCCAAGAGCGAAGTAAAAGAACAATTAGGATATGAAGCTTTTTAGAAGATATTTTTTCAGGTTAAGTATTATACGTTGCTGGAAATTTGCTTGATTTATTACTGTATCCAGCTCAGTGAAATGGTATTGTCCTAAACTATTAGTTGATTTTACTATAGGGTTGCCATACCGTCCGGAAAATTCCAGACATGTCCGGTATTCAGTGACGTGCGGTGAGGCTTTTGGTTGGTGAGGCACAAATAATTTTTAATCAACAACAAATAACAGTTACCTACTAAATAAAATAAAAACCAGCATGCTTCCACATTTATTTGAAAATAAAATCCATTTGCCTATCCTTTTGGACAAAAATATCAATAACGTTGTTGTAGAAATCCTCTTCATTTTGTCGCAACTTTTGTAGTCGCTCCTTCTCAATTGCGATTATTGCCAACGATGAAAGGCGCTTTTCTTTAGTTCGATTTCTATTACACGTTTTGATTCTCTTCAGTGCTGAAAAGGATCTTCCACCGATGATGTTGTAGCGGGTACTGTGAGCACTAGCTTCAGTCACTTTGTCGCCTCCGGAACTGTCTGAATTAAATCGTTTTGGTACAAAAACTGGGAAGTTAGGCTGGAGTTTTGCATTTATATCTAACCGTTTGTAAGCTGTAGAGTCCAATGAGATCTGCCTTTAGTTTTACACAGTTAAAAAATTTAGCACAATTTTCTGACAGGCTCTGTAATTTGGTGTCGTCAAACTCTTGAGCCATTTCGGAAAATTTTGAACAATCGACCAAACCCAGAAAGGATAGTTCATTGAAATTTTCCAACCTCGATTTTAGTTGAACAATAATATCATCCAAAATATTATAAAATGTTTGTTTTCTTTTGTCTTTTATTTGACGCATATCGCCGGTGTCAGTAAGATGAAGTTTTGCACGTTTCTGCTCAAATCGGTGATAGAAACTGTCAAACTCTTGTCTCTGTCGCTCAACATAATCGATCGTGTCGCGTATTTGCGCGCAGCAAAATGCAATGTCCATTAATTTGTTTTGCAGCTCTCTGAACAACGCATCACTCTTATTAAAAATTTCCTCATAAGCCATAATCAAAAAGCAGGTATTCGTCTTTAAGAGCCACCGCTCAAATCCAGCTGCCTTCATTACTGAATCATTGTCCCACTTGTCTTCAGCATCGCCAATAACACGGAAAACCATAAGTAGATCAGAGTGGTACATGCTGACCGTTTGCAACAATCTAGAATTTGAGCTCCATCGTGTAAGTGATGCCCTTGGCAAAGGACACTTCACAACATTATCCAATAAGTGAGTGCGTTTAGTCGATTTACTAAAAAATGCACTTAAATCCTGAAGCGTTTTAAAAAATGCTTTACTCTCAGGCACATATTTTGCTGAATGTAAGAGCACCAAGTTCAGTTTGTGGGCATAGCAATGCAAAAACATTGCTTCGGGCACATCTTCCTTTATCTTGGCTTGCACCCCATTCAATTCAGATGACATTACAGATGCTCCGTCATAAGTCTGCGCTACCAGCTTTTCCACAGAGTTGAACTTTTGTAATATTCCCAAGACACATTGAGCTATTGCAGAAGCTCGTCTGTCATCACTTACATCATCAAACCCCAAAAAAAGTTTTCTTGACTATATATGAAGCCTCACATACATGACGAAAAATAACAGAAATCTGGGCCTTTTGCGTAACGTCTGTCGTCTCGTCAACTTCTACAGCAACAAAGGAGGCTTTATTTATATCTTTTCTGATATCAGTTCGAATAACCTCTGCCACTGCTTCAGTTATATTGTTCTGTATTCGATTGGACAAACAAGAAAACACTGTGGAAGTCCCCAAATGACGAGAAATTCTTTCATCGTTTTCAGCAAAAGCGTACATAAGTTCGACGTGGTTGCCACGATTAAACGAGGTCACACTCTCATCATTTCCACAAAAGGTCAACTCTTGATTAGCTAGGTAACATGTTCCATTAATGAGAACCTTTAAAATTTCTCGGTTTTCTTCAACTTTGGAGTTGTAAAAGCTGATATTAAGTCTCTGTTGTTCATTTAAGGCCAAATCAATTCTTGAAGTTCCACACGTTTCGAAAGAAATTTGACTTTGAATGTGAATATTGAATTTCTCATGCTTGCTAAGACTTCTCGGCATTCTTCAAGTCACAAAATCCAGTTTTAGCCCAAACATTGTCACTTGTTGAGAACAAGACACAGGGATAGCAGAAAAGACGATTTCTTAAAGCACATCCACACAGCTATTCCTTTCTTGTGTACCACTCCTTATGAAAGGAGCGATTTACCTTTTTTCGTCCAGTTGTCTGAAGCAAATTTTTTAGATCTGGAATAGGCCTACCTTTTTTTAAGATGTTAACTTTAGTTATGTTTAACTTTAAACATTTTACATGTCTTCCAAAGACGAGAAATTCATTTGGAGTAGTCTACGCTGCTTCTTGGCTACATTAATTTTGCTCCTAGATTGGTGTGCATCGTGGATCCTTCATTATTAGTGCATTTACACACTTTGCAGTAGGCCTAATGAATTCTGTATTGTGACGTAGCATCTTCATTATTTAGCAACCATGCGGATTGTCATTAATATTTACCAACTTTTGTACTTAGTTAATAGGTTAGTTAGTTAGTCTACTTAGTGGTTGGTTCAGTTAGTCTGGTCGTAAATTACTTTGTTAGTTTCAAGGCTGCCAGTTTAGATTATGCATTTTTAGTTGGGTTGTATTTACTCTTAATAAGAAAGATATTATTTCAAATGGCTAAACGAAAGTGCACATTCACAAACGAGATGCAAGAAAAACATCCATGTTTCAGAAAAGGCAGTAATGATTACGAGGCAGAATGCTCAGTATGCAAATCAGGAACCTATATATCTGTCGTGCACAAAGGTAATGGTGATTTAAACACTCATTTGCAATCGCAAAAACATCGCAAAGCAGTAAGATGGGCAGCTGCATCAACGAAAATGACGAATTATTTTGTTACAGCCGGAAGCAAATGCGAAGATGAAATCACTGCCGCAGAAGGCACTCTTGCATTTCACGCTGTTAAGCATTATCATAGTTTTTTATCCATGGACTGTAGGCTACATCGGTTTTACTTAAAAAGATTTTCTCTGATTCTAATGTAGCGAAGAAGTTTAGTAGGCCTAGTGGCCGCTCAAAGACAGAAAAAGTTGTTACTAGCGTACTTGCGCAATATTTTATTGATGCTGTTCAGAAAAGTTTTGAAGAAAACGATATAACGTATTTTGGCGTTGCAACAGATGGCAGCAATCACAGTGAACTGAAATTATTTCATATAATTATTCAGTATTTTGACTGGAGGAAAGTTGGTTTGCAATCAATATTGATTGAGTTAGAAACAAAGCAAACGAGACTGCCGACACAATTGCCACTTATATAAAAGACACCTTAGAAAAAAGGATGCTTTTGAAAAAATGTGTGGCATTTACAGGAGACAACTGCAATAATATGTTTGGAGGACTTCGGCGTAATGAGCAAGGAAACAATGTGTTTGCAAAGTTAAAGAAAGTGTTAAACCCGTCATTGATTGGGGTTGGCTGTTCAGCACACGTTTTGAACAATTGTATCCACCATAGAGCTGAAAGAATGATCATTGATATTGAAAATAATATCAATAAAATATATCAATACTTTTCTATTTGCACAGTTAGAACTGAACAACTGAAAGAATACTGTGAATATGCAAATTGTGAATACATTAGACTTCTCTCTCATAGCAAGACTCGTTGGCTCTCCTTGTTTCCTGGAATTTCAAGATTGTTAGAAATGTTTTCATCCCTGAAGTCCTACTTTTTGTCACAAGAGCATCCACCAATAGTTATTAAACGGTTCTTTGAGAATGAAATGAGCGAGGGATACCTTTGGCATATCACTCACTAATGTCCATGTTTCATGGGCGTATTCAAGTGGTTGAGAGAGCAAACAATTCCGTTGCAGAAGTGCTAGAAAATTTGGAGCTGGGTTCATAAGGTGCTTGTGGAAAGGAAGAATGAAAACTTTATGTCCTTGACAGTTAAAAGGCTTCTAGTTGAAAAAAGAGAAGAGGGATATAAAGATGAATGTAACAATTTTCTTTCTGAAGTTGCAAACCTCTATGAGAGATGCTTGGAGTATCTGTGCAAATGGATGAAACCAATAGAAGAGTTTGCTTGTTTCAAATGGATGACCTTGAACGAGATACCAAGTTGGAATGATGTAGAGCCTTGCCTGAAATATCTGATTGGTAAAGGGGTTGATGTGGACGATACAAAGTGCTTTAACCAAATCTGTAACTTGAAGCAGTTTGTGGAAAGTTACCTACAGGACGAAGAATTTATTAAACTGCCGAGGCATAAGAAATGGTGCAAATACTTTGATCAGTCTAAGAACATCACATGCCACTCAGAAATTTTAAGGATTGTACAGTTTTTCTTTGCTGTTACATCCCACAATGCCAATGTAGAGAGAGTCTTTTCACTGATGCAAAGTCAGTGGACTAAAGAGAGAAACAAGTTGAGCGTTGCGACGATGAACGGCATATTGACTCTTCAATATAATTTCAAAGATATGTGCTGTAGTGAATTTTTTTCATTTTTGAAATCAGACAAGAGCATTAGATCTTGAAGAGAATTAGATCTTCAGAAAAATATGCATGGTCAGAAGAGTAAATTTGTAGTGACTTGACTTTCAAGCGTGTCTTCAATTTGTTTTAAGCATATAATTGCTGTTCTTTTCTTTCTCGGCACAACCTAATTTTCATTATTATTTTTCACTGTGGTGAAGTTGACTATTTTTCAGTGACGGTCCGTGGTTATATTTTCTGGGTAAGCAATTTCACTGATAGAAACTTTTTGTGTGCTGCATTGCCAATTTTATAGGTCAAATTTTGATGTGACAAAATGTGGTAGCGCATATATTTGGTCTCATGAAAAGTAGGCTTGCACTGTCTGGAATTTTGCTTTTGCAAATATGGTAACCCTATTTCACTAGCTTAACTTTTTAAAGCACAGTGTTTTGGGTTTCAAATTATTTCCAATTTAATCTGGCTTTAAAGCAAATAATCAATTTACTTCTCAGTGGTATCTACCGTTATATCAACTTACTAACTACTGGTGAATATATTGCGGCGCTTTTTTGAGTTTCACAATACCGTTTTTCCGATTTTTGATTACTAAGCATATGCTTACTATTAGGTCTTATCAGCGGTTCATATCATTGAAAAAGGATACCTCTCACTTTGCTGTCTTGCTAAATAAATTAGCTTCCCAATTTAAGAACTTGTCGCACTTTTTGGTTCCTGCATTACTTGTACTAGTTACAGAACTCAGCATCAGCAGCTTATTTGTATTGCTAACCCAGAGACCAACCCGGCTAACCACGTCATTTACGATCAGCCAATCAGAAGCGTGTGGGTTTTCAGCAATATTTTCCCAGTTTTCTTGTTAATGCCGTGACCACGTATCACAACCTAATTTAAAAAAATTTTCACGTTTTTACGACTTCACTTTGATTTCACTTCAGTGGGCCTTTGACTGCGTTACTTTTACTCTGCTGCAACTTGTTAACTGATGGTAGGCGAAAACGTAGACCACGTGGATTGTGGAAGTGTTGATTTTTTATGTGTTTCTTCCTTTGTTTGCGTTTACATGCTCCCAAAGCGCGTCAGTTAGGTACAAAAAATATTTTTTGTAAATTTTGTCTTTTGTAAAACATCCTAATTTTTGTTGAATCTAAGGCGAATGATTTTTATTTTGCAACAACTGATTTTATAATATTTGGATTCTTGTGTGTACCATCTAACAACACAAGTAATGTGTTCCATATTATTTTTGTCGATTGAGCTCTCAGTTTCAGCTAATGTCTTTGCAAGATACTGATAATTGATTAATTACTTCATACGCTCATCGCCTGTGAGGTATTAAAACGCCTTTTAAATATTGGTACTAGTAATTCCTCGCGGGAAACGTTCCGGGAAAAATGAGGTTTGCCATTTCTCGTTTCCCGGGAAAACTTCAGCAGAATCCTGGGAAGCATATTAAGTTTAAAATTCCGTTATAAGCATAAATTTTCCATATTCCTGTGATTGCACCCTAAAAATCAAAACTTTTCGACTGCTTGCTTCTTGGGAAAAATTCTGGAAATTTCCGAGATTCTTAGAAATTTAAGGTTAAAATTTTCCGTTTTCTGGAAAGCCAGATGGTCGGAAAAGTAGGACTCTTCGTTTAACCTTTGCACCAGTAGTTTTGTTCAGTTTTTGTTAGCAATGTTTTTCAAATTGCAGAGTTAGATGAATATTAACTTAGAGCAGTGTCAAGGGTGTCTCCTCAGTAGTTGACAGGCTGTTTTGACTCCTTTGAGAGTTTGATACGATGACCACTGTGTCGAGGGGAAAAACGTTTATGTGGCCAAATCGTCGACGTGGAATCACTTCACTGTTTGACTCTGCTAATAGCCTATTCGGCAAACGTTTTGTTGTAAACAGCAAAGTCAAGTAAAATCAATGCGTGTAAGTTACTTCAGCTTGTACAAATGTTATCTCACCAAACTTTCGAGTAAGAAGTAACTTAATTTCTAGATGGACAAGCTTTACTGCCTGTTAGCCTGCTAACGCAATGCTTTTTGTTGAGATCCAGTAACACAGAATGTGACGATATTTGGCAGCAGTAATGGTGCTTTATACAATGTTTCCGCAATCTCTGTGGTACATGTATAAAAATATTCTAAGGTCATTTTTGAGTTTCACGAAATGTTTACTTTTCGACGATGAGGCCAACGAAAATGTATACAGTGTTAGATTACAAAGAAGTCAAAAATAGTGGCCTGAAAAAGCTTAATATACTGTTTCAGGTGGAAGTAAAACACAGCTGACCATACTCATTCAAAATAATAAGACTACTTTTTTACTGAAGTAATTTTATTTTGACTACTTTTTTACTTTAGTAAAAATGTATGCTGTTACTTCTACTTTTACTTTAACTACTTTTTCGACGAAGTAGTAATACTTTTATTTGAGTAGAATTTGAGGCTACTTTGACCACCTCTGGTCACAAATTCGTAGCGATCGTCGAATTTAAGCTTGCGAAAGCGTTTACGCTGGTTCAAGTAGCGAGAGCCATTGCACAATTTACATTTCGCAACGAATTTACATGCCGTAACAACGCATGATGTTAACTGAGTTGCCATTGTTTTTGCTATATAATTATTGGAGACCGTTGGCTCAGAAATTCGTGACCAGTTACACTCAAAGTTCACTATTTGTCGTGTTCGTAACGATACATAATGGACTAGATCACGTATGCTAACGTCGCACATTTTGTGATGTATAATGTCATCGACTTCGATTTGCCATCCATTTAGCTACGAGATGGGCAGGCGTCCGGCAATTTTGGTCAGTACATCCAAGTCGTCCATTTTATGAAGATAGTCCAATCCTATCAGGGTATTCGTGCAGGAATTTACCTCAGCTGAGAATTGTATGAACGAGACCTTGTCATTTTTGGTGTAGTACTGGACCTTGTGTTACAGAGTCGACACATGCCTTAGCAATTTGAATTTTTTGACCAAAAGTTTTCTGCAAGAGTTCTCGTGCCTGGACGTAGCCTAGATCGTTAGGCATGTGCTGACATCCTTTCACTAAAGCGTGGGCATGGCTTGTGGTGTATTGTAAGAGAAAGAACAGTTTGCGTTTAGGTTCATAAATACTATATGCAATCAGAGCGTTGAAAGCATCAACAAAATTGCAGTAGTTAGCTGGGTTTCCGTCAAAGACTGGTGGTTCTAGAGAAGGTGAATAAGCTGGGGCGATGAATACAGGGTTATGCACTCTAGGCTGGGCTGTGGACTGGATATCAATATTGCGATTGATAATAGTAGCTTGATTTGCCTTGCAGTGTGAGGCTTGATTAGGAGCAGGGGGCTCGAGCAAGGGTGAATTTTTGGTATAAAGCCCGGGAGATATAGCTTGATGAAGTACGTAATTTTGGGCGGGAGGTGCAGCAGCTATTGTCGGGGATTTCTGTTTAGGCGTAAAGGAATTTGGTTCTGTTTGTGTGTTCACGTGAAATTCGTCTAAATCACAAGGGTTTGAGCTAGTGGAGTGACTAGGATGGTAGAACACAGAGCCATGTACCTTAGTGATATAGGGATTAAGTGGTGCTGTAGGTTGCCTGGTTACACCTATTTCCGGATATGTTTTGTATAAACTTTTAGTGTCACAAGTAATTTTAGAATCATGCTTATCATCAACACAAAATGTGGGTTTTCGTGATACTACAGCAGTTTTATGCCCGTTCACTGCTGAAATTGGATCATTAATTTTATCTCGAGACACTTTAGCATAGTAGGGTTTCGTGTCCGTGGCTTCACGCGGTAAAATTGAATTAGAAAACAAGTTACTCACAGTTGTAGTTGCATTACAAATTGTAGTGTTCGCATGGGATAAAGTGAATTATGAATGTCCTTTCTCAGCAGCTATCTTTGCGGTGGCTTCGTTGAGTTCAGCTCTGAGGCGTGCAACGGCTAATTGTTGTTGATGACCTCTTTGCATTTCTTCTATAATTCACAATTCTTTAAACTGTTCCTTTTCTTTACGACGTGCTAGCACAAGCTCTTCTTTTTTACGTCGTGCAAGCACAAGCTCTTCTTTTTTACGACGTGCTTGTGCGAGTTGTTTTTCTTCAAAGTCGTAGCGTTCTTTGGCTTGTTGGTTTTCGATTTCGTTAATTTCCGCTTGAGATTGTACGCGAGCTAAGAAGAATTGCCTGTCGAGTCTTTGCATTTCTGTTTGAGGAAAAACTACTACATTTTGAACTCTGTGATATGGAAGTTTGAGGTTTTGATTTTCTCGGGCTTCCAGTTTTTGATTTGGAAGTTGTACTGCTTTAAGTATGCTTTTGAATATTGTTTAGGCTACTTTGTTCACCAGAAAGTGTTTCTCTAAAACTGTTGACTGGCTCAATAACCGGTTGAATAATTGATGTGGCGTCCTTCAGAATTTTCGTTTGCGATTTCGTTATCATTTTGATTACAAGATTTTGGCTTCCGATCTCGCAAGATGAGTTTCTGTATTTAGGAAATTTTTGAAATACTGATTTCTTTTTTGGAAAATTGCCAAAAACTAATATAGCCGCCGATTAATTGTTGTGGCGGCTATAGGAGTTTGAGTGACTTGTTGAGCCTCACACGGATTTGCTTGGTGTTCTATTTATTATTTGTAGAACTTGTACTGTTTTCTAAAACAAAAAAATACAAATTTCAGCGCATTAAATACGATATAACATTATAAATGATAATTGCTATTGACATGGCAAATCGAAATTATAGTGAAGATTTAAACGTGGAACATTATACTAAAAATTGAATATTTAAACATGAAAATTGACAGCATTATAAAACAATTTGGGATAAACGCAATATTTATTTACTGGCAATTCCGGCAGTCACTTTGATTAATTTGACAAATTTTGTATTACAGTTAGCGCTAAACAAGAAACTAAAAGCTATGTTGAACCAAAAGACTGTAAAATAAATTGTAACGGCAGTGCTGATTACAAAGTGGAAAGAAGAGACGCGCTTTATTTGCATGCAGGGTAATTTGAATGATTGCGGGCAAGGCGTTAGGTACATAGACTTTACAGGTGACGTAGAGTTATTGAGACACGATTAAATGACGGAGGTTCGAATACCGAGTGTTTCACTGTTTTGACAACGTTTGTTTTGCGCTTACAGACAATGTTTGATGTAAGTCGACAAGGGAGTCGAACCATCTCTGATGAATACAAAGTTGACCCTGTAATGACTTCACAACTGCGCAGATTCTATTGCATTGTCAATTTCATGACATGATTTTTGCTTAAATTAATCGCAACTGATAAAGAGAAATCTATAACACACAACGTTAACAGCAAAACCACAGTATTGGTTGCCTCGCGCTTAACAAATCTGGGTTTGAGCAAAATTTTTTTCGTTTTGCTAGAAACTTTGATTAATCTGTCGTACCAAAAGATATCATGTCAAATATATATTACATTGATGGCAAAAATTCCAAGTATACCGCTTCGCTAACATGTAGCAGTGAACTGCATAACCTACTGCTTGCAAGAATCACCAAGCAGGAGGAGTGATTTCTGGCATATACTACTATGCATTGTCAGGATTGCGTTGAACTTGATAACCATCTCAAAAATATTCTACTATTGCCAAACACAAGATTTGGGTAGACCGAAATTGTACTGAGTATTGAACATTGTCAAGGACATAATTGGAACGAAATTCAGGGCGAGATGTGGCTTCCGCTTACGATAAACGGCCATCATAACTTATATTGCTGAAGCCAAAACTTTGTGGTCGATTTGAGATGTTTCCAATTGAAGAGTCTCGTTCCACCAGGATAATGCTATTTTAAAGTCGCAACACTTTTGAAAACATCCTAAAATATCGAAATTGGATAAAATGCATATTTAAGAAATTTTTCAGTAAACGTTTTTCATTTCTGGAGTGACATTTTCAAAGCCGCACAGATGTGACCAGTGGCGTACACAGAAAGTTTCCGAGGGGAGGGCACAAAGTTTCGTCACAACCTTATGGAGAGTGCCGAAGGCATGACCATTCTAGGGTGGTCTGTGGGCATACCCCGGGAAAATTTTGCAAAATTACACCTAAAAATACTTTTACTAAAACTGCTCGGTTTTGCTTTACATTTTTAGGGTTTGAGGGGAGCCATGGCTCAGTGGCCTCCCCCTGGGTACGCTAGTGGATGTGACGACACTCAATCGGGCAATGATGCTTTTTCCCTTTCTATGTCAGAATGCAAAATACAATGTTTCTTTCTATACTGCGAGGTCTTTTAACTTTTGAATTTTACTTATTTCATTAAGTGCAGAGCAAAAAGTTTGCGTTTGATAAATTCAAAATTACTCAATGTTATTTTTTATCGCGTTTTTATTCTCCAACCTCGCAGAGCATTGGCGCTAAACACAAGGAACATGTTCTACACCTGCTTCAGGTTGTCAAATTTTAACATTTTGATTGAATTACTTTGTACTGTTTCTCATATACTTACTGCATGTTAGAAACCACCACGCAGTGAAAATCATCGTCAAGAGCTTTTCTCAAGGTCCATCAAAATCAACTCAATCACCAAGAGGTTTGAACCCCTCGCCACTCGATTAATGTCACCACTGGTCAGCCCTAGCAGTTCAAAAATATCTGAGTTTGAAATATTAGCTCTCAAGTGGAAATAAAATGGTCAGTGGACATCAAATGCTCAAACATATTTTTAGCCAAAACAGAGGTTACAGCGCGTTTTACATGTACAGCGGAGTGGAGCGTTGCGGAAGACTTAGAAATGTTTTCTAAATCTAATGTTATGACCTTTGACATAACCAGTAATCACTCAATAGTAGCGTCACTCAACCTAGAGTTAATGAAGAATTAAACTCAGAAAATTAAATATAACACCAAAATTGAAAGCTGTCAGAACATAAACTCAATGTCAGTCAACAACGCTCTCATTTTCAATAGCTAGCAGCCTATTCTAACGACGCTTGCTGAAACAATAATCATCGACGTGTAAAGAAGCACGTCAACAAAATAAAGCAATCAGACATAAACGTAGATAAAAATCATTGCATTTTCTAGGTAGGCTAGTATTCTATCGTCTAACAACAACGCTAGTAATTGATGTGATGCTATTGAAATCACCACACTTAAATAATGAATTAGTTATTATAAATTGTTTTAACTGGTGTTGTAGCTGAAACGTGGCCCTCTACGTGCTTGTCAGCATCGGAGTCATCCTTCCATTAAAACTCAATAATATAGGGCTGTCGAGCACTGATTTGTTGTATTGCCACCCTGAATGTGAGGCTCTTGTATTTGAGAGTTTGATCAGCGCTACAGGTGCTTGCTGATGGCAAGGCAGAGCTAATCCTCTGATCTTGGGCCCGAGTGATCTTCGCTGACCTTAGATGACTCAGCCAAGCGCAACTGGTCTGAAGTAGTAGATTTGTCTTGCTGTCAAGTGTGCCCGAGTGATCTTCGCTGACCTAAGATGACTCAGCCAAGCGCACCTGCTCTGAAGTAGTAGATTTGTCTTGCTGTCAAGAGTGGAGAAGTGAATGAAAAATATTTCTTTCTTTTAAATGAGAACCAACGGCAACTATCAAAATTTGACTTGCCTTCAGATTAATTGTTTTCTCTTCTACAAGCAATAATCTCAGAAAAACGTTAAACACAAATACAAAGTAAAGCAAAATATTCCGTTTGCAGGTTTAATCATTTTTCTACCTCTTGTAGTTCAAAAGATATAAGGTTTTACACCTTTGGGGCAAAAACTACCCCACGTTGTACTTGGCACGACACAAATCTCCTGGGCCGAGTAGGGTTAAGCAAACAAATGCATGCAAAACTTATTGCAAATAGATAACAGGGTATTTCAAACTAAGAAACAGATTAAAGAACACTTTGCGATTGTTGGTATTGCTTTGGTTTGGCACCGTGGCTCAGAACGAAAAAGATTTGGCTTGCATTTGTTGTGTAATTTGTGTAACACACCGTTGTTGCTATTTCAAAAGTGTGATTCGAAGCGAGTGTGTGTACTGCGTAGTGGTAGACATACATTGAATCAGCTCCTCTGAACTTCAAAAATAGTGGGAAAGAAGACGGAAAATCAAATGTCATGATCATCAGTAAGGGTTCTCTGTTTACGTGTAATTGGTAAGAGAAATTATAACAATTGACCTGGCTAAGTTTCTGATTGGAGGAATGATCATCACTAGGTAGGTGGTAAGTGGATTACTAAGCAGAATTTTAACTGATCGTTTAGTTTTTCACTGAGGTATAGATTGTGTTTGCACCTGATGCTTCGATCGGAGAGAGAGGGGACACTAGGGATATTGAAACACAACAGCATGAATAGAGCTACGAGTCTAACAATAAATTACCTAACTTTGATGGAGCTATGACGGCAAATCTAGCAAAAAGATTAAACTTAAAACTGAAAGGAAGTAGTCACAACCTACTAAATTTTGTAGACACACTTGTAAGGTCAAATAACCAACTTAAAAAACAAAGAAATTGCCAATTAATTAAATTTTGAGTAATCGATTTACCTCGTTGTTTAAATTTCACATTATTCCTATTGTAAAGCACAACGAAAATGATTGGCAAATAGTATTTTGCCTCCACAATACAAATGAACTGCTGCGAACTCTCAATCGATAAATTGTAAATGAAGCACAATGGAGTTATATTTGTGCAGTTTTAATGCAGCGGTTTTAGCCTTCACTTCGAACTGTACTTGACTGCGGATCCCTCTCTACTGCTCTTTAATCTAGCACATTGTCAAAGACACAACAAATCAAAAACTGCGTGGATAGTGAGCACACAGCCCCACAATTGTAAACCAGCGTTATAAATAAACAATATTGGTGTAGCTGTTGTTAATACTATGTTTATCTCATTTTTTCTTTGCAAACATGATAATTCAGTTAAACACCGCAAAACTGATCAAGATTTGGTTAAGATTAAAGACGGCATTCCATTACAAAACAGTCATGAATGCTAGTAAAAGATTGGTTGACCCACCACCAACAAGGTGGACTGGTGTGTTTGGCGCCAGAAAGTTGCTTCTTAGGACAAGCTGGGTGAACTGTTAAAGCTGTTTAGATGGCATGTTGATTAGTTGTATGAAGTAGAAAAATTATTTGAAAATATAAATAATGTAGAAAGCCTGCCTAGGAACTTACCCGGAATTTTGATTTGAAGGATAAAAATGCATGTTAGCTACACTTGTAAAAATTCACAATTTTTCTCAAATTTAGAAGTGTTTCCTAAAGAAGTGGGCTTTAATATTCAAAGCATTAATTTTTTCCTCAGTTTTAATTATAACATGAGTAGGCATGAAAATCTCGATATCCAGCAAACATGGGTATATTGTGTCTATACAATCAGAAAGCTGTTTTGTATTGACCGTATCGATGTCGTATAGTCTATAGTATACAATTAGAAAGCTGTGTTGTATTGACCGTATCGATGTCGTATAACCAGTATTTAAACATTATCCTTTCAATGTTGTTTAATTTTAATAATTAAAATGTAATGTACACCTCATAAAATTTAGGCCACTTTCTGTTTGAAGCATTGCTTAAGATTTGTAACGATACTTAATGTCTGAAACAATTTCAATTTATGTTGCTTAGAAATGATGAAGCCCATATTCTGAATAATTTCTTATACAAAGTTGATTCGATCTTAAAACTTCAAGTCTCAAAATAGCGTTTATGATCAACAAGATTTTGTTTAACCGTAAATGGTTGAAGAATTTCTTTCACATAATATGTGCTTTATTTCTACGTGTAGCAGGTAAATACACATTTGTTGAAAAGACTTTTGACTGAGTTTACGTTGCTAAATTCATGGATAGTTTTCTTTGAAACAGCTGTCAAAATGTCGAGTGATATCATGCACAGACACTTTTAACTTTGTAACTCGTGTAGTATGACAGCTGCTTTGAACGTAACCAAGTCACAAAGTTGGCAACGAAAGCGCACTGCTTGTTGCGGTTTGTTTGTGTTTTAGTAGCAATAGCAGCGTCTTTTGGTGGGAGATGGGAAACGCCCTGACAACATGATTTTAGAAAACACTACTCTAATAGCTAGTGCCGATCGCTAATCACAACTAGTGAAAAGTGAAAAACCTTTATTTGAATATTAGATAAGAGGGCGCAGAAGCCTATCAAATAATTCGAAAACTCGCACTTAACAACTTTTTCAAGCTAGCTCAAACACAGCCTCCAACTCAAAACTCTGGTCAAAATTGATAGCGGAGTCAAATGATGAAAAATTAATGTAAATTAAAAACCGCTTGTGCCAGAAAGATAATTTTGATTTTGAAAGATCGAGGATGTCAATGTTTCTATCTACTGTGCAATAAAAGCATTTTTTGCTTATCGTTTTACATGTTCAGTTATTATATAGAACTGAACTTTGATAAAAGCATACGAACTTGTCGGTTACCAATTGATGAGGCCTGATAGGTCAACGCAGTGTCACTGCCTGCAGTTGGCTTCAGATGAATATCAATGCGTTAAACAAAGTTGAGGTAGTAAAAGAAATTTAGCCTCTTTATAGTTCATTTTGTGGTAAACAAAAGCGTTCTAAATCTGTCAACCACTGATACCACACACTCACACACACATCATTCGAATAAAAGTTTCCATGTTTACCTAAAGACCTAGAAACGCTCTGAAAGAATACACCTCTATTTCACATATGAACTGTATCAACATGGTGATAAAAATTAGGCGTTATTTTGCAGAAAATATCAAATTCTTTATTGCATTCGCTGATCAGTTTTCTTGATTTTAGTCGCTGCTAACTGTGGCCATCACGTCTTTCAAATGTAACCGTAGCTACATGTACTTCTGCTTCGTAAACAACTTTTATGTGGCGCTCTTTGGCCGATTTCTGGCATAAATGCAATTGAAGGATAAATATTAGCCACAGACATTGCTGTAATCACAAGAAAATTTTGAGGAAACAATAAGCTTATTTTTTGGTCTTGGTGTACAGCAATTACATTGGATGATTTTGTTTGGAAATCGTTATTTTCTAACAGCAAATTTATCAATCTACGTCTCAAATTTTTGTTGCATAAATTCTTTTTTTGGAGATCGACGTTTTGTATTCATTATATCCGACAACATTTCAATTCATAAATCGGTTCAGAATTTTTGGGAGCTATGATCTTTGCGGTTGCTCTAGCAACGTCTATGGATGCAACTACGCGGGGCTACTGAAAAGTTCCTGGCTTTGGGTAAAAGAAAATACCGAAAGATCAGTTAATTATTATTTTATTTAACATAATCCCCTCTCATATTCACACACACACTTATTACAATGGTCGCTCAGATTTTCTGAAAAAAGAACTCGGAAGGTTGGGTCTACAACCAGGCCTCTGTGGCTGCGATCACTTCCGAATCGGAGTGAAATTTCGTTCCCTTGGTATGTTTCTTTATTTGTGGAAAGCGTGGTCTATTATTTCGAACACAAAATCGCATATTTTCCGCTTCTTTGCTTTGCAAGAAAAGGAATTTTTCATGACCGTTCGTGATTTAATTTTACCAAAACTATAGGCGCTGTCATCGTGCGTTAGATCCGCAAAAAGGAAAAAAATAAATTGTATGACTTTATGCTTGTTTTGCCTGTCTTCTCCTGAATAGTTGTCCTACCTCCCCTGTAAAAGTAACAGTTTTACGCTTTCACGATATCCTTAAAGTCAGGAACTTTTCAGCATCCCCTTGCATAGGCCTATATGTCTCAAAAACTTATATTAATCGGCGCGATGGCGTAGTGGTTAGAGCGTCTGCTTCGCAGTCGGTAGACCTGGGCTTCATTTACCAATTCGAGTCATATCAAAAGACTTTAAAAATGATATTCACAGCTTCCCTGCTTGGCGCTCAGCAAATAGGGATAGTGTGGATAACAAGCTGGCAAGCTTGCTTGTTGTGTCTTTGGGTAAGACACTAAACGGGATGCTTTTATCTTTATGTGGCAGACAGGTGGTGGGGCCAAGCAGTCTACCCGTCGCGGTGGCCCCAGTCTAACTGAAGACTCGCAAACCGAGCGTGAGTGCTAACACAGTGTATATACATCCTGCATAATGCTCAGAACAAATAGCTCAAACGACGAAGAAGAAGAAGAAAAGCTTATGTTTGTATTTTTTGGTAGCTACCAGAGATTTATGACAGATGGCTGTAAAATGCATTCCGTTTCAATGTCGCCAAAGCTCATTCGTTTAATTTTAGTCATTGTTAGGATATTTACGTTTTCAGATTGGTTTTCAATGACTGTAATATTGATCAGTGCCTAAATCGTCAATATTTTCTATTAGTTTTCATTAGTGCGGAAAGTAATACATTCATTTTCTCGAAGCTTTTCGTCTGACTCGTCTTTAGGAGAAATACGCCAGAATTAAAAAGATAGAAGTGTTACTCGCTTATATAGAGGAATACTCGATAGTGATTGGTCGATGGGTCGACCAATGAAAAGAGAGGAAACTAATGTGAAATTTTTAAGCTGTATACGAATTCTTTTTGCTTACACAAATTAGGTTTTGATGTTTTGATATAAGTAGCTTCAAGAGTTGAAAGATGGAAAGCTGTTCGGCCATGTGCAAGTATGGAAAATTTATCATCTGAATAGTTTTGTGCGCATAATTGGTTATGTAGGAGATGTTGTCCAATCGCTGATGAAGAAATTTCGGTGTTGAGGGATTTGGTTGGCTTACAGGAACGGGCCAATGAGGTTCGATCTTGAAAAGTGTGCCCACCTCGAACAGATTTCGGCACATGCTGCGTGATTCTCTGCTGCAATCTTTGGGAAGTACGGCCCACGTACCGACTATCACAGTGGCACAGGTATTGGTAAACAATATTGCTTTTGTGAGAAGCAGGCAGTACATCTTTCGTGGTTGCAGGGAGAAGCTGTCTGGTGGTAAAGACAATTCGCGGTTCGACAGCAAAGTAACAACGTTTAACGGCTGTTTTGATTTGAGTTTCGAACGTCGTCGAAACGTTTCCAAGCCAAGGTAAGTGTAAATAGACTGGGCATTTCTTTGGACCTGACGGAATAGGCCCAGGCCCAGAAATGCCCAGTCTATTTACACTTACCTTGGCTTGGAAACGTTTCGACGACGTTCGAAACTCAAATCAAAACAGCCGTTAAACGTTGTTACTTTGCTGTCGAACCGCGAATTGTCTTTACCACCAGACAGCTTCTCCCTGCAACCACGAAAGATGTACTGCCTGCTTCTCACAAAAGCAATATTGTTTACCAATACCTGTGCCACTGTGATAGTCGGTACGTGGGCCGTACTTCCCAAAGATTGCAGCAGAGAATCACGCAGCATGTGCCGAAATCTGTTCGAGGTGGGCACACTTTTCAAGATCGAACCTCATTGGCCCGTTCCTGTAAGCCAACCAAATCCCTCAACACCGAAATTTCTTCATCAGCGATTGGACAACATCTCCTACATAACCAATTATGCGCACAAAACTATTCAGATGATAAATTTTCCATACTTGCACATGGCCGAACAGCTTTCCATCTTTCAACTCTTGAAGCTACTTATATCAAAACATCAAAACCTAATTTGTGTAAGCAAAAAGAATTCGTATACAGCTTAAAAATTTCACATTAGTTTCCTCTCTTTTCATTGGTCGACCCATCGACCAATCACTATCGAGTATTCCTCTATATAAGCGAGTAACACTTCTATCTTTTTAATTCTGACGTATTTCTCCTAAAGACGAGTCAGACGAAAAGCTTCGAGAAAATGAATGTATTACTTTCCGCAATATTCAAGTTTTGTACCACCAATCAACTCTTCAAGTTTTCATTAGATTAAATGTTAACCCATCCCCACTCGTAGGCTACCGATTCCAGATATAAATTAATTTAATGGACGTAGGTAGACACGTTATACACATTAAATTAGTTCATAAATATAGACTAACACCAGGTTTATAAAAATGATTCATTTCGGATGTTTTTCCACGTTGCCCCAAATATAGCAATAAAATTAGCTGTTATACAAACTAGAATGCCGAAAAGGTACCTCAACACAATATAGAAACTCATAGATCATCGAAGCAGATTATTTAAAAGCCTTTTAAGCTAATGCATGTAGCATCAACAAAAACATATTTCATAATAACTGTTTCATTTCATTTAATTACATTTATGTCGCCGTGAAAAATGGTGATCTTATCATTTCCGGTAAATTGATATCACAGAATTTACATTCCTGGTCCTTGCTGCTTAAGGAAAAAATATAATAGGATTTGTTCGGCATACTAATTACTGCACAATGTTCTTGAAGTTTCATTGATCTAAAATATCTTCCATCCACTGTTGTCCTTGTTAGCGTTGGATGTTTTCCCCGTCCGCATGAAAATCGTTTACAAAACCAAACCGTTGTTTCTCTTTATTTCTTGAAGCCATTTTGATTATTTTTTGTTTTTGCTTTTGTAAGCTTGCTTGTATAGTGTTTTTGGACCACAATGCCATGATTCATGGCAATGCTTGCTGCAAGGGCTAAACCATTTCCATCTGAATAAGGAAGCGATCAAAATATTACGCTGATTTTTTATGAAATTGCCTGTTTTAAATGTCATCCAGTGCAAGAAGTTCGAACTTGGTTAGATTCTGTACCACAGTTGTCGCAACTGAATTGCCTTAAACTCGAAAATGTTTTCAACATCTTAATATGCCTACATGCAATTGCTTTATTTGCGATGACAAGTTTTTTTGTTGACACAAATGCATGCGTGCATATGCGACCGAGTGTGCGCGCGAGCGTGGATGTGTGTGAGAAAGAAATTTTATGCGTGTTATTTCGTTTCGTGCCACAGCTATGTTGAAATCCACATTGTTTTGCTCTCGTTACTCTTTCTGTATGTTATTTTGATTCATATTTTGTGTGACGTTTTTGTTGATGGAAGTGAATGTTCCCTATCCATACTGTTACTTCAAAGCTTTTTGCTTGGCGTCTAGCAATAGAAGTTACGTTAAGAATAAAATATCAAATCAAATCTACTCAATCATGATCAAGATATTCCTGCCGCTAAAACCTTTTACTTGGCAGCCCAAAACTTGTTTCTGGCATTGGATTTCTTACTACTTCCCTCAATTCAGCACTGTCTAAACAACACAGCAAGTCAGAAATTGTAGAACTCACAGCCTTACGATTGCAAACCAGCATATGAATAAACATTATTGTTGTTGCTTTAGTCCTTGTTCATCCCTCTTCTTCCTTATAATGGAGGCACGAAATGAATGTTATTTTATGTTTGCACCACAAACCCGATTGAGATCACGTCAGGGAAAAGTGGCAATCCCTTTCGAATTTCCAGTCATGAATGCAAGTTTAAAACTGGTGGCTCCATCATTATCAAGACGGACTGTCATTCATGATGGGGCCAAAAGTCACCTCTTCAACCTGCTGGGTGCGCTGTATAAAACATTTTGACAACATGCGGATATGTTGTGTAATGTGGTGACCTATTTGGGAATACAAATAATGTTGAAAGCCAGCCCAAGGGCGTACACAAAATTTTGATTCGGAGGATAAAAACGTATGATTACTAGAGTTTTGTAAGAGATTTCAAATTTTTACCAAATTTGTAAGTGCTTCCTGAAATAGAGAGCTACAATTTTTCTAACGGCAGCTTTTAACTTTAATTTTACCAAGCTTTGATGACAACTTGAATAAGCATAGAGATTTTAAGGTAAACAGGTCTTTCCTGTTCTCTTCCTCAAACGTCAGGTTAGTGGTACTTAATGTTTGAAACAATTATATACTGTATTGTTTAGAGATTTCGAATTCATCAAACTGTGTAATATTTGTATCAGAAATATACATAGTCAGTTTTTATAGTTAAAGTTGTGACATAGTGATTTGTGATTAAAAAGATGTGGTTTAACAGAAAATTGCCAGAAACTTTCTTTTACATTATATTTGTGTTGCCATTATGTGTTTCAGGTAAATCATATTGTTCTGTTGGAAAAAGTTTTTACTGAGTTTCCATTGCAAAATTTATGGCTTGATATATTTTGGAGCAAGTTTCAAAATGCCGTGTGATGTCAGTACAGGCACTCTTCATTTCTTAGTGTCACATGTATAATTTCGCTGATGTTTTGAACAAAAACGAAGTCATAAATTTGGCAACCAAAGCGCTTTGCGTGTTGCGGATGAGGATGTCGTTAGTATTTTAGCAGCGATAATAGCGTCACTTTAATTTGTACTGATATTTAAATTGCAGTGAAAACACACCTAAAATTTTGTTTACTTTTGGTCTTTAACCGCATTTCCTAAACTTGGATAAATTTCTATATTTTAGGGTATAAGTTTCTTCATCTCCAAAAGAAAATCTTTAGTCTATAAAACAAAAAGAATAAAATCAACTAGTTTTAAAGCATTCATCTCCAAAAAGGTCCTAAACTTGGCAAAGAAGAACCATATCGATTTCACTTTGAGTGGTTTAGGAGTAAATCAAATAAATTAACTTGGAAAATAGCGAAACGTAGAATACAAGTTTAGAACCTCTAACGTACACATTAACTTCGAGAAGTAAGTGCATAAAACATGTTTATGCAAGGTTTGAGCAAAAGCTTTTTCTCGTTACGCTTAAAACTTGTCTTTCGTATCAAAACATATAATGCCAAAAATATATTACATCGATAGCAAAAATCCTGCAGAATACGTTGATGCAGACCGCTCTATCCATTCGGTCGCACATAAAATCGAGTTTTACTCAATTTTCCAAAACATCAAAGCAAGAAAATTAAGTAAAACCGTAAAAGCGAAAAACAAGCAACAGAATGTACCTAATCAAAACAAGAAATTGACCATTAAACAAAAATTGATTTGACTTGACGTTATAACTTTGCTAATATCGATGCTGTGACCTTCAGATTTGGTTTCCACAATTTTTTTGTTATTTTCTGCAACCAAAGCAATTGAATTTGTTGATGATAACTCGCGCTAGTTATCGTTAAAACCTGAATTTAAATATTTGCACACAAAGTTGAGCTAATAAACGAGATATAACAATATAATAGTTTTGGTTTGTGTGAAGCTGCTGATTAGTAAACCCAAGAAACTAATCATTGTTCCTACTGTAAACAAGTTAAAGGCAAGACCAAAAATAAATAGTTTCGTTATTGACCAATAATAATAAAGGGTGAAAAGGCCTATTTTCTCAATGACATGATTTCAGTGGTTATTAGATTATTCCATATCATGGCAGAGTAGCTCTAAAGTATCCGCTTGGTTTGGTTGTTCAAAACTATATTTTCAAAACGTAATTTAATCGTTCAAAAGTGTTTGATTCGATTTTAACCATATCTGATTGCCCAAGCTGTAGGCTACCATGGCTTAAAACAGAATCTAGAAATCGTTTCGAAGCGGAGGAAAATATGGTTGCTTCAAAACAGATAAGCCCTCAGATACCAAAACATTTTAAGCTTCAAATAAAGTAGAGTTGACATATTTTGGCAAAACATTGCTTACAAATAACCCTTTACTCAAAATAGGATTTGGCAGCGGGTTACGGGACTAAATTTTTGTCTCATGTCTCACTTTCCAAACATGTTCTAGGTTCCATGGAAATTTGCTAGATAAACCTAATGATTTAACTTCTTCTGTTCAAAGTGGTTAGAACTGATTTTCATTGACGTATCCTTTAAAATACATAGCAAACCCGTAATTAAAGCCAATGAAGAGCTGTTATATGTCTCAATTTAATGAACTACAATTCGCTTGTCCCTTTCTAAAAATCACCTTTCCACAGGTGTTATGTACGTACCTCGTTAAGAACACAATTTGATATTATGTTTTTTTAGATGCAGGAATGCAAGACTGTGGCCAGTGCGAGTGCGTTCAGTTTTCTTGTGATCAGAAACACACGAATACTTTGCTTTGCCGCCAAAGCAGAACTCCTACCACGTGCATTTTCGAAAACATGAAAGAAGCCTTGACCAAAGTAAATTCTGAAGCACATTTTCGCGCCTCTTTGGATGAGTACGTACAATGGAATGTTGGTTTTACTATATTTAATCAAAGCATCGAAGAGAGTTATAATTGCTCTAAATTAGCCACCAGCCGTAATCTCAAACAGTTCGTTAAATGCTACAAAAGCATGCGCATGCCTCAAAACTGCAGTCACACCTCAAAAGAGGAACGAAAATGCAGTGGCAAAACTTCTGCTGTTTTTATGATTTTTGGAGTAATTTCTTTGATTGGTAACATTACTGTGATTTTTATTGAAGTGCGAGCACTGATTCGAAAGCGTTTAGTTGCCAAAGAAAAATCAGTTTATAGGGTTCTTATTTTAAACTTGTGCATAAGTGATTTGCTCATGGGATTTTACATTACTTTTTATCCCATAAATTTACAATTTCATAAATTAATTACATCCAATAAGATCCCAGAACTATGCAATTTTTTTGGAGTAATCAGTGTTTTGTCCAGCGAGATCTCTGTTACAGTTCTTGTCTTGATATGTTTATATCGCTGGGTAGGAATTGTTTATCCTTACAAGACAATTCGATTGAAAGTGTTGAAAATTGTTGTTATTGTTATGTGGATTATTTGGCTAATAGTTGCTTTACTACCAGCTCTCAGTGTAGATCTTATAGGCTTATTTTTCACTGATGGCATTAAACTTTTAAATGAAAAAAAGGGTGACATCAGTTTTAGTAGATTGTTAGAGTTGTTTGAGCACATTTCCAATGGAGCTAGTGATAATACTGTTAGCCATGTAACACCGATTCTTAAAAAAGTGGTCGACTACAACTCTCCAGATTTACTACAAACTTTTTTAATCCACTCAGGAATATTGAAAGATAATGACTTTAGCTACCTTAGTTACTACTCTTACCATCATTCATGCACCCTTCGCATTTTTATTACCAACCGCCTTTCACATTACTATTATAGTTTGTCTATACTGTTTTATAACTTTTTAGCGTTTATTTTTATCTCTATTAGTTGCATTGTCATTTTCAAACAACTAGCAAGAAATAAAAAAAGTATGGACCCAAATGGCCTTACTGTCAATGAGCAAAAATTAATTGAAAATAGGAAAATATATCATCGGCTACTTCTTGTTATTGTAACCGATTGTTTGTGCTGGATTCCGATTTGTGTTATAGCTTTTTCTTTTTATTTTAGAAATCTATATCAGTTAAAGGGCAATAAATGCGACAAAACGTCAGAAAAATTTGCTCTGAGTTGCGTCGTTTTGGTTTTGATGCCGATTAATAGCTTAATTAACCCGTATCTTTATTCTTGGCATATTTGGAAGAAGCTATTAAAAAAATGTAAAACTTTTTTTGTAAAAAACTGACCTTATTACCACAGATTCAAGTCTTTTCCCATTGCTTAGTTATTAGTGCACTATATCAGATAAGCCTATTATGCAGCAAGCTTCACTGAATACACTGGTCAACACACAATTTGTTGCCTCAGAAATTAGATCTGTTTTAGAATATATTTGTGGCGCTGATTTCGAAAGTAATACCGGTTTTATCGCATCAGCTCTAGTTTTTTAGATATGGTCTACCCCTACAATTTTGATTTCCATCGGTTGCGCATGGGTCATAAACAAGAACGAAGTTTTGACTATTGTTTAGAAGTATGTAAAATGCGCAGCAGCTAATTGTAAGTGTGTTTGTGCTATTTTTAGCAATACGAAAAAATAAAATGATCCACTAATGGCAATAAACAGCACAAAATGCAATACTTTCTTCAAGTACTGTTATTGCTAGGGCCCGCTATAGTCAATAAAGTCAAAATTTTTTCAGAACCTTGTTACATGATCAAATGTGTACTAACATTCGTTTCAGGTGTTCAGGAGTCGGTTTTGGTAGATTTTATAAGTCAAAATAAAGTCAAAACTTGTCAAAATTCTCTTCATCAAAAATTTCCTTACAAAAACGAACAAATTTATATTTTTTTTTTATGTTTTTTTGAATTTTTGAGCTGCTATTAAAATTTTATGCGCAGTTTATTTGATTTTAAACTTCTCAAATAGTTGCAATGGTAAAAATGCGTGCGGTAATTGAGAAGCAAATAGCACTTATTATCCATCAAATCGTCATTGTTGATGCATAAACACATAATTGTTAGACAATTAATCTATTCCTAAAAAAACCTTTGCGCTCTTTACACGTGGTCGTTTTGAGTCGTAGCTTGCAAAGCAAAGAATGCCTAAACAAGCCAAATCTTCTACAGCGAAAGTTAGGCAAATTTGCCAGAAATATCCGGATGAGTTTTCGGTAACTCCTGCCCGCGACTTGCGATGCAACCTTTGCGACATGTTAGTCAAATGCGACAAAAAGTTTTTTGTGGAAAGCCACCGAAAAAGTAAGCAACACCAAAGAAAATTGGAGACCAAGAGCAAATCCCAAAGTAAGCAAACCTTTTTACAACTCGATCAAGTAAATTTCAAGGAACAGGTTGTCTCTTCATTCTTAGCTACAGATATCCCACTTCATAAACTGAACCATCCTTCTTTAAAGTCTCTGTTTGCTACAATGGGAAAAGTATTGCCTTCGGAGACTGCAGCCCAGGCATGTGTTGATAAATTAGTATTCAAAAAAGAAGAACAAATTCAAGAATTACCTTGTGACAAAACATTTTTTAAATTGTGGATAAAGCAGAGATTGCTAAACAAAAGTATATTAGTGTGCTTGTGGGCAGCTTAGATGCCCCAAATCAGACATTCCTCGTTGATTGCCCTCCACTTGACAGCGGTAGCAATGTTAATAGCAGTATTATTCTGCACACTGTGGATGACATATTGCGACAGCTTGAAATAAAACGCGAGAATTTTTCATTGTTCTTGACTGATGCTGCTCGGTACATGTCTTTGGCTGGAAAAACATTAAAGGAATTATACCCTCCTTTGATGCATGTCACCTGCGTTGCGCACTTACTACATAAATGCGCTATGCGTGTGCGTGCTCATCTTAAAAATATTGATGAAATAATAGCAACGATCAAGGCAGCAACAATCAAAAAGAAAGATCGCAAGAAAGATTTTCATGATGCTGGTCTGCCAGCTCCTCCTCACCCTGTAATTACAAGATGGGCAACTTGGCTTAGAGCTGCCTTATATTACAGTGAGAACCTTCCAGCTGTTCGTATGATTGTCAACAATTGGACAAGTGCAGGCCTCTTAGTCAGCAGAGCAAAAGACGCTATCAATGTGGAAGATTTGGTGCCGGACTTGGTTAAAATAAATCAATACCGGACTCTAGCAGCCAACGTAGAGCTCTTAGAAGGAAGTGCCTGCACGATAACCGAAGCATACGGACTGCTGAAGAATATGCAATTCGATGATGATTCGTGCGCAATTAAAAATCACATTAAAAAACGACTATCTAACTATGATTTAGAAACAATAATAAACTGTACCAACTTGACAATTGACCCAACAAGCTACGCACTATTGCAACCTCTGCTGCTGTTGAGAGGTCGTTTTCTATGCTCAGTAAATTACTGAGAAAAGACAGAAATTTTGATGTTAAGAACGTAAAAAAATATATGATGCTGTATTACAATAAAAAGTCCTGGTAATTATGCTGTGTGGCTTTCGTTAAAAACATCATAGACAGACTGTTAACGTACAGTACAGTTGCGATAACAACGCATTTTTTGTATTACACACTAATTGATACCGGTACACACAATGACTCGTTATCCTAGGTTTTGACGTCATGCGTCGCCTTGTTGCATTGGCTTCAAGACTGAGTGATTGAGAAAATGTTTCAAGTAGGCTACCTTCTTCTTTAAAAAGTTATGTAAATTGCGGATTATAAAACATTTTTAATCAAAAAAGTGCAACAAGACATAAATAACAGGCGAAAGCGATTTGGTCAAAATAAAGTCAAAATTTTGCTAAAATAAAGTCAAAAATATAATTTTTTAGGTAAAAAAAATGGCCCTAGTTATTGCATAACATCTAAAAATCGTCTTTTGTAGGACTTTCTTGAGTGCTTAGGATCAGGACAAAAGTCTTTGCAAACTCCAACAATAATCAACCAGCATTGTGGCATCCCATCTTCTTTGGCTTCTCTTGCATTACTCTTATATCCTGGTGAAACCTTTCACCTTGCTCCTCACATAGGTCACCAAAATTTTTCGAAAAGTGATCCAAATGGCTATTCAGATAATAGATGTGGTTGCTCATGTTGCAGCCAAGATCCTTGAAGCTGCTGGGCATGTCACTTACAAGCTCTATGTACCTCTGTTTGCTATGTCCTGCGTCATTTTGGTTGAAAAAGATCAAAAAATTTTTTGTAAGAAACTAACCAAAAATTGATCGATTCAAATCTGGCGATACTTGCCTTATTACTGTACTTTATCACTTGAATCTATAGAGATAGGTTTACTGATTATAATATCTGTGAGCGTTGATCTACTGCCGTGCTAGCAGGTGCCCACTCCGAAAAAATCAGTGTGAAGGGGCGAGGTTTCACTTTTGCTGTGATGATGGCCGAGTTGTTTCCCCTGAGTAAGTCACTTATTACCTGCACCAAAAAAGTCCCAGGTCTACTGCTTCGCCTAACAAGTAGCAGTTAACTGAACAACCAACTGCTTGTGATAACCAACAAGCATAAACTTGTTGGTTATTACAAGCAGTAAGTTTTTAGTATAAGCAGTAGATTTCTAGTATAAACTACTGTGCATTATCAGCAATTGCGTTGAACTTGATAACCATCTCCAAAAATATTCTACTATTGCCAAACATAAGATTTGGATAGACCGAAATTGTACTGAGTATTGAACATTGTCAAGGACATAATTGGAACGAAATCCATGGCTAGATGTGACTTTCGCTTGCCTCAAACGGCCATCATATATTGCTGAAGCCAAACGTTTGTGATCAGGTGAAATGTTTCCAATAGATGAACCTTGTTCCACGAGGATAATGCTATTTTAAAGTTGCAACACTTTTTAAAAACATCTCAAAATATCGAAATTGGATAAAATGCATATTTAAGAAATTTTTCAGTGAACGTTTTTCATTTCTGGGGTGACATTTTTAAAGCCGCACAGATGTGACGATCTCCGGTAACGACACTCAATCGGGCAATGATGCTTTTTTCCTTTTCTGTGCCAGAGTGAAAAATACAATGTTTCTTGCTATACTGCGAGGTCTTTTAGCTATAGGAATTTTCCGTTACTTATTTCATTAAGTGCAGAGCAAAAAGTTTGCGTTTGATAAATTTAAAATTACTCAATGTTATTTTTTATCGCATTTTTATTCTCCAACCTCGCAGAGCATTGGCGCTAAACACAAGGAACATGTTCTACACCTGCTTCGGGTTGTCAAATTTTAACATTTTGATTGAATTACTTTGTACTGTTTCTCATATACTTACTGCATGTTAGAAACCACCACGCAGTGAAAATCATCGTCAAGAGCTTTTCTCAAGGTCCATCAAAATCAACTCAATCACCAAGAGGTTTGAACCCCTCGCCACTCGATTAATGTCACCACTGGTCAGCCCTAGCAGTTCAAAAAGTCTGAGTTCGAAATATTAGCTCTCAAGTAGAAATAAAATGGTCAGTGACCCTCGAATGCTCAAATATATTTTTAGCAAAAACAGAGGTTACAGCGCGTTTTACATGTACAGCGGAGTGGAGCGTTGCGGAAGACTTAGAAATGTTTTCTAAATCTAATGTTATGACCTTTGACATAACCAGTAATCACTCAATACTAGCGTCACTCAACCTAGAGCTAATGAAGAATTAAACTCAGAAAATTAAATATAACACCTAAATTGAAAGCTGTCAGAACATAAACTCAATGTCAGTCAACAACGCTCTCATTTTCAATAGCTAGCAGCCTATTCTAACGACGCTTGCTTAAACCGCAACCAGCGCTGTGTAAAGAAGCACGTCAACAAAATAAAGCAATCAGAAGTAAAACGTAAATAAAAATCATTGCATTTTCTAGGTAGGCTAGTATTCTATCGTCTAACAACAACGCTAGTAATTGATATAATGCTATTGAAATCACCACACTTAAATAATGAATTAGTTATTATAAATTGTTTTAACTAGATAAGATGAGCTGGTAGTCAGTAAATTTTTGATTACGGTGTAATTAAATCTTACCGTTTAACAATAAAGTAGCGCTACTTTATATTGAAAAAATAAAAAAAAGAAACAAAGAGAAAAATGATGTCGAGTGAGCAATACTCCAAAATTACGGAAAATCTGAAACAAGTAAGTGACAGACAGGAAGAATACAGAAAAATGTACATCGCAAACCAAGAGCAAAATTCTGCTTCTGAATGTGTTTCAGTTTCAGATTCATTGCACGCTCATGGCAGATTCATTACAGATATATCAGAGATGATATCACTTATTAAGGTAACTGTTGAGGATATCTCAAAAAAAATAAAAGAAAACGAGAAGAAAATTGATGACTTAGACTTAGAGCAATACAGCAGCAGTAACTGCCTTATTCTTCATGGCTGCCATAACGCTCCTACTGGTCCTGATGTCAGCAATCAAGTTTTTAAAGATTTTGTTATTGGTTTTCTTAACTCTAAACTAAATCTGCCATCTGCAGTTAGCCGTTCAGACATTGACATCTGTCATACTTTACCATCCAAGAAAGGAAAAAATCCTATCATTATCAAGTTTGTACGCAGATCTATGAGAAATACCATATTTCATCATAAAGCAGATCTCAAATCAACTTCTGGACCCAAATATTCAATCACTGAGTCCTTGACTAAAAGACGTCTTAAGATTTTAGAAGAGGCCAGAAAAGTATTCGAATTTAGAAATGCTTGGTCTCTTAAAGGCGACATTTACTGCAACTTTGCAAGACACAAATACCGAATTGATTATGTTGATGACATTGATAAAATTTGCAACTCTAACCATTAGGCCTGTTATACCATGTTTCAAGGACTTAAAATAACATGTTTTCCATGTATTAAGCCACTGGTTTTTGTTTCATGTACTGTAACATTAGCTCAACCAAAACCAAATCTTATCCAACCTTGTACAAAACCTGCTTTTGCATATACTACATTCTTTTACCTTGTTGCTTTGCTGTATTTTTGTGAGCTGTTTTTATTTAGTTGATGTTTTATGAAAAAGTTACATGTCAGCACTGCCAAGTTGCAATTAGAAAAAATGTTAAACGGGTCACTTGCTATGGCTATTTTATGGCTTTCCACAACAAATGTGCAAAACTGATAAGCAAAAAATTTATTAAATTTATCGAGCACTTTATTTGTGAATTATGTAAAAACAATCTTTTCCCATTTCATAACTTAGCTGATGAGGAATTTTTACTCGAATAAGTGATTTTGAGATTAGCCATCTGCTCCATGCTGATGAACAGCACGTAGAGATCAGTTCTACTAACTGCTTAGCGTTTAATAACTACCTAGACCAGGGGTGGGCAAACTTTTTAGCCGGAGGGCCGCATTGACCATTTCGAGGGTGGTCGAGAGCCAGGGCTTGTTGTCTCGCACAGCTGCATGCTAGACGAGAAATTGCATTAGATCACAATTTGGCGAAATCTTCTGGCAGTGTGGTATCGCAGCGCGCAAAACCGGTGGTGTCTCTAAAAAAAAAAAAAAAAGGTCTTCACTTATTCGTAGACGATAACTGCCTGATTGGGGGCAATTGTCTAAGGTACAGGCGATTACCATTTTTTCAAGGACACCGTCGCTTTTGCACCTTGTCAATCCCCTTGTCGTATTTATTTCCAAATGGCAAAGCTTCAAAAAGTGTTCGCGGGCCGTAGTTTGCCCACCCCTGACCTAGACGAAACTTTTTCAATCATGTGTGTTAATGTTAGATCCTTAGTTAATTCTTCAAACTTTTCCAAGTTTGAGGGTTTGATCCTTGGCCTCAGCTTTAAGCCTGATGTAATTTGTGTAACTGAAACATGGATTCAACCCTTTTCTTCCGGCCAGTATAGAAACCTAAATGGTTACAAGTTTGTATCTAACTGCAGAAAATCATGTAAAGGAGGAGGAGTTGCCATGTATGTAAAAAGTTGGATTGATTTAAATACAAACGATGAGCTAACTGTTATGCAAGAAAAAATATTTAAATCTATATTCATCAATATTAGGCTGAAATCTCACAATATATGTGGAACATAGTATAGATCACCAGAACCTTAAAAGACTGTGTTGGAAAATTACCGCAAAACCATATTTGCTATATCACTGGAGATTTTAACTACAATCTTGCTAATTATGATAACCCGTTTATAAGTAATTTAACGAAACTATGTTTGAAAATTCTATTTTTCCTGTTATTAATCACCCAACTAGAATAAATGACACCAGTGCCAGAGTGTTGGACCATATTTGGCCAATATATCAAATCATGCCATAAAATCAGGAATTATCACTAGTCCAATATCAGATCACCTGCCAGTCCTTGCGTGTACAAATATCAAAACAAAACAAAAACAATTGTGTGAAAATTTGACAAAAAGAAGGCAATTTATTTCACGAAATTATGCTAGATTCAACAGAGTTGCAACACATTGACATTGAACCAGTACTAAATGAAACCTCCCCCACTAAAGCATTGCATTTGCTTATCACAAAGTATAGCTCATGCTTTGACAGATGTTTCCCTCTCACAACTCTCAATGCCACAGGTCACAACAATGCTTGGTATGACAAAGAACTAAAGAATTTATTGCATGTTAAAAATAAGCTGTATAAGAAATACTTGTGCAAAAAAAACCTTGTTAATAAACTTACATTCAATAGAGCTACAAATTATTATTTCCATATTTTACAAGGAAAGAAGAAATCATACTATGCATCTATATTTGAACAGCATAAAAATAATATAAAGGAAACGTGGGGAACAATCAACAGACTAATTGGTAAAACCAAAGCACCACACTGTTCTTCCCTCGTAATTGATAATAATCAGCTAAGCACTGACCAACTTGCAATTGCTAATCACTTTAATAACCATTTTGCAAGCATAGCCAGTAAGCTTGTTGATAATCTATCAAATTCTAATAGATGCTACAGAGATTTCTTAAACCCATCCACGTCCCAGTCAATAGTTTAAACCCCACAACTCCCAATGAAATTGGGAACATTATTGGAGAAATGAAATCAAAATATAGTTGTGAAATGGATGGCATATTAACATCAACTCTAAAAAACTCACCAGATAACATATGAACTGCACTTTCTCATGTAGTTATTTTATCCTTGTCTCAAGGAATCTTTTTTCCAAGCTTTAAAACTGCAAAAATAATACCAGTATTCAAAAAAGGCTGTGCAACTGATGTTAACAATTACCGCTTAATTAGTTTGTTACCTGCTATGTCTAAGATTCTGGAAAAGTTATGTATAAACGTGTAATGTCATTTCTAAATCAACAAAAGTTTTTTTGTGATGGACAATTTGGTTTTAGAAAAAAACATGGTGCTAATCATGCTGTCACCTGGCTTGTGAAAAACATTGTTGAAGCATTTGAAAATAAACAATTGGTACTAGGAGTATTTTTAGATCTATCTAAGGCATTTAACACAATTGATCACACAATACCACTCCAAAAATTACAACATTATGGCATTTGAGGACTGGCATGTGATTGGTTCTGTAGCTATTTGTGTGGACGATCTCAACTCGTTCAACTGGGCAATACTTTATCTAATAAAAGATTGCTACAGTATGGAGTTCCCCAAGGTTTGTCTTTTTTAATTTATGTGAATTAAAAAACATAAATTACTGTTTTTTAATTTATGTGAATGATTTCCCTAACTGCACAAATAATGGAAATACAATCATCTTTGCTGATGACACAAACGTCTTCTTTAAAGGAAAGTGCTGTAAATCTGTCTTTAGTATTGCCAATCAAGAATTAAAAAATATTGACTCCTGGTTGAATGCCAATAAACTAACCCTAAATGTTAATAAAACAAATTTCATAGTTTTTCACACCCCCAACAATCAAGCTTCTCCAAATAATCTTAGCCTTTATATAAGAAATAATACTATTAAAAGAGTAAATTCAACCAAATTTTTGGGAGTAACAATCCATGAACATCTGAACTGGAAGATGTATATGGAGTGTATTTTAAAACAAATTAGAATAATACAATTTCGGTAGAGAGGTGACTTTTAGTATCCAAGTTGCTATTATTGCTACTAGCAATACACCGTTGAACATAATAATACAATATATTTATACAATTCAAACGTTTTCGGCGCTACATTTCGCCCTCATCAGGATCTATACACAAATATTTACAGCATTAAAACTTTCGTTGAACGAAAACACAAAAAACATAAAGTAACTTGAAATAGTTCTGACAAAAAAACAGTAAAGCTTCATTCTACGCTCTTCGTAATTGTCTGGTCACTGCTAACAAAGGTTCAATACTTGGGCCATTACTGTTTGTCTAACTAAACTAAAAACGTCTACACATTATACTTTAAAGCAAGCGCAATGAGATTGTCTTATTCTTACTCAAAAAGTAAATAAAAACATGCAAAAAAAGGGTTTAATTTAATTTTATTTGCTTCAAGCGAAATACTGCGTGATTGATGTTTGTTTGATTTTATTTTGCATGCTATCTTGCATTTTTCTTTCTAGTCGAAAAAATGTGTCCATATTCTCTCCTTTAAATTGCAGTGGTCGTCTAATTATATCAAGTGCGTAAAGCACTTCTTTATTTTTAGTGGAATCACAGCAGTTGGGTCGGCAGAGTTTTCTTCATTGACGTCGTCGTTCTCAACTCAATTGCTTTGTAAAACTTCTTTACATAAACGTGATATACAAGCGCAAGATTTGCATCACTGAACATCAATCACATCGCACGTTGCGTTGTTTATTTTATCTCTAATTGAGGGCGGCCTTTTTCATTTTGTGACGTTGGCAATCGGAATTGTTCTGTACCTTTCAGTTTGTTTCTGTTAAGACTTTAAAACAATCGTGTTTTTGTCACTGAAATTTTGCAACCTTTTGTTTAGTAATTGAATAATTGTTTTCAAATCTATTCAATTAAGCAGGTTATGCAATAAACCGCTATGCGATTGTCCAAAATATTTTCTTAACAAATGATTGACTGTGGTTTGGGATTTACGATTTCAATGCGATAAAACGAATTATGCGATTATCCGATATGCAATTAACCGGATTCGACTGTATATGTAATTGGGTATGGATATACTTAGGATTACAAATGAATATGTGCTTGTATTTATGCTCGTTGCTGTCTTCACTTTGCGTTCATATAATCTCATTTGACGGTAATCTTGTGTGTTTTTGTCTTGTTTATACATTATTGTCACAAGAGAGAAGGACCCGACTCGGCGAACAGCCCGTCTGGATGGACTGGCATATGGCCTTTCACGCTTCCTCTGCGGATATGCATTTCATTTTATTCGTGTCGTTTTTTTGTGCATACATGTGAATCTTGACCAATGTCCATGTAAATAAATTGTTGTTGTTGTTGTCAGTAGCAATCACCAGCAAATCTTAGCATCTCTTATCTTAATTTGACTACAGATTCATTTGATAACATCAGTAAAACAACATATTTAACAACTGTCTAGTTTACTCATTTGATTTGCAAAAAACGGTATCACTCCTATTTAATTCAATGCAAAAACACTGAAAGTGGTTAGTCACTTTTTTTGAAAGCGCATTTTGATGACGTTTGATCACGTGCGTGCAACCTTCCTATTTACAACTTACTTTGTTTTGTGGTGTCACTTTAGTGACTATCTGCACTAATATAATGTCACATCAACATAAAAAATGTTACTTACTTATAGGAAGGTTGCATATGAAGTCACACATTTGGCGCCAAAAAAAGTGGCTGACCAAAAGCTGTAAATTTTACCCTGGAAGGGTATAGGGCGAACATCAACTATTGAGGTTATTTTGAAAAGTAATGAGAAATTAATTAAAATTTTGAATGAATTATTGCTAGTTGACTCACAATGTAGACATTTAACGAGATGTCTCCATCTTTATGCGGCAGACAGGTGGTGAGACCAAGCAGTCTACTCATCGTGGTGGCCCAGTCTAACTGACTTGCAAAAAAGGCTAATGAGAAACTCACCATCTGAGATGCTTCTTCAAAAATGAAAGATCTCGCACATACAAAGAACGCGATTACGTAGTATAGATAGCTACAAAGGTTTTGCTGAAATCGCAAGATAAAAATAAATATGAACAATTTTAGTAGCTTTTGCCAATTTGTTTTCGTGTCAGAATAGAAATTACGCTACTAAATTTATCGGCATAAAATTAATTAATTATTGTATTGTGGCTGTCAAAGTCGTTTCGTGCAACCTAAAAATGCGAATATTCATCAAAAAAAATCTAAACAAACGTGGATTAAAATATCATGATTTTGATCAAACTTTCCTTAAAAATATTTTCATTTCCTTAGAAATATTCTACTGAATAGTTTCAACGATAGCCAGCGTAAACTCACAATATAATAACCAACTAGATAGGCCGTTCAGTTGTTCAATAAAACTACAGAAAGCACTCTAATTTGACTGAAGACGAGTAAAAGTTTCAAGATATTCAACAAGGCAATCAAACATTCGCATAAACGCGATAATTTAAGCCATATTTGATAAAGAATGACCAAACAACAATATTAACCCGTATCTTTCCACGTCAACCGAAACCGACGCTTACATTTTGTACGATTTTTGCTTTCGTACAAATTTTATCAGGCATATATTTGTCCATATCATGTGTGTGTCCTTAACTGGACCCCCGTAATATAGGTCTTACTGTATTAAATTATTTTGCATTGCATCTGCAGTATTTTTTTGCCCACAATAGCAATCTGTTTGCCAGGTATGCATTTTTGTTGTTGCGTGTCTATTAGAACCGCCTAATGAGATCAAATAAGGTCGGTCACGGGTTACTGACAAGTGATAATGGATTGTTGCATGGTACGATAGAGTGTTAGCCATCATAACTGAGCAATTTATTTATTTTACCTTAGAGTGATGGTGGAGGCAGATTCCTTTAAGAAAGAGATTGCTTGAAATTTTCCTACTGCCAACTAGCCCCCTCTATATTTTGTAAAGTGATTACGTCTTGATAATGATCCCACTTCCCTATCAGGGCTCACCATTTTGACTTTTTGTCCATAGCTTGTGTGTTTGCGTCAGTGATCCAGGTATTACTGTATTGCATTAATTTTTTTTGCCCACAACAGCAATCTATTAGCCTATACCTCATGCAATTTTATTATTGTGTGTATCTTACGCCCGCCAGATGAGACTCAATAAGGTCGATCGTAGGTTATTGACAGGTGATAATGGATTGTTGCATAGTACGATATAGTGTTGGCGATCAATACTGAGCAATTTTTCTATTTTACCTTCATTCTTAACGGGCTGATTTTTTGTGTTTCGTTATGTTAACTAACATTTCCTCTAGTTTGACATTTATTTTTCCGAAGTTGCTTCAGCTCATTTCATATTTTACAAATTAAAGAAAGAAAATAGAAAAGGTCAAAACTCAAAAGCATCCTGTTACTAAAAGATCACGAATACTCGATAAATCAAGGTCTTTGAAACGAACAAACAAGCACTTCAAGACATTTACTGATATTACATTCATTATAATTTTTCTTGAGTGATGTTTATTTTTCAACCTGCGTGAGTTTTTCCGGCGTTGGTTTAAATCAACGTAGCAGTGGAAGTGTGCATCAACTTTTGCGGTAACGATGCGCCCTTACGAGTCCGTGATAACACATTGTATTTTATCTTTTTTCTCTTGCTTTTCTGTTCGCTCTGTGAAAGGTTTTTGCTAGCAAGATTGAATTGCACTCGCAGATTCTGTTTTGACTCTTAACGCCAATAGGACTCTTACAAAACGTAAAAATAGAGAAATAAATTGCAATTCAAGCACTACACAGACCAGCGTGATCATAGGCAGTTGCACGCTGTTTGTTTTTAAAGGTTAAATCAGGCCTGCCCAACCATTTTGGTGATGCGGGCCACTTTCAGATGTGGAAATTTATTGCGGGCCACAAACGTTTTTACCAAACTTAAATACTAATCAAGTTCTAGTTTACGTAAGAATTTACAAATTTACATATTACATAAAAAGCAAATTTATTTACATAAAATCAATCAAGTCAATAATTACTGGTTAATGAGCCACTTGACTTTGTTTTTCTCGAACTAAAAAATCTATTTCGGGATCCAACGAAGTAGTGGCCAAGCGCATGCATTGCTCCAGATGACCATCAGTGATAGAAGATCTAATCTTGTTCTTTACGTGTTTCATTCGAGAAAACATCTGTTCGCAAATATATGTGCTACCAAATACAGAAATTATTCGTGCTGCATTCTTTTTCAACTTGGGAAACTTTTCAGAATGCACGTGTTTGCGATAGAATTCATCTACTGAAATTTCACCAAACTTCTTCTCGATAAATTCGTCGCATTGCAAGTCGATTAGTTCCAGCTGAAGCTCTGTTGGTGCATCTTTAGCTTCAACAAAAAAAGGTTGTGTAACAAAATTAATATTTCTCTCCTATAAACGGAAATCAAAAAAGCGCTCACTAAATGTGTTTTGCAATTCAGAAATGCACTTTACAAAATTCGGTGCGTACTCTTTGCAATTCATGTGAGCCATTATTGGGAAATGGCTCAGATCTTTCTTGCCAAGCTGCTGTTCGAAAAGTTTCAGTTTAGCTTGAAATGCTTTCACATGACTGAAAAGAGCATTGACCAGTTGTCCTCTTTGTTGCAGTTTGAGGTTGAGAGTCGCCAGGTGAGAAGCTATATCAGTGAGAAATGCAAAATCCGACATAAATTGCGGATCGTCAAATTCCAAAATTGGTTTATTTTTCAAGATCATGAATTCTTGGATTGGATCTTTTAACTCAGCAATTCTTTTGAGCACGTTTGCACGACTCAACCAGCGTATATGGCAATAGTAAATCACGTCGCCATGATCTGCTTCCCATTTGGATGTTAAAAAGTTTTGAAACTGACGGTGGTTCAAAGTCTTTGCCCGAATAAATTTTACAACGGTATTATACTATTAACCACCTTTATAACGGCATCAAATCGTAACGTTTTTGCACACAAGTTTTCTTGATGGATAATGCAGTGGTAATCGATAAATGTGTTTTTATCGATTCCATCCTGCTTTTTCAAAAAGGCTACCAAACCACTATGTTTACCGATCATGGAAGGGGCTCCGTCTGTAGCCACGCCTGCAAGATTTTCGAAACGCAAATCGTAGAACTCCATAACGTTCTTAAGTGCTTTAAACATATCTTCACCTGTAGTGCGATCTTTCAACGAAGCTATGCTCAAAAGTTCTTCAAATACATCAAAATTGCTATCAACCCCTCGAACAAAACTGGCTAGCTGAGCAGTGTCAGTTTGATCGGTACTTTCGTCCAAGGCTAATGAGTAAAACACTTTTTTCCTTCAATTTTTCTTCAAAACGCAATTTTTCCTTCAAAACGCTTTCAACGTTGCGAGAAAGGTCTTCTACCCTTCTGGTGATTGTGTTTCTTGAAAGACTGATTTTTTAAAAATGATCAACAGTTTTAGGAGAGACGCATTGCGCTGCATGTATGATGCAGTCTTTTATGAAATTTCCATCGCTAAATGATTTCATATTTTTAGCAATGTCTAGACTCATGTAACTTGCTTTGACAGAGTCATCAACCCCTCCAAGTCTGGTGATAGCGGTTTGTTGCCGACTCACCGACTTTGTCAACTGCTGAATTTTATCTTCACGTTGTTGGCCTCTGATGTTATCATACTTGGCTTCATGTCGGCTTTTATAATGGCGTTTGAGGTTATATTCCTTCACAACAGATATTGTTTCTTGACAGATCAGGCATAGGGGTTTACCATTACTTTCAATAAACAAATATTGCATAGTCCATTGCTCATTAAAAACTCTGTTTTCGTCGCAGTATTTACGTTTTTGTCTTACAGGTGTGCTCATTTTTGCTTAATCACTTGATAAATTCTGCAATTATTCGTACAGTACCGTACTAAAAACTATACCTCGCCTAGCTAACGCTAACAGTAACTACAAGCAAAGTCCGATTACTAGAACATAAACAGTTAAGCTTTTGTGACGTGATAAATCCCTTGATTTTGATGTTTTATGCGATACACCAGGTGATAATGAGTCGCTATGGTTGCATGCAGTGTTGCCAGATTGTATGGATGTAAACCAAATCTAAAAAATTGACATATTTTCGAAGCGTTTGTTACACAAGTGTTCGGGGTTGTAGGCCCATAACATAAACAGCAGGTATAATTTTGGTCTGTTTTGATGTCAAATATACTTGAGCCTGTAAAAACTACTAAAAATTTTAAAAAGTTTGCTTACGAACTTATTACATCGGGGACCATTTAAAACAACCTCGGGGGCCTCGGGTTGGGCACCCTTGGGTTAAATGGAATTAGTTATAAAAAGTAGAAAGAACTTAGGTGGCGAAATAAGAGTAAAGTAGGTTACAGAAGTAAAAAATTACTACCTTGATGAATTCTTCTGAAAGTAGTTGCTTTTCATTCTGAGGCACTAAGAAGCAGTGATATTTTTGCTGGTTAAAATTCAAACTTTCTAATTTACAATAAACTATAGTTTTCTTAAGGGTCCGTTCAAATATCTTATCACGCCTCCATAGGGAAAAGAGTGGAAGCAAAACAGTCGTTTTGGTATTACATAAGAGTAAAGGGGATAAGAGATATCGTTGTTTGACAAAATTGCTATTATATTTAAAAGAATTAAAGTTTTCCATCATTTGATTGAAACAGGTTTTTGTGGCGAATCTGAATAATTAAAGTTTGCTTGATAATTTTTTTATGTGTTTTATATAAAAGAATCTGAAATAATTTTTGCGTGTTTCGTAAATGAAGGCAGTCAGTCTGCCACAAACAATGATAATTATCCATAAGAAACCTATAGGATTCTGAGAGATCCCTGTCACGCAGTGATGCAATAAGTACGATTTTGTAGATTTCTGAATATTATTCTGTTTCGAGTTTTTGTTGTTAAACAAATAATCATAAAGTAACAAAAGCAACAAACTTACTGGCAATTGGGGACACTTCGTTCGGTTTAGAGTCAATTGCATTAGCACAAATTTATAAAGTTCATACTAATAAATTTTAAGATCCTAAACAACAAATAATATAATTTCATTGCACGATCCGAAAACACTAGTTTTTTCTTGGCTCTGTTCAGTTGTCGTTTGGTAGGATTTGCAAAATAAAGTAGCACGAGATTTGAAACAAATTACGCCTGAAACTAACACAATTACCTGCAACGCAAATTAAGTCAACGATAACGGTCTGAAATAAAATATCGAGTCGATACTGGCTTGAATTCAAATAAAAATTATGTATTAAGTTGCTACTGCCATCATACGGCAGCAAGACCGTGGCTACGCATCAGTGAGTAGTGCATGTTGCTTTTTATACTATTTTATGTTTTGTTTTGTGTATTTTCCCGTTCTAATTTATTAAGCGCAGTGCAAAAAGTTTTCATTTTACAATTTCATGACAACTCATCGTTGATTTTTTATCGCGTTTTTCATAAAGCAACAAAAGCAACAAACAAATCGCGTTTTTATTCTCCAAGCTCGCAGAACATTAACGATAAATACAAATCGATCGCCCAAACCTGCTTCGAAATTTTCAAACTTTAACAGTTTGCTTGAAATGCTCTTTATCATTTTTGACAAAGCCACTATTTATAACAAATCATCACGCAGAGAAAATCGTCGTACTGTTTTTTCCAAACAACCCATAAGCGATGCAGTCATAGAGATTTTAATCCTAGTCATTCAACTGGCGTGGTTATTGATTCTCTCTGGTTGTTGGAAATGTCCTAGAGCAGTGGTTCCTAACCTGGGGTCCACGGACCCCCAAGGGGTCCGTGGAATGGTTTAAGGGGGTCCGTGAATGCCTTGATGAATTTTAGCACAACTGTAAGCAATTAGGCTACCTGCGCAAGGTCAACATGGATGCAAAAGTGAAAAGTCATTAATGAATCAATAGCCGATAGATAACTTCAGTAGCCATTATGACATCGCAATGTATATCAACAATTAGAATTACTCCGTAGTTAACTTCGTCCAAACTCACAGCATGGTTTCAGTAACCAAATGTTGTTTTATTGCAGAAGCAGCACATGGCAGTGAATGATATTATCAGCTACAAGACTATTATTATTATTAAGATTTAGCGAAAGATTTAATATTGTTAGGATTTAGCTAACTGAAATGGCAAAAAAGCGAAAGTATAATAACGATTATATATCATATGGTTTCACTTTTACAACGGAACGAGATGGTACAGAAAACCCTCAATGTTTCCTGTGTGGTAAAGTTCTTGCAAACAGTAGCATGAAGCCAGCGAAATTAAAGGAACACCTCAGCACTATTCACCCACGAAATGTTTCCGACAGCCCCCAAGCATTTCGCAATAAAAAGGCTCGGTTTGAAAAAAGTGGAACTTTGGTAAAACACGGCTTTGTTCCAACTCAAAAGCCTTTGGTTGAAGCATCTTACAAAGTGGCTTATCGAATTGCCAAGGAGAAAAAGCCACATACGATTGCAGAAACACTGATAAAACCTTGTGCCTTAGAAATGATTGAGCTAGTTTGTGGTTCAGAACAGAGGAAAAAAATCGAAGCTATACCAATGTCAAACAATGTTATTAAGTCTCGAATAGCTGATATTGCAGAAAATATTCTTAAGCAAGTCATGGAAGAGTTGGCAGCATCACCATTTGCATTTAGTATGCAGCTTGACGAAAGCACTGATGTTTCCCAATGCAGCCAGCTTTTGGTTTTTGTGCGCTATGCTCACGGTGAGAAAATCAAAGAGGAATTTTTATTTTGTGAGCCTCTGTTGGAAACTACAAAGGCAATCGATGTATTTCGAATGGTAAAAGAATTTTTTGAAAAACAAAATTTCGATTGGAAAAAGAAACTCGGCTCGATATGTACTGATGGAGCACCAGCTATGCTCGGGAACAAATCTGGGTTTGCTGCTTTAGTCAAAAACGAAGTTCCTCACGTGGTTGTCACTCACTGCTTCCTGCACAGGTACGCCTTAGCAGCAAAAACTTTACCAGCAAGTCTCAAAGACGTTCTGTCAATATGTGTGAAAATCGTTAATTTCATCAGAAGCAGAGCTGTAAACCACCGTATTTTCAAAGCGTTATGTCAAGAACTAGGGTCAGATAACGAGGTACTTTTGTACCACTCGGAGGTACGCTGGCTTTCTAGAGGTGAAGTTTTGAAACGAATGCAGGAGCTTAAACACGAAGTGTCAATCTTTCTGAAAAACAAAGGAAGTCCCTTTTCTGAAAAATTTGACTGTAAAAGCTTTTCATACGGCATGGCCTACTTAGCCGATATTTTCGGTCACATTAACAACGTTAATCGTGCCATTCAAGGGCCAGGTGTTACAATATTTGATGCAACTGAAAAGCTGAAAGCATTTTTGGGCAAATTGCCACTTTGGAAGCGTAGAATGGAAGCGGGTAATTATGCAAATTTCCCAATGTTAGAAGATCTTTTCTTGACGAATGAAACTCAAAGAGAATGTGAACTTTTTCTCTCTATGAGGGAACAATTTTGTGCACACTTGGATACACTGCAAATCTCGTTTAAAGGTTATTTCAATATGGATAACCTGTTGAAAGAAGGTGAAACATGGATTCGAAATCCTTTCCTCGTTGACTTAAACAGCATTTGCGACGAAGATCTCAACAAAGATGACCTTATTGATTTGAGAGCAAACGAGCTATTACGCATAGAATTTAATTCTAAAACAGGGGAACAATTTTGGTGCTCACAACGACAAACCTACCCATCCCTGGCGAAGCAAGCATGTAATGCTCTGATTCCATTTGTAACCACTTACCTTTGCGAGGCAGGCTTTTCGGCTCTTGTGACCATAAAAACAAAACACCGAAATCGTTTGGATGTTAAAGATGATATGCGTGCTGCATTGTCAAAAACTCAGCCACAGTTCAGTCTTTTGGTTCAGGAAAAGCAACAGCAGCCGTCTCATTAAATTGTATATAATGTAGCGTTAGGTTACTCATATAAGCACATGGTAATCGTGGTTTATCTCGTATAATTCATCCAACTTTTGTTTTCGCAACTTTTCGGCTTTCATTCGATTAAAATTTGTTGTAAAAACTACTGGTCGTTAAAATTTCACTTAGTAGCTTAGTAGCATATCGCCAGCATAACTGGTATGTTAAACGAGTTCCAGGAAAATTTTATATCTTGGGGTCCGCAGGCTTGATAATTTTGTTATAGGGGTCCATGACTAGAGAAAGGTTGGGAACCACTGTCCTAGAGCATAAAATGAGCTGTCTAGCAAAAGTAAAGTGGTCAGTGGACATCAAATTTTTGAGCAAAATTTTCGCTAAAGTTGAGCCTTTCTGCGCCATAGGCGTGTTATACTTATGTCACCTAAACAAAGTATTAGAGTACCACAGGCTGCAATTAATCAGTAATTAAACGCCGTGATGCAGTAGCCGAAATAGGTCTATTGCACTAAAGTTTAAAGCTGCCAAAGCATAAACTAATTTTCTGTTAACAACGCTCTCATTGTCAGCAGCTAAAATAGTTGCGTATTGTAAAATCGCCTGTTAAAACAGCAACAAGAAATGTGTAAAAAAGCTTGCTGTGAAAATATAATAATCGGCCGAATACAAATGATAATCAAGTCGTTTCGAAAGAAGTGTCTTCATTACTGTGTCTAACTACAATGCCTATAATGTAATGTTATAAAAATGGATTTACTACAATAAGTGGCATTAACTGGTAGTGCAGCAGCTAGAACGAGGATGCCATTGGGGTTATCTTCTATAGAAACCCAAGTAAATAGGCTATTCGAGCAAAAATTGATAGTAATTGCTGCCCTGAATGAGAAGCCTTTATCCCTATAGTGCATAGAGGAGTCTGAGGGACCTTTTGCGGTGTTTCACGAAAAGTAGTTTCTAGAGTTTTTGATCAGTCGACTCAAAATTTCCTTTTATTTTTTAGGAGAGGACTTTGTAACAACAAAAACTCGAAACAGAATAATATTCAGAAATCTACAAAATCGTACTTAGTACATCACTGCATGACAGGGATCTCTCAGAACCCTATAGGTTTCTTATGGATAATTATCATTGTTTGTGGCAGACTGACTGCCTTCATTTACGAAACACGTTGATTTCCATATGTGGTAGTCAGCATCGCATTAACCCGTATCTTCGCTAGGAAAAAATTTTCAAAATTTCACTTTATTTTAATAAATGTGATGTAGTAAGCAAGAAATTTAGTTTTGATTTTGTTTATATACTTTGTTTATTCAATGAATCATAGTTCTCTTATAATATTGTAGCTTACAGCAAAACTTAATCTTTCCTAGCTTTTGCGAAAGCTGGCAAATGTGCTTTCAATCTATACTTTTTACGAAGATTAAAAAACGCTCATTTGCTATTACAACTCCCTATTGTCAAAGACTGACGTTTATAGGCATTAAGGTTCTTTATCAGATAAAAAAATATAGTTTTCGATCGAGCAGAGTAGTCAGGGCAGTGGGAACCATCTGCCCCGTACTCTCCAGTCGGGAAAGAAGGGCGGCCATGTCTTGGTCCGGTCTCAAAAAACATTGTTTGGAAAATTGGAATTCTTAAATGTTGATTTGCAAAAATAGAAAGAAAGGTTTTTAAGCTTTTGAGGTAAACTAGGATGCAAATCGACATGACATTTTTTAAAAAAGATGCGTCTATTGGTACAACGTTGCTCTCTTCCTTAAACGCCAATGATGTAAACCATCAAACCTAATTTCTAGACCAACACGTCAATGAGCATCAGCATTAGAAATGCAAGAGTTAATAATATGTTTTGCTGTGTGCGTGTCAAAAGCGCTTTCCAAGTAAGATAATGCTTCATGTACATTTATATTTTTAAATCTGAAGAATCGTACCGGTAACGTTTTCTTTGATCTTTGCACTTGATCAATGCTTATTATATACCTAGAGACCGCTCACAAATCATATGACGATTTTTTTATCCGATTTTGTAATCCCTTCATCTCCCCTATGCTACGCATTATGACGTTTTTATAAACCACTTCATCTCATCATGTGACGCGTCACACATAAAAAAATTATCAAGCAAACTTTAATTATTCAGATTCGCCACAAAAACCTGTTTCAATCAAATGATGGAAAACTTTAATTCTTTTAAATATAATAGCAATTTTGTCATACAACGATATCTCTTATCCCCTTCACTCTTATGTAATACCAAAACGACTGTTTTGCTTCCACTCTTTTCCCTATGGAGGCGTGATAAGATATTTGAACGGACCCTTAAGAAAACTATAGTTTATTGTAAATTAGAAAGTTTGAATTTTAACCAGCAAAAATATCACTGCTTCTTAGTGCCTCAGAATGAAAAGCAACTACTTTCAGAAGAATTCATCAAGGTAGTAATTTTTTACTTCTGTAACCTACTTTACTCTTATTTCGCCACCTAAGTTCTTTCTACTCTTTATAACTAATTCCATTTAACCTTTAAAAACAAACAGCGTGCAACTGCCTATGATCACACTGGTCTGTGTAGTGCTTGAATTGCAATTTATTTCTCTATTTTTACGTTTTGTAAGAGTCCTATTGGCGTTAAGAGTCAAAACAGAATCTGCGAGTGCAATTCAATCTTGCTAGCAAAAACCTTTCACAGAGCGAACAGAAAAGCAAGAGAAAAAAGATAAAATACAATGTGTTATCACGGACTCGTAAGGGCGCATCGTTACCGCAAAAGTTGATGCACACTTCCACTGCTACGTTGATTTAAACCAACGCCGGAAAAACTCACGCAGGTTGAAAATTAAACATCACTCAAGAAAAATTATTGTCGCAACTCAATAGAAATTTTTTTTGATTCTATTTCAATTTTAATTTACTTTTTAAGATTGAGGCGACGTATAGTATCGCTCGAATAATTAAGTCTGGTTGCAACTAGGGATGTGGAAGCTGTTATTTTTCAACCGCTTCAGCTTCCACACCTATCGCTTCCACCACTTTCGCTTCCACTAACAAAGAACGAACAAACAACCGTGGACAATTTTTTTTACTTTTGTGGGTCTGTAACCTGCCTTCTCCTATACTTCATCATTTTCAGAAGACAAAAACCTTCATTTATTGCTATTACTTTACCTACTTCGCTTGAGCCTATTGTTCCGAACTACTCTGTGTTTCTTTTCTTATTCTGTTTATTTTATTTTTTACTAGCAGAGGTACCCGGCGTTGCCCGGGTATAGGATAAAAAAGCAACGTCAGTATATGCAATTGGTCAGATCATGTAAGTTATCCTGGTGATTACTATTCTGACAACACTTTCTTTTTAACCCCTAGAAACTGTTGTCACGTAATATTTGCATTATCGGAGGCTAATCACCTTGAAGAGGAAACAGGTTACAATATCATACCTCAACAGTTACATTAGCATAACCATATTCTATGTAAAGGTGAAGATTATTTGCTTAAAGTTTTGTTTGTAAATCTTGTTATTCAATACAGATAATAAAAAGCGACATACACTTCATTTTTAATTCCTTTATCATTACTACTCATAACAATAGGTATTTGAATTTTCAAGGGGGCTTTCTCCCCCCTTTTTGCCCCCTAATATAGTCGTAGGAGGCTGAAATTTGGGGAAACTTTTTAATTTAGTGTCTTATACATATGGTTTAAATTTCATCTAAATCAGATATATTTGAATTTTCAAAGGGAGGTTCTGCCCCCCATAGCTCCCTTAGGGGAGCACTTAAAGGTTCGAGACTACTTCCACAGTATTCCTTGGAAAATTTTACATGACAATACACTTTTACTTATTTTTTGAAGCTTCTTTAACTTTTCTCTCTATAGGTATTTGAATTTTCAAGGGGGCTTTCTGCCCCCTAATATAGTCGAAAAAGGCTGAAAGATTTACCCGTCGTTGATCGGGTAAAATGTAAAGACTGATTAAATTTTTACATTGAATAACCATATTTTAATGTGTTTTCATGATTTTTATTTCATCGTACAACAGTACAAAAAGGCCTCTAGTAGAGCCCCATAGGCTCGTAGCCCCCCATAGACGAATCTGAACGAAATGAAAATACCGTACTTGGCAGATTTACCCGTCGTTGATCGGGTAAAATGTAAAGACTGATTAAGTTTTTACATTGAACAACCATATTTTAATGTGTTTTCATGATTTTTATTTCGTCGTACAACAGTACAGATAGACCTCTAGTAGAGCCCCATAGGCTCGTAGCCTCCCATAGACGAATCTGATCGAAATGAAAACACCGTACTTGGCTTCCCTGGAAAATGTCATATTTACCCGATCTACGACGGGTAAATCTGCTAAGGATTTTTAAAAGTACAGTCTTGCTCATAATCTTTAAATTTGGATTTTTATTTGTCACAAATTTTTTTCTGTTTGTGGTACCTAACAAAAACTTTAAATTTTTAAGGGGGCTTTCTGCCCCCTAATATTGTCGAAAAAGGCTGAAATTTTTGAAAGCTCTCTAATTTAGTGTCTTCTACATATGATTTAAATTTCATCAAAATTGAATATATTTGAATTTTCAAAGGGGGGTTCTGCCCCCCATAGCTCCCTTAGGGGGGCACTTAGAGGTTCGGAACTACTTCCATTGTCTTCCTCGGAGAATTTTACATAAGAACACACTTTTAGTTTTTATGTAAACTTTCTAACCTTTCTACCTATAGGGAACACACACACACACACACATACACACAGACATTCACTTTTATATATATAGATTAACTACCCTGTTCCTTCATATTAGAACTCGTGTTAAATGTAGAACAATGCTTTTCAATCTTTTTGTCATCGCGGAACCTTTAATGTACTTTCGCGTTTGTCACGGAGCCCCCACAAACAAAAATTTAGAAATCACGAATTGCTTGCAAGAAAACAAAATATTTCGTTACTACACTTCAAAAAATAATTAAACACTTCAACAAATAGACAGTTATTACAAGTTCCTTCACTACTTACAACCACTTTTACAACAGTTAACTTAATGCTTCTCAGATCTAAACCGTATGACCACATATTACAGCTCTCGACAATAACCTGTCGTCACAACAACAAATTACACCGTATAGCGCTGACTTTCCCTCTCTATCCTCATCTAACTCTGACTTTGAGTTAATTTAACTCTAGTCATCATTATGGACCTTCTGTCCGTTCCCAAAACACGTATTGACTTCGATCTTTTTGGATAGTGAAGTGCGAAATTTCTGTCGTATATATAGCATATATACGTAAAGCGAGCAAAATTGAACTGCACCAATCAACAGCCGCCTCAACGTGGTGGTGCGGTCCCCAACCGCGTTTGGGTTGGGTTAAAATGGCTGTTGGCTTTTCCGAGGGTCCCAGTTACCCCGGGCACTCCCCTCACACAAACCATTTTTTCGTCGTGCAGCCCCCTGAACGATCGCAGAAGGGTAGTACACTGCCTCTTTAAAATCGGCCTGTCTTCTCTTTTCTCCTGCCTTTCTCTTGCCCGTCTTCTCATTCTTCTCGTTCTCCTGATGAGCGGCAACGTTCATCCTAACCCTTGCCCCGTCTTTCCCTGTTCAGTGAGCGCTGGAAATGTGACCTGGCGGGGTAGGTCAGTGCAATGCTGCACATGCTCTAATCGATTTAATTGGTTTTTGTTGGTAATTGGTTAATTAATTAATTGGGCTCTAATTGGGTTAATGTACCGCATCCTCGCCTTCAAACCTCTTATCCTTTTTCCACCCACTTTGTATCTTCTCCCTTTGCACCCTCACCTCTCATGGCTGTTTTTCTTAATCTCCTGCTTCCTCTTCCCCTCCCTAACTCCCTCAGGGCTCTTCAATGGAATGCTGGGGGTCTCCAAGCCAGGAGCACTGAACTGCTACACTTTATTTCGACTTATCCCGTTGACCTTATTTGTATCCAGGAATCTAACCTTAATTCGTCTTCCTCTTTCCGGATTCTCTGCTCTGCGATCCGATGGCACCCACTCCTGATTTGGTATTTTTTCTGCCGATGTCACAGACGCTAGCGGCGGTGTCATCATTTTCGTCAGGCAGGGATTATCCTTCTCTGAGCTTTCTACCTCCTCTCTTTCTTCGCTTGACCCCTACTCTGATTTTGTAGAGGTCAACATCTCTCTAAACGACTCCTCCTCGCTCTCATTTCTTAATGTTTATGCTCCCTCTATTCGCTCTTCTTCGAAGGATAGCAGAACCAATTTCCTTTTTTTCTCCATTCTTCCCTTCTATGCGGAAGCGGTGGAATTTTCGCGCTTCTGCTTCCGCTTCCGCAGAAAAGGGACCGCTTCTACCGCTTCCGCTTCCACATCCCTGGTTGCAACTTAATAGCAAGGAAATGATTGATATCCACTAAGATACTTTAACCCGCGAACTTCTCGATCAAGAACAGAACAAATATATTCACAAACCACTTAAAAACTTCGAACTCCTTTGCTTGTCAAATACAGAAACTAAAGCACTTTACTATATAAATATCAGACTAACCGAAACTAAAACCACCAAAATAATCTCTTGATTCCTATCACAATAATCACCACAGAACAACGCCTTTTAACTACACTCTATTATCTCTATTGAACTGCACTCTGAATGAATGAAAAATCTTGCCGTCTTATAAATACGACCGGAAAATAATCTAGAAATTGCTAGAACATCACGTGACACAGGAAAAACACCGTTAATAAATTACTTAATCGGAAATAATAAAAAAAAAGAAAAACTTTCGAGAAGAAACAAAAATCACTAGAATACACTGGAACTTGGTCACGTGGTCAACCATTGTGACGTCAGAAAAGACTGCGAGTTACAAATCTATTTATAAATGCAAAAGAAAAAAAAGGTCTTTTTTTCGAAAACAGCTTAGCAAGTTTAGGGCTTCAGACAATTCAGATTCACAAATAAAACGATCACTGCAAAATAAAACAACAGATCACAACAACTACACAGTTATAAAAACTATTCTTTTAACGCAAATTTACCTATTCGTGACAATTATAATGAACGTAATGTCAGTGCGGCTGCCTCCAACCTCTCCTCCTGCACTGCCACTGGCCCAGACAAAGTTGCCTATCCCATGCTAAAGCCCCTTCCTCGCTCTGGCATGGATTTTCTTCTTCACATTTTCAATCTTTCCTGGTCTTTGCATTCCTTTCCTTCCATCTGGAAGACATCTTCTATTATTCCCATACACAAGATGGGAAAGCCTCTCGACTCTCCTGCTTCCTTCCGGCCTATCTCTCTCACCTCCTGCGTCTCAAAGCTGTTTGAACGGATCACTCTATCTCGTCTTCTCTTTTTTCTGGAGTCTAATTCCATTCTCTCTCCCCGCCACACCGGTTTCCGCCTTGGACGGTCTACACTCGATCAAATTGTGTTTCTTTCTCAGTCCATTTCGGATGGGTTTAACAAACACAGGCCGGGCTCTCGGACGATCCTCTCTACTGTCGATTTCTCTAAAGCTTTTGACTCTGTCTGGCACCCCGCTCTTTTCGACAATCTTATTTCGGCTGGCCTTCCTCCTTGCTTTGCTCGTTGGACTCAATCTTTTCTTTTTGATAGGCGCGCTTGTGTGGTTTTTCAAAATCACAAAAGTCGCTCCTTTCGAGATGTTCCGCAAGGATCCTTTCTTGGTCCTGTTCTTTTCTTTCTCTTCTTTAATGATCTTCCTGCTTCTCTGACTTCTTCCGTCTACTGTTCTCTTTACGCTGATGATCTGGCCATTTGGTCCTCCTCACCCTCGGTCCCCACTGCGGTGGAAAGCCACACAAGGAGCTCTGTTTCGATTGGACCGCTGGTCTGAGTACTGGTGTCTTCCTCTCAATCCGAGCAAATGTGACGTCTTCTTCTTCTCAGTGGATCCCCACCAAGCTAACCTCCAGCCCAACCTCCTCCTACTCGCTCCCGCCTCCGTTTCAATCCCACTCCAACTTTTCTTGGGGTCACTTTCGACCGCACTCTTTTCTTTTCTAAACATGTATCTTCGTTGAAGGCCAAGTTTTTCCCACGTCTCAAGGCCTTACCCTGTATCTCTGCTTCCACATGGAGCCCCTCTAAGGAGTCCCTCTCTCTTCTGCACAAAGCTTTTCTTCGGCCTCTTCTCACTTACGCTTCACCCGGATGGTTTCCTTTCCTAAGCATTACCAATTTCACCAAATTGAAACGCCTCCACCGAGCGGCTAGTCGCGCCATCACCGGCTGTTTCTCGTCCTCTCCTATCCCTCTACTACTCACCGAGGCTTCTTTGCCTCCATTACGAGTCACTCTGACTCGTTTCACTCTTTTATCTTATGAGCGGGCTCTTCGTCTCCCAACCTCGTTTCCTATTTCAGATTCGGCCAGACTAGGAGTGAAACCAAGACTCTGCAAATCTTCCTGGAGAGCTTTTGCGTCCACTCACCCGCTCATGCTTCCTTCTACTTCTCCTAGGGAGGCTCTTCTTGCATGCCTTCCCTCTCCGCCTAGGAATACTGCCTTCGTTTACTGTGGAGTACACCCCTTTCGTCTTCATGCTCCCGCTCCAATCTCCCTCTCTCTCGCCCACTTGACTCTCTCTCCTTCATGATCTGGTACTCTGGACAGACGGCTCTGTTCCTTTAGTTTTTGGCATGGGCGGCTCCGGTGTACTTGCCAACTGCTCTCTCTGTGGCACTGAGGCTACTCTTTCTATTTCGGCAGGCCCAGTATGTTCAAGTTTTTCCGCTGAAGCCTGCGCCATTCTGCACGCTCTTTGCTGGTCTCGGCACCACCAACAAGTCTCCCATTTCCCTTTTCTTCTCCTACTATCTGACTCTCGTTCTGTCCTCTCCTCCATCTTTCCTCTCATCTCAAACTCTGTGGCATATCTGGCGGGAACTGTCCTTTTTCTCCTCCTGTTCTATCAGGCTACAATGGGTCCCCGGACACTCGTTGCTCCCGGGGAACGACACGGCTGATGAGCTGGCCAAACGGGGAGCGCTACTTGCGCCTCCGCAATCTCTTGTAGTCTCTCTCCTCTTATCTCTCGTCTCCACTCTTGCCTTTTCTCGGACTGGAGGCGTACTGTCTCATCAAAGTATTTTGACACACAGGTTCCCTCGATTTCCACCGAGGAACTTGTGCTCCCTCGTCATGCTCGCTGTGTCCTCTCTTGTCTTCGCTGCAACGGACACAGCCTTCTTTTAGGTTGTTATCTCTCTAGGATTGGCAGAATTGAGAATCCTTCCTGCAGCGCCTGTGGACACTCGTCCCAGGACATCTCTTATCTCATTCTGCACTGTCCAGCTACGGACTCGTTGCGCCGCTCACTCTTTGGCGACTCTCTGGCTGTTTACGACCTCTGGTCCAAACCCTGGGGAGTTGCCCGGCTTCTGGGGCTCCATGGTCTTCCGCCATGCCCCCTTCCCTGGGAAGGGGTCGGGCAATCAACAACAACAATATAATGTCAGTGAATATCTTGAAGTGCTTATTTGTTCGTTTCAAAGACCTTGATTTATCGAGTATTCGTGATCTTTTAGTAACAGGATGCTTTTAAGTTTTAACCTTTTCTATTTTCTTTCTTTAATTTGTAAAATATGAAATGAGCTGAAGCAACTTCGGAAAAATAAATGTCAAACTAGAGGAAATGTTAGTTAACATAACGAAACACAAAAAATCAGCCCGTTAAGAATGAAGATAAAATAGAAAAATTGCTCAGTATTGATCGCCAATACTATCTCGTAATATGCAACAATCCATTATCACCTGTCAATAACCTACGATCGACCTTATTGGGCCTCATTAGGCGGTTCTAATAGACAAGCAACCATAAAAATGCATAATACCTAGCTAACAGATTGCTGTTGTGGGCAAAAAATACTGTAGATGAAATGCAAAATAATACAATACAGTGAGACCTTTATCACTGGGGTCCAGTTAAGAACACACACATGCAGAAATCTGGAAGCGCGAAAATTCCACCGCTTCCGCATAGAAGGGAAGAATGGAGAAAAAAAGGAAATTGGTTCTGCTATCCTTCGATGAAGAGCGAATAGAGGGAGCATAAACATTAAGAAATGAGAGCGAGGAGGAATCGTTTAGAGAGATGTTGACCTCTACATAATCAGAGTAGGGGTCAAGCGAAGAAAGAGAGGAGGTAGAAAGCTCAGAGAAGGATAATCCCTGCCCGACGAAAATGATGACACCGCCGCTAGCGTTTGTGACATTACTAGAAAAAATATCAGATCAGGAGTGGGTGCCATCGGATCGCAGAGCAGAGAATCCGGAAAGAGGAAGACGAATTAAGGTTAGATTCCTGGATACAAATAAGGTCAACGGGATAAGTCGAAATAAAGTGTAGCAGTTCAGTGCTCCTGGCTTGGAGACCCCCAGCATTCCATTGAAGAGCCCTGAGGGAGTTAGGGAGGGGAAGAGGAAGCAGGAGATTAAGAAAAACAGCCATGAGAGGTGAGGGTGCAAAGGGAGAAGATGCGAAGTGGGTGGAAAAAGGATAAGAGGTTTGAAGGCAAGGGCGCGGTGCGAGTTCTGCACTAGCAAAAGGGAACCATATTGAACAGTGGAGGTATACCAGATGGAGGAGAAAGTCACAGTGCTGGTAAGGTGTGGTATCTCCAAAAAAAGCAGGGACGCAACAGAGAGGGCAGCTCCAGGAGTGAGAGCTGCCAAGAGTTCTGAATCTAGCAAAGGAGAGTAGTAAGCACTTTAAATGAACCCAGTTAGAGCATGTGCAGCATTGCACTGACCTACCCCGCCAGGTCACATTTCCAGCGCTCACTGAACAGGGAAAGACGGGGCAAGGGTTAGGATGAACGTTGCCGCTCATCAGGAGAACGAGAAGAATGAGAAGACGGGCAAGAGAAAGGCAGGAGAAAAGAGAAGACAGGCCGATTTTAAAGAGGCAGTGTACTACCCTTCTGCGATCGTTCAGGGGGCTGCACGACGAAAAAATGGTTTGTGTGAGGGGAGTGCCCGGGGTAACTGGGACCCTCGGAAAAGCCAACAGCCATTTTAACCCAACCCAAACGCGGTTGGGGACCGCACCACCACGTTGAGGCGGCTGTTGATTGGTGCAGTTCAATTTTGCTCGCTTTACGTATATATGCTATATATACGACAGAAATTTCGCACTTCACTATCCAAAAAGATCGAAGTCAATACGTGTTTTGGGAACGGACAGAAGGTCCATAATGATGACTAGAGTTAAATTAACTCAAAGTCAGAGTTAGATGAGGATAGAGAGGGAAAGTCAGCGCTATACGGTGTAATTTGTTGTTGTGACGACAGGTTATTGTCGAGAGCTGTAATATGTGGTCATACGGTTTAGATCTGAGAAGCATTAAGTTAACTGTTGTAAAAGTGGTTGTAAGTAGTGAAGGAACTTGTAATAACTGTCTATTTGTTGAAGTGTTTAATTATTTTTTGAAGTGTAGTAACGAAATATTTTGTTTTCTTGCAAGCAATTCGTGATTTCTAAATTTTTGTTTGTGGGGGCTCCGTGACAAACGCGAAAGTACATTAAAGGTTCCGCGATGACAAAAAGATTAAAAAGCATTGTTCTACATTTAACACGAGTTCTTATGTCTAAGAAAAAGAAACACAGAGTAGTTCGGAACAATAGGCTCAAGCGAAGTAGGTAAAGTAATAGCAATAAATGAAGGTTTTTGTCTTCTGAAAATGATGAAGTATAGGAGAAGGCAGGTTACAGACCCACCAAAGTAAAAAAAATTGTCAACGGTCGTTTTTTGTTAGTGGAAGCGATTGAAAAATAATCGCTTCCACATCCCTGCACACACACATGATATGGACAAATATATGCCTGATAAAATTTGTACGAAAGCAAAAATCGTACAAAATGTAAGCGTCGGTTTTAGTTGACGTGGAAAGATACGGGTTGATATTGTTGTTTGGTCATTCATTATCAAATATGGCTTAAATTATCGCGTTTATGCGAATGTTTGACTGCCTTGTTGAATATCTTGAAACTTTTACTCGTCTTCAGTCAAATTAGAGTGCTTTCTGTAGTTTTATTGAACAACTGAACGGCCTAACTAGTTGGTTATTATATAGTGAGTTTACGCTGGCTACCGTTGAAACTATTCAGCAGAACTTTCTTTTTTTAACTAGCATTGCTTTGGTTTGTGGCAGCTTCTACTATTGTTGTATGCAGTGATGTAGATAAATGAGAGTATGCACAGGCGATATACTGCTGATGGAGTTGTTGCTGCAATTTCTGGCACAGATAAAGCGGAGGATAGTGAGACAAAGCGTATGCTTTGAGTGCAAAACAAATTGGAAGAATAAAGCTGTAGTTATCGACCATTTCATTGTACTCTTTTACAAAGAATAAGTGAAAACCCCAACGTTTTCGTCTAGCTGTCTTCAGGAGTTATCGCTTGAATGAAGCCTGGTGTTGATGGCGAGGTATTTATAGCGAATGAAGCTGGTGGAAATGTTGGAACGTTCTGACTGGTAGACAACCAGACGTTTTGTCGAGTTCGAATCAATGATGTAATTTTAGTGTGTAGACGAATTCTTTCTGGCGACAAAACTCTGGTTTAAGAATTTTGATTAAAGTCGCTTCCAAGGTAGATAAATGAAAGAGTGTTCTTCCTTTAGCCAGGATAGAAAATTGGTTGTCATTGTAGTAAGAGGCACATTTTTCATTGTTGAGGAGGTGTTGTCCAATTGCCCGCCAAAGGAAGGACCGGAAAAATGTCCAGTTAACCTTAGGCTACCATGGATTGGCAATATCTCCACAAAATTTGAAAATTAATGCAAAACTGCTGTCAGCTCATGTTTTGGTGCAGTAAAACTTCGTGTAGTGTTTTCCACAAGAAAGATGCTTCCAACGGTCCACAAAGATATCGTGCCTACCAAGCAACAAAATATGGTCGTTTATCAATACGTGTGCCACTGTGATTGTTGGTACGTAGGCCGCACATCTCAAGAATGCAGGATAGAATAAAATAGCACATACCAAAAGCAATAAGAAATCAAGCTCAACCCGATCGTGCCTTATTTCAATCCAACCATACCAGTACTTCGGCAATTGGACAACACCTCCTCAACAATGAAAAATGTGCCTCTTACTACAATGACAACCAATTTTCTATCCTGGCTAAAGGAAGAACACTTTTTCATTTATCTACCTTGGAAGCGACTTTAATCAAAATTCTTAAACCAGAGTTTTGTCGCCAGAAAGAATTCGTCTACACACTAAAATTACATCATTGATTCGAACTCGACAAAACGTCTGGTTGTCTACCAGTCAGAACGTTCCAACATTTCCACCAGTTTCATTCGCTATAAATACCTCGCCATCAACACCAGGCTTCATTCAAGCGATAACTCCTGAAGAGAGCTAGATGAAAACGTTAGGGTTTTCACTTATTCTTTGAAATTTTGTACCACTTGTCATCTTTTCAAATTGGAAGAAGAACCTGAAATAGAAGTATTGTCGGATATTGAAGAAAGAATATCAGCTGTTGATTTTGTAGATGAAGCTAGGGGCCCAGAGATGACCGAAGATGATTTGATTGAGGACAAGGTAGATATTAATCTCGAACTCGCGCGGTTTGGTTGACACGCTCAAACGTTCTTGATTACCAGGAGAATTTATTGAATACGCGTCTCGACTCAGCGTCGAAAACCGGTTCTGCGCAGAATAAAGGCACAAAACTTTAATCATCCATCTACAATACACAGAAACCATCACAACAACGAAAATACACGCGAAATACTTCAGGAACTGAACTTGAACCTTGCAAGCTGTTTTATGCTACCAAAGGATAGAGATTTAGCTTTGTAAACACACTTAGCCTACCAGAAAATTCTTTAACCAAGCTTGGTAGGACACCACTGCCCAGGAATCACTTTCCCTAAGAATCGCAACCCAACATTCTAACACAAGGCTAGGCCTACTGCCACTTGCCTGCTTAACATAACCAATTCGTAATTCTACTAAAATACACGGTGTTCCAAAAGTCTTGGGCACATTTTGACGTTGAATATATCAAAAACTATTAAGGAAATAACAATGCATCTGATATATTCTAAAAGCTTGCAGTCTCAAGTTTTTCATAGAATGTTCAAAGATGTTCAATGTGAACACCGTTAGTCACACGCCGCACATCAAGCCGACAGTCAAATTCCTGCTAAAGTGCGTTCCAGCATTGTGTTGTCTATGGTTGCAAGTTGCAACAACTTCCGTTATTCGGCCATGAGTTCAACTACATCTTTTGGAAGGGGGAGGCGCATAGACCAGTGTTTTCACAAACCCACAAAAAGAAGTCGCAAGGTGTAACATCTGGAGACCAAGGATATTAGGGCAAGAGAACGCGATCATCAAGTGTCGCTGAATCAGTTTTTGAAAGTTCAAGGATGCAATACGCTTTTTCTGGTTGAGTGGAAGCCATTGGTGGATCTAGGTTATCTTAGTTATTTAAGCTACATGAAAAGATATGAAAAAATTATCAGCATGACAAAAAAACTCAATGGATTTAGCATTAAAATGACAACAGCTTCATTCAACTATCATTTATAGATCAGCAGAAATGAGGACTTGCATGTGCCCAAGACTTTTGGAACACCCTATACAGTAATTATTAATACAGAATATAATAATAATAAACTATGCCTGCAGGCACTTTCCTATCCTAGCCCTAACCTTCCCATTTTGGTTCTAACTCAAAATCATAAAACTAAATCCCACCCAGTTACTAGCCTTGACATGCTCGTTATCCATCAGCTAGCATACTAGCCCAACGAACACCAGTCACAGTACCACACGTCACAAACAAGAGACAATCAATAATAGAACTCAACAGCACACACGCGCGCACACACAAATATATACAAATCAAAGGGAAGTCAACAGTAGATTTTGAAATATCTTTGGTCTCAACTTCTGGTGAAAATTGAATAGAAACCGTGCCAGCATGTTGTGGGAGAAGGCACAGTCCAAATATTATGCATCAGAAGGTTGAAATTACAGCATATGCTAAGAATTAATGTCATAGTATCTACTGTATGCAGAGAATTCACGACAGAGTATCTAGTTTCATATGCGTATTTGACCAAAGCATGATAAACACAATTATGGCTAAAACAAATCAAGAAGGCATAAGAGTAAAAAGAAGTGAATGGAAAAATGTTGCATCAATAAAATGGAAGTATATATTGGTCTGTGCATCCTTTGTAGAGTTTTAAGTAATAAGGAGTGTGTTCGCGAGTTGTGGATTCGAATATTTGGTAACTCAATGGCTCGCAATCGGTTTGAAAACATTCGTATAATGCTTCGTTTTGACAACAGTGCAATAGCGAGACTTAGGAATGATCGAATGGCATCTACTCCTCTGTTGCTTGATTGTTTTTTCATCAATAGCCACAAATGTTACTTACACAATGAGCGCGTGACTGTTGATGAAGAGCTGTTGCCGTTTGGAGCAGATATCCTTACATTTAGTACATGCCTAACAAACCTGCTAAGTATCATTTGAAGTTTTGGGTGATAGCCGATTTTAAATTGTATTAGGTTTCCTGCGCATCAATGTGCATGGGAAAGGATTCAACAGCTGATAGTGGATCACGCCATTAAGAAGAACAAGTAGTGATGAATGCGACCAGCCACGTACCGCAGGACAGAAATGTTATCATTGACAACTTTTCACAAGCTTGTCCCTTCCAAGAGAATTGAGAAAACAAAACTTGACTTTGCTAGGCACAGTACAATAAGATTGCTGAGCCGAGATGTACCTTTTTGCAGTGCGAAGTTACCACAATCAAAAGCTTTACTTCAGAAATTTTGTGCTTACAACTACTAACCAAACTTCCATTCAGTTGGTATCATAGAAACCAAAAAAGAACAAAGTGGTTGTGTACTGAGGATACCACCAGCACGCAACGGTGGTTCTATTGACCAATCCCATCTCACCGAAAATCCTGAAGTTATTCTCCACTATACCTAAAGTTGGGGTGGTGTAGATGTGATAAACAGAATGATTGGAAATTACAGCGTAAAATACCAAACTAGGAAAAGTATATTGCAGTTTTTTGTGGCATTCTGGGTAAAGCATGTTATATTTCATTTGTTCTATTTTCAGAACTGTTTCCAGCATATAAAAGCAACAACTGACATAAAATAAGGTTTTTTATGATTGCCTTGCGGGGTAAGCTCTCTGCCATCTACAGACAAACTAGACAAAGGTATACGTCGCCGATGGACAACGTCCGGCATCAGGATTCAGATGTAAAAAAAGAGATAAAGATGCAGGATTTGCTCAAAAAACGCAGTAAACAGAAAAACAGCTGTTGCAGGAGTTGCAAACGTCCATTATGCCCAAACACTGCTACTTTACCAGCAAAGGCTGCTGAACTGCATGACTACATTGTTTAACAGGACTGAAACCATTATTGTCTGCATTGTGAGCTTGAAGCTAAATTGCTTCCCTCGACAAATCTTTCCCGATAAACCGGCTTCTCAAATGTTTGTTTTCACTATAAGCAAAGATAGAATTTATGTGTGCGCTGTCGAGGTAGCAGAGGGAAGGTGGAAATGAAGGAAGTAGTACAAATGAACAATATAAAATAGTACATAAGAGCACTGATCATTCAATAAAATTTTTTACGGGTTTAAAGCACTAGTTCCCAACTTTTTCCAAAAGCGACTTCTTCTTTTTCTTTCGGCTTTTTCCCGATTAGGGGTCGCCACAGCAGATATCTGCATTTTTATCACATGGCATTTGTTTTACGGTCAGATGCCCTTCCTGCCACGAACCCTCTCTTCAGAGGGAAAACTGGGCCACCTGTCTTCCACATAAAGGTGGGGGTGTCCCGCTAAGTATCTTGCCCAAGGACACAACCAGCGAACTTGCCGGCTTGTTCTCCACAACCTCCACTAAATGCTGAGCGCAAAGCAGGGAAGCTGTGAGTACCATTTTTTAAAGTCTTTTGGTATGACTCGACAAGGGGAATGAACCCTAAGTCTACCGACTGCGAAGCGGAAGCTCTAACCACTACACCATCGCGTCGGTTCCAAAAGCGACTTAAACTTTCTAAAAATTAAATTTTCGAAAAATCTCGTAACGCAAGAATACGCTTTAATGCCAAAATACATGTAACGAAAACTTAGTTTTACAACAAAAAATAGATGCTTTGAAGTTTTTTAAATCAAGAGATACTTCCCACTTATGATATTGTTATTACGCAAGAGCTGTACCAGAACAAAATTTAATCTGCTAATTTTTCTTGAAATCAAAATGTTTTTAAGGAAAGTTTGATCAAAATCATGATATTTTAATCCACGTTTGTTTAGATTTTTTTTTGATGAGTATTCGCATTTTTAGGTTGCACGAAACGACTTTGACAGCCACAATACAATAATTAATTAATTTTATGCCGATAAATTTAGTAGCGTAATTTCTATTCTGACACGAAAACAAATTGGCAAAAGCTACTAAAATTGTTTATATTTATTTTTATCTTGCGATTTCACCAAAACCTTTGTAGCTATCAATAGAACATAACCGCGTTCTTCTTCGTATGTGCGAGATCTTTCATTTTTGAAGAAGCATCTCAGATGGAGAGCTTCTCATTAGCCTTTTTTGCGAGTCTTCAGTTAGACTTGGCCATCACAACGGGTAGACTGCTTGGCCTCACCACCTGTCAGCCGCATAAAGATGGAGGCATCTCGTTAAGTGCCTTGCCCAAGGACACAACAAGAAAGCTTGCGGGCTTGTTCTCTCCACTATAGTTTTTGCACTGAGTGCTAAGCGGGGAAGCCACAAATACCATTTTTTTAAGTCTTTTGGTATGTCTCAACTTGGGAAATAGAACCCAAGGTCTATCGACTGCGAAGCGGACGTTCTAACCACTACGCCATCGCGCCGATCGCATTCGCAGTAGCCAGTAGCCTACTGTTGTCAGTGCACTGCTATCACAAGCCTAGGCAACCAAGCAGAAGAACTTTCCGTAAAGCGCCTATCCTAAGAGTACAACAACGCAAAACGCGGGCATTGAACTCGCAATCTCACAACTACCAGTCGTCGTTTTATTGCATTGAGCTACGCGGCATACGAAATCTAAACGAAAAATGATATTGCCTCTTGCTAAGTATTTTTGCTGTTTTACCAAGTAGTTGCCCGAGGCGGAGGTGTACTGGTTGTGGTTTCGCTTCGCAGTCGGTAGGTCTATACATAGTTTCAATTCTCCTGTTCAGTCATACCAAAGACTTCGAGGGGCGTATCCAGAAATTTCAAAAAGGGGGGCCCGCAATTTAAAACCTAGACAGTTAAAACTTTTTTTGGTGGGACAAGCTTTTTCGCTTGTATCAGCCTATGCAGGGCTTCGCCTTCCAACCTGTGCGTTTTGCCACATTTCACCATTTAATACTTTCATTTTCTTTATATTGGTGTATCTAGGCCTTCAGTAGTTTTCTGCGTTTGCTCAGTGCTGCAGTTTAACGCTACACTTTATTTATCTCAGACTCCAATAGTCCATATCCCAAAAACGTCAAAACAAAACACATACAGTACTCACAAGCAATCAATTACACCCACATAGTTTCCTCCCGCTGAAAAAATCAACTGGGGCAACCAGCACTAGCTTAATAAATCTGTACAGTGGTATTTTATGTTAACTGCCGACAAATATATGAAAGGGGAATTGGCCTATTTGACGAGCATTATGAAAAGAATGCAACGAATTAGGATGCAAAGAATCAGGCACTTGCTCCGTCAGTTTTATTAAAAAGTATTAACATAGTAGACTGTTGTTTTGCCATAGCACGGCAGCGAGAGCAATCACACAAAACTCTTTTAGGCCATACCCTTTTATTACTACAGGTGAGTGGTCACTAACATCACTATTTAACTTAAAAGCACATTATTCTTGTACGAAAGAATTATATGGTCTTACATTACACGAATACGATACATTAAGCTTATTCAAATACTGTTTTATTCACACTTATTCAATTATGACCAAATAATGAACTAAAACTGCTAAGCAACACCTATAATTTTACATTTTGGTGACCTTTCCATACGCTTGTGCTTTTAGTTAGTCAACTATAGACTGCTAAAGCAACAATATCTTCATATTGAAGTTTGTTCATGAATTATGATGTTGTATGTAACTTGTGTACGAAACAGGGTTGTGGAGGCACAGGGCTGTGGAGATACAGCCTAAATCGCAGGACTCCAACTCCGCCCTTAGGGTGTCCGAAAAGTTACTATGCAGTAGAAAATATTTTTAACAATGGCTGGTTTTGTGACGCAATATTTAGGTGCTGATATAAAAACAAGTCAGTCATTATAACAACAACTAGTCATTTATTATATATCCAAATCAATACCCTTATACATTAATGGTACTGGCAATTAAGCAGCGAGCATTCTTAGTTGAGCACGTGCTCCGTAATGGTGGAAAATGCATAAATACTGTGCAAAAAAGATTTTTGAAGCAACTTCCAGATGCAGAGGAATCTCGCAATAATGCTGTGGGACGTTTGATAAAAAAATTTCGCCAAACTGGCGATGTAAAACACGCTTCTTGTACTGGTAGGCCTTCAACCACAAATAAGAAAGCTATAGAGATCCAGTAAATAATATCAAAGAATCCAAAGAAGTCTGTAAGACGATTACAGTGCTTCCTCGATTATCCGTACCTCGTTTAACCGGCATTCAATTAGCCGGTCGCTCTATTTTGCTACAACATTTCAAAATTAGATTGCTTTTAACTAGATGTTGCAGGAATAGTCTCCGGAAAACTTTACGCTAAATCCCACTAAAAAAGTAAAAATGCTGTATTGTCGGCGAATTTTCTGTGGAAGAAAGCACAATCAGTTCAGAGAGAGGGCTGAATGACGATTTCGTAGAACAATTTTCCGCGCTAAACATTGAAATGACGACCTCTGATATTGATGGCTGGTTTCATCCTGATGGGCCAGGTTATGAATATTTGGATGAGCGGGGAATAGTTTATCTTGTTTGAGTAGCAGAATGGAACGAATGTGATGAAGAAAAGAATGCAAATGAGAATACACAACATTCAACGCAAAAAGCACAAATGCTCTTTTTCTCGTGTAGAGGCAATGTAAATGTTTGACCGTTGCCTAACGTGGCTCCATATTCAGCTGGAAGCAACAGTTTCAAACACTTCCACATTGGTACGAATTCACGAGTTTGCTGCTGAAAAACGCAAATCTTCCCGCAAACAATCTAAAATTGATTCCTATTTTAGTAGATCTAGTGTTGCAAATTTCTTAAAATTTTTTAGAATATTGTAATGTTGAACTTCCATCATTTTTTAAACCATGAATGTGTAGTGTTTTTGTTCCCTTGACTTAAACGTTAAGAATTCAGTTATCCGGTTTTTTTGCTTGTCCGTTCAGATTTCTGAAAGTATTATCCCAACTAGATCGGATAATCGAGGAAGCACTGTATCTCAACAGGCCCTACGAAAAAAGTTACATTTTGCATTGCAAAAAATTTGCATACATTACAAACAAACTCTAGTGTTGTAAACAAATGTAGCCACGAATAAATAAAAATTGTATTGAGTAAAAGTTTTCTAATAAACTTTACTGCAAATACATTACATTTTTATGTACCTATACTGTACAGTAACTTTTTGGACACCTTGTACAACCTTACTATTATGTAGAGTAAGTCTGACGTTGCCGCCGCAGTGCTCGACAACGACAAGGTTAGAGCTATAAGTATATAATTCAACACACTAGACGTCAGGATAAAATAATAAAACCGCTGCAGCTATTTCGCCAAGCGGCTCATCAAATGGCAACTGGCTATAACCTTATTATTATCTTTGTTTACCCAAGAACAAAAATATTTTCCGTATGCACTTCGAGGCAGATTAGGTTTTAAATATGCCTTAACGCTTCTGTTAAAAATTCTGCAATTCCCTTAAGCATGTAAACAACCTGTTTCTCGGGCTTAAAACTTGCAAAGAAAAATATTTTAAAATTTCGTAGGAAACTTATTTCAGTTTGCTACCTCACCAATCTGATATCGGTATCCTAGGCTAAATACCGGTCTAGTAGCTTAGTAAACCGGCTCGCTGGCTATACATTGATTGCTAGCAGCTAAGCTGTAGCTTCTAGCCTAAGCTAACGCCCGGTTATACAGCAGCTTAGGCCCTCTGTACCTTCCACTAAAGTTCCTGTGATAAACTACTTGTTTAAAGTTCTTTTTTGAACAACTAGCTTGAACAATCACCAAATTATTCCATCTTAACCCTGCTGGGTTGTACGCTAAGTTTTGTATTAACTTCGGTAAATCGGCACTACCACTGCAGAACTTGCAACCGTGACTGGTTTGTTGATTTATTTCTATTCTAACATGCTTGTTTTCGTTAGTTACATCATAATCATAAATTTGAGTACATAAATATCACAAAATATTGAAGTTAATGGCAAATCGTGAGCTATAAAAAATTTTTAGCGGGGGGGGCAACCCCCCTGGATACGCCCCTGACTTCAAAAACAGTACAGTTTCACCTCGTTAACATGAACCCTGTTAAGCCGGATATCGGTAACTCGGACCATGACCGAGAAAAAAAAGGAAAAAACATTCCAAGATTGAGGAAAAAAAATGTTTGAAAATTTAAAAAATGTTTTGCCTAAAATCGGCCGTTTTCTTCCATGCGAATCGTAGCAGCAGTTTTCCTCGACAGCGATGCGGGTAGTACTTTGTTTTTTACTCACTAGTTTAGTTTAAAATGCCGTTATTATAGGCCTATAGGCTATTTTGTTTTACTACATTTACCTTCATAACATGTAAAAAGTAGATTTATTTATTTATATATTCATATATCTTTGTTTAATGTAGTAAAACAAAATAGCCTAATTAATAACGGCATTTTTAACTAAACTTCGTGACCCTAGGCATGCTTACAAGCTATGGCCTATAGGACGTCGGTTAAGTCGGACAATCGGCTAACACTGACACCCTTCCCCCCCCCAGCTGTCCGAGTTAACGCGGTGAAACTGTATTTACAGCTTTCCTTCTCGGCGCTCAGCACGAAAGAAATATTGTGGCGAAAAGCCGGCAAGTTCACTTTTTGTGTTCTTTAGCAGCCTAACGCACTTAACGGGATACCTCTGGGGGTGGAATTCAATCATTTTAACAACAGGTTCTCTCAAAAATAGCAAAAGGCCAGTAGCATGCTGATATCAAATTATTATGTATTGAGGTTTGCGTAAGTCAATGTTTTTAACGGGTTTTGCAAAGCTTATCAACTTTTAAGAACAGGTTTGCATGAACCGTTAAGAACAGGCTAAATTCCATCGCTGGATACTTCCATCTTTATGTGGCAAACTGGTGGCTGACTGCCCGCTTGCTTCATGTCAAATTGCCTACTTTACTCAGAGCCGCCCGATCAAAATCTAGAACAGCATAAACAGCTTTAACTCTTTTGCTCCCGCGTGAAAAGCGAAAAAAATGTCGGTAAGGTGGCAGCGCGAAAAACTGTCATAATCAATCATAATTAATCATAATTATGTACCTCAAGTTTGTTTGTAAATCATTACTCAGCTGTCTATTTCTACATTAAGTGTGATATATCATTGAAATCTACATTTCTTGAGGATTTCAAATAGAAAAAAACATTTTTTTTTAATATGCAAATTTTATGCAAATGAACCCCCCCAGCTGGGGGGTAGTTGTCTTTAAAATTAAAGAGGTACTCTCACCTCAAAGATCACTACAGATTTAATTTTCTACCAATTTTTTTAGAAATGATCGCAAGATGATGCTAAGGAAATAAGCTTTCAAGGTACATCAGTCAAAACTTACCTAAGAGCCTAGGTTTTCTACAATTTGCTACTTTCTGAGGCACATGACCTTTTTTTGACCGGTACCGACCGGTACCAAATTTTGGTAGTTAAATTCAGTACCTAAAATATGATCAGTTATTATCTGCTGGAGGTTAGCCTAAACCATGTAACATTATGTATTTTTGAACAGGGAATTTCTTCAAGATTCAGAAAATATTAAGTTTAAATAGAATATGCTATCACTGACAATGAAACAGCAGCTTGTTTACACCCTTCCCATTTCTTGAGAAACAAGGGGGATACAGCAAACTTTGATTTACGAAAGCCAAACTTGTGCTAGCTTTTAACCTTGTATTTCGCTTCTTGTCTCCTTGGAAACTTGATACAAAATGACGACTTTAGTGGTGAAACATTTGCAATTTATTTTATGTTTTATAGGATGTAGTTTTTCTAAAAATTATAATTTAGTGAGGATAAGTCAAAAAATTTTGGGGGTTTTTGAACTGACATGATGTACAGTACTCATTTTTGATCAGTAAATATCATATACCACTTAGTCTAAACTATTTAAAGTTATATATTGCTGGGAAGCAAATTTCCTAAGCTTTCAAATGAGACCGGTATTTAGCAACATATGATATTTTTTACGCACTAAATTTACTTTTATCTACTTACCATTCAAATTTGTTTGGGGGTGTTTTGAGACCCCTAAAAAATTTGGAAATTCAAAAACACAAAATTTATTATTATCGCTTGAAATTTTGTCAAATGATGCCCCAAAAGAGTAGTTTTGATACTGTGTTAATGATAAAGGGTTTGGTTATGTGGTAAAGATGTAATCTCAATTTGATTTTAGTGTAGTTGGCACGTGCTGAGAATTTGGCCGATTTTGTCGTCTGCAACTGGGTTCTTGGTGTTTTTAACCGTTTTTGGGTATAAAAATCCAAGAATTAGGGCACAAATTATACATCTTCCGATGCGTGAAGAAATAAGCGCGATCTTTTGAAAATTTTATGAAAATCGGATGAAAAATAAAGTCACAAATCGATTTTTCAATAAACTAATTTTGTAACTCAATTTAAAAAAATTTGAGGTAAACACTGAAAACCCGAGATCATCAGTTGATGATCGCGGGAGCGAAAGAGTTAAATCTAAATACTTTTGACTTTTTATCCCATTTTTAATTTGACTTCTGAACTGAAATATCAGTTGTATTTGATTTTTTAATAATTGTTTTTTCTTTACTTTTGCTACTAAAAGAGTAGGAATTAATTACTTACTTTAAGAATTATCTTTGTAAACATCCTTTAGATAATTTAATTCAGACAATCATTCTGCTTTAAACTTTATGATTGAAAATTTTTTTGTCGCCAAAATTTCTGACTAGACCCTTTTTCACGGAAACCACCAAGGTGTTTTACCATGCTTTTTTACACTGATACGCTTATGAGCTTTTATGTTTAATAGTTGGCAGCACCGTTTGTTGGAAAACCGCCGGTAACTGACGTCACGGATTCTTCATTCAAGTTTTGGAAATGAATTTACGCGCCAAGTTTGATTCTTTGGTTTAGGCGCATAAATTCCAAAGTTATAAACAACGTAAATTCGGAGGAAATAAATTGATAACTTAGAGTGGAATCACTGTGGTCACTAATTTTATAGATGTTTCTCAAGTATATGTGGCTTAATTTGTGAGTAACTTAGTTTGAATTACAAATGAGTTCCGGTACTGGCATTGCTCCACACTTATGTGATGACTTCAATTATGGCTATGAAACTGGTCAGTTAGCTGCTGCTATTAAAACTGCAACGAATGGAAAAAGCTGTGTTTCAGGTATAAGCTCTCATCCTATAGTTGTATGTATTTTCACATGATAACATAGTTGCTTTAGAGCAAGGTTGAGACAGATCTAACTTGTCCATTTGTATATGCTGTCATCAGATAAAAGAGCCGCCATGCATTTCTGGTAACAGGGCCTGATTTAGAATTGAGATGGATATTTGAGAGAAGTATTCAGAGTTACTTTTTAGAAGCATGGTGCAAAAATTGAGAGGTTTTGGTGACATTACGTTACATATAGGGTCCCACATAACAGGGTCTGACCATTGGTAACCTCACATTACATACAAGGTCCCACTGTTGGTAACTTCACATTACATATAGGGTCCCACTGATGGTAACCTCACACTACATATAGGGTCTTAGTGTTGGCAAACTCACATTACATATAGGGTCCCACTGTTTGGTAGCCTCACATTACATATTGGGTCTGAACATTGGTAACCTCACATTGCATGTATGGTCTGACTGTTAGTAACTTCACATTACATATAGGGTCCGACCATTGGCAACCTTACATTACATACAGGGTTTGACTGTTGACAACATCTCATTACATATAGGGTCCGACTGTTGGTAAGCTCACATTACAGATAGGGTCTGACCATTGATAACCTCACATTAACAGCTGAACCTATATGTAATGTAAGGTTACCAATGGTCAGATGCTATACTGATATGTAATGTGAGGTTACCAACAGTCAGAGACCATACGTAATGCAAGGTCGGACCTATATGTAATGGTCGGACCTATATGCAATGTGAGGTTACCAACAGTGTGACCCTATATGTAATGTTACCAATGGTTGGGCCCTATATGAAATGTGAGGTAACCAATGATTGGACCCTATATGTAATGTGATGTTGCCAACAGTGCAACCCTATGTGTAATGTAAAGTTACCAGTGATCGTACTTTATAAATAATGTGAGGTTAGCAACAGTCAGACCCCATATATAATGTGAAGTTACCAATGGTTGGACCCAATATGTAATGTAATGTTACCAACCTATCTGCAAAAATTTGAGCAGCAAATTTGTAGATAACTTGCATTGACTTTATTGACTCTCGAAGGTGGCTGCTGATTTGAAGATTGTGGGATTGTTTTACATTAATCTGAAATCTTCTTTCATCTCATGTATAATAACCTAAATAAGTTTTCATCATTGTTTTAGATTATTAGTGTTGAGGCTGAAATACAGCATAGTTAGTTACTCAATTTCTTTTGTCTTTGTATTGTTGGGATAATGGTTGTGAACTCATCCCATACTTTTGTAGCCTACCCATTTCAAAACTTGAAACTGAATTTTGTCAAATTTTTGACAGTTATACGTGAGCTCTAAATTTTAGGATATAAGCTGACTTAAAAAATTGCTTTTGTCATTGCACACTTTTAATAGTTTTTAATCCTAGGTGTATCAGAGAGCGTTTTCTATTAAGTATATTGATGACCTTACACATGTGTAGCGTCTTTATCTGTAAGCTGGATATTAACTCCACCCAAGTATAGAACCTAGCTTATTCCATCTCAAAGATGTTATTACTAGCCAAGATAAAAGTTTTGATCTCACATGGGTTAGCAAATTCATTATTACTAGCCAGTATAAAAGTTTTAATCTCACATGGGTCAGCAAATTCCAAAAAGCACACCAGCTGTTATAAGAATATGCCTTGATTTAATGTTGGAGTATGCCCAAATCCTAACTTGCCAAAAAATCAGCATTGAGGGATGTGTTTAGTTGGTGATTGTCTTTTTCATTCTTGAATTTATTTTTTCAAAACTAGCTGAATTCTTGTAACTAGAGTATGACCCTTTGTTATCAGTGTCTTAAATTTCAGATTCTGAAGATGACTCCAGTGAAGTAAACAGTGCAGCTTTGCATGTTGTTCCATTTCAAAAATCTGATGAATTTGAAGACAGTGGACTTGCTTTTGAAAGCTGTGGTGATGACAATGGAAGCAAATTAACAAGCGTTATCACTAACAGTGATTCAAATACTGCAGATACAAACAATAACTCTAAGAGAAACAAACAACCCTTCTTTACTCCTGAAAAGAGTTCTAGTAGTTCCAAATCCAATGTTTATGACCAAGACCCTTTGACTCCAACTGCAAATCTAAAAGTTTTACTGCATGCAGCAAGCCCTGAAATACGAAATTATGAACGAAGAAAACTTATGTTTCCTTATCATACTTTTCAAACAGAAAGTGATCATGTGTCTTTCAATATGGTAAATAATGCATTTTATAAATGTAGAAATGAACTGAGATATAGCTTACTCTGGTTTACTTTTTTGTTATTTGATAATTGTCATGCCCCATATTGTAAAACTCTTTCATGAAGTTTGGAATCTTGTGATTTTTATGTATTTGCATAGTATGATTATATCACATTCAACAAGTTAACAGCACTTTTAATGTATGTAAAACGAAACATTGGTTTCACAAGGTGGTAGTAGTTCAGAATACCGCTTTTTGTTGGCAATAGTCAAGTGATTATACCTTTGAAGATTGTATGGTTGTACTTTTGGAAATGACAATTTCCCATGTGTGGCTGCAAAATGCACTGCCAGCAATGCAAGAACTGCATAGGAAGTTTTGTGGATAATTAACCTAAGATTTTCTTTAATTAGAAGATAAAACATATTTTTTTAGTTTTTTTATTTTTTACAAAGAGTCCTGAACCAAACAACGTTAAATGGCAAAATCGGTGGGAGCACTCCTCAAATACTGGTAATAAAGACACATTGTCATCACTAGGTCCCATGCCAAGTGTAAGATATTTTACGTGGCTCCTGGCTAGCCCAATATCCTATATAGCTCATTTCAACAATTGAAGGTAAAACGTTAGATTCCTTGATGTGTTCACTTCAGAAGAAGCACTTAGCAATTTTTATGCTTGGCGTTTGGTAGAAAGGCAATGTACTATTAGTACTAACTGCTCTTAAGAGCTCTGTTTATAATTACAATGAACAAGTGAAATCACAAGCAAGCCTTGTTTTTATGTCAAAGCTTGCTTTTGATTATTAGCAAATATACCAATAGGAGCAAGCCACAATACGAGTTGTTTTATGTGTAGCTATAAATTATTTCCTATGATTTGAAGACAAAAAATGTAACTAATTTATTTCAGAATGATGAAAGTGATGGATCAGAGTTGAAAGAAACAAATGCGAATTCCAGTAAAATGTCAACACCGTTACCTAAAGATATAGGTTTGAGTGCATTAGCTGCATAACTGTGAGCATTTAATAGTAAAACTGTGTATAATATGTTTCAGATTCCTCTAGTCATTCTTTTTCCATTAATTTTGATATTTCCAATTGTATTTGCAAAGAAAAAGTTTCAAAGAGGAAAGAAAAATCGCTTGCTCTCCTATGTAAACGTTTTCTTCGTCTCTATCCCGAACATCCAAAAGTATGTTGTGATCAGAGGTGGACCTGCACACCTGAGCAAAGAAAATAGCAGCACCCTTATTTTATACAAAAATAGAACGATGGTTCCATGCTTAGTTAAAAAAAATGGTAGCGATGGTTGGTCAAAAAAAAAGCAATGCTTCTGCTCTCACCTTTATTCAAAGCAGATTATTAAGCTAGCATGAAGTATCATCATGCAGAACCATCAGGCCAGCCACCTTCAAGGTGCCCGATGCATGGGGCATACTGGGATAATGTGGTCTGCATTTTATTCAGTGGTGCCATACTTGTCATTGGACGAGGGAGCGAGATCCCATTTGTACATGGACAAATGAAAACATTAAATGCCAGTATGCAGGCAATTAAGCTTACCCCAAGATATTCTGGGCAAGCCCACTTCAAGGGGCCTAGTATTGGCCCTAGGAATGAGCACACGGAGTATGGATGTGCTTTTGGCTTGCTCCGTCTATGATTCGTCCACTGAACCATGCAGATGCCTAATTTAGATAGGTCATTTAATAGTTTTCACGCAGGAGGCACAAATGAGCTTCTGGACTTCTGTCTTTCCTGGGGCACATCTGGTGACCCAGCTAGTTGACCATGTAAAATATGGTCTGGGTGCCATGCTTGGCCAAGGAGAGTGTTGCCCCCAAGCGGCAAAGCTCTGCTGGCTGGATGCCGGAAAGGATTGGCAGGTGGTTTGTTGGAGTTAGACGCAGGCATTCATTGACAATGTGAAGAAGAAGGCAGTGTGGAAGAGTGGACTGCTTGAGAAGAGTAGAGCTTCGGTTTAATAGTGACTCTGGGTTAGATAAATGATGCTTCCTTGGTTGGTGGTGGAACTCTCAGTATTTTAATTGATTTGCATTGGGCTGTCTTTTTCCCGTAGCTTGATTGCTGTCCTAATGTTTTGCTTTAATGAGTGTGCTGAGAGAAACTATAGTGAAAAGTTGAATGTTTTGTCTCACACTATTGCTCCATTTCTTAAAAAAGGAGTAAACTAGAGCTTTTAATAGTAACCAGTAGCTAAACGATCATGCGCTCAATTCTTGCTGTGGGCATCCGATGTTGCTTCGCTTTACAGTGATAGGTATCAAATTTTTGAAAATCAATATTAAATTGATTCATTCCAGTTGAGCATAAAAATTGGGAGCTCTGACCTCTGATGCAGATCTGGACAACATGTCTTACGTTTTAGCACCACCGCTAACACTTTTCTCATGTCTGAAGGTTGAAATTGCAAACCAGCACGCTGTTTTTGGTTTTACAGTAAACTTGGTGTAATTTGTTCATTGTTTCAAAGGAGTACATATCCATTGGTTTGGACGATGCTGCAATGAAACTAGGTGCGAGTAGACGAAGAATTTATGACATCATTAATGTTCTTGAATCAATCAGAATTGTTGTACGTCTTGCCAAGAATAACTACGAATGGAGGGGGCGAAATGGTTTGACTCATACCTTAATGGAAATCAAAGTAAATATTGCTTATATGTATGGAGCTAGATTTTACCTCCTTTTTTCATGTAATTGCAGCCTTAGTCACGCTAATTCAATGTTTGCTTATCATTACCCACTTGCTTTTGACCTGAATTTTTTATGGGAACAATCTAACGATTGATATTCTATGAGCCCTTCCTAATTAATACCAACAATATTTCAAGTAAACTTTAAACTTCCGAGGTTTTTGTTTTAGAGTCTTAAATTATCACTGCGCCACAGAAGTGAATAAGTCACTCTTGTTAGTACCTTGGATCATTATATTCATTGCTATTAATTTGTTACCGTTTGCAAGAGTTTAAATGACTATGTACCATTCATTAAATGCTTGTTAGTTTTATGTTTGTTTTGCAGAAAGAAGCTGAAGATTCTGGTTATGCTGATCATATGAGAAAATTGCTTTTGCAGTTACAAAATTTTCAGTCAGCCTCCTCGCAAAGCAGGTGATAGATTTTGACAAACTTCGCGACCTATATTCCCCAACCCATGCTTCACCGGGTTAGAATTTGTGAAGCTGCTCACCCAGCATGTCATAAGAGGCGACTCTTGGGTACCCATCAATGGCAGTCTGCCTTGTTGGTAGCCGGGCTATCAGTCTGTAATTGAGCCAGGACTGGTTCGAAATGGGCTGCCACTTCTCCCTAGCCTGATTCAGTTAGGTTAGTGGCGCAAACCTAGATTTTTGTTTGTGTCGTACCTCCATCCCAAGGAAGCGGGGGGCAAAACCAACCAACCAACCTATATTCTCCAGGCTTAATTAGGTTAAGATATGGAGTGCGTGTGAGCTGTCCATCTCGAGTATTCGAAGTAGGCTATCGTGAACATCAAACAACGACAATCTCTCTTGTTGGTGAGGGCTTTCAGTTTGTAATCAGTGTGTATACACTATTTTGGGGACTGAGAAGTCTTAACTCTTGCGGTGGCTTAATCTGACTAATAACCTGCAAACAGAACATCAGCTCGTACGCTTGAATGAATGATCTAGTTTGAAATGGACTCATTTTTTCCCACGTGATTATCATTTACGTGCTTAATCGCAGCGTAGATCTGGATCATGCATTTCACACTGAAGGCTTACTTTGAAAATAGGGGATTCCGATTAATAGCTCTACTTTGCTGTTTGATTTCTTCTTTTCAGCTGTGATTCGCTTTCGTTTCCTTATGAACAAAACGATGCTGAAAATGAGTGCGTTAGACGAAGAGACAAGTCTTTGGGAATTTTGAGTAGGAAATTTGTGACTCTTTTTGTTGTCCACACTGTAAGTTTACTGCTAAGATATCGTGATCATTATTTTTTCTGTGCGGTGGCCCGTGGAGCACCGCCTGTGAAGTTATTCAAAGACACAAAAGTGCGTCGTTTTCTAACTTCAGCACTGTCGTTTTCTAATTTTTCGGCATCACCTGGGACAGGCTCAATTTTTTGAGATCTTTAGGCATACTATCCATCCATCGGTTGGGGGCTAATGCAGAGGTCTTTTCAGTCTGATATTTTTGAGCTGAACTATGACCCAGGCCAGGCAATTTAATGGAAGACAAAATACATTGCTTTACTAGCAAATGCACCAGCGGTTAATGTGCAATGCGACTGGGAGTTGGTTTGCAGTGGCCTGTAACTCCTTGCCACTTAATACTAAAACATACAGACAATAAACTTTTCTATGAAAATAATAACTTAAAAGCATTTATATGGCGAGCATCTGCCAAGAACAGAGTGAAAAGCTAAACGGTTGTGGTGGGATCTGAACTAACTGCCTTTTGATGCCCAGTCTAATTTGACCCTTGCATACTACAATCGTTATCAAAAGAGTTTAATGAAAATATCCGGTAGCGGGTGTGAATGGTAATTTCTTCGCTAATAAAGCAAATTGAAGAATTATGATTGTAAATCAATTGCTGTAAAATAATTTTTGCATACATTCTCCAGTTTTGTACAGTATTGCTTTGCTCAACATTTTGCTGATTTAGCGTTGTTTTGTATGTCGTGGCAAAACAAAAAGATAGTAAAACTGACCAACACCTTGTTCGTGATGCAACTAGCAGTAATTGATTTGATCTCGTGCAAAGATTTTCACTATGTTGCCTG